>CM060702.1:211918443-212625921 GCA_030686995.1 Artemisia argyi | reverse complement strand
TTATGAAACACCAAGTATTGTGGTGATAAATGAACAAGGGGAACATATCTTTATACAAAATTTGTAATCTCTATCCGTGTTTTCTTTAAAGGGTAGGGTATGCACGTATGCCTCAAGTATGTCCGCCATTGATCTGTATTGTCAAGATGTAGAAACCAATATATCTTAGGCACGAATAGTGGAGAGTTGGACGTGCGATAAACAAAGTAACAATGATATGCTAGATATAGATTTGATACCATGTGAATGATTTTTGCATTTTAGAAAACTGTTTTCTAAAAACAGATCCATGTTAAATACGCTTTTAGGAGCAGTGAAGTTGCTAATTCTGTTTTTTCTTGCCAAGTCCCTTGCTGTTCTTGTGTTGTTCTGTCTGATCTCTTCCTAATGGATTCCAAGCAATGTAATGTGATTTCTTGAGTTCCAACATTGCTCAAGTGTTTACAATTTACTCTTGTTTTTTTATTGCAGTGTCTGGACTATTGAGTAGCAATGAAGAAACTCAAGAGTATGTTATAACAGGAGTTGGGTTGCTTGCTGGATCATCAATATTACTCCTCACTGTTCTATGGGGGATATGCTTAATCTGTGCCCAAAAATCTTATTATGATGTAAAGGCAGATTCTAGAGATAACAATTTGCTACAACGATTGACCGGTTTGCTTTCTTTATGTCTCCCTAAGAATTGTGATCACTATAGAGTTTCTCATTTACAACTATAGACCAATAGTTTTATACTTATGTTGGTTCATGTGAGTTTAGTATCTACACGTTTTGCAGGTTCGGGTATTCACACGGATTCAGAGACTTGTGATCATGCAATGATTATGCTTTTTTCAGTGATACCTTTGATTATCATACTAATGCCGAGGGCATTTGGTGTATCTTATTCGTCTCAAGAATACAACATCGTTGCCCTTCTATCTCTTTTTATGGCACTTTTTTGTCTATGCTGTTACTTTTACTACCAGGTATGTATCTGGTTTAATTATCACATAGTAGTTGCATAAAGAATATAATATGAAGATGTTCAAGAATTTTGTACCTGCTTTTGATGTATTCTTCTTTTTGGGCAAAATTTTTTTTTCAGTATAAAGATAAGAGGATACATAATAGAATATTGGAGTATGCAGAACTTGAAAGAAAGATTGAAATGCATGTACCTTATTATGAAGTACAAGCGCTTATGTGGAAGAGGGACAAACATCTCATGGAAAAGCAAATTGAGATGGAGGATGAACTACAACCTCTGGAAGATGGGAATACAGAGCCAAATAATATTGTCTTTGATATCAAGAAATTTAATGAGTGGATTGATTCGACAAGACTTTTAATGGATGATCCATATACAGATAATAAAAAGACAGAGTTCAATCAGGTGATTACATACAGAGTTCGATAACACTAAACATTTTGTCACTAAAGGTGTCCATGGGTTTTAGTTACATAGAGAGGTGTGGCTAAAAAAGATGTCGGCAAGACCTATATATTCTCACCCAAAAAGAGTGGGAATATGTTTAAGTATTTCTTGAGAAACTTGATTCTTACATAAAGCCTGGCCAAATCATTACCTTTCACCCACTCTTACAAAAGTGCGAGTATAAGTCTTTCTACTACTCTTCTAAAATATTGTCACTAAACATCTGATCTAGGGACACTAATCTTTGTCGTAGTGAGATGTTAATTAATCATTATGATACATAGCTAGATCAAATAATAATGTAAATGTAATCATCTGTACATTATTTTTTAATTTGTCGCTTTTCTTATTGCAGGTTGCCCAACTCTTGCGTCAGGATAAAATTAAAGTCATGAAGCTTTTGCTTGAAATGGTGGGTGTCAACAACCATGATGAGTTTTCCATAATTGAATCTTCCATAAATAAGTAAGGGATAGTGTAATTTGATATATGAACATTTCTGATAGACTACTACGAACTTTAGGGTCTATAAGTTTTGGTTATGCCACTATTAATCTACGTGATTTTCAGTTTCTTTGACGAAATCGATATCAATAAAGATAAATCAATTTCACGATCTGAGTTAAAAGACTTCTTCATAAGCCGATCTAAGGATCTGCACATCCATGATACAGCCGATGATTTAGTGGAGATAATTATGGCGCTTTTAGACGTTGATGAAAATGGAAGTATTGATAAGGATGAATTCAAGTCTAGAGCTACAAGATGGCTTGAGGTGATTAAACAGTATGTCAAACATCTACGACCTGAAAATGATGTAAGAAAATTTCATTCTCCACACAAGGCTACTTATTTGTCGATAATTATTTATATTGCGAAAATTGACATTAATTAAGATGCTTCAAAAATATATTTCCACGGGTGCAGGAAACAGATGAGGCTGAGGTAAAGGCGAGAAAGGATGGAAGATTTAAGGCAATCGCATTACTACTACTCGGAATATCAATGTTAACGGTTCTAGTTGAACCTCTGACACAGAGTGTTCGTATATTTTCAGAGAATGTGAAAATAGCTCCCTTTTATGTTTCTTTCATTTTAATCCCGTTGGCTACACACGCTAGAACAGCGATTGCAGCAATCAGAGCTTCACAACATAAGAAACATCATACAACATCTTTAACTTTTTCTGAGGTTTGTCACTAACACATTATTTATTTACTATCTAAAACTCTTTTCTGACTAATTGTATACACTTAAATATGCAGATATACCACAAAGTATTCATGAACAATACTCTAGGATTTTCTGTTCTAGTATCGGTCATATATTTCCGTGGTTTGACATGGCATTTCTCAGCGGAAGTTCTTGTTGTGGCCATTGTTAGCATTATAATGGGGTTTTTAGCAACTTTCAGATCCAAGTTTCCAAACTGGACCTTGTTTGTTGTCTTCCCTCTTTATCCACTATCGTTGGTCCTTGTTTACTATGTGAATGATACATTCGACTTTTAATCAACCCAGAGAAGTGGTTATTCATGTATTAGTTTCCAAAGAACAAGTTTTACAGCATACAGTATGTCATTAGTTGAAGTATCTGTACGTATTGGATTTTTTTAGATAAATAAGACTACTTTTGGTTTGAGGTTTTGGTATAAACACCCTGTAGATGTATCTAGGTTATTAGACACTCGGTATGTGTGTATTTTATTCTATGTAATTGCATTATTATAAAGGGTGAGAGCCACCATCGTCGGGAGTGAAATTTAGACCTCCGTTTCTGTGTTGCATGCCTTGTCTTGTTGTCTCCTTACGGCTAAGGCACTGATGAAGTGAACGTTAGGCCTAAACTAGGAAACCGGCAAGATAAAGCCAAGCTGAACTAGAAATGAATCGAATATAATCAAATCAAATGTAACACCTTTTCTCAAGTTGGAGCAAATGTGTTAATTATGTTCAACTTATTACAAAGAAATTTTATCTACTAGAGTGGACTTTCATCTTTCTTGATGAAGTCACAGATATTAGTCATTGGTTTTTGGTTGTAAAAACTAATTTTTCTAGTTTCACAAAAGAAGAAAATATAAGGCCTAATGGGTTAAAGTCAGGTGTACTTGGACTCTTCATAGTCTAAGATCTATGTCATGCATTATCATTTATGGCCTGAAAAATATTTAGTCGACATAAAGAAATATCCAAACATTGAAACATGATGTCATGAGAATGTGGATCCAGTGACGTTGTAAAAAGGAGTAGCAAGTTGAGATCTAGATTTCTGAACCCACATGTCCAGATAACCACATGACAACAGCTTTTGTGTACCTAAAAATCACTAATTTAATAGCATCGCTATCTTTTTAACAAGTTGGGGAGCCCGCTGCGTTGCAGCGGGTCTTTTTCAAGTAATTTTTCTGATTTTTTTGTTAATAATTTGTTTTTTTAACGTTTTGCGCTTTGATGTTAATTCATTTTTTTTTTTTTTTAATTTTTTTTTTGGGTTGTTTTGTAACGCTAATAGTGTATTTGGTTCAGCTGGCGGGTTTGGGTTTTTTCATTTTGTTTATTTGTGTGATAGTTTTGCAGGTATTTTTTTTGGCATTTCTGTGTATTTATATTCGTCGATATTTTTTTGCATTTTTTTTGTTTGGTGTTTGTGGATATTTATCTTCGTCGTTTAACGGTTGTTTACAATTCACCCTTAGAGGGTGTCAGTTTTTGGCATGTCAAAAGTTTTCAGTATTTCTTTACCTATAGTTTTTTTTTTTTTTTTTTTTTTTTTTTTTTTTTTTTTTTTTTTTTTGGTTTTGGTTTGGTTTGGTAACAGGATGTAAATACCTTTGCTACTTGCAGGAATTGTAGTTGGGTTTGTTTGTAGTATTTTGGCATGTGGTGTGTATTCTTGTCATTACTGCCAAAACTGGTATTTACTTGTATCATAACATTCATACATTGATTGGACTGTATGGTCGTTGAAATAGGTTGCTGTTAGTTATGTTGCTATTATAAGTAATTTATTTTTGTCCAAGGTTTGTGATGATTGTTGTTTTATTTCAGTGTACGGATTCTCCATGTTTGTGTTGTGAGAAGTTGGTTCCAGGTGGATGTTCTGTTTGACGTCCATGCTTCTTGATATTCACATTAGATTAAGAAATAAGATTCAATATGAACAAATCAGTTACCTGTTAGATTAGGTAGCAAATATGTGTACATATATGTAAGCGGGATGTTTGATAGTGAATACTAAGCGAAAAGTTGCATCTTTCTCCAAATCGCGTGAAATTAACACGGCCTAATTCATAGTAGTACATGCACAATAAAGCCACACCTTCAATGTTGCACAAATATTCCGAAAATCTTTAACAAATCCAAAATCATAGTAGAAAGAGAAAAAAATGAGTAAGTTTCTCTTATATCTCCAAGGCTAAAGCAACATATAGTTTCTTACTCAAATCTAAAACATAGTAAACATATAGTTTTTTTTTTTTTTTTTTTTTTTTTTTTTGGTGCAAAGTGACTTGCCAGACATAAGGACTGCAATTGCAAAATCAATTCTTTTGGCACTGTTGTTCGCCCTTTGTGGTGTGCCCTTTTGTTGCTGCAACGCTTGGGGTCTGGTTTTTGCTGTTGCAACGTCAACCTCATTCCCCAACACCCATTGGCTCATCTTCTTCAATGGCAGTGTCTTTGTTATTCACTCTTCCCAGTTCATAACCACTCTTATTGTTGAATGGTGACGCACTCATGCTTTCCACAGCTTGCTGTGTTCAAATGATCACACTGACTCGGGAGTAAGAGCGTTTATTTTATTACTAAGAAAACTATAACGCATCTAAATAATTGTTTCCCCTTATTATACCTACCATTTGACATGTTTCTTTTAAAGCTATTCAAAAATAGTAAATCAGAGTGCACTTACTATGCAATCCATTTTTTAACTTCCTGCAATCCACTTGTAAATGGTGGCGCATGCGCGCCCTGCATATCTCGCTCGGTTACCTGAATATATACAAACTCATAAACGACAACCACCTTTCTAAACTTTTCTTTAAATCAAAGAACAGCTATTGCAATATGCTCGTAACCATCTCCGCAGTGGGTCACCTCATATTTATAATCGTTACACATAAAAAGAAAAAGGTATAATTAAAAATTAAGTAGACGAATATACGGTAACATCATTACCTAACATATATATGCTGCAAATCATTGAATTTCAAAAATGCAAGCTTAGAAGCACCTTTGGTTTCGTATTACAAAAGATTAAGATATTAGTGCGTGTCGTTATCATAAACTGGTATACATATGGCAACTGAAAATACATATAGATTTACAAAGTTTTAAATTATGATGTTTCGAAACTGATTATATTAGAAACTTATTATGTAACATATAAGCTCGAGTTGTGTCAAAGATTTCATAATATAAAAGTGAAGATCAACAGAAATGTTAATCGAGATAGAGACTGATGAGTTTTAGACCAATAGAAGTCTTAAAATCTAACCTTTGTGGCTGACTCGAACCCCTCAAAAGCCGGGTGGACATTGTGTGGAACAGCGATTCACAACTTCATGTCCGGAATTTGTTAACCTTCACCTAGCAAACGAAACACATAAATCCATAAGTACACATTTCCATCATTCCATACACTTAATCAAAGAAGTACAACTTTCTTTTGACAAAATTTCCACCTTTCTAACCGGTTGCTCAAACTCAAGTATACTGATCGAAATACCCTTAATCATGTCTGAATCTCATATCGAGGTCCGTTATAATCCTTAAGCACGTCTTGCACGCAAACACCATCCGTCTCCACCACCCTGAACACATAAACCACAAAAGCATCACCAAACAATCCAAATATGCAGTATTATATCGCTTATTTCGAATTATGTATGCCTAATTGCTTATTTATAAAAGTTTACTCCAGTCTCAAATATGCAGATAAATGAATCGTACCTCTATTCGGCCAATATAGTATGCAAGTTGTCCATTGGCTATAGCACCAACCATCACACCCAGATTCGATAAAGAGCCAATCACGAAAACTGAAACACAAACGCATCAAATCAGTACGAAATACTTAAAAGGTAATGTAATTAAAGTTCATAAACTCAAAAAAACTTATTGGTATTCAACTCAACTCTCTCCGATTTCGGCATGATGATGACGTTTGTCAAAGATGTGAAAAACATGGACCGCAAGGAAGAATCACCAAAAATTTATAAACAAACCCAAAATTAGCATAACCCCCGAAATTAACAGTTAAAACTTAAAAAAAAAAAAAAAAAAAAAAAAAAAAAAAAAAAAAAACGATTAGTTTTATAGACCCGTAGATTTGATGAATCTTGAACATGTTCACCACCATATGAATCGGAGGCGTTTGGGATCTTTTTTTCCCGGGAAGATAAGAGAAAAGCGTTGTCAAGATGTATGTAATGGGAGGCGGTATTCTCAGAGGATTAGTTGAAAATAGTATTGAACATGTATAAAATCTTCTAAAAGTCACGATATTCGTAAGTTTTATTGCATTTTTTAATATACTTAAAACTTGTATAACAAAAGCACGGTACCTGAACCCGCAAGACCACAACTACGACTGCGTTGCTTTCCTGGCACACAGAGATCTGTTTGCAATCTTCCCAAATTGTGGTTGAACCTTTATTAAGAAACAAACCTTTTACCAATAATATCCTTTATTGGTCGAATGTAATACAGAAAAATGCATATAGAACAAATTACCTAAAACGGA
Organism: Artemisia argyi; assembly: GCA_030686995.1. NCBI lineage: Eukaryota > Viridiplantae > Streptophyta > Magnoliopsida > Asterales > Asteraceae > Artemisia > Artemisia argyi. Next base: position 212,618,756 of record CM060702.1, on the reverse strand, counting down.
TTTGTGTGCGACATCAACAGGTTCTTGCATACCAACTGAATTAGCATACATCTTCTGATTGACACCTAACTGAATTAGCATACGTCTTCTGATTGACACCTATAAAAATAAAAAAATATGGTGTTTGAACCTGGAAATAACAACGAACTCGAAATACTAAGAACCCAACAAACATTGAATACCTGAACCGTATTGGGCACGTTTCTATTGTTTAGTATGTGCCTTCACCTTATGAAAGCTGGTTCCATGACGGCGGAAATCAGCTGCAATAATAGTAGCAGCGGACACGTTAGTATAGTTATTTTGGCAGCTAATCGAAGAGCGTAAATTCAACCTACCTTGACCAACAGAACACGAACAGCCGCTATTCATGTACCAGTCTTTTGTGGGTTTCTGTTAATGCCTGTTGCAACAGTGGTTTGTTAACAGTGAGTGTAACCCACAAAAAATGAGCATATGAAACGTAAGCCCAAAACCAAATAAGCCATAAGCTGACTGTATAAGCCTTAACAAACACCCTTTTAAAACTACGATCCTAACAAACAATAAAAGTAATAAATAGAATGAACTAATGCATACCCAATAAGTCACCAACTTTTAGAACCAAAAGAGGACACCAAATTATGCTAATACATACCTTGTTGATTTTCCTAGTAATCTTCCTGCAAAAAAATTGAAAGCAAAAGAAGCCCCAAAAATTGAAACCGTAACTGTTAAACAATGATCTCCTAAAAAAATAAAGCTTTATAAACATGGATAAAATTAAAACCTTCCCCAACAATTAAGTTGAAGCTGAAGATTCGAACAAACTTAAGATTTCGGATTTATTGTTACAACCTTCCTGTTCCGAGCTTTTGAAGTCTAAGGATTTCATGATTGCATACATCAATTGCTTGATTAACTGAAAGTTCAAATTTTTTTTTCTTATTTTTTGGATCAACCTGAATACATCAAATATTTAGATGGAAAAGATGAATCGGAAGAGAGGGTAGAATGAGTCGGTAGATGAGTCGGCAAAAGTTTTTTTTGTATTTATCTTCACAAATGGTGATTTTTTATTTATTATTTTGTTTGTTAATTTTTTAATGTATTGCACTGAAAAGCTACTGTATTTGTTAATATGGAATATTTAATTTGGGCCTAAACTACACAAACGCATGAGCCCCTTTTTTTAAAATTCATAAATTGTTTTTTTATTAAAGCCCCAAAATCGAGATCACAACACAACGACAATATTTAATTGCAAATTCATTTTTTATCCAGGCACGGAAATCAACTTCCCCCTCTTTAGTATTAAGAGAGAATGTAGCAACACCTTAGGGGGTTGGCAACGGTCACGGGAAGGGGAGCACGGTACCGTGCTACCGTGCGGGAACACCGCCGCCATCCCCGCGGTACCGCACGGTAACCTTCTGGCACGGGAAGTCTTCTGGCACGGTAAAGGAAGCAAATTTCGAACGTTGGAGGCTTTGGACCGTTGCTTTTTGGAAAAAAAAATGAAGTGAGGGATGGTGGTGTGGTGCCACAAGTGATGCCAACAAAAAAATGGGTGAGAGATGGAAAAAATGGGTAAGTGATGTGGCATGACGAGATTGGTTGGGAGTGAGGGATGGTGGTGTGGTGCCACAAGTGTTGCCAACCCCCTTAGAATTCGTTCAAAAATAATAATAAATAAATAAATAAAAATAAACACCTTAGAATTTGTTATTATTTTTTTATTTTTTATTTTTCTAGTTATTATCACATAAAAAACACGCAATTTAAAAAAAATTATATATTTATTACGACTTTACTTTATGCAAAAGTCATTAAAAAAAGAGCTTTACTTTATAGTATTTGATCAGTAGTCTGTAATGATATTAAAAAGGATTTAGATAGTGGAAGATTTCCAATTAAAAATATAAAACATAATTTTTTAAAAAACATTCACTTACATCATATATAGTGATGACAAAAAAACCTGTACGCAACAGGGACCCAATCCTCAAACCCGATTTAACCGAGCATGGGGACGGAAAATCCACAAATTATGTAACCGGGTATAGGGTGAGGATGGGGATAACATCAATCACCGAACCCGAACTCGGCCCTAATCTTTTAATATATAAATATATGAAAACTATATGTATAGCTATACAAGACTTACTTTTCTATGTATATTTCTATGAGCATTGACATGTAAATTTATACGTGTCTGTGATATTAAATAATCAAATAGCTTAAAAACCATAAACAATTAAACATTAATTATCATATTAATTAACCAATATTTTGTCCGCATACTCACATACACATCATGTTATTCTTTTATCATATGTGCTTTCTCTATATCTACGATGCTTTAAAATTGGATTAACATTGTAATTAATTAAGTATGAGTGATAAACATTTCTTGAGACACTCTATGAGTTCAATTCTTTATATTTTCGATGAGTTTGTGTATTTTTTATATTTTCTTGATAAGGATGGAAAATCCTCGAATCCCCGCGGAGATCTTCGATCCCTATTTGGGACGGGGATGGAGACGTAAAACTATTCCCTTATAAGGATGGGGCAGCAATGAGGATGAAGAGTGGGAAATGGAGATGGGGATGAGAAATACGATACTCGTCATTCCCATACATCAAATACATATGCGTTACGGATAAAAGAAATGAAACATGTGTCAAATTGGATGGATAACACATTAATACTATTTTTTTTGAATGTCAATTGTTGTTAGTACCATTTTTTTTCGTTTAAAATATTGTGTGTTTTGTTAAGATAGTTGTACTTTGTCTACACTTTCAATCCTTCAAATGCCTAAAACATATTCATCTCTTTTAATCCCATCTATATGTGAAATTACAATAGATTTTTCCCCTTTTTTTAACAAATTAAGCCAAATAATGTATTGCTTGATGCTCTTTAATTTAAAATTCATTTCGATATAATTTCCAAAAAAAACATTTAAGAATTTTTTTCATAAAAAAAACTATAAAAAATCACAATTAATTGGCAATATACTTTCATTTTAAATATATACATAAATTGGTCTTCTTTCTCCTCTAATGAACCATCTTCTTCTTCCCAAGAGCCCCAGTTTCTCTATTGCGAACTCTTGTGAACCAATTGCGAACGCACCCTCTCATAACCATTGTGAAATCTTTGCGATTGGCGGTACCAGAAATTTTTTTAAGAGGGGGCAAACGTTGAGAGTGATTTTACTTTGATTGAAAGTGAACTTGTCAAGTCGGGTCATGTCACTAATTCGACCTTTTTTGATGTAATGACAATGATTTTACTTTGAATGAAAGTGAACTTGTTTTGTTAGAACCTAAACTAATTGTTATTATATGGACAATATTTAGGACGTACCTACTTTTCCTGATCGATATTAGTACAAATAGAGAAAGCAAAAACAGAAATTAGATTACAAAATACAGTATAAAATTGCACAAAAATTGAACATTAGATAATCTCTTCTAAAGTAAAGAATGTCCTTAACCGATTGACTAAGATGTAGCCATTGGTTAATGTTTTACCATTATATTCTCTTATGGGGGCAGAATAAAATTGTGCATCATGATTATCCATAAAAAATCGACATTGATAAAAGTCTTAATATCTATTAGGAACTTTGTGGGGGCAAATGCCTACACTGCCCCCATTGTAGTACCGCCCCCTGTTTGCGAACCTCTTGCTCATTCCATCTTCCCTCCTTCTTTCCTCGTCTAGCCGGAATTTTTCCAAAAAGAAAAGAGCGAGAGATACAAAGTATGCACAAGGCAAAGTCATAAAAGATACTAGTTTAATAAAGTTGTAGTTGTTAGCACAGTTTATAAAAGAGGGTATTGGTTTTTCAACAGAATAAAAACATTAAATAGAATGGTGCACTTCTTCAATAGATGGTTGAAACGATAAACTACCATCAAGTGAAGAGTAACTTCTCCAATAGATGCTTGACATGTTTTTCAAGAGTAAATGTTCACTTGTTTCAATTATACCAAATTAAGAAGAGTGTTTATTTCACCGTTTGAACTATTTGTAGTTCACCTACAAGCTTTAATTAAGGTTTTAGTTTGCCAGTTATTATCTTGTTATTCAATTAAGTGTTAATTTTCGTAACACGTCATACAATTCTTTTTTGATTTCATTTCTAATGCAAAATTATACATTGAAAGTAATAAAGTGTTATCAGGTTTTCGTTACACACAAGTTGATTATCTTAGCTAGAGTGAAACATTATTCATTTTTATGGTTGGTTAAATTATGTTTTAAATTATTAACACACGGTTGATAGAAAATGTTGGGTGACTTCCTTTATTAGAAGTAGGATTTTTATTTTATTTAATTTAATTTCTTTTGTTTTTTATTTTTAAAAGTAGGATGTTGTCTACTCCATTTCCTGTCTTCGACTTCGAAAAGTCAAATTTTACTTGAAATAAATTCCATTCTACTATATTGTGTGCATTGTCGGTTAACTATTTCGTGGTTGTGATTGTTTTTGTTCTATAATTGTGGTTGTATATACTTGTCTTTTTCGACAACTAACTCTACTTTTGTAGGATCAAAATCCATGTCTCCTTACTTGGCACCCCAACTAGGGGGAGTATTGTCCAAGGGGGACCGTTTGGCTTGCACCATTCCGCTACGTTACTCTTCTTTTTGTCTCGACAAAGAGGTGGAGAAGATACATTTAAAACTTAAACTAATTTTCATCATTATAATAAAACAAGTTTAAATATAAATCTTTAAAAAAGACTTAACACTATATTTAGTGACTTGCTTAAAAATGAAGTGTATGTTTTGTCCTCAACAAAAAGGGGGAGATTTTAATACAAATATCACCTAAAAACATTATTTATATTTTACGATCTTTGCTAAATTTTATTAACGACAAACTATAAACTTTAGTTTTTACCAATACATGAATATAGCTTAAGTCTTGTGCAATAAGACTTTATTTCAACTTGACATCACTTTTACTACATTTACATTTCACATAATACTTAACATTTTGATATTTCTAAAAATGGAAATTGTTGTGTGACATCATGCCTTGCATCATTTGCAATCTTGGAAAGATTTTCAAATCTAGAGGTTGACTTTCCAAAAAGATTATATGCATATTTGGAAAGATCTTCACTCAACATATCGTATGGTTGACTTGAAGGATCTTGATTAGACTTGACATTGTTTTGGAAAGATTTTTGGTTCTTTGACTGATAGGTCTGGCGGAACCTTGTGGGAACAAGGGTGGAACCCTTGTTTTGATTCCGCCGGGTCCGCTGACCTGCTGTCTTGTTTGGCTATAAATATCAAGCCACTCTCATAGAATTGACTATCATTTCTCATCATATTTTACACATACATTCTCATTACATTCATCTAACTCATTAATATTTCATTTGTAAGATCTTTTGTAGGAAAGAGGATCACAAGTTCATACCGAAAGTTACAAGTCTCAACATAACGTTGCAAGTCTTGTTAGCTTAGCATTGTGTAAACTTTCATAGTTTACACTTCATTTGATTGTGCAATTACAGTAGTGATCAGTTAGTATTTTAGTCCTTAAAATACAAAGTGTGACGGGAGTAGTTGTATCCTTGTAAAAGAACTAACGGGAGTGGTTGTACCCTTGTAAAAGAACTCGACATCTAGCTTTGTGTCAGTAATCTTGTGTATGCGACGTGTAAGGTTTTCTCCGCCCGTGAAATGAGCTTATTGACTAGTGAAAGAAACTCTCGAGTTGGATAACTCGAGGCGTAGAGTAGGGCAAGGAAAAAGAGTCCTTGTAGCCGAACCACGATAAACATTCGTGTTGTGGTTTGATTGTTTCTTTCTTTACTCTTTCATTTTACTTATAGTTTAAGTAGTTACGATTGTTGATTACACGTAAAGATTTCAAAGTTAAACAAGCTAAAACCGGTAAACTATTCAACCCCCTTCTAGTTTTCCACAAAGTGCAAAAGAAACACCAAGGCACATTTTTCTACGACTACCAAATGGCAGAACTTCATAATGTTTCCCCTTTAGGTCTATATCTTTTTGGATTACCAAGAACCTTCCTGGTGAAATTGGCTATGATCCGACCAAACACTAGGGTCATGATGTAATTTCTAAAGATTTACTATCAACCGTGTGCCGTTTAGGATTTATTATACAATTATCCATGGAATCGTGAATAACTGAAATTTGTGCAACAGGATATAAGCACAACGTCTCTTTGATGATAGCTTAGAGCTAGACTAAGCTTTTAATGTCAGATTCCTCCATTAGTCTTTCATTTTCAACATGGACATCAACTTTGTCTTGAACAGTTTTCAGTGCTTTTGGGTTGTTAAGCAGCAAAGATAAAGCCCACGTTAAAGTCACAGGTGTCGTGTCGAGGCTTCCTGTGAGTATTTCCCGCTACATAATTAAAATTAAGTTAACCGCTCTTTGTTTGCTTTGCAGATGCAAAAATGGATCAATATGTAGCTTACTAGACTTGTCATCTTAATAATTGTATCATAGTCAAATCCCACATATTTATTCCTCTTTAGAAGAATCTTCAAGAATAGATAATATTGCATCATCCATGAAGTCCTGTGTACCTTCATGTTGCTAAGTAGACTCTCTTGTGCTCATCTAAATATTCACGAGGTAAATTGTACATCTCTTTAATTTGTTGATATCTTCATTGCTTTTTCATATCCACCAAGATCCAAACACTTGACAAAGGGAATGAAATCAGACATAAACTCTCACCTGTATAGAAATAGTACCAAAATAGAAAGTCAATAGCATTGAAAACTGAAATCAATGAGTGTTTTGATTTTGCCATTTGCACCCAAGTTGCGGCTAGCCATGTTATAATCAAACCAGTGTAAAGTTTTTTTTGATGCTAGTATACAATACTCTCTACCAATAAGTTATGTACGCTAATTAACTTTTTAAGTCATACATACAAAATGGTAGATATGCTCATTTTTATAAACTTATGTATCTGTATTTTTACACTTATAGATATGTAAAACATGGCTTGGTATATATCTAAAGCCTTAGGAATTTATGATGTATGTTTTATTTTTTTAAAAGAAAAGCCCTTCATTATGCTAAATTTTTTAAGTGTGAAGTGGTTATTAACTAGTATTTATAAAAATTGAGGCCATATTATTTATGTTAGCTACTTTGTGGTCAAGTATTGATTAGGTAAGCAATTATATAGGAGTATATGGCAAGGCCTTGATTCATTTACTCTATTAGTTGATTTTTCTTATATGTGAAATCATACGAAATACTAAATGGATGAAAGAACACTATATTTGGATGTTATTATCCATACACGATAGATCATTTGGATAAACTCATTTGAATATCCTTTTCACGAATCCATGAATTGAACTATGCTACAAAGGGTTGTAAAACATATTCTTGTTGTTTAACCAATAGAGATTATTAGGTGTGTGATGTGAGCAACTCACATACCACTACATCAGGTAAGCTAGAATTCCTTTTGGTTTTGAAGGTATACTAATAGCTTATCTTGATGGTTTCTAGTTCTTAAGGATCATGACCCAAGTCTAATAAGATTTTGAGATATTGATCGCAATCACTATATTATTATTAGTATATATCCCACATCGATTAGATTGTGAGGATATTAGGCGAAGACACTATATATATTGTTGTATCCCACTTCGAACGAATGCAATAAGCTCCTTGTAACCACGCCCCTATATATTCGAGTCATGCCCCGTATTGCAACTCACAACAAACATGTCATTTTGTGGTGTAAGTTTTTCCGCAACTCGACAAATGTCACAATTTCTTTCTTTGTGAGGAAGCATTAAAGCATTTACATATGAATGCAGGTATCTATATTTAGCATGTTTCCAATTTTTTCCTTATTTAATTAGTTATTTCTTGCTTGTAATATACACATTTTGCTTCTTTTTCCTTATAATATTTTGCACTACCTGTTCTTTTTTACATCTCCTGAATTTGGTTGAGTTGCTCATTTAAATTTGCTTTGCTTCAGTACACAACATTATAGCCTGAATATAATTCGGTATCAGTTATTCTCAATGGTTCTTTGGCTACTAAATATCCTTTTAACCTCTTTTATCCGTTCATGTTTGTTCTTCTGTTAATACCATTATAACGCGCTTTCAATAATCTCATCTTGTCTACAATGATCAAGTGTTCTTATTTTGTTTTATTTGTATTTGATGAGTACTTTTTGTATATGGTATTTTATTCAGGCTCATAAAGTTTCTAAAGAAATCTAACAACTCCATCAAGTAACGCAAATTACGTTACTATATTTTTAGTTTTATATTTTAGCATCCCATATGGTTATTAATCATTCTTTTAAATGACAGGCAATATACACATAAAAGCGTCAAACACGTCAAACATAGCGCAAGAAACATTATAAGGGCGTTTATGGTTCTGGATTATGCTTGGGATCCTATCTTATGTCTCCAGCCCGTATGTTGATATAAGTCCTGCATGTGCGCAAAGAGTTCGACTTTCGTAATAGCACCATGCTTTAATGAGGATAATGCTTTCTTTAAATAGATGATTTTCCCCATTGACAAGTGTGTTGTATTTTTTGATTAATTGGGTTTTTACAAAATGTTAGATGTTGAGTGTAATGCGCGCTTGCCATTATGATGATGATTGTACATTTGTATGTCATATTTTGGATGGTTTAATCCCACCAATGATAATGTTTGTATGTCTTATTTTGGATAGTTTAATCCTAACCAAAACCATTGTTGTTTCACCCCATCTTCAAGGATATTCATGGCCCTCTCTATGGAGAAGCCAACTTTGAACACCATGATCAACCACCACCTCAAGCATCTCAACCACCATCAAAATGTCCATCCCAACACTTTGAGTCTATCTTTCCCTCATATGAGGAAATAGAAGCCACTTTGTGGAACAACCCACCCAACACCCACGAGGAGATCAATGATCGCCTCGACAACCTCTATGCTTTCAAAAGCATGGTCGACTCCCATCTCCATCAAGCAATAGAGTTCCAAACCACCTTGCTCTCTTCCATTGCCAACCCACCTCATTTCAACAAACCGCCAATGTTCCACCACCACCACCACAACCATCAACAAATGACCCAATCCTACCTAATCCTTGCCTTGGGTGCTTACATTGTGAGCAGGCAGCAAAAATAAGTGAAAGTATTAAGTTAATGCTTCGCCAAGTACAAGATGAAATCCGCTTTGCTCTACAACACATTCTTGAGCGTTTGGATGCTCTTTCTCACCAAAACCAATCCTAGAGCGTACTCTGGAGGCTTTGCCCCATTTAAGAAAATGTTGGGTGACTTCCTTTTATAGAAGTAGGATTTTTAGTCTATTTTATTTTAATTTATTTTGTTTTTATTTTTAGAAGTAGGATGTTGTCAACTCCATTTCCTGTCTTTGAATTCTAAAATTCAAATTTTACTTGAAATGAATTCCATTCTACTATATTGTGTGCATTGTCGGTTGACCATTTCGTGGTTGTGATTGTTTGTGCTCTATAATTGTGTTTGTATATACATGTCTTTTTCGACAACTAACTCTACTTTTGTAGGATCAAAATCCATGTCTCCTTACTTGGCACCCCAACTAGGGGGAGTATTGTCTAAGGGGGAGCGCTTGGCTTGCACCATTCCGCTACGTTACTCTTCTTTTTGTTTCGACAAAAAGGGGGAGAAGATACATTTAAAACTTAAACTAATTTTCATCATTATAATAAAACAAGTTAAAATATAAATCTTTAAAAACACTTAATACTATATTTAGTGACTTGCTTAAAAATAAAGTGTATGTTTTTCCTCAACAAAAAGGGAGAGATTTTAATACAAATATCGCCTAAAAATGTTATTTATATTTTACGATCTTTGCTAAATTTTGTTAACGACAAACTATAAACTTTAGTTTTTAGCAAAATATGAATATAGCTTAAGTCTTGTGCAATAAGACTTTATTTCAACTTGACATCACTTTTGCTACATTTACATTTCACATAATACTTAACATTTTCATATTTCTAAAAATGGAAATTGTTGTGTGACATCATGACTTGCATCATTTGCAATCTTGGAAAGACTTCCATATCCTGAGGTTGACTTTCCAAAAGATTACATGCATATTTGGAAAGATCTTCACTCAACATATCTTATGGTTGACTTGAAGGATCTTGATTAGACTTGACATTGTTTTGGAAATATTTTTGGTTCTTTGACTAACAGGTCTAGCGGAACCTTGTGGGAACAAGGGCGGAATCCTTGTTTTGGTTCTGCCGGGTCCGCTGACCTGCTGTCTTATTTGGCTATAAATACCAACCCACTCTCATAGAATTGACTATCACTTCTCATCATATATTACACATACATTCTCATTACATTCATCTAACTCATTAACATTTCATTTGTAAGATCTTTTGTAGCAAAGAGGACTCAAGTTCATACCGAAAGTTACAAGTCTCAACATAACGTTGCAAGTCTTGTTAGCTTAGCATTGTGTAAACTTGCATAGTTTACACTTTATTTGATTGTGTAATTTCAGTAGTGATCGGTTAGTACTTTAGTCCTTAAAATACAAAGTGTGATGGGAGTAGTTGTACCCTTGTAAAAGAACTAACGGGAGTGGTTGTACCCTTGTTAAAGAACTCGACATCTAGCATTGTGTCGGTAATCTTGCGTAAGCGACGTGTAAGGTTTTCTCCGCCGGTGAAAGGAGCTTGTTGACTAGTGAAAGAAACCCTCAAGTTGGATAACTCGGGGCATGGAGTAGGGTAAGGAAAAAGAGTCCTTGTAGCCAAACCATGATAAACATTCGTGTTGTGGTTTGATTGTTTCTTTCTTTACTCTTGCATATTACTTATAGTTTAAGTAGTTACGATTGTTGATTACACGTAAAGATTTCAAAGTTAAGCAAGCTAAAAACCGGTAAACTATTCAACCCCCCTTATAGTTTTCTACAGAGTGCAAAAGAAACACAAAGGCACATTCTTTTACGACTACCAAATGGTAGAACTCCATAAGGTTTCCCCTTTAGGTCTATATCTTTTTGGCTTACAAAGAACCTTCCTGGTGAAATTGGCTATGATCCGACCAAACATTAGGGTCATGATGTAATTTCCAAAGATTTACTATCAACCGTGTGCCGTTTAGGATTTATTATACAGTTATCCATGGACTCGTGAATAACTGAAATTTTTGCAGCAGGATATAAGCGCAACATCTCTTTGATGATAGCTTAGAGGCAGACTAAGCTTTTAATGTCAGATTCCTCCATTAGTCTTTCATTTCGAACATGGACATCAACTTTGTCTTGAACAGTTTTCAGTGCTTTTGGGTTGTTAAGCAGCAAAGATAAAGCCCATGTTAAAGTCACAGGTGTCGTGTCGAGGCTTCCTGTGAGTATTGTCTGCGGCATAATTAAAATTAAGTTAACCTCTCTTTGTTTGCTTTGCAGATGCAAAAATGGATTGATATGTAGCTTACTAGACTTGTTACCCTAATAATTATATCATAGTCAAAACCCAGATATTTATTCCTCTTTAAAAGCGTCTTCAAGAATAGATAATATTGCATCATCCATGAAGTCCTGTGTACCTTCATGTTGCTAAGTAGACTCTCTTTTGCTCATATAAATATTCATGAGGTAAATTGTACATCTCTTTAATTCGTTGAAATCTTCATTGCTTTTTCATATCCACCAAGATCAAAACACTTGACAAAGGGAATGAAATCAGACATAAGCTCTCACCTGCATAGAAATAGCAAAAAAATAGAAAGTCAATGGTATTGAAAATTGAAATCAATGAGTGTTTTGATCTTGCCATTTGCACCCAAGTTGCGGCTAGCCATGTTATAATCAAACCAGTATAAATTTTTTTTGATACTAGTATACAATTCTCTCAACCAATAAGTTATGGACACTAATTAACATTTTAAGTCATACAAACAAAATGGTAGATATGCTCATTTTTATAAACTAATGTATCTGTATTTTTACACTTATTGATTTGCAAAACATGGCTTGGTATATATCTAAAGCCTTAGGAATTTAGGATGTGTGTTTCATTTATTTTTAAAGAAAAGCCCTTCATTATGCTAAATTCTTTATATGTGCAGTGGTTATTAACTAGTATTTATAAAAGTTGAGGCCATATTATTTATTTTAGCTACTTTGTGTTCAAGTATTGATTAGGTAAGCAATTATATAGGAGTATATGGCAAGGCCTTGATTCATTTACTCTATTAGCTAATTTTCTTATATGTGAAACCATACGAAATACTAAACGGATGAAAGAATACTATATTTGGATGTTATTATCCATACACGATAGATCATTGGATAAACTAATTTGAATATCCTTTTCATGAATCCATGAATTGAACTATTCTACAAAGGGTTGTAAAAAGTATTCTTGATGTTTAACCAATAGAGATTAATGGGTGTGTGATGTAAGCAACTCACATACCACTACATCAGGTAGGCTAGAATTCCTTTTGGTCTTGAAGGTATACTAATAGCTTATCTTGATGGTTTCCAGTTCTTAAGGATCATGACCCAAGTCTAATAAGATTTTGAGATATTGATCGCAATGACTATATTATTATTTGTATATATCCCACATCGATTAGATTGTGAGGATATTAGGCGAAGACACTATATATATTGTTGTATCCCACATCGAACGAATGCAATAAGCTCCTTGTAACCACACCCCTATATATTCGAGTCATGCCCCGTATTGCAACTCGCAACAAACATGTCATTTTGTGGTGTAAGTTTTTCCGCAACTCGACAAATGTCACAATTTCTTTCTTTGCGAGGAGGCATTAAAGCATTTACATATGAATGCAGGTATCTATATTTAGCATGTTTCCAATTTTTTCCTTATTTAATTAGTATTTTCTTGCTTGTAATATACACATTTTGCTTCTTTTTCCTTACAATATTTTGCACTACCTGTTCTGTTTTACATCTCCTGAATTTGGTTGAGTTGCTCATTTAAATTTGCTTTGCTTCAATACACATCATTATAGCCTGAATATAATTCGGTATCAGTTATTCTCGATGGTTCTTTGGCTACTAAATATCCTTTTAACCTCTTTTATCCGTTCATGTTTGTTCTTCTGTTAATACCACTATAATGCGCTTTCTATAATCTCATCTTGTCTAGAATGATCAAGTGTTCTTAATTTGTTTTATTTGTGTTTGATGAGTACTTTTTGTATATGGTAGTTTATTCAGGCTCATAAAGTTTCTAAAGAAATCTAACAACTCCACCAAGTAAGGCAAATTACGTTACTATATTTTTAGTTTTATATTTTAGCATACCATATGGTTATTAATCATTCTTTTAAATGACAGGCAATATACAAAAAAAAGCGTCAAACACGTCAAACATAGCGCAAGAAACATTATAAGGGCGCTTATGGTTCTGGATTATGCTTAGGATGCTATCTTATGTCTCCAGCCCGTATGTTGATATAAGTCCTGCATGTGCGCCAAGAGTTCGAATTTCGTAATAGCACCATGCTTTAATGAGGATAATGCTTTCTTTAAATAGATGATTTTCCCCAATGACAAGTGTGTTGTATTTTTTGATTAATTGGGTTTTTACAAAATGTTAGATGTTGAGTGTAATGCGTGCTTGCCATTATGATGATGATTGTACATTTGTATGTCATATTTTGGATGGTTTAATCCCACCAATGATAATGTTTGTATGTCTTATTTTGGATAGTTTAATCCCAACCAAAACCATTGTTGTTTCACCCTATCTTCAAGGATATTCATGGCCCTCTCTATGGAGAAGCCAACTTTGAACACCATGATCAACCACCACCTCAAGCATCTCAACCACCATCAAAATGTCCATCCCAACACTTTGAGTCTATCTTTCCCGCATATGAGGAAATAGAAGCCACTTTGTGGAACAACCCACCCAACACCCACGAGGAGATCAATGATCGCCTCGACAACCTCTATGCTTTCAAAAGCATGGTCGACTCCCATCTCCATCAAGCAATAGAGTTCCAAACCACCTTGCTCTCTTCCATTGCCAACCCACCTCATTTCAACAAACCGCCAATGTTCCACCACCACCACCACAACCATCAACAAATGACCCAATCCTACCTAATCCTCGCCATGGGTGCTCACATTGTGAGTAGGTGGCAAAAATAAGTGAAAGCATTAAGTTAATGCTTCGCCAAGTACAAGATGAAACCCGCTTTGCTCTACAACACATTCTTGAGCGTTTGGATGCTCTTTCTCACCAAAACCAATCCTAGAGCGTACTCTGGAGGCTTTGCCCCATTTAAGAAAATGTTGGGTGACTTCTTTTTATAGAAGTAGGATTTTTATTCTATTTTACTTTAATTTCTTTTGTTTTTATTTTTAGAAGTAGGATGTTGTCAACTCTATTTCCTGTCTCTGACTTCTAAAATTCAAATTTTACTTGAAATGAATTCCAATCTACTATATTGTGTGCATTATCGGTTGACCATTTCGTGGATGTGATTGTTTGTGTTCTATAATTGTGTTTGTATATACATGTCTTTTTTGACAACTAACTCTACTTTTGTTGGATCAAAATCCATGTCTCCTTACTTGGCACCCCAACTAGGAGGAGTATTGTCCAAGGGGGAGCGCTTGGCTTGCACCATTCCGCTACGTTACTCTTCTTTTTGTTTCGACAAAAAGGGGGAGAAGATACATTTAAAACTTAAACTAATTTTCGTCATTATAATAAAACAAGTTAAAATATAAATCCTTAAAAAGACTTAACACTATCTTTAGTGACTTGCTTAAAAATAAAGTGTATGTTTTGTCCTCAACAAAAAGGGAGAGATTTTAATACAAATATCGCCTAAAAATGTTATTTATATTTTACGATCTTTGCTAAATTTTGTTAACGACAAACTATAAACTTTAGTTTTTAGCAAAATATGAATATAGCTTAAGTCTTGTGCAATAAGACTTTATTTCAACTTGACATCACTTTTGCTACATTTACATTTCACATAATACTTAACATTTTCATATTTCTAAAAATGGAAATTGTTGTGTGACATCATGATTTGCATCATTTGCAATCTTGGAAAGACTTCCATATCTTGAGGTTGACTTTCCAAAAGATTACATGCATATTTGGAAAGATCTTCACTCAACATATCTTATGGTTGACTTGAAGGATCTTGATTAGACATGACATTGTTTTGGAAAGATTTTTGGTTCTTTGACTAACAGGTCTGGCGGAACCCTGTGGGAACAAGGGCGGAATCCTTTTTTTGGTTCCGCCGGGTCCGCTGACCTGCTGTCTTGTTTGGCTATAAATACCAATCCACTCTCATAGAATTGACTATCACTTCTCATCATATTTTACACATACATTTTCATTACATTCATCTAACTCATTAACATTTCATTTGTAAGATCTTTTGTAGCAAAGAGGATCTCAAGTTCATACCGAAAGTTACAAGTCTCAACATAACGTTGCAAGTCTTGTTAGCTTAGCATTGTGTAAACTTGCATAGTTTACACTTCATTTGATTATGTAATTTCAGTAGTGATCAGTTAGTATTTTAGTCCTTAAAATACAAAGTGTGACGGGAGTAGTTGTACCCTTGTAAAAGAACTAACGGGAGTGGTTGTACCCTTGTTAAAGAACTCGACATCTAGCTTTGTGTCGGTAATCTTGTGTAAGCGACGTGTAAGCTTTTCTCCACCGGTGAAAAGAGCTTGTTGACAAGTGAAAGAAACTCTCGAGTTGGATAACTCGGGGCGTGTAGTAGGGTAATGAAAGAGAGTCCTTGTAGCCAAACCACGATAAACATTCGTGTTGTGGTTTGATTGTTTCTTTCTTTACTCTTGCATATTACTTATAGTTTAAGTAGTTACGATTGTTGATTACACGTAAAGATTTCAAAGTTAAGCAAGCTAAAACCCCTTCTAGTTTTCCATAGAGTGCAAAAGAAACACCAAGGCACATTCTTCTACGACTACCAAATGGTAGAACTCCATAATGTTTCCCATTTAGGTCTATATCTTTTTGGCTTACCAAGAACCTTCCTGGTGAAATTGGCTACGATCCGACCAAACATTAGGGTCATGATGTAAATTCCAAAGATTTACTATCAATCGTGTGTCGTTTAGGATTTATTATACAGTTATCCATGGACTCGTGAATAACTGAAAATTTTGCAGAAGGATATAAGCGCAACATCTCTTTGATGATAGCTTAGAGGCAGACTAAGCTTTTAATATCAGATTCCTCCATTAGTCTTTCATTTCCAACATGGACATCAACTTTGTCTTGAACAGTTTTTAGTGCTTTTGGGTTGTTAAGCAGCAAAGATAAAGCCCATGTTAAAGTCACAGGTGTCGTGTCGAGGCTTCCTGTGAGTATTGTCTGCGACATAATTAAAATTAAGTTAACCTCTCTTTGTTTGCTTTGCAGATGCAAAAATGGATTGATATATAGCTTACTAGACTTGTTACCTTAATAATTAGATCATAGTCAAAACCCATATATTTATTCCTCTTTAGAAGTGTCTTCATGAATAGATAATATTGCATCATCCATGAAGTCCTGTGTACCTTCATGTTGCTAAGTAGACTCTCTTGTGCTCATATAAATATTCATGAGGTAAATTGTACATCTCTTTAATTTGTTGATATCTTCATTGCTTTTTCATATACACCAAGATCAAAACACTTGACAAAGGGAATGAAATCAGACATAAGCTCACACCTGCATAGAAATAGCAAAAAAATAGAAAGTCAATGGTATTTAAAATTGAAATTGTAACACCCTCTAATTTGAAATATGGCAGCGGAATAGTTATTAGGGTGTTACGGTGAGGATCGAAGTCATAATGATAGAAAACGGCTCGAAAGAGACGTTTTAAAACATAATTTCATTTATAAAAATTTGAAATACAATAGGTCCTTATCAAACAAGTGATATCAAGCTTTATCTTAACTTAACTACAACAAACAAGTATGAAAGGACTGAAACAAGCAATAATTAAACATTAGAACAATGAATTGCCACAATGTGTAAAATTGCTTACAAAATGGTGTCCAACTGAGGAACAAGTATCCAGGGGCTCAAAACATAACCTAAAAGCTTCCACAAGCTTCTAATACCATAAACATCCAAATTCCTTCAGGCTTCCTTCTTCAATTCATTCTTTCACTGATTTTTTGTATTTTACTCTATTTAAAAGCTATTTTTGGTATTTTTGAGTTTTTATACTAAACTGAGTAAAACTGATTCCACTGCTTTAAATACTTAAGGAAGCTTGTGATTAGACTAAAATAAGCTTGAATTAACTCTTAAAAACAACTTTTAACACTTTAAAGCTAAACTGAGATTTTCAAGGGAAATAAGCATAAACTGAATTGGAATTTAAAATTTGAAATTAAGAGATAAAACAAGTTTAAATTACACTGACAATGAAAATTACAACACTTTTAAACTAAAGATTGCTTCTAAGACTACAGTTTCACTACATTTGATATTAAAATTAACCTAAAAACTATTCTATGCTAACTGACTGCTCTCCTTATTCTTTTCTTTGACTTATATAGCTCCTGGAGAGTGTTTGAACAATTCCCACAGCTGTTGGATGAGAGAGGGCAATCCTAGCCCTCCATTTGCTTTTGGCGGGAAATGGGCACTTGGCAGGTTTAGTGGAGTGGTTGAGGTTGGTTGGTGCATTAATGGAGGAGGGGGGATGTATGGGTGAGGTTGAGTGTTTGGGGAAAAAGTGGAGGAGGGGGTGGACAAGATTACAGGTTTTAAGGTGTGGGTTAATGGTGGACTAGGGAAGGAAAATGGGAGGTTAGGGGTGAGTTTGACTGGGTCAATCCCAGTATAAATAAAACGGGGGGAGTTAATATATTTTAGGGGTGGGCTGGTTTTAGTGAGATGGGCCAAGGGGTAGTGTGGGGGTGGGCCTGGTGGACTGGGTGGTTTGGTGGATCAGGTTTGTGTTTGGGTGGTGTTTGTTTATTTAGGGTCCATTTGGTTTAGGTATATAATCATAAGGACCATTTTTGTAATTTAGAAAACTGCAAGGGCTGATCATGTAATTTTCCATAGTACTCACAAGGACCAAAAATGCCATTTTCCATAATTCAAGAACCACATTTTTTTATTTTCATTTTTCAAAATTTCCCGGGGACCAAATTGCCATTTTATGAAAACTTTTATCCAAGGAGTAATATTGAATATTTTTAAATTTCCAAGGACTAAAAATGTTTTTTCATCCAAAAATATCCCAACAGGGACCAATTCTGCCAATTATTGAAACTCCAGGGACTAAACTGTAAATTTCCAAAACTTTCCAATTTTTCACCAAAGGACTAAATATGACAACTTATGATTTCAAAAGGACCTTTGGTGATAATTTTCCATATTTTGAATATCCAGGGACTAGTTTTGTAATTTTATAAAAGTTGGGGGACTGAAACTGCCAATTTTGCAAACTTTGTATGTTTTTTTATTTGTTTTTGCTCATTTTGTATCTAAAACATATAAAACACAATTTTGAAATATTTTTGGTATTTTGATGCATTTCTGAGTGTTTTTGTATGTTTTGCAGTTCAGATTAGACCAAAAATTATGAGTATTTGAGCACTCATCAATCCCCACACTAAACTATTGCTAGTCCCTAGCAATACTGTTTTGAAAACTTGATGGATTGTAAACTCTACCAAAAGCCATCACTTCTGGAGTAGCCAGGTGTAAGAACTGTGGCACACCTGATAACCGTGTGATTTTGAGCAAACCACCAGCTATCAACGGATTTGATTTGTCTTTACCAGAAGCCGTTTGCTTCTGGACTAGCCAGCATCTTAATGGACTAAGTCAACATCTTGGTGAGCTGATTACCAATTATGGATTTTCCACGGCCTTTACCACAAGCCATAATCTTGCGGGCTAGCCAACTCATTAGCTTTTGAGGATGATGGGGAGTTGAGGAACCATACAATTTTGGGCAAATTGCAAGCCGTAAACGGATTTGAGTTGTCTTTACCAAGAGCCGTTTGCTCCTGGACTAGCCAATCCCTTTTGTCGGTTAGACAAGGCGGACTGATTACCACAAAAATTTTGAAGCACTAGTGAAATTTTTTTTAAAATTTTTGAAATTTTGGCTAAAACGGGGGTATTATATAGTAAAATGTGATAAAATTCGCTAGAATAGCGAAATACCCCCCCCCCCCCCCCCCCACACACTTAGCATGAATATTGTCCTCAATATTCAAAATCCCGGCTATTATGCCGACATTTTGAACGTAAAAGGGCAACATTACAAGCTAAGGGTGGAAAATACCATTTTGTATTTTCACTTCTGTAACCATAGCATGGGGGACTCCCCCACACTTAGGGTGAAAACCCTATAAGCATGCTACTGTTTTTGTTTACCGAGTCGCTAGCTTGACTCGACCCCGAATTCATTTGTCCTTGGGGAAGCATGATGTGGAAGAAGCAATCTCAATCGGACTTTCATTCAAGATGTTTGGACAAACATTTGAAGCATGTGAAAGTTCCACACCGATGAGATAAGTATCCGGCTCAAGATAATGGTAAATGAAAATGCCGGGATCAAATATAGTGTCTTCATTCCTGAAGGAGTGAAGAAGAGAAGAAGTCACCTTATAGGTGAAGAAAGGAAGAAAATCATGATAAAAAGTATGATTTGATCTTCTTCCTCGAGAGCAGGCTCCGTAGCCTGAGTTTGGATTTCTAAGGGTAAGCTCGTAAACAACCCGGGAGGGTGGGTGGGAATTTGAAAATTCTCAAGATTGAGAGTATCTCCCCCCGGGATATCTAACTCCGGAGGAGTCATGACATGATGAGCGAGTTCACCGGAGAAATCCTCATGAAGAGAATTATTCACAAGATGTGAATTTGTGAACTCATGTTCCGGAACAGACTCATCACAATCCTCATTCTGAATACCAAAGAGTGGATTATCAGAAATCAAAGTGAATTCAGATTCGATTTCAAATAAAGGATTGGTGAGAGTGGTATTGAATGTTTCGAGAACAAAGTGAATATTATTCTCTGTTGGACTGCTGGGATCAGAAGTGAGTAACGGATCATGATATAGGAGACTTTCAATTTCTCCCAGATCGGCTTGGAAATCGAGGAGACCATCATCACTTTCCAATGAAAGTGGATCGATGTGAGCAAGTTCATCAGCGAACTCCTCAAGAAGAGGATCAACATCAGACTGAGGGAGTGATGCCTCAATATACTCAATGTCTCCATGAGATGTACAATCATCATTAAAATCTGAGAAAGTCTCAAAATGATCGTTTGAACACTCAAGAGGGGAAGGAATATCACACATATCATCCAAAGTCCCCTGTGACTCTCTCGGGATTGGGACAAGGATCTCAACACTAGACTTTATTAATTCGTCCGATTCCTTATTAGGAACAGTGCTAAGATGCTCATCCCCCATGTTAAGAGAGTGAGTGTGAACTTTGGGTGTGATAGCAGTTGTTTGAGATGGAATCTCAACTGCTGGGGTATTAACTGATGAACTTGAAGTTTTATAAAATTCAAGGATGTCAAGTGTATCCTCATCATCACTGTCATCAGGAATGAAACGGAACAAAGAGCTAGATTTGGCTGCTTTTTCTCTTGCAATTGATTCCCGAATAGATTTTTCATAGGCATCTTGGGCATTTATTCTAGCAGCCTGCTCTTCAGCAAGCAATTCTTCCATGGATTTTTGATGAGTGTGTCTTTGGGCAAAGTCTTGAACTAAACCCTTAAGCTCATCAACGATTTTCATCATATTTTGCATTTCTGGAAGAAGTGTTTGATTCATATCGTACTATGGAGATTGGTCGTAATAAGGTGTGTCAAAATTGTCACAAGGATATGGATTACCCGTTTGACAATCTGAGCTGGAGTGTGGACCTCCACAGTAATCACAAGAGTAAAACTGTTGAGGCTGTGAGTCGTATGTGCTAGAGTCATAATTGTTATCGGGAAACTGCTCACAGACAAGCGTGTTTCCCGATTGACAATCAGAACTGTAGTGTGAACCACCACAGTACTCACAACAGTAAAACTGCTGAGTATCATGGTGTGGTAACTGATGGAATGAATCAGTCGTGTCATGGTAGGAATAGGGATCTGGGTTATAGACAGACCCGTTTTCTGACTCTACCATGCCACAACCGGGGCAATTACCATCATTATGAGGATTACCACACCAATGGCAAACCAGAAAGTGTGGATGAGACATAGAAAGAATCAAAAGGTTTGGGAGGGGTAGGGATGAAGAATCAAAGATGTGAGAGGGTAAAGGTGAATATTTTTGGGTTTTTGGAAAGACATTTTGTACAAATGATAAAGAAAATATTTTTATGTTTTTTGTGTTCATTGAAAACTTGATTTAAAAAGTTTTCAGGAACGGTTTTGTTTTTATAAATAGAAAATACGAACAAAGGATGGATAAATGTACACTGGAACGAATTCCAAAGACACTAATAAAAAAAAACCGTTTTAGATACGCACACAACCTCCCCGGCAGCGGCGCCAAAATTTGATTGATGCTAAACAGTCAACCTTAAATTGACCAAGTCAATGGTCAACAAGGTCAAACTCCCTAGATCAATGCTCCGCGGAATATAGTGTTTCCCCGGGTCGTTATGTCCCGACGAGGTGTGTATTGTATTCAAAAAGGTTTTGTGATCGGGTGAATTTGGACAGGAAAAGGGTTTGTGTGTGATTTGAACTAAGGAATCTACAATGAAATAGCTTAAACAAGCTATATAAATAAGACGGGAAAGTTACAAAAACCATAAACGATTAAAACTAAAAACGCGTACGTTCACATTTAAATAAAACGTAGACGTACGAAATAAAACGTGAAAAGTAAAATCTGAAAACCCCCAGGGGGTGAAAATGACTTTTTTACAAACTAAAAGAGAAAAGAAAATTTTTAGAAAAAGAAAATTAATTTTTACACTATTTAATTATAATTAATTACTATTTAATACTTATTATTAATATTTAAAACACTTAAATACAATACAATATTAATTAAATACTAAAAAGGTGAAAATAAAATTTCTAAAATTATAAAATAACTAAAAATAAGTTTTAAAAATAAAAATATGTATTTTTGTCTTTTTGTGGATTTTCAATTAATTAATTACTAATTATCTAATTAAATTATTTTAAATTATAAAAAATAGTAAATGAACAGTACAAATTCTAGAAAAATTCCTAAAATTATATTACAACTTATAAAAGCTAGGAAAAATATAAAAACTAGATCTTACTTTATAAAAATTAATTATGCTATTTAAAACTTAATTATTAATTAATTACTAATAAAACTAATATTAAATATAATAAATACTAAATGATGAAATAAAAATCTGAGAAAAGTATTAAAAATACTTTAATGTAATAGGAATTTAAGAAAAATATAAAATAGCTAAGTACATAATAAAAATATAAAAATGAAAAATAAAATTTAAATAAAATTAAATAGAAACTATCACTTAGAAATAAATTGGATTTTCTGGATTTTTATTTTAGAAAACTATTTTATAACTAAAAACAACAAACTTTTGTGAAAACAAGGTTTTTAGAACTTAAAAATAAGCCGATTAAGAAGGAAAAAGCCAAACAGTTGACTTTTGTTGACCAAGGTTCAAAACAAGCTAAAATCAGCTTAGGTGGGACCCACAATGGGTAATCCTGGTTTACTTAACTTATTTGAACATGATGAAGCTGGAAAAAGCACAAATTTACCACAGAATAAGCAATAAGCCAAAAATAAGCACTTGTAATCTTATGTGAACACAGAAAATGAGACACACTTTTGTGCTTGGTTCAAGTGGGGTCCACAAGTGGTGAGGTCAAACATTTGGTCAATCCTTCAACCCTACTAGGAGGGGAGTTGAGAGGAACAAGTGTTGAGGGTTGAGGACCACTGAGGTGATCAGCAACCACCACCAAAGTGGTGGTGGTGGGACTGATCTGCTGGTGCAGGTCAGGGGGTTGCCCTGCAGCCAACTTTGGCCTAAGGTGGGGCCCACTAGAAAAATACTAAAAATGAAAGAAACATGGGACTTGATAGCTGAGCTGGTAGAAAACACACATAAACAAGTTTCACAGCCTAATCTATAACACAAAAATCACATTAATTGCTTGAACTTTTGGAAAAACCTGAGAATGCATATTTGACTTTTTTCATATAAACTAACAAATTGACTTTTATGAGTTTTGATCTTGCTAAACTAACTATAAATGATATATTAAGCTATCTTATCATGAAATTAAGATATAACAACAATAAATGAAAGGATTTGAGTAGGTTAGGAACCCACTGTTCCAACAGTGGCTTAAGCAAAGGATAATTAAACTTGATTTTGACTTTTACCTAAGTTACACTAACTTTTTATGCTAAGTCTGAGTTATTAGAACATATAGAAGAATGTAGAAATGGTAGACAACAACAAGCACACCCTGAATCACCGGGAACTCAGCTGATCCAAACACACCCTTAGAAACCTCAATATGTGATTTTCAAACAAGTTCACTAATTAAGGACAAACTACCAAAACAGATTATGGACTTATGATGAAAATATACTAGTTAGGCACCAATTCACAGGAAAGAACTCATTATACTCATATGTCACTTATAAGCATTAACAAGCATGTAAAATGAAGATCATAAGAAACTATGAATCTGTGAACAAACAAGTGATATCAAGCTTTATCTTAACTTAACTACAACAAACAAGTATGAAGGGACTGAAACAAGCAATAATTAAACATTAGAACAATGAATTGCCACAATGTGTAAAATTGCTTACAAAATGGTGTCCAACTGAGGAACAAGTATCCAGGGGCTCAAAACATAACCTAAAAGCTTCCACAAGCTTCTAATACCATAAACATCCAAATTCCTTCAGGCTTCCTTCTTCAATTCATTCTTTCACTGATTTCTTGTATTTTACTCTATTTAAAAGCTATTTTTGGTATTTTATACTAAACTGAGTAAAACTGATTCCACTGCTTTAAATACTTAAGGAAGCTTGTGATTAGACTAAAATAAGCTTGAATTAACTCTTAAAAACAACTTTTAACACTTTAAAGCTAAACTGAGATTTTCAAGGGAAATAAGCATAAACTGAATTGGAATTTAAAATTTGAAATTAAGAGATAAAACAAGTTTAAATTACACTGACAATGAAAATTACAACACTTTTAAACTAAAGATTGCTTCTAAAACTACAGTTTCACTACATTTGATATTAAAATTAACCTAAAAACTATTCTATGCTAACTGACTGCTCTCCTTCTTCTTTTCTTTGACTTATATAGCTCCTGGAGAGTGTTTGAACAATTCCCACAGTTGTTGGATGAGAGAGGGCAATCCTAGCCCTCCATTTGCTTTTGGCGGGAAATGGGCACTTGGCAGGTTTAGTGGAGTGGTTGAGGTTGGTTGGTGCATTAATGGAGGAGGGGGGATGTATGGGTGAGGTTGAGTGTTTGGGGAAAAAGTGGAGGAGGGGGTGGACAAGATTACAGGTTTTAAGGTGTGGGTTAATGGTGGATTAGGGAGGGAAAATGGGAGGTTAGGGGTGAGTTTGACTGGGTCAATCCCAGTATAAATAAAACGGGGGGAGTTAATATATTTTAGGGGTGGGCTGGTTTTAGTGAGATGGGCCAAGGGGTAGTGTGGGGGTGGGCCTGGTGGACTGGGTGGTTTGGTGGATCAGGTTTGTGTTTGGGTGGTGTTTGTTTATTTAGGGTCCATTTGATTTAGGTATATAATTACAAGGACCATTTTTGTAATTTAGAAAACTGCAAAGGCTGATCATGTAATTTTCCATAGTACTCACAAAGACCAAAAATGCCATTTTCTATAATCCAAGAACCACATTTTTTTTATTTTCATTTTTCAAAATTTCCCGGGGACCAAATTGCCATTTTATGAAAACTTTTGTCCAAGGAGTAATATTGAATATTTTTAAATTTCCAAGGACTAAAAATGGTTTTTCATCCAAAAATATCCCACCAGGGACCAATTCTGCCAATTATTGAAACTCCAAGGACTAAACTGTAAATTTCCAAAACTTTCCAATTTTTCACCAAAGGACTAAATATGACAACTTATGATTTCAAAAGGACCTTTGGTGATAATTTTCCATATTTTGAATATCCAGGGACTAGTTTTGTAATTTTATGAAAGTTGGGTGACTGAAACTGCCAATTTTGCAAACTTTGTACGTTTTTTTATTTGTTTTTGCTCATTTTGCATCTAAAACATATAAAACACAATTTTGAAATATTTTTGGTATTTTGATGCATTTCTGAGTGTTTTTGTATGTTTTGCAGTTCAGATTAGACTAAAAATGATGAGTGTTTGATCACTCATCAATGGTTTAATCCCAGCAATGTTAGAATACTTTGTCTGCCTGCAAGTATCTAGATAGCATTGTTAGAAGACTTTCTAAGTCAAACTACTATATTTTGATTGTTGACTTTCCTAGGTCAGACACATTTAGCATTCAACAAACAATCTTACTAACAACAACAAGCCATAAAGAGAATAAGATAATGGCATTAAGGCGGGAAAAGTCTATTTATATACTTTACAAGTCAAACTAGAAAAGTCAAATACAGTCTAATCTACCAAAAGTTAAACTGCTATACTACCCTAAGCTATTACAATTACACTTTAGGTGTTTGTGACTTGTTCAACTTGGTAGTCATAGTAGTCCCTTAAACTGATGTAGGGGTTTATATGTGTTTGGATTCCATCAGGTCGCTTATACTTTACGTATACAATATAACACATTTCCACCTCATTTAACCCCACCCCATTAAATACCTACCCAACCGATCAAATACACACACAAATACACATAATCAACCTTGTAACCTAAATTTCTCTTAAACCCTCAAATTCCTATAACCTTACTTCACACCCAATGAAGCCCACAAACAAAAAGGGTATTTTTATTTCTGTTTTGATCTATCATTGGGTGTATTTAGTTAAAAAGGTCAAAAATAGGGTTGTTTTGTGTTAACATTCGACTATTTGTGAAACCCTCTTTTTTGTTTTTTGATGCTCTGATGAGGCGAAAAAAGAACCACTTTTAGGGGGTCATTTAAGCCCGGAATTAAATTTATTTGATCAAATATTACCCTAAATCGTTCCTTTTGTGATTTTAGGTACTATGGGAGTGACATCTGGAAAAGGAAGCAATTCGGACGTTTTTGGAGCATAAAAGTGGAGAAAACGCCAAAGACTTAATTTTCCATGCTGAGAACAGTACCTGACGGCGTCAAGAGGAAAATCATGACAGCGTCAAGAGTAAAAGTGGTGATGATCCAGTGCAAACCTGACGGCGTCACAAGAAGGGCATCAAGAGTTAATTTTTTGACGGCCTGCATAAGGAGACTACATGACGGCGTCAGACCCAGATCTAGGCAGTCCGAAGAACTATTTAGCGGCAAGATGACGGCGTCAGACATTTGTTCTTGACGCCGTCACCTTCTAAACTCTATATAAAGTTTTCTAATTTTTATTCATTGAAGAGGAACTTGTGTGGAGAAACCCTAGGGCCGAACTTTGTGAACCCTAGCTCGTATTTTACAGTATCTTCAAGGGTTTTCACCCCTTGAATCCTTTCATGTGCTATTAAGATAAGTCTTCTCTTCATTCAATCAATATGTCTATGTGTTGGTTGTCTATATCTTGTGCTTGTCTTGATTTCAACATGCTAGGCTAGATTTATCTTGTGTTTGCTTAGATCTAATGAAACCTAGATGTTAATTATGTGATGATTACTTGTTTATGGTTGTATTGGATGAATGATTTCAATGTTAGGCTTAAGAAAACTGGCAGATCTCCATTGTGTAACATGCTTGAACGTCTTAGGAAACATGAACCGATGTGTACTAGGTTTTATTGGTTGTATTTAATGCATGAGTAAATTCTAATGATCCCATGTTAGGAGCTTCTTAGCTGGCTCGACATAGGAGTGAAGTAGGCACTCATAGGATTGGGGAAGTAAGTACGCCACCCCGTGAATGGTATTAAGGAATACAATTCGTCATCCACGCAACTATAACAAGTAATTAACGTGTAAAAGATATCTAGGGAGTAGTGAAATCTAAGTAAACACATTTCTCCCACATATTGCTCACAACCTTAGTTTAATATAGTTTATTTTCATTTTTAGTATTTTATTTTGATTGCATCTTAGTATTGGGTTAGTTGACTAGCAACTAATTCCGCCCAACTCCTTCAAAACCCGAGATTTTTACTTGCTTTCTAAAAAATATAAAAATACAAAAAGAATCATCCCTCATCTCTAGACCTAGTCTTTAGGTTTTCTAATCCTAGCGACACTATTCCTAGCTAAACGATCAATCCCCCGGTATTTGTCATTATACTATACTACATCGATCAGGTACACTGCCTGGTGGGGGTTGTAAGCTTCTCAAGATCCCTTGAGAGGTAAAGCCTGGTGCAAACACCACGCATCAAGTTTTTGGCGCCGCAGCCCGGGGAATAGTTATTGTCTAGGTTAGAATCTCTTTTTATTAGGTCTACTTGCTAGATTCCTTTCTAGTAAGATTTTATTTTTATTTTTAGGTTCTCTTTAGTCTATCTTAATTCTTCGTGTTTTTGTTCGTAACTTTTCACCACCCGACATCATGGACGATGGGAACATCTTTGAACCCGTCATCCCACCACAACAAAACCCACCACTAGAACCTCTTAGGCCCCGAACCTTAGGAGAGTATTCCCGACCTAGCCACCAAGGCTATCGAATCACCATTGAGCTCACCGGAGCCAATGTGACCCCCTTGCGATCCGGCACCATCCGGTTGGTGCAAAGCGGATGTGCATTCCATGGACTTTGTTCCGAAGATCCAAATCAACATCTCAAGGACTTCCTTAAAATCGTAGATTCCATAGACCTAGATGTTGCAACTAGAGAGACAACCCGATTACGCCTATTCCAATTCTCTCTACGTGATCAAGCCAGTCAATGGCTTGAACGTTTACCCGCGGGATCCATCACTACATGGGATGATCTCACCACTCGTTTCCTTGCTCAATTTTTCCCACCGGGGAGAACTACCAAGCTTAGAAATGACATCTTGATATTCCAACAACGTCAAGGTGAAACTCTTTATGAAGCATGGACTCGTTTCAAGGACTTATTCCAAAAAGTCCCTCATCATGTCATAGATCTTTGGCTCCAAGTCCAAATTTTCTATGACCATATCAATCTCTCCACAAGGCGAGCCATTGACCAATCGGCCGTTGGTAAGCTACGTGATCTAAGTGCTGAACAATCATGGGAACTCATAGAAGATCTTGCTCTCTATGACAACGAAAGTTGGAATGATCTCCGTGATTTGAACAAAATGGTCAAGGCAATATCTTTGCCTTCGAACAACTCTAGCACTCCTGACCGTAGGATCATGGAACTTGAGGACCAAGTCAAGTTTCTCATGAAATCTTACGAAGCCCCTAAGCTTTCAAGCCAAGTGAACAAAATCACTTCTTCATGCGAATTATGTAGTGGTCCCCATGATACTCGTGATTGTGTGGAACTCCCCGGAACAGCTTTTGCGGACTACGCATCCTCGCGTACCGACGAAGCAGGAGATAAGTGGTACACTTTCAAACCCGAGCCAAACCCTTACGGTGATTCATACAACCACTCTTGGAAAAATCACCCAAACCTTAGGTGGAAACAAAATCAAGCCAATTCTTCCAATCCGCCTAATCGTTACCAACCAAACGGTCCACCCTCCAACCGTACTTTCAACAACAATCCTTCTAACAACTATGGTAGTACCAACAATCTTGAAGAATTGATATCCAAGTTTATGGCATCTCAAGAAGCTCGCATATCTAAGTTAGAAGCCGATTTCAAACAAAAGCAAAGCGAGATGACCACCAAAATTGACACATTGCTGAAAGTTCTCAATGATCGAGAAATGGGAGAACTCCCAAGCGACACGGTCAAGAATCCAAAACTAAACGTTAATTCCATATCATCAGTTTCGTTACCCACTTCTTGTCCAAAATACTACTCGGTTAAATCAACGAGCACGTGTTTCAAACAAAACCAAATTCTTCAAAAGGACCAATCAAGTAAAACACCCGATATAAAACCGGTCAAGAGCATAGTTGAAACACCTCCTACGCAAGACCTTAACGATGAATTCATGGAACTTCACCTTGAACGCCCCGTTATTAATGTCTTAGCCCGTGCTCCCTACTATAGTGCCCTCCTAGAAAAATATGAGAAGTTTAAACTAGGTAAAAATGGGACCACCTTCGTTCAAAAAAAGTTACCTAAAAAGCTTGATGATCCGGGTATATTTGTTTTGCCTTGTAAGATAGGAAGATCCGAAGCTTTCGACACACTAGCCGATTTAAGGTCAAGCCTCAGCTTGATTCCCTTATCCCTTTTCACCACTCTTAAACTAGGAAAGTTAGAGGAGACGGAGGTATTGATAGGTCTAGCGGATGGAAGTATTGCCCACCCGGTTGGAATGATTAAGGATGTAGTTGTTCACGTAGGAAAGTTAACTATCTTAGCGGATTTTCACGTCCTAGACATGGTTAGTGACACTACATGCCCATTGTTGGTAGGAAGAGGATTTTTAGCAACCGCTAGCGCCATGATAGATTGTAAGGAGTCTAAGATTGCGGTAGGTGAGGGCGACACTTGGTCGGTATATGATGTTAAGAAACATAGCTATGATTGTGAGGATAAACCGACACCACATTTGGTAGAGATTAATAGGAGACCATCTAGATATGGACCTTGGATAGAAAGGAACTTTATAGGACCTCAACGCCCATTCTATCTAGAAAAAGATTTCATTGAAAAGATACATTCGGTGGAACAAATCATAGCTAGAGATGAAGAGCTAGATCCTTTTGAGGACCCCTTAGTCTTTAGGAAGATGATTGAGTTCTTAAGCGTAATGCCTATTAATATAGAGATGAATAAGTGGAAAAGAGAGGGAGACAAGTGTAAATGGAGGTGAGACAAGCCACCTAAAGAAGGTGACGGATCATGGCATATGAAGATGACTTTGTATGATCCGGATGGAGAAAAGTTTGAAAGGTCATACCGTACTAAGAAAACCGATAGGAAGTTGAAACCTAAGTTTGATCCCAAAGATGTCCTCAATGAGGAACTCACCCGTATCACGTAGTAACCCATGACCTTGAGTCTAGCTACAAGACTCGTAAATAAAGAAAAGCGCTTCTTGGGAGGAAACCCATGCTTTGTGTGATTTTTATTTTGTTTGTTTGTTATTTGCTTCCGTATGCATGCTTTATTTTTATTGTTGGTAGATCATGTTTCAAAACTAAATAGTGGAAATACTTTATTTTGTTGTTTGGCTTAGTCTTAACTTCATCCAAAGGTATTTTTGCAAAAGATAAGTGTAAGGGGAAACCCCAAATATGTTTTTAAGAAACAAACCGATCATGATTCTCCACAATATTAATTGAAGATGTATATTCGTATTTGTTAGAGTCAAATGCTTGTATCGAGTCATAATGAATTTTTCCAGGATTTTCCAGGAAGTAGGACCAAGTTTTTCTAGAAATTTTCTGGAAACTTAACATAAGAATTTC
The DNA here is from genome assembly GCA_030686995.1 of Artemisia argyi. Classification (NCBI taxonomy): domain Eukaryota; kingdom Viridiplantae; phylum Streptophyta; class Magnoliopsida; order Asterales; family Asteraceae; genus Artemisia; species Artemisia argyi. The sequence continues at coordinate 212,588,072 of CM060702.1, read as the reverse complement.
TGTAGGTCACTTCTGATGGCGTCATGAGTTTACTCTTGACGGCGTCACGTGTAAAAATCTGGAAATTTTACCGGTTTTGTTCTTCTAACGGAGTCTTAAAGTTTTTGCTGAATTATTAGTTTTATAATCTCTAGGAAATCTGCAAACATCATTCCACAAGCATTATATCTTACTTTTTTTTCTAGGATTTATTAGTATATGTAGATTGCCTCCGATTTTATGCGAGGTTGCCTTGTCTGTTTTCTCAGGATTTACAGGTTATGTATGACAAGAAGATGATTTATTTTTCTGGAAGGGAAGCTTTGATTGTTCATTTTCTTGGAGGAAGATCTAACCTTATTTCATTTGTTTTTACTTAATTCACTTTTACATTCTTTACTTGAACATTGGGGATAATGTTCATCTTAAGTGTAAGGGGAGGGTAAAATGATGATACCTTACAGATACACTTTCATTTGAGTTTGTTTGTTTGATGGTAGATGTGTAATAAAACTATGAGAAATACTTGTTAGTGTAATTTTAGCGCCAAATTTAAAATTTTTTACAACATTTAGGAGTGAAACTTTAGCCATAGCAAGCGTCTCATGGATAGGAAATTGTATGACTAGCACAAAACCGTACCATTCAGAAAAATTTTCCACCCAAATATGTGAGGTTCGCCTTTAGATTTGATAGGAAAAGCATTTACTATTAGTGCTTATGAGTGTACCGATATCATTTAGATTCTAGAACTTGCGTTAGTGATGCATCCCGAGACCGCTAGTGAGACTACATTCGTGTAGTAGGATTTACTACATGATAAGAGGCATTAGGATCACCCTTGTGTTAAACCCGTATCATAATTACTTGACCATTTAAGTCATATTACTTGGCTAGTTAAGTCAATTAATTTTTCCCACACCTTAGCGTTGTACTCATTTTTAGTACACGAAACCCCTAGTACACCCCTCCGAGCCTATCTTTTCGTTTCTAACTTTAAGCATCTTACTTAAAGGAAGAATTTGTTACATCCCACTTAAATGTACAACCAAATTGCCTTAGCCTTCCGTGTATGCCCTCATCTTTAGTGCATTATTGTTATTTGTTAAACCCTAAGTTAATTATCTAATTGATTACATGGTTGCTAAGTCGAGTCATATCCTTGTACATATTGTTTTGGGACGATTGGGACTCATGGGTAGAGTACTTATTTTATGGAGTAATGGGGAAGAACATCATATATTACCCCCATATGTACGTTAATCTTAAAAGTACTCCAAGTGTTTTGATTTTCTTAATTCGAGTAATTAGATTAGTTTATTGTGAAGAATGTAAAAATTCAAGTGTAAGGGGAATGTTCATTCCCTATGATATATTATTTTGGATGGTATGGTAAGAGTGTATGGAAAAAAAAAACGGACTACCATCCCTTTTCATTTTATGTTTTTGTTATTTTTCATTTATTAGCTTAAGTCGAGTCTAGTCTTGGCTTAGCAACGCCATATTGTACATGTAATTAACCAAGATTGTTAACTCGCCACCAGTAAAGACTGCCTATATCCAACAAAACCGTGTATTTCATATCCCTACACCTAACGCTACAACCCTTTAAAAGACCTCTTTGATAGTTTATCCTAGGTGCTTACGCCATGTGGTGGAGGTTTGATCCTTTCCCAAGCCTATGGTAATCTATTTTGCTATGACAGGTAGTGAGAGATATTTTCCGTTTCCATATTGTAATTTATACTTTATTACACCCGAGAGATGTGAGTATCTAAACACTATTTGTGAGGTGCTAGTATATGACCTCCGTGCTTGTCTGTGGTCTTTAGTGGAATGATTATTTGTTGTCATTACTTTTATATTAGTGTTAAATGACCCCTAACTTGTCTTTTGATTAGAATAAAAGCGCATTTGCTTGAGGATAAGCAAATCTCGAGTGTAAGGGTATATGATGAGGCGAAAAATGAACCACTTTTAGGGGGTCATTTAAGCCCGGAATTGAATTTATTTGATCAAATATTACCCTAAATCGTTCCTTTTGTGATTTTAGGTACTTTGGGAGTGAAATCTGGAAAAGGAAGCAATTCAGACGTTTTTGGAGCATAAAAGTGAAGAAAACGCCAAAGACTTAATTTTCAAAACTGAGAACAGTACCTGACGGCGTCAAGAGGAAAATCATGACGACGTCAAGAGTAAAAGTGGTGACGATCCAGTGCAAACCTGACGGCGTCACAAGAAGGGCGTCAAAAGTTAATTTTGTGACGGCCTGCATAAGGAGACTACATGACGGCGTCAGACCCAGATCTAGGCAGTCCGAGGAACTATTTGGTGGCGAGATGACGGCGTCAGACATTTGTTCTTGACGCCGTCACCTTCTAAACTATATATATAGTTTTCTATTTTTCATTCATTGAAGAGGAACTTGTGTGGAGAAACCCTAGGGCCGAACTTTGTGAACCCTAGCTCGTATTTTACTGTATCTTCAAGGGTTTTCACCCCTTGAATCCTTTCATGTGCTATTAAGATAAGTCTTCTCTTAATTCAATCAATATGTCTATGTGTTGGTTGTCTATATCTTGTGCTTGTCTTGATTTCAACATGCTAGGCTAGATTTATCTTGTGTTTGCTTAGATCTAATGAAACCTAGATGTTAATTATGTGTTGATTACTTGTTTATGGTTATATTGGATGAATGATTTCAATGTTAGGCTTAAGAAAACTGGCAGATCTCCATTGTGTAACATGCTTGAACGTCTTAGGAAACATAAACCGATGTGTACTAGGTTTTATTGGTTGTATTTAATGCATGAGTAAATTCTAATGATCCCATGTTAGGAGCTTCTTAGCCGGCTCGACATAGGAGTGAAGTAGGCACTCATAGGATTGGGGAAGTAAGTACGCCACCCCGTGAATGGTATTAAGGAATACAATTCGTCATCCACGCAACTATAACAAGTAATTAACGTGTAAAAGATATCTAGGGAGTAGTGAAATCTAAGTAAACACATTTCTCCCACATATTGCTCACAACCTTAGTTTAATATAGTTTATTTTCATTTTTAGTATTTTATTTTGATTGCATCTTAGTATTGGGTTAGTTGACTAGCAACTAATTCCGCCCAACTCCTTCAAAACCCGAGATTTTTACTTGCTTTCTAAAAAATATAAAAATACAAAAAGAATCATCCCTCATCTCTAGACCTAGTCTTTAGGTTTTCTAATCCTAGCGACACTATTCCTAGCTAAACGATCAATCCCCCGGTATTTGTCATTATACTATACTACATCGATCAGGTACACTGCCTGGTGGGGGTTGTAAGCTTCTCAAGATCCCTTGAGAGGTAAAGCCTGGTGCAAACACCACGCATCAAGTTTTTGGCGCCGCAGCCCGGGGAATAGTTATTGTCTAGGTTAGAATCTCTTTTTATTAGGTCTACTTGCTAGATTCCTTTCTAGTAAGATTTTATTTTTATTTTTAGGTTCTCTTTAGTCTATCTTAATTCTTCGTGTTTTTGTTCGTAACTTTTCACCACCCGACATCATGGACGATGGGAACATCTTTGAACCCGTCATCCCACCACAACAAAACCCACCACTAGAACCTCTTAGGCCCCGAACGTTAGGAGAGTATTCCCGACCTAGCCACCAAGGCTATCGAATCACCATTGAGCTCACCGGAGCCAATGTGACCCCCTTGCGATCCGACACCATCCGGTTGGTGCAAAGCGGATGTGCATTCCATGGACTTTGTTCCGAAGATCCAAATCAACATCTCAAGGACTTCCTTAAAATCGTAGATTCCATAGACCTAGATGTTGCAACTAGAGAGACAACCCGATTACGCCTATTCCAATTCTCTCTACGTGATCAAGCCCGTCAATGGCTTGAACGTTTACCCGCGGGATCCATCACTACATGGGATGATCTCACCACTCGTTTCCTTGCTCAATTTTTCCCACCGGGGAGAACTACCAAGCTTAGAAATGACATCTTGATATTCCAACAACGTCAAGGTGAAACTCTTTATGAAGCATGGACTCGTTTCAAGGACTTATTCCAAAAAGTCCCTCATCATGTCATAGATCTTTGGCTCCAAGTCCAAATTTTCTATGACCATATCAATCTCTCCACAAGGCGAGCCATTGACCAATCGGCCGTTGGTAAGCTACGTGATCTAAGTGCTGAACAATCATGGGAACTCATAGAAGATCTTGCTCTCTATGACAACGAAAGTTGGAATGATCTCCGTGATTTGAACAAAACAGTCAAGGCAATATCTTTGCCTTCGAACAACTCTAGCACTCCTGACCGTAGGATCATGGAACTTGAGGACCAAGTCAAGTTTCTCATGAAATCTTACGAAGCCCCTAAGCTTTCAAGCCAAGTGAACAAAATCACTTCTTCATGCGAATTATGTAGTGGTCCCCATGATACTCGTGATTGTGTGGAACTCCCCGGAACAGCTTTTGCGGACTACGCATCCTCGCGTACCGACGAAGCAGGAGATAAGTGGTACACTTTCAAACCCGAGCCAAACCCTTACGGTGATTCATACAACCACTCTTGGAAAAATCATCCAAACCTTAGGTGGAAACAAAATCAAGCCAATTCTTCCAATCCGCCTAATCGTTACCAACCAAACGGTCCACCCTCCAACCGTACTTTCAACAACAATCCTTCTAACAACTATGGTAGTACCAACAATCTTGAAGAATTGATATCCAAGTTTATGGCATCTCAAGAAGCTCGCATATCTAAGTTTGAAGCCGATTTCAAACAAAAGCAAAGCGAGATGACCACCAAAATTGACACATTGCTGAAAGTTCTCAATGACCGAGAAATGGGAGCACTCCCAAGCGACACGGTCAAGAATCCGAAACTAAACGTTAATTCCATATCATCAGTTTCGTCACCCACTTCTTGTCCGAAATACTACTCGGTTAAATCAACAAGCACGTGTTTCAAACAAAACCAAATTCTTCAAAAGGACCAATCAAGTAAAACACCCGATATAAAACCGGTCAAGAGCATAGTTGAAACACCTCCTACGCAAGACCTTAACGATGAATTCATGGAACTTCACCTTGAACGCCCCGTTATTAATGTCTTAGCCCGTGCTCCCTACTATAGTGCCCTCCTAGAAAAATATGAGAAGTTTAAACTAGGTAAAAATGGGACCACCTTCGTTCAAAACAAGTTACCTAAAAAGCTTGATGATCCGGGTATATTTGTTTTGCCTTGTAAGATGGGAAGATCCGAAGCTTTCGACACACTAGCCGATTTAAGGTCAAGCCTCAGCTTGATTCCCTTATCCCTTTTCACCACTCTTAAACTAGGAAAGTTAGAGGAGACGGAGGTATTGATAGGTCTAGCGGATGGAAGTATTGCCCACCCGGTTGGAATGATTAAGGATGTAGTTGTTCACGTAGGAAAGTTAACTATCTTAGCGGATTTTCACGTCCTAGACATGGTTAGTGACACTACATGCCCATTGTTGGTAGGAAGAGGATTTTTAGCAACCGCTAGCGCCATGATAGATTGTAAGGAGTCTAAGATTGCGGTAGGTGAGGGCGACACTTGGTCGGTATATGATGTTAAGAAACATAGCTATGATTGTGAGGATAAACCGACACCACATTGGGTAGATATTAATAGGAGACCATCTAGATATGGACCTTGGATAGAAAGGAACTTTATAGGACCTCAACGCCCATTCTATCTAGAAAAAGATTTCATTGAAAAGACACATTCGGTGGAACAACTCATAGCTAGAGATGAAGAGCTAGATCCTTTTGAGGACCCCTTAGTCTTTAGGAAGATGATTGAGTTCTTAAGCGTAATGCCTATTAATATAGAGATGAATAAGTGGAAAAGAGAGGGAGACAAGTGTAAATGGAGGTGGGACAAGCCACCTAAAGAAGGTGACGGATCATGGCATATGAAGATGACTTTGTATGATCCGGATGTAGAAAAGTTTGAAAGGTCATACCGTACTAAGAAAACCGATAGGAAGTTGAAACCTAAGTTTGATCCCAAAGATGTCCTCAATGAGGAACTCACCCGTATCACGTAGTAACCCATGACCTTGAGTCTAGCTACAAGACTCGTAAATAAAGAAAAGCGCTTCTTGGGAGGAAACCCATGCTTTGTGTGATTTTTATTTTGTTTGTTTGTTATTTGCTTCCGTATGCATGCTTTATTTTTATTGTTGGTAGATCATGTTTCAAAACTAAATAGTGGAAATACTTTATTTTGTTGTTTGGCTTAGTCTTAACTTCATCCAAAGGTATTTTTGCAAAAGATAAGTGTAAGGGGAAACCCCAAATATGTTTTTAAGAAACAAACCGATCATGATTCTCCACAATATTAAGTGAAGATGTATATTCGTATTTGTTAGAGTCAAATGCTTGTATCGAGTCATAATGAATTTTTCCAGGATTTTCCAGGAAGTAGGACCAAGTTTTTCTAGAAATTTTCTAGAAACTTAACATAAGAATTTCTGTAGGTCACTTCTGATGGCGTCATGAGTTTACTCTTGACGGCGTCACGTGTAAAAATCTGGAAATTTTACCGGTTTTGTTCTTCTAACGGAGTCTTAAAGTTTTTGCTGAATTATTAGTTTTATAATCTCTAGGAAATCTGCAAACATCATTCCACAAGCATTATATCTTACTTTGTTTTCTAGGATTTATTAGTATATGTAGATTGCCTCCGATTTTATGCGAGGTTGCCTTGTCTGTTTTCTCAGGATTTACAGGTTATGTATGACAAGAAGATGATTTATTTTTCTTGAAGGGAAGCTTTGATTGTCATTTTCTTGGAGGAAGATCTAACCTTATTTCATTTGTTTTTACTTAATTCACTTTTACATTCTTTACTTGAACATTGGGGACAATGTTCATCCTAAGTGTAAAGGGAGGGTAAAATGATGATACCTTACAGATACACTTTCATTTGAGTTTGTTTGTTTGATGGTAGATGTGTAATAAAACTATGAGAAATACTTGTTAGTGTAATTTTAGCGCCAAATTTAAATTTTTTTACAACATTTAGGAGTGAAACTTTAGCCATAGCAAGCGTCTCATGGATAGGAAATTGTATGACTAGCACAAAACCGTACCATTCAGAAAAATTTTCCACCCAAATATGTGAGGTTCGCCTTTAGATTTGATAGGAAAAGCATTTACTATTAGTGCTTATGAGTGTACCGATATCATTTAGATTCTAGAACTTGCGTTAGTGATGCATCCCGAGACCGCTAGTGAGACTACATTCGTGTAGTAGGATTTACTACATGATAAGAGGCATTAGGATCACCCTTGTGCTAAACCCGTATCATAATTACTTGACCATTTAAGTCATATTACTTGGCTAGTTAAGTCAATTAATTTTTCCCACACCTTAGCGTTGTACTCATTTTTAGTACACGAAACCCCTAGTACACCCCTCCGAGCCTATCTTTTCGTTTCTAACTTTAAGCATCTTACTTAAAGGAAGAATTTGTTACATCCCACTTAAATGTACAACCAAATTGCCTTAGCCTTCCGTGTATGCCCTCATCTTTAGTGCATTATTGTTATTTGTTAAACCCTAAGTTAATTATCTAATTGAGAACATGGTTGCTAAGTCGAGTCATATCCTTGTACATATTGTTTTGGGACGATTGGGACTCATGGGTAAAGTACTTATTTTATGGAGTAATGGGGAAGAACATCATATATTACCCCCATATGTACGTTAATCTTAAAAGTACTCCAAGTGTTTTGATTTTCTTAATTCGAGTAATTAGATTAGTTTATTCTGAAGAATGTAAAAATTCAAGTGTAAGGGGAATGTTCATTCCCTATGATATATTATTTTGGATGGTATGGTAAGAGTGTATGGAAAAAAAAACGGACTACCATCCCTTTTCATTTTATATTTTTGTTATTTTTCATTTATTAGCTTAAGTCGAGTCTAGTCTTGGCTTAGCAACGCCATATTGTACATGTAATTAACCAAGATTGTTAACTCGCCACCAGTAAAGACTGCCTATATCCAACAAAACCGTGTATTTCATATCCCTACACCTAACGCTACAACCCTTTAAAAGACCTCTTTGATAGTTTATCCTAGGTGCTTACGCCATGTGGTGGAGGTTTGATCCTTTCCCAAGCCTATGGTAATCTATTTTGCTATGACAGGTAGTGAGAGATATTTTCCGTTTCCATATTGTAATTTATACTTTATTACACCCGAGAGATGTGAGTATCTAAACACTATTTGTGAGGTGCTAGTATATGACCTCCGTGCTTGTCTGTGGTCTTTAGTGGAATGATTATTTGTTGTCATTACTTTTATATTAGTGTTAAATGACCCCTAACTTGTCTTTTGATTAGAATAAAAGCGCATTTGCTTGAGGATAAGCAAATCTCGAGTGTAAGGGTATATGATGAGGCGAAAAATGAACCACTTTTAGGGGGTCATTTAAGCCCGGAATTGAATTTATTTGATCAAATATTACCCTAAATCGTTCCTTTTGTGATTTTAGGTACTTTGGGAGTGAAATCTGGAAAAGGAAGCAATTCAGACGTTTTTGGAGCATAAAAGTGAAGAAAACGCCAAAGACTTAATTTTCAAAACTGAGAACAGTACCTGACGGCGTCAAGAGGAAAATCATGACGACGTCAAGAGTAAAAGTGGTGACGATCCAGTGCAAACCTGACGGCGTCACAAGAAGGGCGTCAAAAGTTAATTTTGTGACGGCCTGCATAAGGAGACTACATGACGGCGTCAGACCCAGATCTAGGCAGTCCGAGGAACTATTTGGTGGTGAGATGACGGCGTCAGACATTTGTTCTTGACGCCGTCACCTTCTAAATTATATATATAGTTTTCTATTTTTCATTCATTGAAGAGGAACTTGTGTGGAGAAACCCTAGGGCCGAACTTTGTGAACCCTAGCTCGTATTTTACTGTATCTTCAAGGGTTTTCACCCTTGAATCCTTTCATGTGCTATTAAGATAAGTCTTCTCTTAATTCAATCAATATGTCTATGTGTTGGTTGTCTATATCTTGTGCTTGTCTTGATTTCAACATGCTAGGCTAGATTTATCTTGTGTTTTCTTAGATCTAATGAAACCTAGATGTTAATTATGTGTTGATTACTTGTTTATAGTTATATTGGATGAATGATTTCAATGTTAGGCTTAAGAAAACTGGCAGATCTCCATTGTGTAACATGCTTGAACGTCTTAGGAAACATAAACCGATGTGTACTAGGTTTTATTGGTTGTATTTAATGCATGAGTAAATTCTAATGATCCCATGTTAGGAGCTTCTTAGCCAGCTCGACATAGGAGTGAAGTAGGCACTCATAGGATTGGGGAAGTAAGTACGCCACCCCGTGAATGGTATTAAGGAATACAATTCGTCATCCACGCAACTATAACAAGTAATTAACGTGTAAAAGATATCTAGGGAGTAGTGAAATCTAAGTAAACACATTTCTCCCACATATTGCTCACAACCTTAGTTTAATATAGTTTATTTTCATTTTTAGTATTTTATTTTGATTGCATCTTAGTATTGGGTTAGTTGACTAGCAACTAATTCCGCCAAACTCCTTCAAAACCCGAGATTTTTACTTGCTTTCTAAAAAATATAAAAATACAAAAAGAATCATCCCTCATCTCTAGACCTAGTCTTTAGGTTTTCTAATCCTAGCAACACTATTCCTAGCTGAACGATCAATCCCCGGTACTTGTCATTATACTATACTACATCGATCAGGTACACTGCCTGGTGGGGGTTGTAAGCTTCTCAAGATCCCTTGAGAGGTAAAGCCTAGTGCAAACCCCACGCATCAAGTTCTCTTTTTCTTATTTGGAAAAATGAAATCTACAAGCTTCGAGTATATCATTGGTGCTATTAATCCTGATTATGCCAAATATTTAAACCTTTAAGCTCAAAAAGGTTCAAGCACCACTCCTACAAGATCTGAGTATGTCATTGGTGCTATTGATCCTAATTATGCCCAGTATTTAAAGCTTCAAGCTCAAAAAGGTTCAAGCTCCACTCCTGGAAAAATGCCTTGAATCCAGTCAAGGAAAAGGAAACTTGTAACTGTTAATTATGGTATTTCATTATGATAGTATAACCAAGATCTCTTTATCTTTTGTAATGATAATAATGTGTTTTGATTGGTAATGGATCTGTTGCAATGCAAAAGTTTTCAGTTTTTTTTTTTATTGGTAATGAATATGTATATGTTCACTGATATGAACTGATGTGTACATTCCATACTCTTGGATACAAACTCAACTGCATATATACAATCTCATTTAATGTTTGACTTAATTTTGTCAAACAAAGTTTATGGCACCATGCTCAACAAGTTACCCTTTAATGAAAGTCAACACTTTTTATTCAAACCAAAATACACTTCAGAGGTACATTTCCGAACAACCATTTGGCTAAAATGGATACCAATCACAAAGGTTTACAAGTGAATAATCAAAATGGATCAGATTGTTGAATTTATTAAGTCAAACTACACCTTTTGGTTTGTTGACTGCCCTAAGTCAATCATATTATGCATTGAACAAGTAAATAACATACTTCACAATAACAAGCCACATTCACTTGATCACAAACCATTACGATTTAGCAATTATTACAAACAACAATTTTCATTCATCATCATCCCAGATTGACAACTATTATAAACGACTGCTTCACAACCCAGTTACTATCATATACTCTAAAATACTAAAAACATTCATCCACCACCATCACAAACTAACAACTACTACCTAAAAGAGACTTGATTGTGGATGGATGAAGACATGTCAAGCATTAAAATAAACATACAATGCAGACAAAACCCAACTGATGATGATATACTTCTTGTACTTGGACCGCTGTTGTTCAAGCTCTTCAACAACACCTTGAAGAGCATTAATCCTCCTCAACAAACCAGGGATAATCACTACTGACCTTGGGCATATCAGAGGATCAAACCATCCTAGAAAAGGACAGCTTGAGCCCTGAAACAACACAATGTGTAAATAAACAACACACTTTGCAAATAAACAACACATTTTATAAATTTGATATACATTTCACCAATAACCAAACTTACAATTGTTGGACAACCAAAGAAACGGCGACTTGGATTCCTATTCGTCCAGGAAGTCTTGAGAACAGCTGGTTAACCACATGTGCAGACCACCATCGTTGCTCTGTTTTTTTTTTTTTTTTTTTTTTTTTTTTTTGGGAATATCTATGTTTTATATGGTTTTGTTATGAACAACAGTCGGGTATTTGTGGATGATGAGACGAAAGGTGTACCGCTTTTAGGGGGTCATTTAAGCCCAACGTCGAGATTATTTGATCAGATATTGCCCTAAATCGTTCCTTTAGTCTTATTAGGTACTTTTGAGAGGAAATCTGGAAAAGGAAGCATTTTGGACGTTTTTGGAGCGAAAAGTGAAGCAAATGACAAACTCTCAAATTCATGTTGGAAATTGTACCTGACGGTGTCAGGAATTGCATGTGACGCCGTCACCCTTTGACAAAGAGGTGGATAAATCAAGTTACACGTAACGCGCCAGAGAGTTTTTGGAGGAATTACACATGACGGCGTCACCAAGGCCATCAAGAGTAATTTACATGTGACGACCAAGATGAAATTTACACATGACGACGTCAGAAGTGGATCTAGGCAAAACGATGATAATTATGGCGGCGAGTTGACGGCGTCAGACCTTACTCTTGACGCCGTCAGACCCATTATTCTATATATAATATAGTTTTTGATTTTTCATTCATTGTGTGCAACTTTGAGAGGAGAAAACCATAGACGAATTTTGCTGTATTTTTTAGGGTTTCAAAGCCCTTGTTTCATCAATGCTTAATTGATGATAATTTTTCCAATAATCATTCAATACGTCTATGTGTTGTTTGATTCTATCTTATGCTTGTCTTCTCTTTAACATGTTAGGCTAGGTTTTCTTTGTGTGTTGCTTAGATGTAATGAAACTTAGATATTGATTATTGGTTGGTTGTTTGTTTATAATTGTTGTGGATGAATGATTTCGATGTTAGGCTTAAGAAAACTGGCAGACTTCCAATTGGTAACTTGCTTGAACGTCTTAAGAACATGATCAGGAGGTGTACTACGATAAATTGGTTATATTTAATGCATAGGTAACTACTAATGAGACCATGTTAGGAGCTAGTAGTCGGCTCGACATAGGAAGAGGTAGAAGCTTATAGAGTTAGAGAAGATCGTACACGGCCCTACGAATGGTATTAAGGAATATAACCCGTCATCCATGCAATTGTAACAAACTAATCAACCGGTAAAAGATAGCTAGGGAGTAGTGAAATCTAAGTAAACACATTTTCTCTTATTATTGTTTTCGCTACATTTACTTTAAGTTCATTTTATTTTATTTTGTTTGCATTTATAGTTATTTGGGTTAGTTGACTAGCAACTAATTCCGCCCAATTTTCCAAAAACCAAGATTTTTACTTGCTTTCCATAAAATATAAAAATACAAAAAGAATCATCCCTCACCTCTAGACCTAGTTTAATTGAGTTTTAACCCTAGCGAATACTATTCTTTGAGTTGAACGATCAATCCCCCGGTACTTGCCACTATACTATACTATAATACAACGGTCAGGTACACTGCCTGGTGGGGATTGCAAACCTTTTGAGATCCCTTGAGAGGTAAAACCTTTTGCGAGGGCGCAATTCCACGCATGAGTGGACAACAAGTTTCATTGTGCTACAGTATACAAAACGTGTTAGGGACCAAACATGCGAAGAAGAATGTGCTACAGTATACAAAAAAGGTGTTAGGGACCAAACGTGCTAAGAAGAAAGTGGTGAAATGACCATAGGTGAACTTCAGGTACTCCGTTCGCCAGTAAACTGAAACCGGGGACTAAACGGGAAAATGGGGTTAACTTCAGGGACGAACGTGTAATTTACCCAAGAGGGTATTGGTTAGAATAAAAACATTAAATAGAATGTGCACTCCTTCAATAGATGCTGGAGACGTTTAAATACCATCACGTGAAGACTTCGTACATGATAATGTTTTCCAAGAGTAAATGCTCACTTGTTTCGATTATATCAATTTTTAAGAAGAGTGTTTATTTTTAAAATAGCCGTACTCTCTCTTTGTAGTTTCCTACAAGCTTTAATTAAAGGTTTTAGTTTGGCAGTTTGTATATTTTCATCAATTAAGTGTTAATTTTCGTGACACGTCTTACAATTCTTTTTTGATTTCATTTCTAATGCAAAATTATACATTGAAAGTAATCAAGTGTTATCAGGTTTTCGTTACACACAAGTTGATTATCTTAGCTAGAGTGAAACATGATTCGTTTTTAATTTTACTGTTTTAAACTATTAACAAACTATGATCCAACAGGTTAATCTAATAGCAATGTGTATGTATCATCCTTCATCCTTCTGAGAGATCGGCACTCAAGGGATAATTGACTCAATGTCAACATTGTACAAATAATGCAAGCACCGATTCGTGATTATCAAATGGAATACAACATTGTGAAAACAATAAATAATGCAAGCATATTTTAATTTGACAGCGACTTGTTAATCACAATTGCATCTCCACTTATAGTTGTTGCAAAGACCATAAACTAGAGTCAACATCGACTAGAAGTGGTTAGTTATAGTTGTTGCAAAGACCATAATCACAATTGCATCTCCACTTATGGCTGCATGTGAACATCACTAACCTCCTGTCAGACATGATATGTACGATGTATTAATTTTTTTTTGAACATCGTACGATTTATTAATCAAACGTAATTATAAATTTATAATATGGTTAGCTATGTGAAATTGAATATTCTGAACAAAGCTTTAAATTGACTAATAGTGTATTTTATAATTAGTTGCTTGACACGTCGTTATTAACCCACGGGTAATCATCTTATATTCTGCCTGTAAAAGAGAATGTTTCAAAGGAGTTAAATGTTATCTCGTACAATTAACGTGATATATATTTACGAGAGCATTTACTCCTCCAAAGAACTAAGTCATTGAACTGATTCAAATTGTTAGCATAGTTCTTACCTAAACACCTACTTTGGTTAGTCTTTAAGTTAGTGAGGAGATCACCATATATTGTCATTCAACCTTAGATTGTTATTCCGCAAGCAATCCCAGTAAATATTTGATTCATTTCCAATAAAAATTTAAATGTTGAAAACCACTTTTGTAATTCATTAAACGTTTTTATACTTTACTAAGCATGAAAGCAGTGACGGACCCAGGGAATATAAATGTGGGGGGCAAATTTTTTTTTTTTTTTTTTGACAATAACAATAAAATACGGAAAAAAAAAGATCGTAATGATAAATCTAGTATTTTTACTTAGAGATGAATGATTTATAAGGCTTTAGAGCATTAAATGTTAGGTTTTAGTATGTGGGTGGGGGGCAATTTGAGTTTTGGGTGGGGGTCACTTTTTAAAAAAGGTCAAAATTTTAAAAAAATTACACTAAAATTTCAACTTTTTCGGCTAGCCATGGGGGCCACCGGACCCCCATGATTATACTATAGGTCCGTCCCTGCATGAAAGTTGATAACCATTCAAGGGTTACCTAGTGACAAAAGAGCTTGTGACTATCAGTTAAAAATGTGCGAGGTTTCAAGTTCAATTGCTGCTAGGTGCAAACAATTTTGAAGTGGTCATGCCAACTTCCTGAAAAGGAGGGCTTTACATCATTTGAGTCTGTGTGGTGGTGCGTTCACACCCCGTGAATTATTCGGCCAAAAAGTCAGAAACCATCATTTACCGAAGTTGATTAGTTAACTTTGTTAATATTTGTAACCAATTAAATGGGAACAAGTATTCTTCTTTTTTAATTTAACTTCTTCAGTTATTTGTTTCAGAATAATAAAAGACCAAAAAGAATAGTTGCTGACCTGACAACTTCCTCTACTATTATTTATGATCCCATATGGCTCTATATATTGCAGACTATCCATAGTATTTTCAATTAACCCAATCTCCATCTCCATTTGAAAATGAGAAAGCTAGTTGCCAGAATTGCATTTTATTCCACTTTAGTTCTTATCTTGTTAGCTGCGAATGGAGCAGCTCGTCGTTTCTACTACGATGATGTTGAGTCTGTGTCAGATGGTCTTACGAATGGTCTTGCTCGACACGAAGAATCCTTTCTACATTTCAGACGAATGGATTCTTCCGAAGACCAATGTCGACAAATATACGGATTTTTGCCATGCTCAAGCAACCTACCGGGTCATATCTTCCTCATTGTCATTTACGAGTACTTATTATATCATGGTGAATCATATGCTGGTGGTGATGGACGAATTTTTCATGTCTTCAACGATGAAGTTGCTGTTTCAATTTTTTGTCAACTTCTTGATTCCCTTCCGGAATCGTTGATTCTTCTTGGTAATGGACTTCTTATATTTTCTCTAAATTTTGAACCTTTATCTGATATCTATGTATATGGAGTGGCTGATCAATGATAATGTTATGCTTAATGCCTTGCCGGCCAAAACTATATTAGTTAGTACTTTTTTCTTCTTGAATCCTATGTTCTTCGTGTGTTGTTCTGTTTTCTCGTTGTTACTTGCTTGAGCTCCATATTGGTGAACTACATATACACTTGAGTCTTGACTAAATATATTTATATTTTTTGTATTATTATCGCAGTGTCTGGACTATTGAGTAGCAATGAAGAAACTCAAGAGTATGTTGTCACAGGAGTTGGGTTGCTAGCTGGATCATCAATATTACTCCTCACTGTTCTATGGGGGATATGCTTAATCTGTGCCCAAAAAACTTATGGTAAGGCAGATTCTAGATTTAACAACAATTTGCTACAACTATATTGACCGGTTTGCTTTCTTTACGTCTGCTAAGAATTGTGATCCCTATAGAGTTTCTCATTTACAACTATAGACCAATAGATTTATTTTACGTTGGTTCATGTGAGTTTAGTATTTAAACATTTTTCAGTTTCGGGTATTCACGTGGATTCAGAGACTCGTGAGCATGCAAAGATTATGCTTTTCTCAGTGATACCTTTGATTATCATACTAATACCGAGGGCATTTGGTGTATCTTATTCGTCTCAAGAATACAACTTTGTGGCTCTCTTCGCTCTTTTTATAGCACTTTTTTGTCTATGCTATTACTTTTACTACCAGGTATGTATCTGGTTTAATTATTACATAGTAGTTGCATAGAGAATATAATATGAAGATGTTCAAGAATTTTGTACCTGCTTTTGATGTATTCTTCTTTTTGGGCATAATTTTTTCCAGTATAAAGATGAAAATAAGAGGATACATGATAGAATATTGGAGTATGCAGAACTTGAAAGAAAGATCGAAATGCATGTACCTTATTATGAAGTACAAGCGCTTATGCGGAAGAGGGACAAACATCTCATGGAAAAGCAAATTGAGATGGAGGATAAACTACAACCTCCGGAAGTTGGGAATATAAAGCCAAATAATACTGTCTTTGATATCAATACATTCAATGAGTGGATTGATTCGACAAGACGTTTAATGGATGATCCATATACAGATAATGAAAAGACAGAGTTCAATCAGGTGATTACATACAGAGTTTGATAACACTAAACATTTTGTCACTAAAGGTGTCCATGGGTTTTGGCTACATAGAGAGGCGTGGCTAAAAAAGATGTCAGCAAGACCTATATATTCTCACCCAAAAAGAGTGGGAATATGTTTAAGTATTTCTTGAGAAACTTGATTCTTAAATAAAACCCGGCCGCAATCATTAACTTTTAACCACTCTTTCAAAAGTGCGAGTATAAGTCTTTCTACTACTCTTCTAAAATATTGTCAGTAAACATCTGACCTAGGGACACTAATCTTCGTTGTAGTGAGACGTTAATTAATCATTATGATACATGTATCAAATAATGATGTAAATGTATTCATCTGTACCTTATGTTTTTGTCGCTTTTCTTATTGCAGGTTGCCCAACTCTTGCGTCGGGATAAAATTAAAGTCATGAAGCTAATGCTTAAAATGGTGGATGTCAACCATGATGAATCTTCCATAGATGAGTAAGGGACAGTGTAATTTGATATACGAACATTTCTGATAGTACTATATATGAACTTTAGGGTCTATAAGTTTTGGTTATTCTGTTAAAAGTTACGTATAAATATTAATTAGTAAATGTCTAGTATCGAACCCGAGACCTCGGGATTGCACACTTTACAAACAAGAATAATGTAAATAAATATATATATGTTAAATGTATCGTATATATATATTTATAAACACTTAAGGGACTAAATA
This sequence comes from Artemisia argyi, assembly GCA_030686995.1. Classification (NCBI taxonomy): domain Eukaryota; kingdom Viridiplantae; phylum Streptophyta; class Magnoliopsida; order Asterales; family Asteraceae; genus Artemisia; species Artemisia argyi. Next base: position 212,570,748 of record CM060702.1, on the reverse strand, counting down.
ATCATTAATATTAAACGTAAGTATTAATTATTATTAAGGGATAAGAGAACGAGGACTAGAGTGTAACTTGGGAGTCAAGAAGGATCTAGAAACACCCCAAGGGTGCCTAGGCCGGTCGAAGCCCACACCATGGGTCGATCCACCCTTGCTTGTGCTCCAAGGAATCACCTAGTATATATACAAGGCCAAGGATTAGGGTTTCACATCTCTTGTGCACACACACAAAACCCTAAAGTTTTCTTCTCCTTGTTTCTTCTCTTGGTCGATCGATCCTCACTCCCATAAGGGTTTTAGGATCGAAATTTTCATAAGCAAATTAAGTGTTTTGTTTACTTGCATCAAACCTTTATTCGTTGGTAGTTTGTGTGTACAAGAACGAGGTAATTACTTACTTTAGTAATTATCAAGAGATCGATAAACAAAACGGTAAGGGGTTTATCATTGATCTAATTGTACAAGAATCAAGGTTTATTTGAAGTGCATCGGGTATGTTTTCTATTTATGTTTTAGTTAATCTTTATACGTGTTATTACTTGATCCTAGCTTCCGCAATATGTGTACTTTGATTGTCAAACTCTAACAGTGGCATCACGAGCCATGGATAACATGTAATTGATTACTAAAACGTAATAAAAATCGGATCTTTAATTGTTTTAGATACATGTTTTTCTAGGGTTTTCTTTAAATTTTTTTTTAAAAATTTTTGTAACCCTAACCCTAATTTTAAGGGGGGGGTCGATTTCCACTATAAAACCCTAATTAGGGTTTGTGGTTTTCTTGATTATATAATAATCATATAGAAACCCTAGGTCTAAACCGGTTTTTGTGGACATACTTGTGACCTATGTGCTAATTGTTAGGTTAATCCGTGACGAAACATGCATGTTAGTCATGGATCTTGTTTGTTTATTTATGTCACATGTTTTAAATAGATCTAAAATTGGGGAAGACTCCATATATATTAAAATCAATTTATATGCTATGTGGTGTGTATATTATCTTTGGCCTACGCAATTGATTCGTCAATGTATGTGGCTCCACTTCCATTAAGAAGGGAAGGCCTTAGGTGATTACATGCATAATTATACCTAGAATTGATTTTATTAGGATCTTTTAATATGGTTTGCATGTGGCTAATTGTTTCAGGTTTTATTATTAGTTGTTTATTTTCTTTAAATTACTTGTTTTATTGTTTTCTTAATTGTTTGACTTGATGTAAGCAATAAAAAGGGTGATTTTCATAAAAGAAAATAATATGGACTAATAATTTTGAAACCCTAAAGTGATAAAGTAAGAATCTTGCAAGGTCTTATTGACAATCGTGGTCCGATTCGCACGGTAATCAGCTCCCAGTCGAGACTAGCAAAATTCAAACTTTATTACTATTTTGAGATTGAATCCATAAACTTTTGCTTGAATGATGTTTTGTGCAAATATGTTTTTAAAATTAAGTCTTTTAAGATGATATTCATAACCGTGATTTGAAGGCTTAGAAAAGAGCCTTAGAGTCTGCCTTGGTTATCACAATCTTGAATATGTCTTAAACGAATTACTTTTAAAATCATATGTTGTAGAAAGTCATCTTAGGGTTTTGGCATAAACCTCAAGTAAAACTTTGTGTATTAATTTCACGAATTGGATATAAAAAGTTTTTATGAAAACTTATGTTATAAAGATGAGTGCATGCATCTTTGTACATATTTTGATTGACATATCAAAAATAAATACCCTTTATAATTTAAGTTACATGCCATCTACCTATAAGAAACACTTGGAATTTTAATTTAGTAAACGTGAGACCTAGGCTAAATTACTATAACAAGGTAAAATTCTTTTAACGCGTGAGACCATAATTGTAATTTTACAGTTTCTAAGGTAGACGACTTAATTAAGTTGTGCGTGAGACCTAGAACTTAAGGCATGAGATGGGATGAAACATGCTTACAAGGCAAATTGATGAATCAATTTGATGTAATTCCCATAATGATCTAGGAATTGGAAATCTTGTTTGCCAATTATTGTTCGACAGATTACTATCTTTTGTACTTTCACCACTAGCAGATCAACTGATGTGGTGGAACTATGTAAAGTTAGATCCTAGGTTTTCAAGAAAATTTTGGTGGTTATATGAATATAACTAATGGGTATTTTATTTTCTTGAAGATATTTATTATCGAAAATACTAATGTTTGAACTTTATCTGTAGATATGGCTCAACCCGATACCCCATCTGTGATTTCTGCTTTCAAGAGTCATCTTGAGAGAGAGAAACTGACTGGAAAGAATTTCAATGATTGGTACCGCTCACTTAGAATTGTCTTGAGGTCGACCGGTAAAATGGACTATTTGACCGAAGAATGCCCAGCTGAGCCTGCTGCTTCTGAACCAGAAGCAGTCAAGGCGGCATGGAGGGTGGAACATGCTAAGTTTAATGAGGTTGCTTGTTTAATGCTCACTAGCATGAGTGCTCAATTGCAAAAGAAGTTTGAGTACTTTTTCCCAAAAGATATGCTTGATGTTCTTAGGCAATCTTATGAGAAACCACCAGCAGTTGAATTGTATGATGAATTGGACAAGCTACATAACTGCAAGCATGGTGATGGTAAACCAGTTGAAGATTATGTGACTGAGATGAAGGAATCTTTTGATCAGCTTCACAGAATTGGATTTGGTTACCCTGACAATGTGCAAGTGCACTTGATCAACAGGTCCCTTAACAAGGACTTTGCTGGTTTTGTGCAGAACTTCAATATGCACTGCTCGGGGAAGACAGTATCTGAATTACTCGCATTGCTTATTGAGTATGAGAAAAGTCTACCAGCCAAGGTCAAGAATCCTACCCCGCAAGTGTTGGCAATTCATGGTGGGAGAATCCAGAAGAAATCGCATGTGAACAAAGGCAAAGGGAAGGTTAACAAAGGCAAGCAGGTCATGGCCTATCAACCTGAACCCAAGATGAAGCAACATCAGCCTAAGCAGAAAAAGGTGAATCCACCAAACAAGAAGGATCAGGCATGTCACCATTATCATGAAAAGGGCCATTGGAAGCGCAATTGTCCTCTCTATATTCATGACTTGCGACTCAAGAAGCAGGGGAATGAAGCTGGTAACCCCAGTTCATCAGGTGCGTTCTTTATGATTGAATTATTCACTCTTACTCCTAAATTGAATTCATGGGTATATGATACGGGATGTGGCATTCATATTTGCAATACCTTGCAGGGGTTTAGAGTTGAGAGAAAGCTGGCCTATGGACAACAATTCTTGCACGTTGGTAACGGAGCGCATGCAGGAGTTGAAGCTATAGGAGTTTATGATTTAGTGTTGCCTTCGGGCTTAGTACTATCTTTAAATAATTGTCATTATGCACCGTCAATTGTTAGAGGTGTAATTTCATTTTTGTTGAACCTTGGTTTTGAGCATACTATTTCTAGCAATGGAATTTCGGTTTCTTTAAATGGTGTTTTTTATTTTAATGCTATTGCTGTGAATGGTGTCTTTGAAATTGATGATAAAGCTTTTGTTAAAAATAATTCAATGTATAGCATCAACAATAAGAGAATCAAGAAAGGTCTGGATTCATCTTATCTTTGGCATTGTCGACTTGCTCACATTGGCAAAGATCGCATGAAAAAGCTGCAACATGATGGGCTTTTAGAAAAGATCAATGATGAATCATTTGATAAATGCGAATCTTGCATTGCTGGGAAAATGACTAAGAAACCCTTTAAAATAGGATTGAAAGGGCGAATGATCTACTTGGTCTTATTCACACAGATGTGTGTGGACCACTTAGACATGTGTCAAGGAGAGGTGCTAGCTACTTCTTAACATTTACGGATGACTACAGCCGTTATGGTTATGTTTATTTACTTAAACATAAACATGAGGTGTTTGAGACATTCAAAGTGTTTAAAGCAGAAGTAGAGTTGCAACTAGGAAAGAAGATTAAAGCTCTTCGATCCGATAGAGGTGGTGAATACCTGAGTCAAGAGTTTATAGATTACTTAGCAAAGGAGGGAATTGTCCAGCACCTTACTTCTCCATATACTCCACAACAAAATGGTGTATCTGAAAGAAGGAATCGTACATTGCAAGATATGATACGATCTATGTTTAATCTAATAACTCTTCCTTACTCGTTTTGGGATTATGCCTTGGAATCTGCAGTTCGCATTTTAAATATGGTTCCAACAAAGAAGGTTGATAAGACTCCATATGAAGTATGGACTGGGAAAGTTCCTAACTTGTCTTATCTAAAGGTCTGGGGTTGTGAGGCGTATGTTAAACGTGACTCAGCAGACAAACTCCAACAAAGATCTGTAAAGTGCATCTTCGTAGGTTACCCTAAGGAAACTATGGGTTACTACTTTTATTACCCAGCTGAAAACAAGGTTTTTGTTGCAAGGTATGGTGACTTCTTAGAAAAGGAGCTCATATCTCAAGAATTCAGTGGGAGAGTATATGATCTGGAAGACGATCATGAAGATGTGACACCTTCTGAAAACACTAGCCAACTTCCTGAAGAACCTGAAAGTTTAGGTCCTCCACCAGAAGTTGAAGTGATTCCCGTTCGCAGATCTTCAAGATCTGTGAAGGCTCCTACACGTCTATGTTTAAACATGGAGTGTGATGACAACTTGATAGGGGATCTTGATGAACCTACAAGTTATAAAGCTGCTATGAATAGTCCAGAAAAGGAAAAATGGCAGGGAGCTATGAATGGGGAAATGCAATCCATGAAAGATAATGAAGTCTGGGAAGAAGTAGACCTACCTCCGGGTGCCAAGCTAGTTGGGAGTAAATGGCTCTACAAGAAGAAGACTGATATGGATGGCATTGTACACACCTATAAGGCCCGTTTGGTAGCTAAAGGCTATACTCAAACTTTAGGTGTTGACTATGAGGAGACCTTTTCTCCTGTAGCTGACATAAGGGCAATTAGGATTCTTATAGCCATAGCCGCTTACTATGACTATGAGATTTGGCAAATGGATGTCAAAACCGCCTTCTTAAATGGTCGCCTAGATGAAGACATCTATATGGCGCAGCCTGAGGGGTTTGTAAATCCAGAATTCCCAGATCGTGTATGCAAGCTTAAGAGATCCATTTATGGATTAAAGCAAGCATCACGACAATGGAATAAAAGATTTGATAGTGAAATTAAGAAGTATGGATTCACTCAAAATCTTGATGAGCCAAGTGTATATCACAAAGCTAGTGGGAGTAATGTAATTTTCCTTATATTATATGTCGATGACATATTGATCATGGGGAATGACATTCCAAGTTTACAAAAGGTTAAGGAATATCTTGGAAGTTGTTTTTCTATGAAAGATCTAGGGGAAGCTGCATTTATTCTGGGAATCAAGATATATAGAGATAGATCTCAGCGATTAATTGGATTAAGCCAAAGTGCTTACATTGATAAAATATTGAAGAGATTCAGTATGCAAAATTCCAAGAAAGGATATTTGCCGATGCAAGAGCAACATGGCTTGAGCAACAAAGTTTGTGCTTCAACACCCGAAGAGGTGCAACGCATGAAGAGAGTCCCTTATGCTTCGGCTGTGGGATCTATAATGTATGCGGTAAAAAGCACAAGGCCTGATGTTGCGTTTGCTCAGAATTTAACCAGTCGATATCAGCAGAACCCAGGTGAAAAACACTGGACTGCTGTTAAGAATATTCTTAAGTACCTTAGGGCTACTAAAGAGATGTTCTTAGTATATGGGGGTACTCCATCTGCAGAGCTTGATGTAACAGGTTACTGCGATGCTTCTTGGAAAGGTGATAAAGATGATACGAAGTCTCAGACGGGTTATGTCTTTGTCATTAATGGAGGAGCTGTTGATTGGAGGAGCAAAAAGCAGAGTGTACTGGCGATGTCTGCTACAGAAAGTGAGTATATAGCTGCTTCAGAAGCTGCAATGGAAGCTGTTTGGATTAGGAAGTTTGTTTCAGGGCTTGGGGTTATGCCTTCGATTCAGCGACCTATAAAAATGTATTGTGACAACTCAGCCGCAATTACATTTGCCAATGAACCTGGAATCATGAGAGGCACCAGACATTTCCCGATTAAGCACCACTATGTCAGAGAACAAGTTGAGATAGGTGAAATCGAAATGCTCAAAGTTCACACAGATGAAAACTTAGCTGATCAATTTACAAAGCCTTTACCTGGCACCAAGCTTTACAAGCATGCTGAAGGAATAGGACTTAAATTAGCTGATAGTTTCATGCCCATTTGTGATTAGTATTTGGATAAAGGATGTAATGTACAATTATTAATATTTACTGAAATAAAATATTGGTTATGTTTATTTATTCATTGTCTTATTAATAATATATCCTATATTTGCATGTTTAAGATCCGTGAATAATTTATTATTCTAAATAGTCCGTTGTCGATTAATGATATGGGAATATCATTAAACTAAGACAATTTTGAGTATTGGTTTAGGATATACTTGAAAGTATATTGATGCGTAGTCATACCAATTTCACATGATATTCAATGAATTGAGTATTGGACTTATCCCAACAATATGATTTAAATTTATTGTGAGAATCATATTTAATAGTTATCCTCAGACTTGAGATACCAGATAAGTGTCATGGATGTAGTGCATTTTGTGGAGCAATCTACCGCTTACCGTAATTGGAAGTCATAAGGGTTGTTTTCAGAATGTTGCAAAGTTCATGGGTTATTCTTGTAGTCAAGAGAGAATTCGCTCCTTCTGATTTGTTCAGAAGTTTAATACTGCTGGGCCCCTCGTAGGGTTGACAAAATGTTTGCGTGGCCACGCCCAAAGTCTATCTGGAATACGTTCAGATGTTTTGGTAATTTTGTTCAATCATAAAGAGACGAGAAACAGAATTTAATAAAGAACCTCACATCTTTATTAATGTAGTATTAGAGGCGAAAGGATAATAATAATGATGAATCATTAAAGGTTTTCCAGGAAACCTAGCTCAGGTCGAACTAGGGGCATTGGAGTGTTGCAAGACGCTAACCATTGTCATTTTACTATTAATAGATATACGAGTGGGAGCTGTTAAAAGTTACGTATAAATATTAATTAGTAAATGTCTAGTATCGAACCCGAGACCTCGGGATTGCACACTTTACAAACAAGAATAATGTAAATAAATATATATATGTTAAATGTATCGTATATATATATTTATAAACACTTAAGGGACTAAATAATCATTAATATTAAACGTAAGTATTAATTATTATTAAGGGATAAGAGAACGAGGACTAGAGTGTAACTTGGGAGTCAAGAAGGATCTAGAAACACCCCAAGGGTGCCTAGGCCGGTCGAAGCCCACACCATGGGTCGATCCACCCTTGCTTGTGCTCCAAGGAATCACCTAGTATATATACAAGGCCAAGGATTAGGGTTTCACATCTCTTGTGCACACACACAAAACCCTAAAGTTTTCTTCTCCTTGTTTCTTCTCTTGGTCGATCGATCCTCACTCCCATAAGGGTTTTAGGATCGAAATTTTCATAAGCAAATTAAGTGTTTTGTTTACTTGCATCAAACCTTTATTCGTTGGTAGTTTGTGTGTACAAGAACGAGGTAATTACTTACTTTAGTAATTATCAAGAGATCGATAAACAAAACGGTAAGGGGTTTATCATTGATCTAATTGTACAAGAATCAAGGTTTATTTGAAGTGCATCGGGTATGTTTTCTATTTATGTTTTAGTTAATCTTTATACGTGTTATTACTTGATCCTAGCTTCCGCAATATGTGTACTTTGATTGTCAAACTCTAACATATTCCACTATTAATCTATGTGATTTTCAGTTTCTTTGACTCAATCGATACCAATAGAGATTCATCAATTTCACCAGGGGAGTTAAAAGACTTCATCATACGCAAATATGAGGATCGGGACATCCATGATATGGCCGATGACGTCCATGATATGGCCATTAACATTCATGTTATAGCCGATGATATAGTGGAGATAATTATGGAGCTTTTAGATGCTGATGCAAGTGGAGGTATCGAAAGGGAAGAATTCAAGCCTAGAGCTACAAGATGGCTCAAGGTGATTAAACAGTATGTCGAACATTCAAAAGCTGAAAAGGATGTAAAGGATGTAAGAAAATTTCATGCTCCACAAGGCTACTTATATGTCGATAATTACTTATATTGTGAAAATTGACATTAATTAAGATGCTTCAAAAATATATTTTCACCATGCAGAAAAAAGATAAGTATCAAAAGGCTAAGGCAAAGGCGAGAAAGAATGGAAGATTTACGGCAATAGCATTACTACTACTCGGAATATCAATGTTAACGGTTCTGGTTGAACCTCTGACACAGAGTGTTCGTGTCTTTTCAGAGAATTTGAAAATAGCTCCCTTTTATGTTTCTTTCATTTTAGTCCCATTGGCTACAAACGCTAGAGCAGCGATTGCAGCAATTATAGCTGCAAAACAGAAGAGGCATCATACAACATCTTTAACTTTTTCACAGGTTTGTCTCCCCCTCAAATAATACAATCATTTTTACCATCTGGAAGTCTTTACTGACTGATTGTATATGATCAACTATGCAGATTTACCACAAAGTTTTCATGAACAACATCCTTGGATTTTCTGTTCTTGTCTCAGTCATATATTTCCGCGGATTGACATGGCATTTCTCAGCTGAGGTTCTAGTTTTGGTCATTGTTTGCGTCTTGATCGGGCTTTATGCAAGTTTCAGTACCAAATTTCCAATCTGGACATTGTTCCTTGTCTTCCCTCTATATCCATTATCATTGGTCCTTGTGTACTATGTGGACGATACATTCACGTTTACATGAATTTGAAGTAGCTAGGTACGAAATTACACGCAACATGGTTAATTCTCCCATTCAATCAATTTGGAAAGGTGGTTATTCCAAATAAACGGGGTGAGCTATGAGTTGAATGTTGATTATCCATATCGCTTTCAAAAAGGATATACCAGTATTCAGTATCATGTTATTTAAACTTTCTTAAGAAATTATGTGTTAAGTATCATGTGTACGCATACAAATATGGGATAAATAAGACACACAATTGTGATATAAAGTTCTAGTCTGTATTCTATGTTAATTACCTCATATATACGAATCATTAGGCGCAGATTCAAAAGGTTGTCCTTACTAGAGCTGGCAATTTCTGGGACACGGACCTGTTAACACGACACGACAAGACCTGCTCTTAACAGGTTTCGTGCCGGGTCTTAACAGGTTTCGTGTCTTAACAGGTCCGAACCTGTTAAGACACAAATAAAATTAACAGGTTTCGTGTCTTAATAGGTCCGGACCTGTTAAGACACGTTAAATGACATGTTAAGAAGTTATATATATATGTTCAAAAATAAACCCTAAAACACTTTCATCTTTTCTCATGTTCTCGCCTCCAAATCTACGGTCCTCCTCCGGTCCTCCTCCATAAGTCATATACTCATAACTCATAACTCCATTAATCTATTAACTCCATTAATCATAACTCCAAATCTACGATCCACAAATCCACAATCCCTGTTTCTTAATCGATCCACAATCCTATCTCAACATTAATCGATCCACAACTCCATTCCCATTAAGATGGTATTGGTGCTACCTTACACATAATGTACATATTAGGTTATGTTCTTTTTCTAATTATATTACTTGTTTCTTCTATATTGTAGATGGATCCTGAGTGTGTTGAAATTGACCCGGAAAAAAATAGCCCAAAGAGTGTTGATATGGAATCTGATGAGGTCCAATCTGTGGATATGGAAGGAGGAGTGAAGAGAAAACAGAAGGACCGATCTGCCGTATGGAATTTCTTTAAAAAAGATAAGAACGCAATAAAAGGTGCCAAAAAAGTGCAATGTAAGTGCAACAAGTGTAATAGTATTTTCACATATGATAGTAAACAAGGTACGGGTAATCTGTTGCGACACAAAGAAAGATATCATGGTAAAGGTTGTCATGATATTGGTCAAATGCTATTTAATAGTGGCATGGCACTACGGTCATCTAGATTTAATCAAAAAAACCTTTCGTGATTTGCTTGTGGCTGCTACTGTTAGGCATGAATTGCCTTTGTCGTTTGTTGATTACAAGGGTGTTAGAGATTTAATTACATACTTGCAACATGATGCAAACGTCATTACTAGGAATACCGTAAAATCTGATTTGTTGAAAATGTTTAAGATAGAGAAGGAAAAAATTAGAACCATGCTTATGGAATCACCGGGGATGTTGTGTTTAACTTCAGACTTATGGTCTTCTATTACTACCGATGGTTATTTAGCAATTACCTTGCATTTTATTGACAAAGATTGGGTTTTGCAAAAGAGAGTCTTATCATTTTCTTTCATGCCACCACCTCATTCGGGCATTGCTTTAAGTGCAAAAGTGTTTTCAATTTTAGAAGAGTGGGGTATAGAAAAGAAGATATTTTGTGTGACTTTAGATAATGCATCTTCTAATGACCGTTTTGTTGATCTATTAAGGGAACAATTAGATACAAAGTCGCCACTTATTTCTAGTGGTAAGTTTTTTCATATGAGATGTTGTGCACATATTTTAAACGTGATTGTGCAAGAAGGGCTAAAGGAAATTGATCAAGCTATTTGCAAGGTTAGAGAGAGTGTCAAGTACGTTAAAGGATCGCATTCACAAGTAAGGAAACAAAAGTTCTTGGATTGTGTTAAGTTGAAAGGTTTAAGTTCGAAAAGGGGGTTAAGGCAAGACGTTCCTACTAGGTGGAATTCTACTTTTATAATGCTTGATAGTGCCATTTATTACCGAAAGGCGTTTGAAATTTTAGCATTAGATGATTCTAATTATAAGAGTTGTCCAAGTGATTTAGAGTGGGACACCATTGAAGGGATTTGTGTTTTCCTTGGAGTTTTTTATGATGTTACTAATGTTTTCTCGGGTACCAAATATCCTACTGCAAACTTGTACTATCCCCACGTGTTTATGGCTTATTTAACTTTGCCTGATAGTATGAGTTCGGGAGATGAGTATATGAATAAAATGGCAACATCTATGATGGAGAAATTTCAAAAGTACTGGTCTGATTTTAATCTCACTCTAGCCATAGCCGTGGTAATCGATCCAAGATACAAATTGCATTTTATTGAATGGAGTTATAAAAAGGTTTATGGAGAGAGCAACGACAAATTTTGTATAGTTGATAAGTTATTGGATGCCACTTTTCAAGAATATGTAAATGTGCATGATGGTTCCTCTACAACCTCAAACTTCGCAAGAAGTTCAAATGCAAGCAAATTTGTTGAAAAGACAAGTGATGATGCAAGACGTTTCTATGATGTTAAATCAAAACTTTTGGTAATTTATTTGTTTGTTATATATTTTTATATATTGTCTTTGAATAATGATTGAATTACAACTTTTTAACTATTGTTTTATAGGATTCTGATGATTTTGAAAGCACAGAATTTGTAACTAACAAGAAGTCAGAATTGAAATTGTATTTGGAGGAGCCAAAAATGGAAAGGACAATGGAACTAGATGTGTTCGCTTTTTGGAGAGCCAATCAGTTTAGATATCCCATACTTGCGAGGATGGCTTGAGATTTTTTGGCCATTCCAGTATCTACTGTCGCATCAGAGTCTACATTTAGTGCCAGCGGAAGAGTACTTGATCAACAACGAAGTTCACTTAGTAAAGATACTGTCGAGGCTCTTATATGCACAAAAGATTGGTTATATGCAGATACAAATGAAATGGCTCTTGATCAGCTCACTGAAGATATAATATTGCTTGGTGTTAGTGTTGAATCGGATGCATCAAACTTGGTCAACGTTTGAAGAGGTAAATACTCTATCTGCTATCTGTTTGAAAGTTCCTATTTTTGGTAGTTCATATAGTCACTTGTTTCTTCCCTTCTGTTAGGATTCCATAGTTGCTTGTTCCACTCAATTAGGGTATTAGGATTGCACTTTCTTTTAAAAGTTACTGTCACTAGTTTCAGTAATAGAACCAAGTAATGAAGTTGTTCAAGGCTTGATTAATCCAAATAGAACCAAGTAAGTTCAAAGCATTCTGTATGTATCATGTTGGTTTCTTGGCTCCATATATTCAGAATCCATTTGGTCCTGCATTAAAATTATTTAAGAGTTATCAAGCCTCATGTTTTTAGTAGCATCAGTATAACTACCAATGTTTGCATGCTAAACAGAACCTAGAAAATAAGAATACTAGTACTGGAAATGTTTATAGTGTTAGTTTTGTATGGGTGAGATTTTGACTAACTGATGGTTTTATGGATTCTCGTTTCAGACAAAAGGCTAAGGCTACAGAGAATAAATCTTTGAATGGTAAATCTAAGAAGAGGGGACCCAAGAAGGGATCCAATCCAAGAAGGAAGAACCCAAGAAAGAGTAATACAAGAAGCGTTCTGTACAATAGAATGTTGCTTTGTAGTGTATAATCTTATTAGAATTTGTAGTAAACTCATACATAAGACTTTCAAGATGTACATGTAACTTATTAACCAGTCTGTTAACGCTTTGTTTTGGCTCACCTTTTGGGCATGAGATATGGAAAATGCAGGTATTTTTGTTAACAGGTCCCTTAACAGGTTTGCGTCGTATAACATGTTAATTTTCGTGTCGTGTTCGTGTTCTAAAAAAATGACACGAATTGTTAACGTGTCGTGTTCGTGTTCGACCTTAACAGGTTCGTGTCTTAACATGTGTAATAATTCGCATTTTCAGGTTACTATCCAATCCCGAATTTTTACTATTCATTTTACTATTCACTTTCACTATTTATTTCCAAAATTTTTATTTCATATTCTCGTGAGATAAATTATTTCCATGATAAAATAAAAGTTTGACACTCATCGGATCATTTTCGCAAAAGTTATTAAGAAACTATACGTTTGGTTTAAACGTCGTTTAAACACCATGCGCATAACGAAAACCAACTGCGCCAATTTTCTCCGCATCAGATTAATGTTTAGTACACTCATGATCAATTAGAGAACTTTTGATAATTAAGTTAAAATGTTACCAAATAGACCTTGTGCCGTACGAAACAGAAATTTACGTTTTAGGCACTTTTACTTATCCGCAACCTTAGCCTATACCTGCACCGCGTTTTTTTAGACGATTAGAAACTTTCATATTTTTGGAAAAGTCAACATATATTCCCTCCTCCTTTGACAAAAAATTATTCCTTGATTTTATAAATCATTCCTCGATTTTTAGGCTTACGATTTTATGTCTAAAAGACATTAAATACCAACCAACACTAGAATGAGCCTAGTCTAGACATTATAGGCCATTTTAATTCATTATCGTCATATTAGAAAAATTACATTTTTCTATTCTCAATTATACGCAACTTTAGTACATTTTACGTATTACGCGTTTTAAATCTACGTTTCTAGCGTTATCAGCGTTTTCGTGATCCATTAAACTTATCACTCATTTTTATGAGATAATAATGAGTGTATTGATAAGTTTAATCATTACTATAAGTTTCATATTTTTACGATACCCGGTTTTACGTTTCGTGGCTTAACAACTTACAGTTAGCAATTACCGGGACATAAATGACTCCGTAAAACATAAGATAATATCTACACATCACCAATATAATCTAACCTCATCATTTTCAGCCTACTAGGCGTTTTTATGAGTCACCAAGACTTTAAGGAAGATTACATTGCAAGCTTGTACACATATGTTGACTTAAGTGTTAAGTTTACTTCACATATGCAAAACTTAGCTAACAAGCTTGGTTAGTCACCTTCCTAGCACCTTCTCGAGGTCCTATATAACCCTCCCCTACCCCTTTGGTCGTTCATACCATCACAAACACAAACACATTCATGATTTTCTCTCTACTTCAAGTATTGTTCAAGAATACAAGTTCCATATCAATTCCAAAGCTCTTGTAAAGCTTTGCTTGATCCAAAGTCCTTGTTTCTTCCATCCTTTGGTGATCTTCCATCCACACAAGAAGTGTCTTGTAGAGAATTCAAGTGCCTTCTCAAGTAGTCACAAGTTGGTGTCAAGAGATTAGAGAAGTTGGAAGCTAGAGACCCTAGTTCAATCAAAGTCCTAATCCTTGTTCTTAACTTCCTTTCTTTAGAAAGCCTAAAGTTGTAAGAAACCCTAATACACTTTCTTGCTCAATATCATTTACGTTATTATTATATTTCATTCATTCTATATATGGCCTTTGTATTATGTTCATGATGTATAAAAACTATTAAAACAAGTTATGGAAACTATATGTTAACCTATGTTAAGTAAACAAGAAAACTAGTGACTTATATTGAGGAATACGACCAAAATAGTATAAACATGATATTGGACAATCACATACTGTGGTAGAGGACTTAACAAGGAAAACATAGCAATTGGAATCACCTAAAACGAGTCACGAGTCAAAAGATACGGCCAAAAGAAGTTAGCAAAACCAAAATGCCGAAACTGCCAAAACAAGCTGTTAAGCAGCTGACCTTTTTGAAAGAGGCCCTTCTGGTCCGTTTCATCAAAATGTTAAAACACGAAAGTTGTTAGGAATGAAATTTTCGTTCAGGTTCAAAGAAGCTCGAACCCTGAAAACGCATAACGAGTGATATTTTTCTTCAAATTCTTAACAGCCCCTTTTAATACCCAAAGTACCATGTATTGGTTATGGCTAAGTAAAACCAAGAGGTCTAATGACCTTAAAGCCGAGACCACAGCCATGGCTAAGGCCAAGGATGAGTCTCAAGACCATGGTAGCCATGACCAAAGCCACGGCAAGGCCATGGCTAAGACCTTAAAGATTTCTAAACCGAAATCATTGACTAAAGTTTTAGTCTTAACAAAACAAAACAATTTGGATCTACTCCATCAAATGACCATGAGACTTTGCAAGTGTTATCATATCCATTCTAGGCTTAATAAACTCATTAAAAATAACAATCTTCATTTAAAATAAACTTTTCTAAGTTTATTCAACTATCCGGACATGTAACTTTTAAAGATAAAAAACTTATATTTTCTATCAAATACTACAACACTAGGGAGCTTCATGTGAGGGGTTTCATTTGGGTAAACGGATTGATGAGTTGTTGGATTTACAATTTAAAGTGTCCTAGCTCCTCTAACATTTACTACATGACCTCTGAATTATGACGGCCCGAATGGTAGTAAGAGATATACAAACTATACAGGTTTCATAAGCCATCTCTATACAACGGCCTACACAACATACTAAGTACTACATCATGAACAATATGCAAGACATATATAGGCAAGTTTATGTTTTCTTAGACATTATTCCAAACCTAAGTTGCAACAATTATTCTAGGTTGCTCGTAGAAGTTCTCACGGCATATCCATCATTCTCATTATACATCATCCAACTCACGGTGAGTTCATAGCCCCACTTTCCATTACTTAATTGTTTTACAAACCCTTGGGGGGAATACATGCTATTTTAACCGAACACAATGCTTTGAAATTTTATGCTATCCGATTGTTTTGTTGTCACTAAGTACCATCCTTGCCGATCCAAGACCCCTTATCATGAACCATTTAATCACTAGTAATTGTGAGCGCGAGTATTGTGAATAGGCCTATTGGGATTGACGAATCCCATTTGTATTGACCAAGTACGTTCAAACAAATGCACTAATATTTGAGACTTAGGTATGACGACAAAGTACCTACCGGGGTAACTCCACCGATTGATATTGGTACCCGTTAACGTATTGGTTGCATGAGCTTAGTGAATAATAATAACTGTTTTATTTTCCAACCATGAGTATGAGTCTAATTAACTCACACTACCAATATATTGTATTCATCCATTTAATAAACTCTATGAATTTCACTCAACCTTTGTGTTGACAGTTTAAGTATGTATTTCAGGTCCATGATGTTAGAGGTTGGCACGGAGGAGCACAGATATTCAAGAGGACTATAAATTTTATTATCATTCAAAAACTCATCTAATTTAATTTGTAAACATGGAACCATCTGGGACCTCATTTTGTAAACTCTGATATTTATATAATTCGAATGATAAATCTTTTAAAACAACCTAATTAGAGTTCATTTTCTATTGTTATAACTGTTGTGCCATGAAGTAACACCCAGTTTGAATTCTGCTGCGTATCACGAAATTGGGGTGTTACAACAGGTTCGTGTCGTGTCGTGTTGTGTCAGATCTGTTATGCCAGCTCTAGTCCTTACCGTCGTGCCACTAACACTGGAAAGAAAACAAATTTGCAGTAGAAAATAGGCTTAAACTAGGAAGCCACATGACCTAAACTAGAAAACTGAACCAGATGAACCTATTAAATTCTATAGAGATTCTAACACCCTTCCTCAAGTTAGAGAAAAAGATGTTTTAATTACATCATCAGTTTGTTACTGATAAAGTCCTCAAGATGAAGTGAACTAGAATTTGGAAACTCGAGAGTAGAGTTTTTAACATTAAGAGGGCATAGTGTGGGGTACAAATACTCGCCGTTTGCAAAAAAAAAAAAAAAAAAAGGCACCGCCGTTCTGCACTAGTCAAACTCGCCATTCATCCCTCCGTTGTTCCACAAACGTGTGTTTTTATTTTATTTTATTTATTTTTTTGTGCTTAGGAGGGTGTTTTAGTTATTGGTGTGTTAGTAGGGAGGTGCTGAGATGACACAACAATAAGTGTTATTGGTTTTATGCCACACCTAGCTCTCTATTCACAAATATTAAAATTTGTGTTTGAATATGAACTTGATTAGACTTGTACTTTAACAAGATGGTTCTACCCACGCGTTGCAGCGAGAGAAAAAATACCCATTTTGTAGGTACAAAATAAAGTTAAACACCGATATGGTTTTCTAATTAACAGTGTTAAAAAAATGATCTAAATGAGTAAAAATATACAATAATGGGTTTAGTTAATATTTATATTACTAAACTTAATGGGACGTTAAAATATTAATCAGCGAGTAAAAAAATAGAGCTAAATAGGTTTAGGGTCCAAAGTATATGTTAATAAAGTTAAAAGGATCGATATGTAGTAAAAAGCAAAAGGCTTAATTTTGATCACAAAATTCAAGAAAATTCTTTGAAATTTTGGTTTTCTGCCTCAGCATGCAAATTTGACTTTCAACTTTTATGAAAAGCTTTGACTTTTGTGAGATTTGATTTGGTCTAAGTGACTGATTATGAAGTATTAAGCTAATATTTGAGCTATTTATCCTACAGTAACAACTGATGAACTGATATGGATGGCCTAAATCACTAAATTCCTCACAGTGAACAGTTACAAGAGATTAAAATGAGTTTTGACCTTTTAACAAATGAGCACTGAGTTTTATGGTTTCTATGACCTAAGTGAACCTAAAGTAACATGTAATAACCAAAAACAACAAAACAAACAAGCCTAAACACAGAGGAACCAGTAAATCCAAACACTAATTATAATATTTGATTTTAAGGAAAAATTATTAAACTGAAACTAAAGCTTAATCTATGAATCAAATATTATCTAATAACTTATAATAGAGCAGTATAAGCATTAATAAGCCACAAAAAAGCACTAGTGATAAGATACTTGGAATTTAAAGAAAATTGCTTATAAATTGCAATCCTGCCAAAGAACAATGAACCAAGAACCACAAGCCAATCCAATAGGTTTCCACAAGCCTCTAACCCAGGGCCATCCAACATTTTCCCTGCTCCACTTTGAATCTCCATGAAACCTGTATGTTTGACTTTCATTGACTATTTTTGTGTTTTTGAATTTTTTATAACTAAACTGTGTTTTAAGGTTTCTAAAAGCTTAATTAAACTTTCTGGGAGCTTAAGTGAGCCTAAGAGTCCATGTAGTCTAACAATAACAACAATACAACTTATTAAGAAATTTAAAATAAAAGTGAAAATTGCACAAACTGACATATGAATTGAAACTTGAAATTGATTGATGAAAAAGTTGAAATTACACTTGAAAAGGATATTACAACTTAAATTACAGAAAACTACAACTGAATTTGACAATTTAAGCTAATTCGACACTACTTTATATCTAAATGACTACACACTTCTTCCTTTGCTTCCTTCTTCTATTTATAGCCCTGAATTAGGGTTCTTGGACCCTTCTGATCATTTCCCATCTCATTCCTAAGCCGTTGGATCACTAAGATGTTCCCACAGGTTGCCACATGTTTTGGCATGAAAAAATTATTTTGCAATTTGCTTCTGATATCAGACAAGGGGTGGTGGCATTTAATGCTGAGGTGAGGGTAGATATGTGATGGATTGGGCAGTGGAAGGTGATGGGATGTGGTGGGGGTGATGGATGATGTGATGGAGTTGGAGGGTGCAACTTGGGAGGGAAAGGGGGTGTATTGTTTGACTATTTGACCTGGGGGTTGACCAGGGGAATTTTAAAATGGGGGGTGGTGTTGGGCTGGGTGATTGGGCCAGGCAAGGGAGTGGGCTGGGTAGTGTTTGGATTGGATTAGGTGTTGGGGCGTTTGGTATTAATAAGGTCCGTTTGGTTTGTAATATTAACACAAGGACCATTTTTGTAATATGCTGAATTTCTGAGGACCTGTTTGGCCAATCTTCCAAAGTTTGCAAACTTCAAGGACCAAACATGTAATTTCACCAAACTTTGCAACCAAGGACCATTCTTGCCATAGATGAGAAGTACAAGGATGAGTATTTACACACTCATCAATCCCCCACACTAAAACATTGCTAGTCCCTAGCAATCTTTTGAGAAAAACATAATGGATTTGAAGTCTCTTTACCAAAAGCCATTACTTCTGGAGTAGCCAAATGTTTCAGTTCAAGTAAGAACTATGGTACACCGATAACTGATGAGGCGAAAAATGATCCGTTTTTAGGGGGTCATTTAAGCCCGAATCCGACTTTATTTGATCAAATATTGCCCTAAATCGTTCCTTTTGTGATTTTAGGTGTTTGGAGAGTGAATTCTGGAAAAGAAGCCATTTTGGACGTTTTTGGAGCATAAAAGTGAAGAAAATGGCAAAGTACCAAATTTCCATGCTGAAGATACAAGGTGACGGCGTCAAGACCACCATCTTGACGGCGTCAGACATGAGGAATTAAACACCGTAGGTGGTGACGGCGTCAGAAGGCTTCATGACGGCGTCAAAGTGGCAAGAATTAAATACCGTGGGTGGTGACGGCGTCACATAGGCCGTCATAAGTGGATCAAGGCCGTCCGAGGAAGTATATGGCGGCGAGGTGACGGCGTCAGAAGTAACTCTTGACGCCGTCAGCCTGTTTTTCCTATATATAGTTTTCTAGTTTTTTCATTAAAAAAAGAGAAGTTTTGGTGAAACCCTAAAGATGATTTTGGTGCCTCTTTTACAGGTTTTTCAAGGGTTCCAAACCCTTGAGACCTTGCATTGTAATTGAGATAAGTATACTTTCAATTCAATCAATATGTCTATGTGTTGGTTGTTTATATCTTGTTCTTGTCTTAATTCTACTATGCTAGGCTAGATTTCTTTTGTGTTTGCTTAGATCTAATGAAACCTAGATATTGATTATGTGTTGATTACTTGTCTATTCTTGTCTTGGATGAATGATATTATATGTTAGGCTTAAGAAAACTGGCAGATCTCCAAATGGTAACATGCTTGAACGTCTTAAGAAACATGAACCGAGGCGTACTAGGTCTTTATTGGTTGTATTTAATGCATGAGCCACTGTTTACAATCCCTATAGTTGTGCTGGGTCATGGTGTAGGAGGAGATAAGAGCTCATAGAGTTGGGGAGTTATGTCTGCCACCCCACGAATGGTATTAAGGAATACAATCCGTCATCCATACAAGTGTAACAAGTAATTAACATGTAAAAGATATCTAGGGAGTAATGAAGTCTAAGTAAACACAATTTCTCCAACCACTGCTCACAACCTTAGTTTAATTTAGTTTAATTTCATTTTTAGTATTTTATTTTAATTATATAATAGCTTTGGGTTAGTTGAATAGCAACTAATTCCGCCCACTCTTACAAAACCCGAGATTTTAATTGCTTTCATAAAAATATAAAAATACAAAAAGAATCATCTTTCACCTCTAGAACTATTAATTAGGTTTTCTAATCCTAGCGACACTATTCCTAAGCTGAACGATCAATCCCCCGGTACTTGTCACTATACTATACTACAACGATCAGGTACACTGCCTGGTGGGGGTTGTAAGCTTCTCGAGATCCCTCGAGAGGTAAAGCAAGGTGCGATTCCCACGCATCAATAACCATGTGATTTTGAGCAAACCACCAGCTGTAAACAGATTTGATTTGTCTTTACCAAAAGCCGTTTGCTTCTGGACTAGCCAACTCTTCACGATTAAGGATATGGTGAGTTGATTCCCATACAACTTTTGGCAAATTGTCAGCCATCAACGGTTTTGAGATGTCTTTACCAAGAGCCGTTTGCTCCTGGATTAGCCAGTCCTTGTGTGAATTATACATGGTGGACTGATTACCATTTGTTGTGTTTAGTGCAAATCACTTTCACTAAAAAAAAATTTTGGGCTAAAACGGGGGTATTATGGCACTTATAGGGTAAAAATGTGATAAAATTCGCCAGAATTCCCCCCACCCCCACACTAGAACTGAATACTGCCCTCAATATTCAAAGTACCGGCCATTATGCCGATATTTTGAAAAACTTTGATTGGAAATTTGAAACTTGGGCAAGTGTGGGAATAGCATTTTTTTTTTTATTTTTTAATTTTTATTTTTTATTTTTTTTCAAGATTACTTTACATACAAAAGCATGGGGGACTCCCCCACACTAGTTTGGTAGAAAGTAGAAAGAAGTCAGAGATATGGGTGAAAACCCATATTTTGCTAATTTTTGTTCACCGAGTCACTAGCTTGACTCGATCCCCGAATTCATTGGTCCATGGGGAAAGTTTGGAGATCCGGGACAACCATGGATGGTATGTCCTCTCCAAAATAGTGTTTTAAATGATGACCATTCACTTTGAAGTTAGGACCTTCTGGTTGGGATAACTCAACAGTCCCGTATGGGTATACTTTTGCAACAGTGAATGGTCCAGTCCATCGGGTTTTTAATTTCCCCGAGAAGATCTTTAACCTTGAATTGAAAAGAAGGACTCTGTCACCAACGCTGAAAACGCGGTTCTTAATCTTGGAGTCATGGATCTTCTTTGTCTTTTCTTTGTAGATCAAAGAGTTCTCGTAGGCTTGATCACGAAGTTCATTTAATTCATTGAGTTGAACTTTATGGTGATCACCCGCTTTATGAAGGTCATAGTTTGCATGTTTCAAGGCCCAATAGGCTTTGTGCTCTAGCTCGATCGGTAAATGACACGCCTTTCCGTATACAAGCTTGTAAGGAGTACACCCGATGGGTGTTTTATAAGGTGTACGGAAGGCCCAGAGTGCATCATCTAGTTTGTCCGACCAGGAAGCACGGTTTTGACCTACGGTCCTCTCAAGAATCCGTTTAATACCATGGTTTGAAACTTCTACTTGCCCACTTGTTTGTGGTTGATACGCGGTAGAAAGACGGTGAGTAACACCGTACTTAAGCATGACCTTTGCGAATTGATCATTGCAAAAGTGTGCACCGCGATCACTAATGATGGCACGGGGAGTTCCAAAACGAGCAAAGAGGGATTTCAAGAATTTCACAACAACTCGGGCATTGTTGGTGGGTAAGGCTTTTGCCTTAACCTATTTTGACAAATAGTCAACAGCAACGAGGATGTACTTATTTCCACGAGAATACGGGAAAGGCCCCTTAAAATCAATGCCCCAGACGTCAAAGATTTCACAAACTTGAATGGCATTTTGTGGCATTTCGTTCTTTTGTGAAATATTCCCGTGACGCTGACAAGCGTCACAAGCTTTGACTAATTCGTGGGCATCCTTATAAATTTTGGGCCAATAGAAACCGGAGTCAAACACCTTTTTGGCGGTGTAGTTAGGACTATGGTGGCCCCCGGTGGGTCCAGCATGGCAAGCCTTGAGAATATCAGTGGCTTCCTGTCCGTAAACACATCGCCTGATGACTTGATCGGCACAGATTTTGAACAAATAGGGGTCGTTCCAGAAGTAATGTTTAACGTCTTTAAAGTATTTATTTTTCTGTTGTGACGACATCCCCTTCACGATGAAGTTACCCGCATGGTAGTTTGAAAAGTCGGCAAACCGTGGGGTAGAAGAGTCACCACGAAAAGAAACCACTTTGAGTGTCTCGAGAGGAAGTATTTCATTTATTTCCTGTTTCTCGGACACATCCTGGTGAGGGTTTTCTAATCGTGAGAGATGATCAGCAGCTAGGTTCTCAGCTTCTTTTTTATCACGTATAATGATATCAAATTCTTGCAGGAGGAGAACCCAACGGAGTAGCCTCGGCTTTGCATCTTGTTTTGCAAATAGGTACTTCAAATCCGAGTGATCCGTATACACTACGTATTTGGTCAGTATCAAGTATGGCCGGAATTTTTCAAAGGCATACACCACAGCTAATAGTTCTTTTTCAGTGGTGGTGTAATGACTCTGAGCCTCGGTCATAGTTTTGCTTACGTAGTGTATAGGCTGAAAGTATTTTGCTTTTCGTTGCCCCAAGACCTCACCTATGGCAAAATTACTAGCATCGCACATAAGCTCAAAAGGTAGGTCCCAATCGGGGGCAACAAGAATCGATGCCTCAGTAAGCTTTTTCTTCAATGTTTCAAAAGCTTCGATGCACTCAGGAGAGAAGATTAAAGAAGCATCCTTCTCGAGGAGATGGGTCATAGGCCGGGCGATTTTAGAGAAATCTTGGATAAACCTACGATAGAAGCCGGCATGACCCAAAAAGCTCCTAACACCTTTGACGGTAGTGGGATGAGGTAATTTAGTGATTACATCAATTTTGGCTTTGTCAACCTCAATACCGTTTTTTGAAATTTTATGGTTGAGGACAATGCCCTCTTTAACCATAAAATGGCTCTTCTCCTAGTTGAGACTCAAGTTCCTTTGGAACGTGTCGGGTGCATTACATAAGCCGAAAGGCATACGTCTATAGGCAAAAGTTCCGTAGGGGCATGTGAAGGTAGTTTTCTCTTGATCCTGTGGATCAATGGGGATTTGGAAGTAACCCGAGAAACCATCGAGGAAACAGTAGTATTCATTCCCCGCTAATCTTTCGAGCATTTGGTCCATAAAAGGCAGAGGAAAATGGTCTTTACGGGTGGCTTCATTCAACTTACGATAGTCAATGCATACTCGCCAACCCGTGACCAAACGAGTTGGAATCAACTCGTTTTCCTCGTTAGTGACAACGGTTATGCCACCCTTTTTAGGAACGCAATGAATTGGGCTAACCCAAGGACTGTCAGATATAGGGTAAATCAATCCCGCATCAAGAAGTTTTAGAACTTCTTGTTTGATAACTTCGTGGATTTTGGGATTTACCCTCCTCTGTTGTTGCACTACTGGCTTAAAGTCATCCTCCATTAATATTTTGTGTGTACAAAAGTCCGGGCTAATACCCTTAATGTCGGAGAGTTTCCAAGCAATTGCTTGCTTGTGTGACTTAAGAACCTTTAGGAGTGCAGTTTTTTCCTTATCTTTTAAGTCTTTAGCAATAATGACGGGTAATTTATCATCACCCTCCAAAAATGTATACTCTAGATGAGGAGGCAAGTCCTTGAGCTCAACCTCGGGAAATTCTTCAGATTTTTCAATAGACTTAATTTCCGCTTTATGAAGTTCTTTTGGAGACGGAGAGGGTGAAGGATCGTCTTTTAACAATATTTCAAGAAGAAGAATATCCCCCTCCGGGTCAAGATAGTTTTCATCAATCTCATTTGAGATTGAGCTATCTTGAGCAAGAAAAGCCTCGACCTCTTCCAAAAGGAAGTCACTTCCCTCAAACGGAGTGAGAGAAGGGGAAGAGTCGGATATGATAGGCTCAGAAGAAAGAGTGGTACTGACACTTGATGAGAAACCGAGGACCTCTTGAGAATACTCCTCTGTCGCAACATCGATGATGTCAATTCGGTTTACCATTTCAGAGTCATAGTTGGAGGAGTATCTTGAAGTCTGATCAAGATTGAGTGTGACGGCTTCATTACCAACACGCAAAGTGATTTCTTCTTCGAAAACATCGATTAGAGCACGACCCGTTCTTAAGAAACCCCTCCCGAGAATGAGAGGAACTCTTGGGTCAGCATCGAAATCAACAATCACGAAATCTGCCAGAAAATGAAACTTTCCTACTTTCACGAAGATATCTTCGGCAATGCCGAGGGGACGAGATATAATATGGTCTGCAAGCTCGAGAGTCATGCAGGTAGGAGTGAGCGCAGGAAGAGAGAGTTTCTTCCAGACTGAGTGAGGCATAAGGTTAATGCTTGCACCAAGATCGGCCAAGGCAAAGCATTCAACCATCCCCGGGAAAATGCAAGGTATGAGAAATTTCCTAGGATCTCCAAGCTTTTCGGGAAGCTTTTTCAAGAGTACTGCTGAGCAGTGCTCATTCAGTGGAGTTTTAGCCATCTCACAGAGTTTTTCCTTGTTGCTTATCAGATTTTTGATTGTTGAAGCAAATTGAGGCATTAGAAGAAGAGCATCCACAAAGCTGATATCAAAGTGTAATTCTTGGAAAATTTGGTAAAACTTTTCTATCTGATGATTAGCTTTTTCGCAGATCTTTTGATCATTTAAACGTGAGGGATATGGAATTGAAGGCTTGGGATTGTTCTTTGGAATTTCATCAAAACTTTCCGGAGGATCAAATACAACTTTTGACTTGCGAGTCGGGACCGGGACGACTTGAGGGTGGACGTTGTTGGTACCTCCGTTATTAGTAGGAAGTACCGTGTCCGTGGTAACCTCAGGTTCATGTTCCGCTACCTTGGTAGGAGGAGAAGAAGGGGTAGAGGGAGCCGTGGGTCCACTGTATGATACTCCACTTCGGGTAGTGATCGCCTTAACATCGCCCCTCGGGTTAGCGATCGTGTTTCTCGATAGTGTACTTGAGCCCGAGGGTCGATCATTTAAAGACTTCTGAAGTTCAGAGATCTTGTTGATCAATAATCGATTTGTTTCCTCTTGTGCTTTCATGAATTGTTTTAACACTTCATCGGAGGAAGACGGGGGTTGAACAACGCTTTGATTTTGGTTAGGAAAATTTTGAACACGGTTGTTTTGAAAATTTCCTCAGTTTTGGTTGTTGTTACCCTGAAAATTATTTCTCTGATTGAAATTACCCTGATTGTAATTCCCTTGACCTTGGTTTCTTTGAAAATTTCCTTGAAAACCTTGATTTTGATTGCCATTTTGAAAATTGTTTTGATTAAAATGACCTTGATTTTGGTTCGGGTTTTGGAAATTCGGGTTTTGACCTTGGTTAAAATCACCTCGATTCTGATTTTGATTCGAGTTACTGTTTTGATTTTGGTTAAAACCGGGAGGTCCGAGAAAATTGTTGGAATGATAGCTTAAGAGATTACGGTCCCCTTGTGGTTGGTAAGAATTACCCCATGTTGTAGGAACCTTGAGCAGCATAAACGTTCTCTTGAGGATAACCAGCAGTAGCTGGACACTCGGAATACATATGTGGGCCTCCACAAGTTTCACAACTTCAGGCTACGGCTTTCACTTGTTGATTTTGGAGGGTTTGATCCATCCTCAACATAGCCGTAGCAAAGTCGTCCATATTTTTAGTGAGGACCACTATATCAAGAGATGATGATGAAGGAATGACTGATTTACATGACTCATCCCTCTCCACAGAGGAATCCCAAAAGTTATGATGGGCAGTCATGTTCTCAATTAGATCATAGCATTCGTCGGGACACCTTTTCATAAAGGTCCCACCAGCAGCAACATTGAGAATATCCCGGTGCCTCAATGTTAGACCATTATAGAAGGTATCTATCATGGTGACTTGTAACATATTGTGGTTAGGGCACCGATCAATTGCAAGCTTATAACGTTCCCAAGCCTCAAATAGAGACTCATCGGGACGCTGCCGGAAGTTGCTGATATCATTTCGTAACTTGGTAACCATGGAAGGTGGAAAATATTTTGCTAAAAACTTGGTTACCATTTCATCAAAGGTGCGAATAGAATTCTTGGGGAGTCGGTCAAACCATGCAGTGGCATGATGGGTGAGAGAATAGGGGAAGAGATACAGATGGAGGGCATCATCGGTGACACCGTGTTGTTTCATGCTTTGGGTGACGGTAAGGTATTTATCAAGATGCTTGTTAGCATCGTCACCCGGTAATCCGTGGAGTTGACAAGAATTTTGGACTTGTTGGATCATGTGGTGCTTGAGGCCAAAGTCCGTAGCCTCAATAGTGAGTGGTGCAATAGGTCCACCCCTCCCTTGCATGGTAGGCTGGCACAACTCCTCCATCGTTCGAAGATCAGGAGCTGGCTCATCCTTGGGAGGGTCAGGGGTGGTGGTGGCCCGTCGTCCATTTCTGTTTTTGGTTCTTCAATAACAGTACGTAGCTCGGGTACATTTTTCTGATTTTTACGCTTTGTTTGTGAACGAGTGCGCATGCACTAAAAACAATTTTTCAAAACAAATTTGAGGAAAAACAACAGGGAACTTAAACCAATAATCACAAGTGAATGACTTCTTTGAAAAAGGTACACCACTCACAGGGATACAATGGCAAGTTTTAATCTTTAGTTTGGGAACTTATTATGTTCACACCCCCAGTTGGTAGGTGTTCTGCCTTGGTTTGCGGTGGTAAGATTTTATGTATTTAATAACAGAAAATTTTGGGCTTTTCGGGTGTGTGTGCAAAATAAACTTTGGGAAATATTTTTGGTATCGATTCGTTAACCGAAATCGACCTCTTTAAAATTACTCGCAGGGTGGCGGGAGAGAAGAATGGATCTCTCTTCAGTTCGCAGTTTAATGTCAGAACTTCCGTATTCCACCTGTGTAGGTTGTAATCTTAAAGAAACCGAAGTAATTTAACTTCACGATTTGTTTTGTTGTTTTTGATTTTTTTTGGTGTTGCTGATGAGGCAAAAAATGAACCACTTTTAGGGGGTCATTTAAGCCCGGAATTGAATTTATTTGATCAAACATTACCCTAAATCGTTCCTTTTGTGATTTTAGGTACTTTGGGAGTGAAATCTGGAAAAGGAAGCAATTCGGACGTTTTTGTAGCATAAAAGTGAAGAAAACGCCAAAGTCTTAATTTTCCATGCTGAGAACAGTACCTGACGGCGTCAAGAGAAAGTCCCTGACGGCGTCAAGAGTAAAAGTGGTGACGTCCTAGTGCAAACCTGACGGCGTCACAATAAGGGCGTCAAGAGTTAATTTTGTGACGGCCTGCATAAGGAGAATACATGACGGCGTCAGACCCAGATCTAGGCAGTCCGAGGAACTATTTGGCGGCGAGATGACGGTGTCAGACATTTGTTCTTGACGCCGTCACCTATCAAACTCTATATATAGTTTTCTATTTTTCATTCAGAAGGAGATGAACTTGTGTGGAGAAACTAGGGCCGAACTTTGTAAACCCTAGCTCATATTTTACAGTACTTTCAAGGGTTTTCACCCCTTGAATCCTTCCATGTTCTATTAAGATAAGTCTTCTCTTAATTCAATCAATATGTCTATGTGTTGGTTGATTATATCTTTTACTTGTCTTGATTTCAACATGCTAGGCTAGATCTATCTTGTGTTTACTTGGTTCTAATGAAACCTAGATGTTAATTATGTGTTGATTACTTGTTTATGGTTGTATTAGATGAATGATTTCAATGTTAGGCTTAAGAAAATTGGCAGATCTCTATTGTGTAACATGCTTGAACGTCTTAGGAAACATGAACCGATGTGTACTAGGTTTTATTGGTTGTATTTAATGCATGAGTAAATTCTAATGATCCCATGTTAGGAGCTTCTTAGCCGGCTCGACATAGGAGTGAAGTAGGCGCTCATAGGATTGGGGAAGTAAGTACGCCACCCCATGAATGGTATTAAGGAATACAATCCGTCATCCACGCAACTATAACAAGTAATTAACGTGTAAAAGATATCTAGGGAGTAGTGAAATCTAAGTAAACACATTTCTCCCACATATTGCTCACAACTTTAGTTTAATTAGTTTTATTTTCATTTTAGTATTTTATTTTGATTGCATCTTAGTTTTGGGTTAGTTGACTAGCAACTAATTCCGCCAAACTCCTTCAAACCCAAGATTTTTACTTGCTATCTAAAAAATATAAAAATACAAAAAGAATCATCCCTCATCTTTAGGTTTTCTAATCCTAGCGACACTATTCCTAGCTGAACGATCAATCCCCCGGTACTTGTCATTATACTATACTACATCGATCAGGTACACTGCCTGGTGGGGGTTGTAAGCTTCTCGAGATCCCTTGAGAGGTAAAGCCTGGTGCAATCCCTACGCATCAAGTTTTTGGCGCCGCAGCCCGGGGAATAGTTATTGTCTAGGTTAGAATCTCTTTTTATTAGGTCTACTTGCTAGATTCCTTTCTAGTAAGATTTTTTTTAGGATCTCTTTAGTCTATTTTATTTCTTCGTGTTTTTGTTTGTAACTCTTCACCACCCGACATCATGGACGATGGGAACATCTTTGAACCTGTCATCCCACCACAACAAAACCCACCACTAGAACCTCTTAGGCCCCGAACCTTAGGAGAGTATTCCCGACCTAGCCACCAAGGCTATCAAAACACTATTGAGCTCACCGGAGCCAATGTGACCCCCTTGCGATCCGACACCATCCGGTTGGTGTAAAGCGGATGTGCATTCCATGGACTTCGTTCCGAAGATCCAAACCAACATCTCAAGGACTTCCTTAAAATCGTAGATTCTATAGACCTTGATGTTACAACTAGAGAGTCAACCCGATTACGCCTATTCCAATTCTCTCTACGTGATCAAGCTAGTCAATGGCTTGAACGTTTACCCGTGGGATCCATCACCTCATGGGATGATCTCACCACTCGTTTCCTTGCTCAATTTTTCCCACTGGGGAGAACTACCAAGCTTAGAAATGACATCTTGATGTTCCAACAACGTCAAGGTGAAACTCTTTATGAAGCATGGACTCGATTCAAGGACTTACTCCAAAAAGTCCCTAATCATGGCATAGATCTTTGGCTCCAAGTCCAAATCTTCTATGACCATATCGATCTCTCCACAAGGCGAGCAATTGACCAATCGGCCGGTGGTAAGCTACGTGATCTAAGTGAGGAACAATCGTGGGAACTCACAGAAGATCTTGCTCTATATGACAACGAAAGTTGGAATGATCCCCGTGATTTGAACAAAACGGTCAAGGCAATATCTTTGCCTTCGAACAACTCTAGCACTCCCGACCGTAGGATCATGGAACTTGAGGACCAAGTCAAGTTTCTCATGAAATCTTACGAAGCTCCTAAGCCTTCAAGCCAAGTGAACAAAATCACTTCTTTATGCGAATTACGTAGTGGTGCCCATGACACTCGTGATTGTGTGGAACTCCCCGGAACAGCTTTTGCGGACTACGCATCCTCGCGTACCGACGAAGCGGGAGACAAGTGGTACACTTTCAAACCCAAGCCAAACTGTAATACCTGAGATTCATATAACCTGTAAAATGACAAAAATACCCCTGAAATCTTGAAGCTTAATAAAAGCGATTATAAAAGTCTGAAACGATTCCAAATATCTGAAAACGAACTACGTATCAAGTAAAATTGTTTCTGGGACAACATTACATTATTTGGAATGTCCAAAAAATTACAAATATATATAAATATATATATATATATAAATGCCGAAAATCAAATTAATAAAAGTAAATAAATATTTTTAAAACTAATTATAAAGAGATAATTACAATTTAATTAAGGGAATTATACTACCAATCAAATTGTATTATGATAAGGATATACTTGGGCCGAAAATCTGATCCCATGCCCCCCACCCTAGTCGGTTTTATAATATAGAAAAAATAGATCTCATAATTTGTATCAAACTTTTCTTCCAAAAACACCAAAGTCGACACCAAAATAATTCCCCAAACACCATCCGATTTTCTGCATACAAGTTAGTATTTTTCTGGACTCAAGAAAGGTGTAATCAAGCTAGGAAAATAAGTATTCAAGTATTGGAGCTTTCGTTGGATCGTGGTGCTTTGTTTCATACGATTTCAATCCATACGCTAGGTATAATTCTTATACGACTAATCCTTCCGTTCTATAATTAATCTAGCATTTTTCTAATGATTATTATATCATATATAACATTGGAAAAATAGGAGAATCGAACCATGCACTATATTTTGATCGAATGAATAATAACGAGTAATAAAACCCTAAAAACAAAATCGGGTTCTATAAAATAATAAAGAATTTTCTGGGCATGAAGGCTATTTTTCGTGGACTTTATATAATGTCTATTATCTCAGAAAAATATAGATTGGAATTATGGAGGCTTAAATCTTGTGTGGTTAATTATTTTGTTAAATCGGCTAAATGGAAAAATAAAGAAAAATAAAACTAAACCCTAAATCGTGTAGGGTTAGGGTTTGGTACCTTGATTCAAGTAATTAATAATGTTTTAAGGTTGTTTTAACGATGATTCAATGACTGATAATTAATTCTAGGGTTTGTAAATGTTTTGGTTAATTTAAGTATAAAACCGATTGGTAAATAAAAGTTGAAGGGTGTGTTTTGCCAACTTTGAAACTTCTGGGATATTTTTGTAAGGTCATATAAATCAGTAGGAATATGGGAAAAATATAACTTGAGGGTTCTAAGTGCAAATATTACAAGAAAATGAATTAATTGTATTTAAATGGTACGATTTGGAATTATTTAAAATAGAGGGACTAAAAGTGTAAATTCTGGAAACTTGAAGTTATTTTGAGTAAATAATGATATTAAAAGTATTTTGGGTAATTATGAGTATTTATGGGGCTAATGTGTAATTATTATGGGATTATGATTTAAATTGCAAATTTTGTAAAGTTAAAGGACTAATTGTGTAATTTCTGAAATCTGAGGGGCTGAATTTGTACTATGGATAAATCTGACATAACATTCTGTAAATTTTGTAAAATAAAATGCTTAATGGGGATATATGAATATTAGAGGAATTAAATCATAAATTATGTAAATATAAGGGCTTGTTTGTAAATATTGTAACTAGAGGGTATAAACTGTAAATTATGAAACGAAAGGGATTATGATGTCATTTTGAATAAAAGAAGTATTGAATCAGTGACTTTAAGTATTTTCACTTGATACCCTTGAAAGTGATGAAATTACAATTAAAACCCTGAATTTTGTGAACTTGTCATAATTAACCTTAGACTTCTGTAACTTGTTAAAATGAACCTTGATTCCATTATAATCTCTGGATAAGGACTCAATCTAATCTGAAATGATAATATCTGCTAATTCTGGAAATCTGCTAAATATGGAAAGATAACTAAAAACCCTTTTAAACTTCTGTCTTCTACTCCTTAGGTTCAAGGAAGGAGTAATTCCATTTTTGTCAGCTTCTATCTTGTGTTCTTGCATTCGTAATAAGGTACAGATATTCTGACCTTTCTCAAAAGGTTTCTCATGATCTCTTTCATATTCTGATCCGTTAGTTCCCAAATTGATGCTATTGCTATGATTCCCCTTCTTGAACCTTCTCTGTTGATCCCACTTGATATGAACTCCGTTATGAACCTATGCTATGAAAACCTTCTTAATGATACCATGGAAATGTTTTGAGAAGAACCGATTTGAAAAGATGTTTATAAATGATGCTAAACTTCTTTTTAAAAGAAAGGTTATTTAACTTTTATGAACCCTATATTTTGAAAGACCATTTCTATGAAAACTGTTTTAAAAGATTATTTAAATTGGACTTTTAATAGAAACTTTTGAAACGGACTTTTGAACTGAACCATGAATTGATTTTTGAATATGAACCTTGATCTGATAAACTCTGATTAGACCTTGAATACTATTTCTGATATGAACCCTTTGTTATGAACTGCTATTATGAACCTTTGATATGATTCTGAGATACACCTTTGCTATATAACCTTTTGTATGATATGAGACCTGACTCTTAGTTTGATACCCGAGCCATTTCTGTTTCCCTACCTATGGAGGTACCATAGGCGTGTCTGTGATGCACCACTGGCATGACTAGTGTGTGGCCCTAGTGATTTGGCTACACCGTCCCCTTTCTGTTATATGATATGCGCGCTTTATGATATGATTTGTTATGGCCACTATGATTTCTGCGGGGGCGTATGGATGCATCCTAGATCTGTTCTGTTTAGTGGATTTAACTATGATTATGATTATGATATATGTCTGGTGACTGGTACTGTGTGCTATACATGCCTTTCACAATTTCTGGGAGTTCGCTACTCCACCCATTTGAAGAATGAGGACACCCCTCATATTATCTGATTATCTGAGAGGACTCCCCTCTATATGGTTATGAAGAATTATGGTATTGACGGCTTATATGATATGATATGTTCTGGGCTCGTGGTAGATGACTATCCTTTCTTCTTTCTATTCTATTACTCTTTTATCTATTCCTTATTCTATTTCCCAATGCACTATATTTCAGTTCTGTTTCATTTTCATTGCTTTGTATATGTATCTGTTCACTGGGCTTTTTAAGCTCAGCCGCATTTCCTTTTCCTGCGGCAGGTTTTAGTAGGAAGCTGGGTTATGGGAAGAGAGTGTGACTGGACTTAGAAGACTATGCTTTGGACTAGAGACGATTAGATGAAGTTTCACTTTATTAGACATAGTATTTATTGTTTTGTAACCTTGTAGTTTCAGATTTTCATTTGTAACCCTGAATTTCGTTGTATGTATGAATCATATGCTTGTGTTTGTTCTGATATGTCACTGTAATGTAATACTTCTACCCTTATCGGGTTGGGGTGTTACAATTATGGTATCAGAGACCAGGCTGCGATTCGTAATACATTACCCTTGACCTGTGAAGTTTGGACCCCTAAGTTTCCACTGTAGGCGCTCATAAGACAACCTTTGAAACTTTACATTAGGATTCCCCATAGGAACCTAAGTTATTACCAGTGAGGAATGGGTAGACTAAGACATTTATGTAAGTATCATTTGCTTCCGTATCACTCTGATCGTGCCTTTGCTCTTAGATAAGCCTTATAAGGACCTTTGTTTCAGAAGTTAGAAGTTTTGCAACTTAAGCTTAGTAACCAAGTAAGTTTGGAATACCTCGGAAGGCTACTTGGATACCTTACACATTTAAGTTTCACCTTCAGATTTTGATCTCCGCCTCCGATTTGTTTGATAAGCTGTTTGACACCTTTTCGACCACATCGTAGGTCATTCAACCACAATGTGTTCGACACATTCTGTAAATTCATTACTTATGCTGGGTATGAATGTATCATCCGATACTACTTAACTCTGTATGATCCATTACTACTCCTATGAGAATTTTGGTAATTATGAACCACGAATATGAGAAGTTTTGTTTCCTCTCTTTGAATGATGAACCTTGTTCTGCCAACCGTTTCCTTTGGAAGGGTATGATGTAAATACTATCTCTATATGGATTTGTTAACTAAGCATGATGATGCTGATAACTGAGATTCTGTACCTCTCACAATTGACGATTATACGATATTCGTATTACCAATGATACACATCCTACCTGCTACTTATGCTAAGAAGCTAAACGAAATTCCCACACATTGAATTATTCGTTTATCCATCCCAACATTTTTGTTGAACCATGTACTTGACTCTGATATATGAACTATCTGTATGATTTGACGACTGTATTCACTCTATGAATCCTTTGACTTTGAGATGTCTGATTGTACGGTCTTTTGGACTGAATGGCTATTCGTGAAGATACCATAGACTACCATATCTGAAATGTGACCTTAAAAATCTGCTTCACCCTATTCTATTATGATGACTCTCTACATCTACTAAAATTTCTGTCACTATGGAAACACCTACCCCAAACACATGTGATTACCAAGTTGTCCTGAAAACCATTATTATCAACCCTTATAAAGTTCTGCTATTGGGAAATATTTTGTTGTACGAAGATTTTCCGGTATTCTCTGATGAACCTTTTGGTACTCCTTCCTGCTTAGGAAGTAGAGTGGGCATTGAACTGATCTCAGTTGAAGAAACCATGGTGCTATAAAAGTTGAGAGATTGAAGGAGCTGATGGAGTATGATTTTTAACCTTGGTGATTCTCTTTAGATGCTCTTGTTTATTTATGAAGAAGAACGAGAGAAGTATGCGATGACGTATCGACTATCGTGAACTTAAACGTACCACTATCACTAATCATTATCTGTTTCCGTGTATCAATAATTAATTTGGTCTTCCTTTGAAACTCCGCGTCTGATTGCATCATTTTAGATTTGAAGGACTGAAGAAGCAACCACAAAAACTTCTAAGAAGGGGGTTAACTAACCGAGAGTAACCTTTGGGAAGTATTTCAGTTCCTGAAGAAGAAAGAAGGCGATATGAAAATTCCCTGAGATGATTTCTGAAGTTGCCTTTGCACTCGTTATAACATTTATGAACTTGAATGATGCCAATGGTGTTGGCTAGAATAATCATGTTTTTCGCGTGTTTTGAACAAATTGTCATAGTATGACATTGTGTTGTGTTCTAAAACGAAAGAAGAACATAGAGATTATTGGTGAGACGACCCTTTGTTCTGGAAGAGAAATTTGATTGACATTCAGAAAGCATAATAGACAACACTACCCTGTATAATGTAAAGACAGAGCTTTCACAAGAAGGACCAAGATCGAAGATCGTTATCGGAGTTAGAAACTTGGTGGAAGAGTCGTAGAAGATGGTTGCGACAAGCATTACCATGGAAGAAGCATACAAGAAGAAGTGAGGAACTAGGATAGTGCTCAATCATGCATCACGCAACACGTGAAGATTTCAGTTGGGCATCAAGACAACCAGACCAAAGAAGACGAACCATTCAACACACAACCTGGAGTCGACAACAACATCATGTACCTTAAAACCTGGAGCTATGTTAGAAGACCTGTCGAAGAAACGCAGTCTTGTTTCTCTATTCATTTTAGTTGTACTAAGATGAATTGAGAGCAGAAGCAGACCTGCGAATGGAGGGATGCATAGTGATCGTGTCAGAGACTGCCACTACGACGCCACAGTACCAAGAAGAGTTGCTGAAGGCTTGAGGAACCAGACTTGAATTTTAAATTCTCTTAGTCATGAGGTAAGACGGACAAGAATAAACAGACTACTCCAACTTAGAAGAAATTTTGAAATTTGTAAATGAGTGGACGGATTTGAAAGCGGACATTGTGTTTAGACGAGATGATGCTGTAAAGAATTGACGTTACTGATGACGTACCTTAATTTTGAATGACATTCTCGGATCTCCGTTACTCTTCGAGTGATTTCGTTCTCTTAGTTATGTTGCTTGATTTTGGTGACCTCTGAGACTATAGGTGGACTAGGTGGATTTAAATAAGTTTGGGTGTTCACGACTTGAGATAAAGTATGATCATCATGAAGGCATATGTATATGATGCCAGTATTATGACGCCTGGCCAACGTGATAATACTTACATCATATAACGTGCACTTATGGTGGGCATATGATATTTTAAGAAGTGCCTTAGAAGCTTTAGAATTCTGGCATCTGATCAAGATCATCTGAGTTTAGTGAGACTTTAGGTTCATTCTACCTATACGTTTGATCTGCTGTCCTTGTTATACGATTCGATACGTTTGGACTCTCGACACGTGTTCTGCTGATCTTTGCAATTTCTGATAAGAATCTTAGGTTCCATTATGAAATTTCTGCCATTGACGATATCTAACGATATGCTTTCCGTCCGTATACGATTCGCATTCGCGAAGTTGTTCATTATGATCTGCTATGAGTAAAATATGTGATTGTGGACTTTGAGGAAATGAGACCTGTTTGTTTATGAGAATACCTTTGGAAGGTTACCTAAAAGCCGAGACTATCTGAGAAGCTGAAGAGTTAAACCTTAAATCACCCCATGTTGCTACAATTCAATGTATTCTCATCTGATTCGCCTAATCAATTCGATGAAAATCCTATGTATTTTATACCTCCTCCTGGAGAATTCGATTATCATCCGTTATGTTTGGTGAATTATCCTTTTGATTCAAATTCAGTATGATATGCCTTTCTGAGAAATCTGAAACTATTTTGACAATAATTACGAGTCATAAGAAACTATTTGGTTTGAAGATCTTTTTGGAAGAACCTCCCCGGGCGTGAAAATGTTTGTAACGACTTTTGCGGTTTGCTACGACTTCGTCTAACTTTGCGACTTCAAATTTCGAGGACGAAATTTTTCTTTTTAGAGGGGAAGAAGTTGTAATACCTGAGATTCATATAACCTGTAAAATGACAAAAATACCCCTGAAATCTTGAAGCTTAATAAAAGCGATTATAAAAGTCTGAAACGATTCCAAATATCTGAAAACGAACTACGTATCAAGTAAAATTGTTTCTGGGACAACATTACATTATTTGGAATGTCCAAAAAATTACAAATATATATATATATATATATATATATATATATATATATATATATATATATATATATATATATATATATATATATATATATATATATATATAAATACCGAAAATCAAATTAATAAAAGTAAATAAATATTTTTAAAACTAATTATAAAGAGATAATTACAATTTAATTAAGGGAATTATACTACCAATCAAATTGTATTATGATAAGGATATACTTGGGCCGAAAATCTGATCCCATGCCCCCCCTAGTCGGTTTTATAATATAGAAAAAATAGATCTCATAATTTGTATCAAACTTTTCTTCCAAAAACACCAAAGTCGACACCAAAATAATTCCCCAAACACCATCCGATTTTCTGCATACAAGTTAGTATTTTTCTGGACTCAAGAAAGGTGTAATCAAGCTAGGAAAATAAGTATTCGAGTATTGGAGCTTTCGTTGGATCGTGGTGCTTTGTTTCATACGATTTCAATCCATACGCTAGGTATAATTCTTATATGACTAATCCTTCCGTTCTATAATTAATCTAGCATTTTTCTAATGATTATTATATCATATATAACATGGGAAAAATAGGAGAATTGAACCATGCACTATATTTTGATCGAATGAATAATAACGAGTAATAAAACCCTAAAAACAAAATCGGGTTCTATAAAATAATAAAGAATTTTCTGGGCATGAAGGCTATTTTTTGTGGACTTTATATAATGTCTATTATCTCAGAAAAATATAGATTTGAATTATGGAGGCTTAAATCTTGTGTGGTTAATTATTTTGTTAAATCGGCTAAATGGAAAAATAAAGAAAAATAAAACTAAACCCTAAATCGTGTAGGGTTAGGGTTTGGTACCTTGATTCAAGTAATTAATAATGTTTTAAGGTTGTTTTAACGATGATTCAATGACTGATAATTAATTCTAGGGTTTGTAAATGTTTTGGTTAATTTAAGTATAAAACCGATTGGTAAATAAAAGTTGAAGGGTGTGTTTTGCCAACTTTGAAACTTCTGGGATATTTTTGTAAGGTCATATAAATCAGTAGGAATATGGGAAAAATATAACTTGAGGGTTCTAAGTGCAAATATTACAAGAAAATGAATTAATTGTATTTAAATGGTACGATTTGGAATTATTTAAAATAGAGGGACTAAAAGTGTAAATTCTGGAAACTTGAAGTTATTTTGAGTAAATAATGATATTAAAAGTATTTTGGGTAATTATGAGTATTTATGGGGCTAATGTGTAATTATTATGGGATTATGATTTAAATTGCAAGTTTTGTAAAGTTAAAGGACTAATTGTGTAATTTCTGAAATCTGAGGGGCTGAATTTGTACTATGGATAAATCTGACATAACATTCTGTAAATTTTGTAAAATAAAATGCTTAATGGGGATATATGAATATTAGAGGAATTAAATCATAAATTATGTAAATATAAGGGCTTGTTTGTAAATATTGTAACTAGAGGGTATAAACTGTAAATTATGAAACGAAAGGGATTATGATGTCATTTTGAATAAAAGAAGTATTGAATCAGTGACTTTAAGTATTTTCACTTGATACCCTTGAAAGTGATGAAATTACAATTAAAACCCTGAATTTTGTGAACTTGTCATAATTAACCTTAGACTTCTGTAACTTGTTAAAATGAACCTTGATTCCATTATAATCTCTGGATAAGGACTCAATCTAATCTGAAATGATAATATCTGCTAATTCTGGAAATCTGCTAAATATGGAAAGATAACTAAAAACCCTTTTAAACTTCTGTCTTCTACTCCTTAGGTTCAAGGAAGGAGTAATTCCATTTTTGTCAGCTTCTATCTTGTGTTCTTGCATTCGTAATAAGGTACGATATTCTGACCTTTCTCAAAAGGTTTCTCATGATCTCTTTCATATTCTGATCCGTTAGTTCCCAAATTGATGCTATTGCTATGATTCCCCTTCTTGAACCTTCTCTGTTGATCCCACTTGATATGAACTCCGTTATGAACCTATGCTATGAAAACCTTCTTAATGATACCATGGAAATGTTTTGAGAAGAACCGATTTGAAAAGATGTTTATAAATGATGCTAAACTTCTTTTTAAAAGAAAGGTTATTTAACTTTTATGAACCCTATATTTTGAAAGACCATTTCTATGAAAACTGTTTTAAAAGATTATTTAAATTGGACTTTTAATAGAAACTTTTGAAACGGACTTTTGAACTGAACCATGAATTGATTTTTGAATATGAACCTTGATCTGATAAACTCTGATTAGACCTTGAATACTATTTCTGATATGAACCCTTTGTTATGAACTGCTATTATGAACCTTTGATATGATTCTGAGATACACCTTTGCTATATAACCTTTTGTATGATATGAGACCTGACTCTTAGTTTGATACCCGAGCCATTTCTGTTTCCCTACCTATGGAGGTACCATAGGCGTGTCTGTGATGCACCACTGGCATGACTAGTGTGTGGCCCTAGTGATTTGGCTACACCGTCCCCTTTCTGTTATATGATATGCGCGCTTTATGATATGATTTGTTATGGCCACTATGATTTCTGCGGGGGCGTATGGATGCATCCTAGATCTGTTCTGTTTAGTGGATTTAACTATGATTATGATTATGATATATGTCTGGTGACTGGTACTGTGTGCTATACATGCCTTTCACAATTTCTGGGAGTTCGCTACTCCACCCATTTGAAGAATGAGGACACCCCTCATATTATCTGATTATCTGAGAGGACTCCCCTCTATATGGTTATGAAGAATTATGGTATTGACGGCTTATATGATATGATATGTTCTGGGCTCGTGGTAGATGACTATCCTTTCTTCTTTCTATTCTATTACTCTTTTATCTATTCCTTATTCTATTTCCCAATGCACTATATTTCAGTTCTGTTTCATTTTCATTGCTTTGTATATGTATCTGTTCACTGGGCTTTTTAAGCTCAGCCGCATTTCCTTTTCCTGCGGCAGGTTTTAGTAGGAAGCTGGGTTATGGGAAGAGAGTGTGACTGGACTTAGAAGACTATGCTTTGGACTAGAGACGATTAGATGAAGTTTCACTTTATTAGACATAGTATTTATTGTTTTGTAACCTTGTAGTTTCAGATTTTCATTTGTAACCCTGAATTTCGTTGTATGTATGAATCATATGCTTGTGTTTGTTCTGATATGTCACTGTAATGTAATACTTCTACCCTTATCGGGTTGGGGTGTTACACAAACCCTTACGGTGATTCCTACAACCCCTCTTGGAAAAATCACTCAAACCTAAGGTGGAAACAAAATCAAGCTAATTCTTCCAATCCGCCTAATCGTTACCAACCAAACGGTCCACCCTCCAACCGTACTTTCAACAATAATCCTTCTAACAACTATGGTAGTACCAACAATCTTGAAGGATTGATGTCTAAGTTCATGGCATCTCAAGAGGCTCGCATAGCTAGGTTTGAAACCGAATTCAACCAACAACAAACAGAGATGACCAACAAGATAGACAACTTGTTGAAAGCCCTCAACAACCAAGCATTAACTACACCTAGGAAGGACACTAGGGACACCAATAACGGAATCCAAATTAAGGACCCCTCATCATCCAAACATGTCCACTTTGTCAATGTTGTCACCATTAAACCAAAAGATAAGGAAATAGAAGAAAGTGACAAAGATGAAGTTGAAGTAGGAACCGAGACTAGGAATGAAATTAGGGAAGTTGAGGTTAATAAGGGAGAGGAGTTAGAGGAAGTAGAGACTATAGAAAAGCACTTTGATAAGTTGCCCACCAAGGAAGAACGGGAATACCATAAGGATCTATTCGATGGCCCCGAGACACCATATATCCTTGACACACCCCTTATCAAGATGGGAGGCCCCTCTAACATCAACATACCATGCAACATCGGGCATATGCATATATGGAAAGCTTATATCGATCCTAGATCTCCTATAAACATCATGACTAGGACTTATTACAATTGGGTGATGAAGAAACAACTTGATTATAGGATGATGCCCAATAAGAATTTGATAAGTAATTTTGAAGGAAGAGTGAAGGGATTGCATGTGATTATAGGTAATTTCACCTATGAGATCGATTTTATGATAGTAGAAGACACTCGTCCGGTGATAGATGATTGCCTAAGCCAAGTAATATTCGGAAAACCATTTGTTGAGGCCACTAAGATGAGTTATGATCCGACTTTAGGGATAGTTTGGTTCAAGGAAGAGAATGATGAGATTGCCTACCAAATGCCCTACAAGATTGAGCAATACCACCTTCGCTCTAACATAGAAAAGGAGCACAAACAAGCAGCTTACTATAGGAATGATGAGGATAGACGTAGAGGAGTAGAGTATGTGATGAATAGGATGCTTGGTTTCTACAAAGAATGCTTGCAACTAGGTCCGGAGTACAAAACTGGTTTAGAAGACGACCTAGAGAGTGAAACCAACGATGAGGTCACGTAGTAACCCATGACCTTGAGTCTAGCTACAAGACTCGTAAATAAAGAAAAGCGCTTCTTGGGAGGCAACCCATGCTTTGTGTGATTTTTATTTTGTTTGTTTGTTATTTGCTTCCATATGCATGCTTTATTTTTATTGTTGGTAGATCATGTTTCAAAACTAAAATAATGGTAATACTTTACTTTGTTGTTTGGCCTAATCTTAAATTCACCCAAAGGTATTTTGCAAAAGATAAGTGTAAGGGGAAACCCCAAATATGTTTTTAAGAAACAAAACCGATCATGATTCTCCACAATATTAAGTGAACATGTACATTCGTATTTGTTAGAGTCAAATGCTTGTATCGAGTCATCATGAAGTTTTGCAGGATTTTCCAGGAAGTAGGACGAAGTTTTTCCAGAAATTTTGCGGAAACTTAACATAAGAATTTCTGCAGGTCACTTCTGACGGCGTCACGAGTTTACTCTTGACAGCGTCACGTGTAAAAATCTGGAAATTTTACCAGTTTTGTTTTTCTAACGGAGTCTTAAAGTTTTTGTTGAATTATCAGTTTTATAATCTCCAGGAAATCTGCAAACATCATTCCACAAGCATTATATCTTATTTTGTTTTCTAGGATTTATTAGTATATGTAGATTGCCGCCGATTTTATGCGAGGTTGCCTTGTCTGTTTTCTCAGGATTTACAGGTTATGTATGACAAGAAGATGATTATTATTCTGGAAGGGAAGCTTTGATTGTTCATTTTCTTGGAGGAAGATCTAACCTGGCCACCTTATTATCCATACCAAGCGAATCAAGGGAGTATTTGATTTCATTCTTTTTACTTATTTCACTTTTACATTCTTTATTTGAACATTGGGGACAATGTTCATCCTAAGTGTAAGGGGAGGTTAAAATGATGATACCTTACAAATACACTTTCGCTTGAGTTCGTTTGTTTGACAGTAGATGTGTAATAAAACTATGAGAAATACTTGTTAGTGCAATTTTAGCGCCAAATTTAAAATTTTTTACAACATTAAGGAGTGAAACTTTAGCCATAGCAAGCGTCTCATGGATAGGAGATTGTATGACTAGCACAAAACCGTACCATTCAGAAAAATTTTCCACCCAAATATGTGAGGTTCGCCTTTAGATTTGATAGGAAAAGCATTTACTATTAGTGCTTATGAGTGTACCGGTAGCATTTAGATTCTAGAACTTGCGTTAGTGATGCATCCCGAGACCGCTAGTGAGACTACATTCGTATAGTAGGATTTACTACATGATAAGAGGCATTAGGATCACCCTTGTGTTAAACCCGTATTATAATTACTTGACCATTTAAGTCATATTACTTGGCTAGTTAAGTCAATTAATTTTTCCCACACCTTAGCGTTGTACTCATTTTTAGTACACGAAACCCCTAGTACACCCCTCCGAGCCTATCTTTTTGTTTCTAACTTTAAGCATTTTACTTAAAGGAAGAATTTGTTACACCCCACTAAATGTACACCCAAATCGCCTTAGCCTTCCGTGTATGCACTCATCTTTAGTGCATTATTGTTATTTGTTAAACCCTAAGTTAATTATCTAATTGATTACATGGTTGCTAAGTCGAGTCATATCCTTGTATATATTGTTTTGGGACGATTGGGACTCATGGGTAAAGTACTTATTTTATGGAGTAATGGGGAAGAACATAATATTATTACCCCCGTATGTGCGTTAATCTTAAAAGTACTCCAAGTGTTTTGATTTTCTTAATTCGAGTCATTAGATTAGTTTATTGTAAAGTATGTAAAGATTCAAGTGTAAGGGGAATTTTCATTCCCTATGATGTATTATTTTGGATGGTAACGTAAGAGTGTATGCAAAAAAAAAAAAAAAAAAAAAAAAAAAAAAAAAAAAAAAAAAATCGAAAAAATCAAGAAAAAGAAAAGAAAAAAATAGAAAAAGAAAAGGAAAAAAAAAAAAACATACGGACTACCATCCCGTTTCATTCTATATTCATTTTATGTTTTTGTTATTTTTCATTTATTAGCTTAAGTCGAGTCGAGTCTTGGCTTAGCAACGCCATTTTGTACATGTAATTAACCAAGATTGTTAACTCGCCACCAGTAAAGACTGCCTATATCCAACAAAACCGTGTATTCCATATCCCTACACCTAACGTTATAACCCTTTAAAAGACCTCTTTGATAGTTTATCCTAGGTGCTTACGCCATGTGGTGGAGGTTTGATCCTTTCCCAAGCCTATGGTAATCTATTTTGCTATGACAGGTAGTGAGAGATGTTTTCCATTTCCATAATGTGATATTACTTTATTACACCCGAGAGATGTGAGTATCTAAACACTATTTATGAGGTGCTAGTGTATGACCTCCGTGCTTGTCTTTGGTCTTTAGTGGAACGATTATTTGTTGTAATTACTTTTATATTAGTGTTAAATGACCCCTAACTTGTATTTTGATTAGAATAAAAGTGCATTTGCTTGAGGACAAGCAAATCCCAAGTGTAAGGGTATATGATGAGGCGAAAAATGAACCACTTTTAGGGGGTCATTTAAGCCCGGAATTGAATTTATTTGATCAAATATTACCCTAAATCGTTCCTATTGTGATTTTAGGTAC
Organism: Artemisia argyi; assembly: GCA_030686995.1. NCBI lineage: Eukaryota > Viridiplantae > Streptophyta > Magnoliopsida > Asterales > Asteraceae > Artemisia > Artemisia argyi. The sequence goes on along the minus strand of CM060702.1, from coordinate 212,527,100 downwards.
TTTGGGAGTGAAATATGGAAAAGGAAGCAATTCGGACGTTTTTGGAGCATAAAAGTGAAGAAAACACCAAAGACTTAATTTTCCATGCTGAGAACAGTACCTGACCGCATCAAGAGAAAGACCCTGACGGCGTCAAGAGTAAAAGTGGTGACGACCCAGTGCAAACCTGACAGCGTCACAACAAGGGCGTCAAGAGTTAATTTTGTGATGGCCTGCATAAGGAGAATACATGACGGCATCAGACCCAGATCTAGGCAGTCCGAGGAACTATTTGGTGGCGAGATGACGGCGTCAGACATTTGTTCTTGACGCCGTCACCTCTCAAACTCTATATATAGTTTTCTATTTTTCATTCATAAGGAGAGGAACTTGTGTGGAGAAACTAGGGCCGAACTTTGTAAACCCTAGCTCATATTTTACAGTACTTTCAAGGGTTTTCACCCCTTGAATCCTTCCATGTTCTATTAAGATAAGTCTTCTCTTAATTCAATCAATATGTTTATGTGTTTGTTGATTATATCTTTTATTTGTCTTGATTTCAACATGCTAGGCTAGATCTATCTTGTGTTTGCTTGGATCTAATGAAACCTAGATGTTAATTATGTGTTGATTACTTGTTTATGGTTGTATTGGATGAATGATTTCAATGTTAGGCTTAAGAAAACTGGCAGATCTCCATTGTGTAACATGCTTGAACGTCTTAGGAAACATGAACCGATGTGTACTAGGTTTTATTGGTTGTATTTAATGCATGAGTAAATTCTAATGATCCCATGTTAGGAGCTTCTTAGCCGGCTCGACATAGGAGTGAAGTAGGCGCTCATAGGATTGGGGAAGTAAGTACGCCACCCCATGAATGGTATTAAAGAATACAATCCGTCATCCACGCAACTATAACAAGTAATTAACGTGTAAAAGATATCTAGGGAGTAGTGAAATCTAAGTAAACACATTTCTCCCACATATTGCTCACAACTTTAGTTTAATTAGTTTTATTTTCATTTTAGTATTTTATTTTGATTGCATCTTAGTTTTGGGTTAGTTGACTAGCAACTAATTCCGCCAAACTCCTTCAAACCCGAGATTTTTACTTGCTATCTAAAAAATATAAAAATACAAAAAGAATCATCCCTCATCTCTAGACCTAGTCTTTAGGTTTTCTAATCCTAGTGACACTATTCCTAGCTGAACGATCAATCCCCCGGTACTTGTCATTATACTATACTACATCGATCAGGTACACTGCCTGGTGGGGGTTGTAAGCTTCTCGAGATCCCTTGAGAGGTAAAGCCTGGTGCAATCCCTACACATCAGTTGCTAACACTTCAGGAAAAGTGTTAATGAACTTTTTGATATGATTGATATTTTTACAAAAACTTTTTACAAAAGTGGTGAAATTTGTACAGGGAGGGTTTTGAAAACCACTAAACTTAAAACGATTTTAAAACACGCAACAACCTCCCCTGCAGCGAGATAAGCCTGAGTGTAGTGCAAAGAATGGTAATTCTGAGGAAATCAATGTCAATAATGGTAATAAGGGTAGAGATGAGGAAGGTTTTATTGGTGTAGGTAGCAATAAGAATGGTGGTAATGGGGAGAAGGTGAGAAAACAAAATGTCAAAACTAATACTCCGTTACCAAAACAAGTCAATCCAAAGCATGTTCCTAATAAAGCTAAGCAAAGTAACCAGTATGTGTATCAACAAAAAAAAGCCTATGGATCTGAATACTCATGGGGGAAGTAGTGGTAATGGAACAAGTGCAGGAAATAAGGAGAATAAAACAAGCCCGGATAAGAATCAATCACCACCTAAGAAGCCATGGAGTGTGCCTGGGGAGATTTTGGAAGCAAAGAAAAAGTCAGCAAACAAATATTCCATCTTAGAAATGTATGATGTCAATGATCAAGGGGAATTAAATGACATAAGAAACAAAGATATTGTGGATGAATTTATCAGTCAGAATAAGTGCTTAACTGATAATGAAGTGCAAAAGTGGAATATTGATATGTTTGCTTACTATAAGGAGAGGACTAAACAAATGGAGAACAAAGGTAAGAAACAATCAAATGGTTATGGTAATGAGGTAAATGATGTATATGAGGATGCTACAGGGGTTGCTCAGTGTATGGAGGGGGATGGTTTGAATGGTCTAGATGGAGGAGTTTTAAGTGAACATTAATCATGGATATGAAAGATCTTAAAATAGGATGTTGGAACATTAGAGGTCTGAGTACTTCTGATAAGCAAAAAGAAGTTAAGAATTTTATTGAAGAAGAGGGTTTAAATGTATGTGCAGTTCTGGAGACTCATTTGAAAACAAAAAAATTGAATAAGATTGCTGATAGAATTTTTGGACAGTGGGAATGGGTATCTAATATGCAACATTGTGATAAAGGTTGTAGAATTTTATTGGGTTGGAACAGTTTGAACATTAGAATGAGGATGGTACATTGTAATAAACAGTCCATGTTATGTTGTGTGGAAACAGTTGATGATAAAGTCAAGTTGTTCTGCACATTTGTATATGCTGCCAATGGTGGTAATGAGAGGAAAGAGCTATGGAAAGATTTGGAAATTTATAGACGAATTGTAGGAAAAGATGCTTGGGTTTTATTGGGAGACATGAATGTGACTTTGTTTCCTAATGAACATTCTCAGGGAAGCTCTTACATGACTAGCGATATGAATGATTTTAGAGATTGTGTCAATAATGTGGAATTGGAGGATATTGTTAGTTCCGGTCTCTTCTTCACTTGGACTAAGAATCTTCATAAGGTCAAAGATGGTAATAGTAGTGGTATTCTTAAGAAACTTGACAAAATCATGGGAAGTGAAGACTTTATAGATAAGTATCCTCAAGCTCATGCTATTTTTATGCCTTATCTTATATCTTATCATTGTCCCAATATGCTAATTGTCCCTGAAGCTATTCAATTGAGAAGGAAAAGTTTTAAATTTGCTAATTTTGTAGCAGACAAGAAAGATTTTTTACCTGTTGTGGGTGAAAAATGGAGTGAGGAGGTTCAAGGATGTGAAATGTTCAAAGTTGTGAAGAAATTGAGAGGGCTTAAAAGACATATGAAGAAGATTGCATGGAAAGATGGTAATGTTTTTGAGAATGTCAAGCTGTTAAAGGAAAAGCTAAAGGAAATTCAAGTGAAAATTGATAAAGATCCTGAAAAGAAGGAGTATAGAATTGAGGAAAGTTTGATTTTAAAGGAGTATGCTAATGCTGTGAAGGATGAAGAAAAACTTCTGTTTCAAAAGGCCAAGATTAAATGGATTAGTGAAGGGGACAGAAATAATGCTTTTTTTCACAAAGTTTTAAAAAGCAGGAATCATAAGAATAGAATCAACACCATTTATGATGATTTGGGGAATTGTTATGCTGGTAAGGATGTTGCTAATCAATTTGTTAGTCATTTCCAAAAGTTTCTGGGTGAAGAGTTTCCTGTGGCAGATTTAAGTCATGTTGGTGGTATGATTCAGAATAGACTGACTGAAGAGGAAGCACAGTTTATGGTGAGAGAGGTCAGTGATGAAGAGATAAAAACTGCTATGTTTCAAATTGATGGAAATAAAGCTCCTGGCCCAGATGGTTATTCTTCTGTGTTCTTTAAAAAGGCTTGGAGTATTGTGGGTAAGGATGTATGCAAAGCTGTAAAAGAGTTCTTTCTTAATGGGAAGATGCTAAGAGAAATCAATGCAACTTTGATATCACTAATTCCAAAGACCCAATCACCTAGCAAAGTGACAGATTACAGACCAATTGCGTGTTGCAATGGCTTGTACAAATGTATTAGTAAGATAATCACTGATAGAATGAAAGGTACTTTGGGGAAACTTGTGGGGCATAATCAGTGTGCATTCATTCCTGATAGGCATATTCAAGACAAAATACTTATATCTCAAGAGTTGTTGAAGGGGTATGAAAGAAAAGATGGGCCTAAAAGAGTTGCAATGAAAATAGACATTCAAAAAGCCTATGATACTGTCAATTGGAAGTTTCTTGAGGCAATTCTAATTAGATTTGGATTTCATGAAAAAATGATTCAGTGGATCCTTAAATGTGTAACAACAACTTCATTTTCAATTTGTGAGAATGGTGAAAGTTGTGGATATTTCAAAGGTGGGAGAGGCTTGAGGCAGGGGGACCCTATGTCTCCATATTTGTTCACCCTTGTAATGGAAATTCTTAACATCATAGTGCATAATAAAGTGGAGAATAGCATAGAGTTTCAGTACCACTTTGGTTGTAGAAGACTTAAATTGACTCATGTCTGTTTTGCTGATGATCTCCTCATGTTCTGCCATGGAGATTGTGCTTCTGTTAGAGTGTTCAAAGATGCTATTACTGAGTTTGGTGCTATATCAGGTTTGCTCCCCAATTACTTTAAGAGTACAATTATTTTTGGAAATATGAATGAAGATGATAAGCAGATAATTCTAGATGTGGTTCCTTTTAAAGTTGAAAAACTCCCTGTCAGATATCTTGGAGTGCCATTGACTTCCAAAAGAATTGGTGTTAAAGAATGTAAAGTTTTAATTGATAGAATCATGAGCAGAGTTCAGAATTAGAAGAATAGATGTCTTACTTATGCAGGAAGATTGTTATTAATTGCTTCTATTTTGGAATCCATCCATGTCTATTGGGCTTCTGTTTTTCTCCTTCCTCAAACAGTTATTAAAGATATCAATAAGATTTTGAAAAACTTTCTTTGGAATCAAGGTGAGGTATCTAAAGGCCAAGCTAAGGTTTCTTGAAAAAACATATGTAAAGCTAAGTGTCAAGGAGGTTTGGGGTTAAAAGATATTAGAATATGGAATAAAGCTATGATTAGCAAACACATTTGGCATATAGCTACTGATAAAGAGTCTCTATGGGTTAAGTGGGTCAATAATGAAAAGTTAAAAGGAAGGAGTATATGGGCTGTTAATGAAGAGAATGTGGATAGCTGGGGTTGGAAGAACATATTGAGACTTAGAAATGAAATCAGAGAGTTAATGATTATGAGAATTGGTGATGGAACAAGTGCAAAGTTGGTATATGATAATTGGAGTTCAATTGGTGTGCTACAAAGATTTATCACCAATAGAGATCTTTACAATGCAAGGTTGGATATCAATACTGTGGTCAGAGAGATTATTGATGATGGTGAGTTTAAATGGCCGGAAGAATGGATCAACAAATATCCTATTCTGACACAGATTCAAAAAATTGTTGTTAATGATAGTTTAAAGGATAAAATGATGTGGACAAGTGTGAATGGTAAAGTGGGGAAATTTAGTGTGAAACAAGCATATTGTGATTTGACAGATGCAGGGGAACATATAGAGTGGTGTAAAATTGTTTGGTTTTCTCAAAATATACCAAAACATTCTTTTATTTTGTGGCTGGCAATTCAGAATAAGCTAACAACTCAAGACAAAATCAGAAGGTGGGGGTCTTATGATATGATGGTGTGTAGTTTGTGTCATTCTGATATTGACTCACATCAACATTTGTTTTTTCAATGTGATTATGCTAAGCAGTTTTGGGTCAAAGTCAAAATGAAGATGGGAATACAGTGTGGAGATATGGATTTGAATGAGTTAATCAATTGGTACATAAGCATTCATAATGGAAATTCTATTGGGAGTGTCATTAGAAGAATTAGACTAGCTGCAAGTGTGTATCTTATTTGGCAGGAAAGAAATTGGAGGTTATTTAGAGATCAAAAGAGGAATGTGAATGAGTTGTATAATCAGTTCTATCAAACAGTCAGAATGAGGTTAATAAGTTTGAAAGTTAAACCATCAAAGGCTGTCATTCAAGCACAACAAGAATGGGATGTTAGCCTGAATATAGTGGGAAAATAAATCCTCTGTTTCCTTGATGGAGTGTTTGGGTTAAGGTTATATAGCAGATGGCTAGTACCAAGAGATCATTTGATTGATCAGTTCTGTTTTCTCTTTTGAATATGAGGATGTAGCTGTATTCTTAGGAGGTAAGAGACTGTGAAATCATAATGGTTCTCTTAAAGTAGTATCCTGCTATTAAACGCTCTATCTGAGGATTATGCAGTACTTGATTTGATTGAGCTGCAATATATTGGTTTTTTTACCAAGATCTTCATTCCTGTAACTTTTACAGAATGAGATGCTATTTTAGCTCATCAAATAGATGGCCTTGTACCTTGATAAATAGTCTTTCTCATCATAATGGTTCACTCTGTTTAGACATTTGGCCTTGGGAGGGAATGTTTAAGCAGTTTAGATACATTGTGATGATGATGGATTATTTTATCATAAAGTAGGTTTCCTATTTGGAAGGGTATTGAGCTAAGGAGGGGTAATGTATGTTGTATGGAATAGTGAGGTGTGGAAGATGAACCTACTTGGTCCATACTATACATTATCCACAGGAGGATAGGATGGTACTCACTGCAAGGTGTGTGTTCCCAATTTGTGTGAAGCCATTGTAGTAGATGGAGATGTAGCATGATTGGTATAGCCCTTGCAGTGGAGAGGTTATGGGTTCCTAGTGAAGCCTTCCATCTTGACTGTCTTAGCTATTGTGGTGGAAGCTTGAATGGCTTTGATAGAAAGATGAGAAGGAAATGTAGCTAGATGGTTATTGGTGCATTAAAAGGTGAATATAAAGTTGCAGGTTTCATTACCAAGCTGGGATAGTTTGCCTACAGTTTAGTGAGTTTCATGCCTGGTTGAAAAAGCTTGGCATTGTTACTGAATTAGCTGTGTGTATTCAGTTTCAACTGTATTTTTTTCTTGTTTTTGAGAAAGAGTTTAGGTATGTCTAACCTCTTGATTGTATAAGATGTATCAATTTCTTGTGTGTTAATAAGATATGTTCACCTTTTTGCACAAAAAAAAAAACCTCCCCGGCAGCGGCGCCAAATTTTGATTGAGCCTAAATGGTCAACTAAATTGACGAAGTGATTTGGTCAACAGAGTCAAATTGCCTAGAATCAATGCTCCGTGAATAGTATAGTTTTTCCCCGGGTCATTATGTCCTGACGAGATTGCAAAGGTGCTTGAAAAACGTTTTTGAGAATGAGTGGAACTGAGGACAGTAACCAAAGATGATTTAGAAGTGATTATAGGACAATTAACAATAACAGATATACAGATATGATTACACAAACACAAATTGAAAATCAGATTTGATTACAGACAGAGAAAAAGGTGAGATTTAAACAATTTTACAACTACAGGGGGTGCAAGTGAAACTTTTACAAACTTAATTTTAAAAGAAAATGAAATTAAAAAGAAAATTATTTTTTAGATTATTTTATTATTTATTTATTTAAATAAAACTATTTAACTATTTAATTAAAACTAATTAACTTAAAAACTTAATAATACAAAATTAGACTAGAAAATTGCAAAATTAATTTCTAAAAATCTAAAATGACTTAAAATAAGATTAAAAATTAAAAAATATTTCTTTTTGTCTTTTTGTGGATTTTCTATTAATTAAATACTAATAATATTAATTAAACTATTTAAATTATTTGAAATTACTAATTATACTTAAAATGATTAGAAAATTATAGAAAAATTTCAAATCTAATTAACCATCTCAGGAATCCTAAAAAATTATAAAAATATTTTTGCAATTTATTTTTAAGCTATTTCTTAATTAATTGCTTAATTATTAATTAAAAGCTGAATATACTAATTTAAATCTAAAAATTAGAAAATTAAAAGTGAAAATTGCAAAAGTAATTTTTACAGAAGCTTGATAACTTATAAAAGTTAGAAAAATTATAAAAAGTTATCTGCGATAAAATTTAAACACTAAAACTAATTTATTTTTGACTTTTTAATTTAAACTAATTTAATTAAAATTAAATCTAAAAATTACTAGGTGAACAGTAAAAAATATGAAAAAAATTATGGAAAGTATCTTAAGTGATAAAGAGGCTGGGAAAAATAAAAATGATGCAACAACTTATCCAGATAAGCTGGAATAAGCAAAACAGTTGGAAATAAGCTAAATATACTAAAGTTACTATAAGAGATTTGATTGTGCAATAGCTTACGGAACTGGTGCCCCAGAGCAAATGGGGTCCACTAATAAGCCTAGGAGAGGCCTTGGAAGTTGGGTCAATTACCCTGGTGCAGGGCATGTACTTGCCCTGCAGGCTTGTTTTAGCCTCCAAAAAAGCACTTAATTAAAATTTTAAAAATAAGCCAAATGGATTTTTGAAAAGATTAGCTGATAGACTTTAACTAGTAAAAAGCAAAAGGCTTAATTTTGATCACAAAATTGAAGAAAATTCTTTGAAATTTTGGTTTTCTGCCTCAGCATGCAAATTTGACTTTCAACTTTTATGAAAAGCTTTGACTTTTGTGAGATTTGATTTGGTCTAAGTGACTGATTATGAAGTATTAAGCTAATATTAGAGCTATTTATCCTACAATAACAACTGATGAACTGATATGGATGACCTAAATCACTAAATTCCTCACAGTGAACAGTTACAAGAGATTAAAATGAGTTTTGACTTTTTAACAAATGAGCACTGAGTTTTATGGTTTCTATGACCTAAGTGAACCTAAAGTAACATGTAATAACCAAAAACAACAACACAAACAAGCCTAAACACAGAGGAACCAGTAAATCCAAACACTACTTATAATATATGATTTTAAGGAAAATGATTAAACTGAAACCAAAGCTTAATCCATGAATCAAATATTATCTAATAACTTATAATAAAGCAGTATAAGCAATAATAAGCCACAAACAAGCACTAGTGATAAGAAACTTGGAATTTATAGAAAATTGCTTACAAATTGCAATCCTGCCAAAAAACAATGAACCAAGAACCACAAGCCAATCCTATAGGTTTCCACAAACCTCTAACCCAGGGCCATCCAACATTTACCCTGCTCCACTTTGAATCTCCATGAAACCTGTATGTTTGAATTTCGTTGACTGTTTTTGTGTTTTGAATTTTTTATAACTAAACTGTGTTTTAAGGTTTCTAAAAGCTTAATTAAGCTTTTTGGGAGCTTAAGTGAGCCTAAGAGTCCATGTAGTCTAACAATAACAACAATACAGCTTATTAAGAAATTTAAAATAAAAGTGAAAATTGCACAAACTGAGATATGAATTGAAACTTGAAATTGATTGATGAAAATGTTGAAATTACACTTGAAAAGGAGATTACAACTTAAATTACTGAAAACTACAACTGAATTTGACAATTTAAGCTAATTCGACACTACTTTATATCTAAATGACTACACACTTCTTCCTTTGCTTCCTTCTTCTATTTATAGCCCTGAATTAGGGATCTTGGACCATTCTGATCATTTCCCATCTCATTCCTAAGCCGTTGGATCACTAAGATGTTTCCACAGGTTGCCACGTGGTTTGGCGCCAAAAAATTATTTTGCAATTTGCTTCTGATATCAGACAAGGGGGTGGCATTTAATGCTGAGGTGAGGGTAGATATGTGGTGGATTGGGCGGTGGAAGGTGATGGGATGTGGTGGGGGTGATGGATGATGTGATGGAGTTGCAGGGTGCAACTTGGGAGGGAAAGGGGGTGTATTGTTTAACTATTTGACCTGAGGGTTGACCAGGGGAATATTAAAATGGGGGGTGGTGTTTGGCTGGGTGATTGGGCCAAGCAAGGGAGTGGGCTGGGTAGTGTTTGGATTGGATTAGGTGTTGGGGCGTTTGGTATTAATAAGGTCCGTTTGGTTTGTAATATTAACACAAGGACCATTTTTGTAATATGCTGAATTTCTGAGGACCTGTTTTGCCAATCTTCCAAAGTTCTTAAAGGGATGAAAATTGCCAATCCTCAATAGTACGTGGACCTTTGTTGATTTTTCCAATTTTAAATTTTCCAGGGACCAAATCTGCCAAATTTGCAAACTTCAGGGACCAAACATGTAATTTCACCAAACTTTGCAACCAAGGACCATTCCTGCCATAGATGGGAAGTACAAGGACAAAAATTGTTTTTCTCAAAGTTTTAATATCCCAGGGACCATTTTTGTCAATTTTTCAAAGTTCAGGGACTAAACTTGAAATTTTGTAAAACTTTGTACCAAAGGACTAATAATGTAATTTTGTGATTTAAAAGGACCTTTGGTGACTCTTTCAAGTTTTTAGAATAGCCAGGGACTAGTTTTGACAACTTTTGAAAGATGAGGGACTGAAACTGCCAATTATGCAAACTTTGTTCATTTTTCATTTGTTTTTGATTATTTTGCATCTGAAACATATAAAACACATTCCTGGGATATTTTCAGTATTTTGATGCATTTTTGAGTGTTTTTAGATGTTTTGGCAGCTCAAAATAGGTAAAAATGATGAGTATTTACACATTCATCACATTCCGACCACAGACGTCGTTCCCACATTTGTTTTCCGACCACCTTTGTCGCGGAAAATTAATCATTAGACCAATATGATGTCGTTAGTTTTTGTGTGGTTATGATACGACTGATAGAAATGTTACTATCTTCAAGGTAAGTGGATGGTCATTTCTTTTATTCTTTTTATTAATTCGAAAATTCTGTATTAAAATATGATATTTCGAACAACTCTCAAAGTTAGTGGCTTCTCTTGGGTTTGTTTCACCCAACGATTTACAAACTGATTAAGGGCCCGTTTGGTTAATGGTTTTTGAGGTGGGTCCAAGGGATTAAAGTAAAAATCATATGTTTGGTTTATTTTGGTAGCCCCTAGATTTGGGTTCAATCCTTTATATTTTCCATCTAGAATTCCTGGCCAAAATCTCGGATTACAAATTATTTGTTTCTTTTCTTACTTACATGTGGGCCATAACCACTTGATATATCTTTATCCTTTTTTTATATTAATAAATTATAATTTCAAATCTTATATCAATTTATAAAACAAACAATAATTACACATATCATATATTTTATTTTATTGTTTTTTTCAAACCCCAAACCCAAATCCAAATTCAAATCCTAATCAAAATCATAATCCTAAACCCATCTATAAACCAAATGGGCCCTAAATACAACTCAAATATTTTTTTAATAGACTAATTACTAAAAGAAATCGTTACTGTGTAATAATTCAATTTTACATATTTACACTTTTTATGTTTAATTGTATATAAAGTATTTTTTAGTATAAAAAGAAAAGTATTCACAAAAATAAAATTATAATAGGTTGATCTGACCCAAACTATATGACCCAAGACTTGCTTGACCAATTTTTAAAACATGACCCATTTGACCCATAACCCATGACCCATGACCCAAACCAACCCAAACTGACCCGATTGCCACCTCTATTTTCAATTAAGTTTAGGAGGTGATTTTGCATTATTACTTAAAGGAGGTATACAAGCGCTAAACCTTTAGCAAACTTTAAAAGGTGTTGATATATATATATATATATATATATATATATATATATATATATATATATATATATATATATATATATATATATATATATAAAGTTTAATAAATGGAGGGTTATATGGTAGTTTTGGCAAAATTAAAAGGATAGTTTTGCATTTATCAAATGAAGTTTACTATTCATTTAGGGTTTTGCTAAACAATGCCCATTGGGCAATGTTTAAAACACAATTAATATACATATAAAAAGAAATTTGGACTTTATTAAATAAAAATGATATATATTTAAGTAAATTTTTATGTTTATTTATTGTGCATTAAATGCAGAACAACTTTAAATATAAAAAGAACAGATTATTTATTGTGCCTTAAGCAATGCCCAGTGGGCATTGTTTAGCAGTTGGTGACGGGCATTCTATTCCCGTTGTCAACTCTGGCCATAGCATTTTGCCTACACCTCATCGACCACTTCGTTTAAATAATGTCTTAATTACACCTAATATTGTTAAAAATTTGACCTCTATTCGTCAATTTGTTCATGATAATTATTGTACAGTTGAGTTTGACCCTTTTGGTTTTTATGTTAAGGAGTTTCAAACGCGTCGGGTGCTGTTCCACTATGATAGCAATGGAGATCTTTACCCAGTCACTCAGCCTTCAACCATTCCGCATGCTTTTCTAGCGAGTCAGTACATGTGGCATCAGCGTCTTGGACATCCAGGAAGTGAAGTGTTACGTCGTGTCCTTTCAAGTAGTTCTATTTCTTGTAATAAAGAGAAGTCTCCCGTTCTTTGTCATGCTTGTCAGCTTGGGAAACACGTGAAACTTCCATTCGTTAGTTCTCATAGTTTGGTTCAGTCGTCATTTGATATTGTACACTCGAACTTGTGGACTTTCCCAATTCCGAGTCTGTCTGGTTTCAAATACTATGTCTTGTTCTTGGATCATTATTCTCAGTTTGTTTGGGTTTATCCTTTAGTTAATAAATCTGATGTTTTGTCTAAATTTAATTTGTTTCGTAGCTTTGTTCGTACTCAATTTAAGTGTGAAATTAAGTCTTTTTCAGTGTGACCATGGTGGGGAATTTGACAACCATGATTTTCATATGATATTTTCTGATAATAGAACTATCAATAACCTTATTAGTACTTTGTTATTTCAAGCACATCTCCCCCCTAATTATTGGACTGATGCTCTTAATATGGTTTTTTATCTTTTAAATATTTTACCCTCACGTGCCATTGACAATGAAGTCCCATTTACTCGCCTTTTTGGATTAACACCTGATTATAGTCTCTTACGTATATTTGGGTGTCTTTGTTATCCTCACATCGATACTAATAACAAACTTGGTGCTCGGGCCACACCTTCCCTTTTCTTAGGCCATGCCACCAATCATCGTGGTTATCATTGTTTAGATTTGAACACCAATAAAATTATTCTTTGACGTCATGTTACATTTGATGAGACTATTTTCCTGTTTGCCACAAAGACATCCCCTACCACCATTCCCACTACCAGTTCCTCTTATGAATTTCTGGATGAATCATCTAATGTCATTTCCAATATTCTCAGATTGTCTCCCACCACTTCACCCACTGTTCCAACTACTCCTCAAGATGATCCTATTGAACCTCTTAGCCCACCTATTGCACCAACTTCATCACCTATTGCCCCCGCTACGCCACCTACTCCAGTATCACCGCCCACTCCCGTTTCTGTTTCCCATGATCCACCTGTTCCCCCACCCACGGTTTCGATTCACCCCATTGTCACACGTTCTCGTGTCGGTACTACTCGTCCCAATCCTCGTTATGCTGCCATGTGTCTACCATTTCTCCTTTACCTCGGTCTTATAATGATGCATTTCATGATCCCAATTAGCAAAATGCTATGTGTGATGAGCACGATGCACTTATTAAAAACAAAACTTGAACTCTGTTGGATCGATATACTCTGACCAAACTACTTTGTAGCTTGAAAGGTTTTAACAATCTTGAATAACTCAAAACAGTTAATATTGAAACACTGATATTACTTTGTAAAGTATGTGGAATCTACTAATACAAAGCTAAGAAGAACTTTGTTTATATTAAAACAACTCTTAAACCTGCTTCTCTAAATACAGATTCACTAACAATCCCTAACTTCACTAAAATCTTTTTCTAGCAATCGTAATGTGAAACTCTAAGACTCTTAAGAAAACTTTGTACGTCTAATACCATCATAAGGCTCATTTTATAGGCATAAGGATAACCTTAAGTCGGTTTACAATATTTACTTGAACGACAAGTAATTATCTCTAACTAATTCTAGAATATTCATATAATATTACATAGTAATCCTTTAAACAATATTACACGTAAGTCCTTATTATTAGAAGTACTTTGTATAATCTTCAATCACGAGCAGTACTTTGACCTTGAACAACATGTTGACTTTGAGCAGTACTTTGACATAGCAGTACTTTGATCTTTCCAGCAGTACTTAGATCTTCATATCCCAACAAACTCTTGTACAAAAATCCCAGGATGCGAATATTATTCGCAGTATGTGGTTGTTTCACCACAAGTATTTAGCGGATGGCACTCTTAGTCGTTACAAGGCTCGTCTTGTTGCGAATGGTAGTAATCAGATAGACGGTGTTGATGTTGATGAGACATTTAGTCCAGTTGTTAAACCCGGTAGTATTCGGATAGTTCTTAGCTTAGCTATTTCTCGACATTGGCCTGGTCATCAGCTGGATGTCAAGAATGCATTTTTACATGGGGATTTGGCTGAGACTGTTTATATGTATCAGTCACATGGGTTTCATGATCCTGTTCATCCTGATTATGTCTCTTTATTGCAGCAATCTTTGTATGGTCTTAAGCAAGCCCCTCGGGCATAGTTTCAGCGGTTTGCTACTTACATTACTACTGTTGGTTTTTGTTCTAGCCGTTGTAACTCTTCTTTATTTATTTACAGACAGGGTGATGATACTACATTTTTGTTACTATATGTCGATGATATTGTGCTCACTGCTTCATCTGATAGTTTATTACGACGGATTATAGCTTCTTTACATACAGAATTTTCTATGACTGATTTGGGTGCTCTTAATTATTTTTTGGGTATTTCAGTTATGCGTGACTCTTCTGGGATGTTTTTGTTACCGCGTAAGTATGCTATGGAGATATTAGAACGTGCACATATGGTTGGTTGTAACCCTTCTAGGACTCCTGTTGACACTGAGTCTAAATTGGGGGATGATGGTGATCTGGTTTCTGATCCTAAGTTATATTGGAGTCTTGCTGGTTCTCTGCAATATCTTACCTTTACTAGATCCGATATTTCCTATGCCGTACAACAGGTTTGTCTTTTCATGCATGATCCTCGGGAGCCTCACTTCTCGGCTCTTAAACGGATATTGAGGTATGTTCGGGGTACATTAGATTATGGTTTGCAGTTGTTTTCATCCTCAACTTCTTCTTTGGTTGCTTATTCAGATGTTGATTGGGCTGGCTGCCCTACTACTCGGAGATCGACTTCCGGCTATTATGTTTTTCTGGGCAACAATCTCCTCTCCTGGTCCTCTAAGCGTCAACCAACGCTTTCTCGTTCCAGTGTTGAGGTAGAGTATCGGGTGTTGCCAATGTTGTTGTTGTTGCTCAGACTTGTTGGTTGCGGAATCTTTTGCGCGAGTTGCACACACCTTTGTCTTCTGCCACGCTAGTCTACTGTGATAATGTTAGTGCCATCTACTTATCTTCTAATCCGGTTCAGCATCAACGTACGAAGCATATAGAGATTGATATTCATTTTGTACGGGATTTAGTTGTTGCTGGTCAAGTTAGAGTGCTTCATGTACCGTCACATTATCAGTATGCAGATATTTTTACCAAAGGTTTATCATATGCTTTGTTTTAGGAGTTTAGAACCAGTTTGAGTGTCCGGTGTCCTCCCGCTCCAACTGCGGGGGAGTGCTAGTCGTATAGTAGTATGTAGAGTCCATTGTATATTTGTATGGGCTAAGGCACAAGGTCTAGAATAATCTTGTGTTGGTATTTATATACCGGCTTATGATCAATAATAAACATACGATTCACATTATCCTACAAAACCTAGCAGATCCGTCCATCATAGTTTATCGTCGGCCACCGCTGGTCTGCCACATACCATGGTTGTTGAACCGTCAGGAGAGGTGTAGTCGTTGGTAATATGAAGCGGCCAGAAAAGGTGTAGGCGAGAGTGGTGGTTGAAATGCCAGGAAAAAAAATGGAACGAGCAAACAGAGAAAGAAATAAAGAATCATGACTAGGGGTTTTTTGAATACTTTCTTTTCGACTTTATATGTTTTTATTTGTGTTGATCTTTAATTTTTGTTAGATTTTCTTACACGTCTCATGTTATTTTTTTAATCAGACTTAGGGATGAGCATGGTTCTGGAACCGGTTGGAACCGGAACCGGTGGATCCGAGAACCGATTTTTCTGAAAAGTGGGAACCGAGAACCGAACCGAATACAATTTTTGGTTCCGGTTCCGGTTCCGGTTCTTTTGGATCTATCTGTATAGGAACCGTAAACTTTTTAAAAACTTGAAACCATTTACATTTATGCAAATAACAATTAACAACTAAACCATAGACTTAAATAATCAAACATTCTATAGTTACTTTCACTTGTTCATATTTTTGACAAAACAATAATGCATAGCAATCCGGAAAACAAAATAAAATAACTTAAAACTTTGTCCATCAAAATAACTAAAAGACCGTTTAGAGTTCCACAATTTGTTTCTCTTTATCTCTTCTGTTTAGTTTCTCTAATTGCTATTTCATATCCTTGACAATCTCATCGTCTTTAATAAGATCTTCAACATCATCCAATTAATTTGTGTTCTCGACTTTCTCACCCAATCTTGGGTGCAAATCAAAGCTTCAACAATCGGTGTTGACAAGCGAGTTGTATAAGGGTCAAGTAAATTAAAGATTATGATGAATGATCTTGGAATGTTATTAGGTTTAGATTAATTATTGATTTGTGGATGTTTTAGTAAATTAAATATTAGGGTTTTGAGTGCTTGGCTTGATGGCTAGTAGGGGTTTTTTTTTTAATGATACGTAAGATTTGATTAATATTTTGCTAAGTAAAAAAAATCACATATTTTTATAATTATTGGATATTTGGTTCCAGAACCGAGAACCGGTGGAACCGATCCGAACCGACCCAAGAACCAAAAAATCTCAAAATCAAGAACCGGAACTGGAACCGTTGGTTCAGGTTCTGGTTCAGTTCTTCATGGTTCCGGTCCAGTTCTCGGTCCGGTTCCGGTTCTTTGGTTCTTTTGCTCATCCCTAATCAGACTTGAAATCATGTATTGTTAACTGACGTCTATTTCTATTAACAAGTTTTTAATTGATGATGTGTTAATTGAAAAACTAGTGTCATTATTTAACCATTGGAAGGTGAAAGGCAGTTCAATATAGATTGATGATTAGATAAATGATCCTTACAGATTTTTCAATAAACCCAAGAAAAAATCTCAAATTTCTGTAATTTAAATGAATGGATGGCTCTTGAGTCTTGATAAACAGTACGTCACAATGACAAACAATGGATATATGTAGGTCATTCACAGCGAAATAATAGCCACTTACTTGAATTTGACATTGACACTTTGGTACGTACCACGCTTTTCTCTGTCAGATTTCAGGACCACGTACAATAATACACAAGAATCTGATACTTATTTTGATGTTTGTAGATCCTTAAATCTTTTTCATGTACTCCTATCTTTTTTTAAAAATAAAAAAATAATAATAAATAAATAAAACACACACACACACATTTGTCTTTAATTTAGTTTTTGAACAAATTTGTAGCAATTTACTTCACATCACGGGATTTGAATAGCTCTTTCAATTCTTTGAAAAACCAAAACCACCCTCATTATATTGCATCAGGGCGGCCTAGCTAGTTCGACTAAAATGTACTTTACATGCATGTCAGGATATAAAAAGACCTGCATTTAATTTTTCGTGTGTTGATAGTCTTCAAAGAATTGTTTTTCTTTTTGTAATGGTAGTGTAAATAGCTTAAAAATTGAGTATCACAAGTTATGCCACTGTTTCGATCTTTTGATGTACTTCATGTTTTCAACCCATGCGTACGTGTGGGAAGATCTAGTCCTTGAAGGAAACAATTAGTCTCCAAAAGGTTTAAATCGGCGAGGAAACCCTGGCCTCATGCACCATTTTTGGGTGCCGAATGACCCTTCCTCAAAGACCTATTTAATGCCGATTGATGGAAACAAATAGTAGCAAACTAACCATCTTCAATAGTAAAAAAAAAAAAAAAAAAAAAAAAAAAAGGCTACCATTTACCAAAAAGCAAGGAATTACATTTGTTATAATCCCTCTCTATTTAAAATTTAATAATAGAACCACATTAAAGAAGTGGCAAAGGAAACTCGGTTTATCTATCAAACAGTAATCCTGTCCAACAAGAAGAAAAAGAAGGAACTCCTGTATTCACATATTCTATAGTTTATCTATATACAATTTTAAACAACTCAAGCACCATTTTCGAAAAATGAGAAAACTAGTTGCAAGAACTTCATGTTTTACAGCTTTATTTATTTGCTTTTTAGCTTGGAATGCGACTGCACGTTCATTGCAGTATGATGCAAGTGAACATGTTTCAGATGGCTTAAGTAATGGTGGAGATAGCATCAAACCATCTTTCTTTCTACGTCTAAAAGGGTCGCATGATTCTGAAGAGCAATGCGAGCAAATGTATGGATTTTTGCCATGTTCAAGCAATCTCCCGGGTCATTTATTTCTTATTGTGGTATATGAATACCTTTTATATCATGGTGAATCATATGCTGGTGGTGATGGAAGGATTTTCGGTGTTCTTGGCAATAACTTTTTTGGTGCAAGTGTTTTCCAACTTCTTGATTCGCTACCAGACTCTCTTATTCTTCTTGGTATAACTATATACACTTATCTTCTATATTATCATATTTTCATAGTATAATAAGTACAAAAAATAAAGTGGTAATTCTTCACGGTTCTGTTGTGAAGTTAATATGTATAAATACTGGCCAAACTATTCGGTTAGTGAAAAAGATAGGCTAGCTAGTGCGGGTGTGCGGCCGTGGACCAAGCCAGTTTAATTTATATAAGCAATCCCAAACTTGTCGATAGACTTGCTAGTGCGGCTTTGGACCCAGCCACATTATATAAGCAGATAAGTAGTTTTAGTAAGCAATCCCATGCACCCATATATAACTATATTTACGACTCAGTTATATACTAAAAGATTCTGGGTAAACTAGATATTGTTGTTCTACTTCCCATGTTGATGAACTGGATTTTCACATTTCTAATTGTCTGTTTGCAGCATCTGGACTGTCGAGTAGTAAAGAAGAAGCTCAAGACTATGTTGTAACGGGTGCTGGATTGCTAGCTGGTTCGTCAATATTATTACTCACTGTTTTATGGGGAGTATGCTTCATTTGTGGCAGGACAAAATTCTATGTAAAACCTGGTTCAAAAGTGAAAAATAAAGGGATACAACTATTAACCGGTTTGCATTCTTTATCTCTTTAAATTTATGATCATTCCCATTTGCATTTCTAATATCCATATATTGTTACAGGTTCTGGTGTTGTAACTGATGCGGAAACCAGTTATCATGCCGAAGTTATGCTCTTTTCGTTGATACCATTTGTGGTTATACTATTACCGAGTGTTTTTGGTTTGTCATATTCTAGTCAAGAATACAGGATCGTCGTTCTTGTGTCACTTTGTGTTTCGGTTGTTTGCTTACTGTCTTACTTCTACTATCAGGTATATACATACATGGGTAGCCTAGACAAGTAAATTTCAAGAATATAAGTTTTTAATTATTGATATTGGATTTGTGGTGTCATTTTTTTGCAGCGTTTTGATCCTCGGATTCAGAAAAGAAGAGTGGAGTATGCCGAAGTTGAAAGAAAAGTTGAATTGCATGTACCGTTTTATGAAGTACAAGCACTTATGTTAGATAGAGAAAAACATCTTATGCTTAGGCAAAAAGAAATGGAGAAAATGATGAAATATCCTGACGCGACCAGCGAAAAAACAATGACCAGGGAAGAATTTTACAAAATGTTTGAAGATTGGCTTGATGTCACGAGACAACTAATGGATGATCCATATTCATTGGATAAATCAGGGACCGAATACAATCAGGTCAGGATCACACAAAAAGTAGCATTTTCGTGCATTGAATAATCATATATGATTATATAATCAGATGATAACGGAATGTTGAAGATAACATTTGGATGTGATTTTGGTGTTTAAAGTCGTCACTTGTTTAAATGTTTGACAAAATCTGAATATTTAAGAAATTTAGGAGTAAACCACCAAAACGACGTTTTTTAAAACAAAAATGTGAATTTGAGTCGAATATCTCAAACAAGATTAAGAAAAGGAGCAATTGAGTAAAAACAATTCTTACCATTGGAGTATCAATGTACGATGTTGCAGCCGATTATACACAAAATTAGTTATTTCACTAATAAACAATCAGATAATCAGAAGTATATATATTCTATTTATCTGAACTTCGAAACTTAATGAGTCGGAGTTCAAGTCGAAATAATCAGATAATTAGTTTTGTAATGCAATTCATAGCATCTCCTTATAATCAGTTTGTTTGAATTGAGTTATCTGTGAGTGATTCTTTTGACTCTATCTTTCAGGTTGCGAAACTATTGCTTGAAGATAAAAATAAACTGATAGAACTGATATCCCTAATGATGGAACGGGCTTCAGGACAGAAATTGCTTTTAGAAGATGGAGCACGAGATGAGTCTGCCATTGATAGGTGAATAAGGCTATGTTTGTATGCATACATATGTGAGAATGTATTGATACTAACTTTGTGGAAAACTTTTAGATTCTTTGAACGTATCGATACAAACCATGACGGATTTATTACACGTTTGGAACTTAAAAACTTCATCATGGAAGTTAACTATGAGGAAATATTAATGGACGACGAGATAGCAGAGATTATAATGAGGAATTTAGACATAGACGGAAATGGAGACATTGATAAACAAGAATTTAAATCCGGAGTTACAAAATGGCTCAAAGAGATCGATCATGTAGCTACACGTAACCAAGAAAAGCAGTCACAAGAAAACAACCGAGTACGAAAACTGATTATCAAAAAATTTGCAAAATACTTGTTTGTTCTATTGTATGAGTCGATTAACTTTTTATTTTGTACAGGTATCTGATAGGTACCAAAAGGCTGAGGCAAAGGCGGAGGCAAAGGAAAAGTTTACGGCAATAATATTGTTACTAGTTGGAATCTTTATGCTAACAGTATTGGCTGAGCCTCTAGTGGAAAGTGTTCAACAATTTTCAGAATCTGCAAGGATAGAGCCTTTTTATGTGTCATTCATCTTAGTCCCATTGGCTACAAATGCCAGAACCGCTATTGCAGCCATTCGAGCTGCGAGCCAGAAGAGACATCAAACAACATCTTTAACTTTCTCTGAGGTTTGTCATTCCCTTGATTATGCATTCATTGGTAATTACAACTCATTTGCTTGATAATGGGTCAATTCAGGTCAAATGGGTCCAAAGTAACACAATTTTTTTTCAAACTGTGAAAGGTACTAGATAGTTTATTCAAACTGGGAAAATAAAAGCTAAGGCGCTTGATCACCAAATAGTGTTCAGGTCAACTGAACCATATATCACCCATATGCCCCACTCATTTTGCGAGGTCTAACTTATGCCAGCCGTACTTGCTTGAAAGCATAACTGACGTGATCAGTTTGTTTAAATTGCAGATATACCACAAAGTGTTCATGAACAACATCTTGGGTTTTTCTGTTCTTGTCTCGGTTATATACTTCCGTGGCTTGACATGGCATTTCTCGGCTGAAATTCTAGTTGTGGTCATCGTTTGCATCATAATGGGACTTCTTGCAAGTATCAGATCCAAGTTTCCAAACTGGACATTGTTCATCGCTTTTCCTCTGTATCCTCTATCTTTGGTAGTGGTTTACTTAGTTGATGATACTTTTCGGTCTGCTTGAAACTTGAACTAGAATAAAGAATCTGTGCGTGAGCCATGCACTCTCTGCATATCGTGTAGAGTTTAAACTCAAGTTATCAATGTTATAGCAAAAATTCAAGTTTCATGGACAATTTGTTGTGTAATAAGGTATGCAAGGATCGGGTTTATGTGACAGTTCACCGTGCGCACATGTAAATTAAAGTACTCTTGTTAATTCAACGATAAGGCATACGTATTACATTTAGATCTAAAATCTCCAAACTATTACATGTAAAACTTCTACATAATCATTTCAAAACATTATTCCAAGTCGTAAAAATAAAGATATATATTCATGGCTACATTATAGGCTTGGCAAGTTACTCTTGTTGCAACTTTGCAAGTGGTTTCTCATTAAAGGGGAGGCCTAATTAGGGATGGCACCCATGGGCAATGGGCACGGGTACCTCTAACCCGTCACCCGCTCACGTAGTTTTTTTCTCACCCGTCACCCACCCATCACCCACCAATGGGTACAATTTTCTGCCCATGCCCTTGCCCGTGGGTATTTGTTGCCCATGGGTTAGTGTTATGCAACAAAATTACAAAACGAAGATATGCAAACTAACTATGAAACTGCGTAATAAGACACCAATCAATTTGCCAAATACAACTTTGATTATTTGATCTTTGTGAAACTCAAACGAACTTTTAGGTTAACGTGTTTTCTTGAGACTTGATGATAACTATTAAACATATACATGCACATCATAAATATTTTAATTAGTATAATTAATTTTAACATGGGTTTATGGGTACACCCACAGGTATTTTGACGGGTATACCCGTGGGTATTTTAAATTGGTGTCATGGGTTTACCCGCGATGGGTATGCCTCACCCATCACCCACCCGCCACCCACTGATGGGTAACGATTTTCACCCACTACCTACCCACGGGTGAAAATTGACGCGTTTACCCACCCATTTATGATGGGTACCCGCGGGTCGTGAGTTTTTTCTCGCCCATTGCCATCCCTAGGCCTAATGTAGACTTAAATTTGAGGGCCTGATTGTTAGGTGCAAATTCGTTCAGACATTGGAATTAAATAAAATTTGAGGGCCTGATCTCGTTGCGGGGGTTCGAATCTTGAGCATGGCCCGGTTTTCATCCGGCTGTTTCTCCTGCAAGGTAAACTTGTGTGGAGGCAGTACGGTTTCCGGGGGAAACCCGTTACCACCTGAGATCAGCGTGGACCCGGTTCAGACAACATAGTCTGGCGGGGTGGCGATGGGGCCTTCGCTGTCCGCGAAGGTGGTCGATTCTAAGTTGAAATTCACCTTTAAAAAAAAAAAAATAATAAGAAGAAATTAATGCCTATATGTAAGCTGGGTGGTTTACTACTTCTAATGTCAATCGTCAATTGATTTGAATAAAACCTCATTTGTGCTTATGTGTTGGATTCTATCATTTATGGGCTAAGGTGTGAGCATTTTGGAGTGCAGTGTTTAGGGTTTTGTTAAAATAATCTTGTTTGTTAAAAAGCGTGAAAGAAACATTAAAATTTTAACGCTATTAAATTAAAACAAGCTTTTAATTATAACATTATGTTTGCTTTATTTTATTTACTAGTATAATTTAACTGCAGCTACCATACAAAACACTTTTATAAAACAAATTTAACTGCGACTATTTATACTCTCAGTGCGATCACAAAATGATTCTTGTTGAAAAGGGCTTATGAAAACCTCGTACACCATATTGCATATAAAAAATAATTCTTATTAAGATAATGGACAAATAATCTTTTATCTCAACTCAACCCGTACCAAATAATTGACATAGACCCTACCACGCAACCCGTTCACATTGCCATCTCCTTACCTAACAACATACGGAGTATTTTACGTATTTTTTAGTTTGTGGATCTCTAAAAAAAATTAAAAATTAAATTAAATTAAATTAGTTAAACAGGCTCTAATAACAAAAAAAAAATGTCATTAAATCTATTTTTTTTTAAATGACATTTTTAAAAGATTTGTACAAAAGTCTTAAATTCTGAAATTTAATGACACTTTTTACAAACACAATGTGTTACAAATGGCAAAAAATATGTACTCATACTTTTTTATGACACTGTAAATAGACTTTTACTTACTGGACTTTACCGACAATCTTTTTAAGTGTGGGATAAGCAAATAAAAATTTTAGTGACACTTTTTTTTATACTTTTGGAGACACTCCTTTTACTTTTAGTGACACTTTTTTTTATTTGTCATCAGATTACATGTTTTTGTAGTGATCAGTCGTGTTTTATACTTACATTAGGAGTACTAATTGCTATATCGAAAGATCATTTGGCCTCGATTCTCCTCAAAATTTATAGAATTAGCATTTCCGCCAGGCATGCTTTGTCGGGCAAACAATTTTTGTTTTAAAGACCATGTCAGAGCTTCTTAAATAATACGAACTGAGTGCTACCTTCACTTAAGCATATTTAACTGCAAAGTTCTTACAAGTTCCGCCCGCATTTGTTTCAAAAACGCTTTGTGTCATGTCACCCGAAATACAAATTTACGAACCCAATGTCGCTTCATGCCAAAGAGGGATTCGCTTAGCGTCTCACAACAATTATGATATATGAAGTTAAATCACACTGTGATTATAATCGTCAAGTATTTGCAATCAAATTTCTTACCTTGGCAAGGCTAAAATCTTAGGAACTCAATAGTCAATATGTGTATTTTATTTAGGGTTTTTCTAACTTGTGCTTTAGAGGCATATGTTTAGAAGCATTTAATTCCCTGAATATTTTTATTTATTTATTTTAAATTGTAAATTTACAATTTCAAAAAGAATGTTAAGGACATTACAAGTTTCAATAAGAATATTAAACTTTTATTTTAGCGTTATCTTTTCATTTTTATAGTATGTACGTAATATTTAGGGCCGGTTTGTTTTGAGACTTTGAAATGGGTTTTGTATTGATGTGATATTAGTTAGTTGTTTTTTTCATTCTTATAAAAAAATGTAATCAAAAATGATAGATGGACACTTAGGTGTGATTCAAATTGATTCATGTACTTTGTGAGCCCTATTTATTTGTGTCTCTCTATGTATGTGAATAACTTTTGTTATTTTATAATTTAAATACTATATTTTATTTAAAATTTATTATAAAATGCATTTAATAAATACAATTTCTCTCTTCTAAACCTGCCTCAAATTTAAATTGAGTATTAATACATGGACCTAACTAAATGGACCTAAAAGTGAACCTAATACATAAATGACTTGTACAATGACGTCACTGTACAAGTTATTTATACATTAAGTCCACTTTTAGATCTATTTAATTAGGCCTATTTATTTATCAATATACTTTAAATTCTATACCAAATTTAAATCCTAATTCAACCCCACAAACGGCCCAGTGATGGGAACATGGACTTTAACGCTACCTAAAAATGTTAAAACTATTTGTGAGTCATCAATGTGCAAGGATGACTTGAGTAAATTGTCTACGGAGTATTTGTTTTTCTTATGTTTCTGTAAAGAAGACCAAAAGAAGTATGCGTTGACTTAGATCCTTTATATATTTTCAAAACGTCTATGCAAAATGTCACTCAACTCCAAATCTCCAATAACTATTTTCAAAAATGGTTAAAGTAGTTATGAAACTTGCAGCTTATGTTGCTATTATTATTTTCACGCTAGTTAGCAACGTAGCGAGTCGTCGTTTAAGTTATGATGCTCCTGAGTTAGTGTCTGATGGTGTTAGTAATGCTAATGTTGCTCGTGAGGAAGAATCATTTCTACGTCTTAAAGAAGATTCTTCTGAAGAGCAATGTGAGCTAATGTATGGCTTTTTGCCATGTTCGACTAATATACCAAGTCATCTCTTTCTTATTGTGATATATGAGTACTTGTTATACCATGCTGAATCATATGCTGGTGGTGATGGCCGAATTTTTCGCTTTCTTGGGAAGAATTTTTTTGTTTTGAGTCTTTCTCAGCTCCTTGATTCACTTCCAGATGCTTTGGTTCTTCTTGGTTAGATCTCTTTTTTAAGTTCATTGTTTTCTATTTTATTTATTTATTTAGTAAAATATAGTATGCTGTGATGTAAAAAGATGATACAGCAAAATTGTGTTCAATATATAGATTGGGAGGTGTCATCAATATAAAACTCATATTTGTCATACAACTAATGACCAATCATAGCCATCTATTTTTTTTTATCTAAATTAATAAACATTTATTTTCCACCTTTTTTTTTAAAAACAATATATATTGCAAACAGTAAATCTTCAAGCTATAAAAAATAAACCATCGTGACGAGAATTAAATTATCTTTCCATAGATATGCAATTTTATACTATATTTTTGACTTTTTTTTTACGAACTATTTTTTTTTAAAATTTTTGCTCAGAAAAATCACATGTGATTCATAAAAATTATATATGATTTGATTTTAACGAATTACATGTGATTTTTACAAATCACATGTGATTTTTCTGGCGGAAATTTTGAAGAAAAAAAAAAGTTCGTCGAAAAAAAAAGTTTTTCGAAAGTATATAGAATTGCATATCTATAGAAAGATAATTTAATTATTGTCGTTATGGTATGATTTTTTTTTGCATTCCTTATATGCTTCGACCATTATAAAGTAAATTAAGAGGTAAGAGATTGATTATCCACCTCACTCATTCTTTTGAATTCTCTTTCCCTTTTCCTTTCCTTTTCTCTTTCCCTCTCCCCACTTTGAACCAAGTGAGCCCTGAGTTCTATATTAAACTTTTGCCTATAGATTAGTTGATTAAAGTACCAAAAATTTAAAATCAATATACCTTACCTAATTCGGACACCATTGGAATTAGGAAAAGTCCGAATTAGGAAAAGGGTTCATGTAAATCAGGGTCGTCTTTGAGGGTGTGCAAGGTGGGCGACCGCTGAGGGCTCTAAAATTTTTAGGGGTCTCAAAATTTGTCCCGTTAATAAGTATATGCATGCGTACACATATTTTTCACGAAGAAAAAGGTATTTAGATGAGAAAATATCTTAAATCTTTTATATAATACAACAAAACCCCTAGTGGGGACTTTCGTATTTCAAAAAAAAAAAGATTATTTCCTTATTAAGTAATATTTTAATTAATTATTATTATTTAATTTATAAAATTTTAAATTTGTTTTGTTGATATACTACACAAGTAGAAGATAAATACAAAAAATATAGATAAGATGCAACTAACAATAGGATTAAACTTTTTAAATGATTATCTTTAATAATAAAAACTATAATTATGTATAATTACAATAGGATTAAACTTTTTAAATGATTATCTTTAATAATAAAAACTATAATTAAAAATCATAAATCAAACAAAACAAAGAATAAATTATTTATTTTTTAATAAATAAAAATATGTTATTCAAAAAACTTAAAAAAAAACCCGCGCGTGCGCGGGTATTATAACTAGTGAATAATATGTTAGAACATTTAGATAAGTAAATGGAATATATCTTTTAAACGGTGACACTTTATATACAACATTCTTTTTTGGAAGGCCTTATTATATAATTTCGTTCTGGGCCTTAAAAAAATCTAAAATTCATGGGACGGCCATGATGTAAATCTTGCTTTTCTACATTTAAGAGTGGCACAATTAACTTAGATTTTAGTATTTTGTTAGTTGAATCCATTGCTGTCCATGTGTTGATGTTTGTAATCTCTGAACAAAGAATTCAGGGTAACTCAAAGTGATTGATTGAGTTTCAAAGTGGTGAAAAAATAATTGAATTTCATTACTGATTTATTAAATTTCATATAATACTTATGGATGTTGTCCTAACTATTCAACTTTTTCATTAAGGTGACTCGTATACTTTTTTTTTTTTTATACGAAATCCGGTCAAATACATTCTTGATGTTAAAATTTCCTTAAAGTGTGTTTGAAAAGACAAATATACCTTGCTGTTTGTGTTGTGTAGTGTAAAATAGCTATCGGTCAAAAGATTAACGAGTATTTTCCTCAATTAGCATTTTTTTGGATACACGAAGTACTCAGTGGGGTGTATATTTGGGTCGCCAATATGTAGTTTCGATATATGGGTGATCTTATTGAAAAAGTTACCCCTGTTAATTACAAGCCATGACAAAAAATTAAAAATAAAAAATAATTAAACTATCTCATATTCCAAATCTTGATCGTTGACTGCAGCAACTGGACTGTCAAGTAGTAAAGAAAAAGCTCAAGAATATGTTGTGACGGGTGCTGGACTGCTAACTGGATCGTCAATATTACTTCTCACGCTTCTATGGGGAATATGCTTCATCTGTAGCCGGAAAAAGTTCTATGTAGCACCTGGTTCTGAAGTACAAGATCAAGGGATCCCACTATTAACCGGTTTGCATTTTTCATCTTTTAACAGCCACGATCATTATCATTATCCCACTATTATATGCTTGAAATGGATATACTTTAGTTGATGTGAACTTAATACTTGTATATGTTTGTATAGGTTCTGGTGTTCTTACAGATCTGGAAACCTGTTTTCATGCCAAAGTTATGTTCTATTCACTGATACCGTTTGTAGTCATCCTGTTGCCGAGTGTGTTTGGTGTATCGTATTCTAGTCAAGAATATGAGATTGTCCTTCTTGTGTCACTTTCTGTTTCACTTATTTGCTTATTCAGTTACTTCCTCTATCAGGTACATATACATTGGCAAGATGTTCATCATATGTAGATATTGAAATTATCTACTGTTTTTGGCTTTCTGACATCATTTCTTGCAGCTTTCAGATTCACGAATACAGGATAGGAGACGGGAGTATGCAGAAGTTGAACAAAAAGTCGAGATGCATGTACCGTTTTATGATGTTCAAGCACTTATGCTAGACAGAGAAAAACATCTCATGATTAAGCAAAAAGAATTGGAGAAAACGTTGACAGATCCTGCGACTTGCAAAGAAACAAAGACCAACGAAGAATTCTATGATCAGTTTGAAAAATGGCTTGATGGCACGAAACAGTTAATGGATGATCCGTATTCCTTGGATAGAACAGGAACTGAATACAATGAGGTGAACGTCACACTATAAACTAATCTCATCTTTTTGCTTGATGAACTTATTGAAAAATGGCTTGGGCTGAGGTGGCTACTTCGACCCATTCAGTTATGAGTGACTTGATTCCGGCTATGCTTGACCTCTAATAGGTCAAACCAATAGAATGACGAAAAAATATTTTAGAAAGAAAACTGGTTGAAAGTCGCCCTTGATAGGCTATAGTTTTTCAAAAACAGCTGATTTGACCCGTGCGCTACCCAACGCAACCTGCACTAAAACGGGACAAATGAAAAAGTATGCTCATATATTATGCAAATAACCTAAAAAAAAAAAGGATACAAGTGTTTGATGATGAACCCGACCCTGCCTGTTTTGACCTGTTACTCAAACTAGCCCATTTTGCCACCTCTGTCTGTGAATGATATACTTTTCATTGATATATTTCAGGTTGTGGAACTATTACTTGAAGATAGGAACAAGTTGGTAGATCTAATATCCGAAATGATGGAACGTGCACCAGGAAAGACATTACGTACAGATAATGAAACACAAGATCAATCATCTGTCATAGACAGGTGACACGAAGCTATATTTTATGTATATTTGGTATTCTGATCTGTAGGGCCTAACTTCGAGTTGAATTTTCAGCTTCTTTAATTGCATCGATAAAGACCAAAATGGATCCATTACAACAACTGAACTCAAAAACTTCATCATGAGAAACGAGATGCTGGTGGATGTCGAGGTAGCAGATATCATAATGAGACATTTAGACGCTGATAACAATAAACTCATCGACAAAAAAGAATTTGATTCCGGAATTAAAAAATTGCTCAATTCACGTAACTTACATAAGCAGTCACCGGATCGCACCAGGGTAAGAAACATTATGATAAAAAAAAATTTTTTTTGATTAATTTATTATATATCTGAATACCAGGGTAAATAAAATGTAGAGATTGAGAAGTAAATGGGTCGATATAGGTTATGTTTTATTTCTAATGGGGTACATACATAAAAATAGAGGGTGTTAGGGATTGGTTAATAAAGTAGTTATGGATGAAACTGCTTTTCTGCTTATTTTCAAGTGAATAGCGACTCTAAAAGTTGATACGTGCTTTTTTTTTTTGCACATAAGTTGTTTAAGCTAAGCGATCCCAAACGCCCCTGTGTACAGCCTCGTAAATTGCTATGTGAAGAAGGAAAATAAATATATATTGCAATAATCTAGTTTTTGTAACACTAATATTTTACGCACTAGCTACATATTAGAAAAGCAAAAAATGTTTGGACAGTCCAACCAGTTTGACTTGTTTTCTCTAATAAGTTGTTTGTTTTTCGCAGCAAGACGACAGGTACCATCGGGGGGAAGCAAAGGCGAAGGCTGCTGAAAAATATAAGGCAATAATATTATTGATAATTGGAATCTTTATGCTAACGTTTTTGGCTGAGCCTTTAGTGGAAAGTGTTAGAAAATTTTCAGATTCTGTAAAGATAGAGCCTTTTTACGTATCCTTCATCTTAGTCCCATTGGCTACAAATGCTAGAACAGCTATTGCAGCTATACACGCTGCAAAGCAGAAGAGACATCATATAACATCTTTAACTTTCTCCGAGGTTGGCACTTCCTCAATCACTGTTTCATTTTTGATAATTTGACTTGTTTCCTTTATAACTTTTTCTCTACTCGTTTGACCCATCAGATATCAATTATAGCCTGAATCAACCTATTTATTCAGTAATTGACAAACTCTGTTTGCATAACATGCAGATATACCACAAAGTTTTCATGAACAACATCCTGGGATTTTTCGTTCTAGTCTCAGTTATATATTTCCGCGGGTTGACATGGCATTTCTCAGCTGAGGTTCTAGTTGTAATCATCGTTTGCATCATAATGGGACTTCTTGTTAGTTTCAAATCCAAGTTGCCAAACTGGACGTTGCTCATTGCTTTCCCTCTTTATCCACTATCCTTGGTTGTGGTTTACTTTGTAAACGATGCTTTTCAGTTTACATAAAATGGGTATGTCGAATCTGCATAAAATACTGTTGGTCTATTTGATCAACTTCGAGAGGTGGTTACATATACTAGGCGTAGCAGGCATGTGTAATGATTTTATTTTTCCATAATAAGCTTAAATAGCAGAAATCTCCGTAATTGCGTATCATATTTTAGCCGAAGACCTCTAGTTTATTGTAAAGATATGAGATTCTAATCCGACATGAGTTTGTATGTGTATTGCTTTTGTTCGTTCCAAACTTCTTTTGTTTACTCAAGTTTAAGACCAATTTTTAAGGTGACATAAGGATGTGTAATCATGTATTGGAAACTATTAGCTACAATTCCATTGTAGCGAATTTCCTACAATATGTGCAACAAATTGTCGGTCTCTGACTTCTTTCTGTGGGGCCCTGATTCATTTTCTTATGTATTTTGATGGGGTATTGTAGCCAATTGTCTACAATAATTGTAGCCAAGTTATTCCATCATGTATATATTTTATTTGCAAACAAGACTAATTTATTAACTTACGAGTAAATTGCAAAAATCGTCCTTGTGGTTTGGTGAAATTACATGTTTTGTCCGTATAGTTTGCAAAGTGCAAGCAGGCAGAAACCTTGGGTCCGATTTTGTCCTTCCCTAAACTGAAATTACTGAAATACACTCATCATCTTCCTTTATTTTTTTGTGGAAATTATATATATATATATATATATATATCAAAGGACTTGTGGTCTAGTGGGTGGGGCTTAACTAGTTAAGCGAGCCACAAGTGGGAGTAGTACCGGGTGGGTGACCACCCGGGAAGTCCTCACTTGTGGTCCACTTGCAGACCATTTGTTCCGGAGATATATTGCAATGATGGATTCGAAGCCCTTAGACCAAGCCGCTGGGGTTAGAATCCTGAGCATGGCCCGGTTTTCATCCGGCTGTTTCTCCAGCAAGGTAACTTGTGTGGAGGCAGTTCGGTTTCCGGGGGAAACCCGTTACCACCTGAGATCAGCGTGGACCCGGTTCAGACAACATAGTCTGGCGGGGTGGCGATGGGGCCTTCGCTGTCCGCGAAGGTGGTCGATTCTAAGTTGAAATTCACCTTTCAAAAAAAAATATATTTTAAATAAAAATTAAAGAACAAATGAAG
Source organism: Artemisia argyi (assembly GCA_030686995.1). NCBI lineage: Eukaryota > Viridiplantae > Streptophyta > Magnoliopsida > Asterales > Asteraceae > Artemisia > Artemisia argyi. The sequence goes on along the minus strand of CM060702.1, from coordinate 212,495,471 downwards.
AACTTCAACCTTCACCCGTATTTACATCATCTTCATTCACACCAAATAAACACAAGATTTGAACAGACATGTGACCAGTTCAAGTAGGGTGCCAAAAACCAGGATTGTGCCAAAAAGAAGCAATAATGCATGGCATCAATTATAGAGCCTAAAAGAGAGAGATACCACTGCTACATTTAGTTTTTGCATTGCAAACCTCCTCCACCAATTTTCTATTTTTGCAAATATGTCCCATTTCATCCCTACTTTTTATCAACATTCCTAGTATTCTTTTCAACTTTGAACCTAAGGGCATCCACTATGGATGAACCTATTAAAGGTTTATGAAATTGCCACATCCTATAATGTCATTAATTCTTAAAAAAATTTATGTTATGAACCTATTGTTACTATGGATAAACCTTTTGAGGTTTATAAAATTTCTTCAACATTTGAATGTCATTTATTATTTAGTTGAAAAGAAAAGGAAATAAACATTTTTTGGACCTCTCCAAGATCCTAGACCTTTTCATGCCACATAGGCATGAAATGGTTCCTCACTATGGTATAAAAATTCTTGGACCTCTTCATAATTGTTTAGACCTATTCTTAAACTTCCATAGTGGATGCTCTAAGAGCATTCGGTATTATAAGTGCCACGTCAGTGCTACATCGGTTTTAACATTTTAACATTAACTAAAAAAAACACCCTTAATCCCTTATCATAACTCAACATTTTGGACCCCACCTTTTAAAAAATTACAATTTACAAATTAACCCCTTAACTATTTCATTCATTCAACAATTTAATATTTCATTAATAAACTTAAAAACTACAATACAAAATAAAAAAAATGTTACGAATTTAAAAAAGAATGTTATTAACTTAAAAATTAATAATTAAAAAATAAATAAATAAAAAATAAAATTTGCTGCTATAACCACAGGGACTAAACTGTAAACACCACACTACCACATGAACAAAACTGCAAATTCAAGTTATGTATCATCTTCTCCATCACATATTTGTTGTACACGCACTAAACACACACACACACACACAGAGCTAAAACACACACAAGAACACACACAGTGCAAAATTACACACTCAAGAACACACGCTTCAATCATGGGGGGCGAGATGATTTTTTTTTTTTTTTTTTTTTTTTTTTATTTTTATTGTTTCATGCCTTTCACACTGCATTAAGGGGTTAACGCATGAAGTTACCGCCCCCTTAACGCACATGCACGGTATGGTTGACTCGCCTTTAACGCCAAAAAGTGAAGCCTTAACGTAGTTGCTGCGTTAAGGTACCGATTGCTCTAACCACAACTTCCACAAGGTATATATTCCCAAGATACACAAAATAACATGTCGACCAAGGCAGTGGCGCAGCTTCATAGGGGCGGGGGGGGGGGGGGGGGGCGGCCGACCCCCCGAAATTTTTTTTGCGATGTAGGGGTATATAGTTTTCGTGTAGAAAAATTTCGGTATTTTCGGTTTCGCCCCCCCAATTTAATTCGGTTTCGACCCCCCATAGTGTTAGGAAAAAAAAATTTAGATCCCGACCCCCCACTCGAAAAATCCAAGCTTCGCCACTGGACCAAGGTATATGCTAGTAATAAAAATCACGCGTGGCAAATTTTGTTACAAATTTGTTTAAAGCTAGAAATGTATTTGGTGTAGATCTAGGGGTTTTTGGATTCAGGTGGAGGTATGGCGGCTGTTGGTGGGTGGCAGTAGAGATGGAGATACTGTTGGGGTTAGAGGTGGAAGTACGACGGCTGTTGGTGGGTGGCGGTAGAGGTAGGGGTGTTAACGATCCGAGCCGGCCTAAACGAGCTAGGCTCGTTTATTAACTACTTGGCTCGAGCTCGAATAAAATTTTGAAACTTGGCTCGAGCTCGAGCTCGAATACTTTTTTGTTGTTCGAGCTCGAGCTCGAAGCTCGTTTAAGATTTATAACTTTTTTCTTTTTACTCTTACAATAAACTAACTTTCAAGCTTAATATGTCCCATATAAAAGATCGAACTTGATAGGCTCGTTTCTTATACTCAAACTAAAGTTTATGTAACTTATAAGCTCAAAAAAGCTTGTTTAGGAACACACAATTAATGTTTTATAACATAGTTATAATGCCCGCACACGCGCGGGTTTTTTAAAATTTTTTGAATCATATATTTTTATTTATTAAAAAACAAATAATTTAATCTTTGTTTTGTTTGATTTATGATATTTAATTATAGTTTTTTATTATTAAAGATAATTATATAAAAATTTTAATCCTATTATTAATTGTATCTTATCTATATTTTTTGTATTTATCTTCTACTTGTGTTAATTGTATCTTATCTATATTTTTTGTATTTATCTTCTACTTGTGTTATGGATAAATATAAAATTTTACCTAATAAGAAAATAATCTTTTTTTAAATACAATTATTACTAAATAAGGTATGAATTGATTTTTTTGAAATGGAAAATTCCCAATAGGGGTTTTGTTTTATTATATAAAAGATTTAATGCTTAACTATGTTTCAAAATAAGGTGGGGGCTTTGCTTATATAGAGTTTTTTCTCTTGAAAGTTTTCCTCTTCAAGCGATGTGGGATAAGTTTACTAGTCATGTCACTCCTATATTTTGATTTCTCTTGTTCTTATGATATTTTCAAAGTTTATAAATATGAACAACTATCATATTGTATCAAACCTAGTATTAAACATTACAAATAAATATCAAACAACAACAAAAAAAGTCCAATGTGAATAACCAATACAAATACAAGCACGATAATGTCATGAAACAAAAAATAAACTAATTCAATATTAATACAACGTGTAAGACTCTTTCAGAAGCCCAGCTATCAAAATTAATAAATCTCAATTAAATGATGCATATAAATAGGTATTTATTATCATGGATGTAAATAATTAAGAAGAGTGAATCAGAAACTAAAATCATGGATTATTTTCTATACAAATAATGTTTGGGTAGTAAGGGTACATTGTGAGTTATTCAAATTTACACTAAATCTAAACAATTTTAAATTCATAATAAATCTAAGCAAACTTTACTAATTGAAAACTAAGAAAATATCTAATTGTGATTGATTTCTTTTAACGTTGAAAGATTGTGAATCATAATTACGATGATAGTTTAACTATAGATCCTACAAATCAATTGCTTAGTCCATATGATTGTAAAAATCGTAAAAAATTATGAGTGCAAACTATAAATGTTTAAATTGCATAACTAACTGATTAGCTTTAACTATTCACTCAAATGATCGAACTTGATAAAAAACACATGCAAAATATGGACAAGTTTTTGAAAACCCAACTTACAATTTTTGGATATGGTTAAGTCGTTAAAAAAAATTATACAACCAACAATCACAACAAGTTTAGCTGCTTGCACACATGTCTTTTGACAACGGCGTGGAGGTTAAAAACTTTGACTTTTTAGATGAGACCATATGGTTTTGAAAGCTAACTCATAGATCCAAATTCTATAAGAAATTTCACTACATTTATTTACATATTGAGAGAGTTATGGCCTTCTAAAGTCGAGTGTTGCAATCTGGAAGAATGCTGACCATAAACTAGACATGAAATATGTTTATACACTCTTGTTTCCTCACATGACTTTAGTTCTTTTTGCTTAGATCATGCTTTATAAACATAATAAAAATTTTCTAGAGGAGGAACTCATCTAAAATCAAGAAAGCATGTAAGTATCAACTAGCTGTCAAATGATTAATTCGTGATACCGAATTGATATAGGTTATGATAATTACAAACACAACTACCTTGTAATTAAGGTGAGTACTCGTGACTTTTACTAAACGGGGATGTACACTATAATTCCCTGATTATGCGTTGCATATCATTGTTGTGGCATCTATGTGATTTATTGTTATATACATGTGCATTTGCATTTCATGAAATTATGCATGTACATTATTTTAATCAATACAATTTGAATGAAAATGCTCTAATAATATTTCAATTATGTTTTAAGTCTCTATCTTTGTGATTTCGACTTTATAAACAATAAGACTAGCAAAAAGGGTTAGTAACAAATTATTAATACTCCATAACACAATTTTCGGGAACCCATAAGTTATATGTTATGTTATCATTTTTCATGCATTTGAATCATATGTGCGATATTTTATGTATACAACACACAACCTAACTATGCCTTTAGGCTTACGCATTTATTGTACATCTTCATATTCGAAATAATAGGCGCGGACTCGAGGAGACGAATGGACTAAATAAAGAGGACCAATTAGACTCGAAATCCTTATGCCCCGAATGTGTTTATATAAATTAAACTTAAAAGAGTTGTCATTTAGTTGATTGATAAACTTGTAATAACTAAAAAAAATAATGTATTAGATATAAATGATGTAAGTAAAAGAACAAACATGTTAAGAAAAAGAATTAAAAGAAAATGCATCCCACATAGGAAGAGAGAAGAAAACAAGACAAATAAAGAGCCTATAAAACAAAGTCCAAGTAAAAGGAGGAGGCTTACTTTCAAGTAAGTATAAATATATAGCTTAGAAATATTAAGCTACAACTTGAATCTAAATCATATTAGAAACATATATTTAAAATTTTAAAATAAAATTAAAAACTTATATAGATTAAGTGTTGGCTTGTTAAGCTCGAGTAGCTCGTTCGACTCGTTAAGCTCGACTAGCTCGTTTGGCTCGTTCGACTCGTGATTATTAAACGAGTTTTCGAACGAGCCGAGCCAAATATTAGTTTTTAAAGCTCGGCTCGTCAAACTAATCGAGCTCAAATTTTTGATCGAGATCGACTCGAGCTCGTGAGTATTAGGCTCAAGCTCGAGTTAAATGAGCTCGAGCTCGAGCTCGAGTAGCTCGTTAAAAGCTCGAATCGTTAACACCCCTAGGTAGAAGTGGTGGTACGTCGGTAGGGGCGGCTGAGGTTAGGGTTTTTAGTTTGATGTTGAAGTTGATAATAGTGATGATGGTGGTAGTTATAAGTTGATGATGGTAGAAAAAATAATTATGCGGGTTATGTTTTGGAATGATTATGTGCAGGGATGGACCAGAACCAAATATGACCGGGTGCACAAATTATTTTGAACGAAACATATTTGATGGACCAGGTTAATTTCAGATACATTTAGAAAAAGTTGATTGTTTTTTTTTTTAAATTAACGCTAAATCGAAAAAATCTATAAGGGTCTCGGGCACCCGCGAGTACCCCTGGTTGTAGGTTATGTTTTGAAATGATTATGACAAGGGTTATGTTTTTATATTAATGTCTTTCAATTCTTCATGTTCTTCAAAACATAATCATTCAAGACATAACTCTTCATCTTCTTCGCTTAAAATCACACATTTGCTAGGAAATGTAAAAATAACATAATCATTACATTAATACGTTATAAAAAAAATACACGTAAAACCCACGTACATTAATATAAAAATAACATAATACCTTTTAGGAAAAAAAAATTACACGAATAAAAGAACACAGTCATCCTATTTGATTTATGCATCAAAATAATTTTATCACTCGTTTGGCTATTTATTTTCCCCACAATAGTAAACAAATCAAAAGAAATATCATAATCTTTTGAAGCTTCTTCTTTTAAAAAAGTCTCAATCAAAGCACGATTTTCTGGTGTAATATCTTTGCATTCCTCATATGCTTCAATCATATCTTTTTTAGCTTTGCTTGCATTTGCAAAGATCATAGATGTGTCCACCAGTGCTTGTGAACGGCGCTTATCCTCATCAACTTGTTTCATTACTTCAACTTTGATTTCCTCGATGGTATGTTGAACAATGGAAGAGATCAATCAGTAAGATGATGATGATGATGATGATGATTATTATTATTATTATTATTATTATTATTATTATTAGTGTTAGTATTATTTATTTATTTTGTGATTGAAAGTATGGAAAATGAGTAGTTGGTGTGGTCCACCTCCTACACTTTTTATCAATTAATTTTTTTTCTTATGCAATCTTACTGAAAACATGAACAGGAGCTAATTCTATAACTATAATACTACTTGAAACTCACAAATAAGCACAGAAAAAGTGGAAAATGTAAGTAGTTTACCTAAAAGCTTAAAAAAAGAAATTTATGAAAACTAAAAGGCTATGCAAAAGCTAAATAAGCAGGCCTAATGGGGGAAATAAGCAAAGTATTCTAAAGAGGGACCTAGAAAACTAAAAGGGACAAGAATTAAGCAGATGAATAAGCCTAAACAAGCATAGAAAAGCAAATAAGCAAAAGCCACATGTAGCACATCCAAACAGTCTAAATGGTGACTTGCAGGCACAGATTCTACTGTTTAAACATGGTTCAAAGGTCAAGATAAGCTCAGCTATGGGAAGCTAGCTTAATGGGCTTCCCAAAAAGCTAAAAAGCTAAGGGCAAGCTTACTTGGTGAGGTAACTAGGGGCTAGTGAAACTGAGATTATGGGACACATAACCTGGTGCAGGGGACTAACCACCAAACAGGTTCAAATAAGGCACCTAATAAGCAGTTTTAAAAAAATTATAAAAATAAGCTAAAAATAGTCTAGTAAAGATGAGCTTCTAGAGTTTGATTTCCCACAAGCTTACAAGCTAAATCTTAAAGTTGAGACCATGAAAATTCTTGACATTTTTGGAAAAACTGAACAACGTGCAATTTTGACTTTTTTTGGTTTTTGCAATTTTGACTTATTTGAGATTCTAACATTCCTAGATCACTGATTATGGTGTTATTATCTATAATGAAACTAAATGAAGCAATCTCAACAAGTGTAGAACCTAATTTAATGAATTTTCCACCTAAATTTCCAACAGTGAACTGTTAGGGGATTCAGAGGTTCATTTTGACTTTTGCTTGAAAACCATCAATTAAACACTTAGATTGAGCTAGTTTAAACCTAAGGGCGAGGTCTGAGATGACTTCAACCAACAACAACAACAACAATAATAATGATAAAGAAGCAGAACCAAACACCCCTTAAAGAGGACTGATTTGTGATTTACAAAGTTACTAACACATTTAACACATGAAACTGAGACCTAAGTTAAAGTACTCACTAGTTATCACTAACAGAGCAAATTTGAACAATTACTAAGAACATAAACTTAATATAACATGTTACAAAGGAAAACATGGAAAATCCTTACAAGTTTCTTCCACAGTGTGCACAATGGGTGAACAAGGACCAAAATCAGTAACCTAACACTCCCCATAAAGTACTAAACCAAATGCCATCCATCCTTGCTCTGCTTCAATATCCTTGAACCACCGTTTTTTATTTATTTTTGATTTTCTTTGTATTTTTTTTTCTTTTTTTTCTTGGTTTAATACTTCTAAAAGCTTTTAAGTAATGTATGTAAGCTACTGCTAGGTTTTAAAGCATACATTAAGAGGAACAACACAATTGGCAAGAATTGAAAATTTAAGTAAAAAAAACGAATTTGCTTGAAACTTGAAATAAACTATAGAAACTGAATTACTAAAGTTAATTAAGGACTATGGAAGAAAAATACAAAGAAAAGTGATGCCCTAATGGCTGGTACAAGTATCCTATTTATACTAAAAGCTAACTAGGGTTTTTCTCTTCACTTGTGCTTCTTCTGTGAGAGAAAACATCACAATTTTCATCCTTGTGCTTTCTTGATCAAATCCCACTCGTTGGATTAAAGTTAACATGATCACAGCCTTCAAACCCATTTTGGCGCCAAATTGAAGTTGTGGATTGCTGACCTGTCAAAGGGTTAAGTAGGGGTATGTGAGGAGGGGGAAAGTTAGTGGGATGGGGAATGGTGAGTTTGGGGACTTTTGAGGTAGTGGGGGTGGTGGAGTGTTGCAGTAGTGGTGGTGGTGGTGGTTTACTCAGTGGATAAAGGAGAGGGTGTGGAAGAAGGTGAGTTGTTTGACCCCGTTTGACTATTTGTTGACTGTTTGACCGAGATTTATTAAACACGAGGTGAGTTGGGATTGGGGTTGTTGGGTTTGGGGTTTTTAAGTTTGTTTTGGTTTGGTAGATTGGATTTGGGATTTGGATTGGATTAGTGGTGTATAAGGATTTAAGGTGTGATAGGTTATTAAATAAAGGGTCCATTTGGTATTAAGTTACAAGCACAAGGACCATTTATGTAATACTCTGAAATTCGAGGGTCAATCCTGCCAAATTCCCAAACTCATTTCAAGGGCCATATTTGCCAACCTTTGATTTCCCGGGGTTCTTTTAATCAATTTTCTTCAAAGTATAATTCCCTAGGGTCATTTTTGCAATTTTTGAAACTTGAGGGACTAATATTGCCAATCTTTGAAAATTTCACTTCAAGGACTCCAAATGTCATTTGATGATTCTTGATGGACTATTGTTGACTTTTCCTTCATAATTTCTTTCCAAGGACCATTTTTTGTCATTTTCTGAAAGTTCAGGGACCAAACTTGTAAACTTTTTAAACTTTTCACCAAAGGACTAATTATGACAACTTATGATTTCCAAAAGACCTTTGTTGATTTTTCTTCCAAAATAAATGCTCAGGGACTAATTTTGTCAAGTTTTGAAAGTTGAAGGACTGAAACTGCCAATTATGCAAACTTTATTCGTTTTTCATCTGTTTTCAATCATTTTGCACCTGAAACATATAAAACACAATCCAGAGATATTTTCTGTATTTTGAGGTATTTCTGAGTGTTTTTAAATGTTTTTGCAGTTCAGATAAAACAAAAATGATAGTATTTACACACTCATCAATGGTTTATGTGACAGAGGATAGGAATTTATAAGAATTTAAAAGATTTTTGTTTAAAAAAAAAAAGGAAAAAAATAATAGTAACAGATGGCTACTTTTAAAAGTTCGATAATTGGAAACTTCAGGGACCAATAGCGTAACATAGAAAAAGAATTATGGATATACCCATCATGTGTTATGCATGTGTAGAGATTAACAGGGGATGGTAACGATTGCTAGGAAAAATGACTCACAACGAAGTTAATGAAAAAGTTGAGGACTAAACACACGAGTTTTGAGAATTTAGGACCGAATGCCTGAATTGGTTCTGGTTTGAAGACCAATGGTGTTATTTACTCTTCTTATTAAGATAATGGACAAATAATCTTTTTGGTCAACTCAACCCGTACCAAACAAATATTGCCATAGACCTACTACGCAACACGTTCATATTGCCATCTCCTCACCTAACAACATATTTGATTTTTTTAGTTTGTGGATCAGTCGTGTTTTACACTTACATTAGGAGTACTATAATTGCTATATCGATAAATCATTTGGCATCGATTCTCCTGGAAATTTATAGAATTAGTATTTCCGTCATGCATGCTTTGCATGTAGGCCGTAGGCGCACAATTTTGGTTTTAAAGACCATGTGAGAAACTCTCAAAAAATACCAACCGAGTACTACCTTCACTTACGAGTTCCCCCGCATTTGTTTCAAAAACGCTTTGTGTCTCCCGAAGCAGGGGCGAAGCTTCATAGGGGCCGGGGGGGGGGGCGCCCGACCCCCCGAAATTTTTTTTGCGATGTATGGGGTATATAGTTTTCGTGTAGAAAAATTTCGGTATATTCGGTTTCGACCCCCCAAAAATTTCGGTATACCTGAAATATAGCCTTAGGAAAAAAAAATTTAGATCCCGACCCCCCACTTACAAAATCCAAGCTTCGCCACTGTCCCGAAGTACAAATTTACTTAAAGAACACAACATCGCTTCAAGCCAAAGAGGGATTCACCAGTGTCTCATTGATGTTTAAATCACACTGAGATTATAATCGTCAAGTATTTGCAATTGAATTTCTTATCTAGCTAATATATTGGCATGGCTAAAATCTTAGAAATTCAATACGTGTATGTTATTTTAGCATTATCTTTTCATTTACAGTACGTCTGTAACATTTAATGATGTGAACATGGACTTTAGTACTATTTTTAAAAATTTAAATAATTTGTGTGTCATCAATGTGCAAGGATGACTTGAATATAATAATAGGACTAAAATAAAGATTTATTAACTACCCATCTTTTATTTAAAAGGATAATTACATCTGTATGTATCTAACTTGATACGATTTCTAGTTTTATGTAGAGTATTAAAAAAAATTCTTTTGGTACATATTTTTGATTTTTTTTTTTTTTTTGATTTTTTTTTTTTTTTTGTATCATAGACTAATTGTGTGTACTACTTGACCCTTATACCCTTGCCATTACACACTCAAATTAATCGGGTTTGCAATACATCATGATTACGAAATCCAAAAGTATGATATACCAAAAAATAATAATAATAATAATACACTATACAAAGTTAGAAAACGTGACAAGTAAGATACATAAAGATGCAATTACCCCTTAATTAAAATTTTAAATTTCTATTTGTTTTTCTTATGCTTTTATAAAAATACCAAAAGAATAGTATGCGTTGACTTAGATCCTCTCCTTATTATAAGGAATTAAGGATCATGTAGTGCTCTATATATTTGCAAAACATCTATACAAAATATCACTTAACTCAAATATTACCATTTTCAAAATGGTTAAAGTAGTTATGAAACTTGCAGCTTACTCTGCTATTATTCTTTTCATGTTACTTGGTAACAACGTTGCGAGTCGTCATTTAAGTTACGATGCTCCTGAGTTAGTGTCTGATGGTGTTAGTAATGCTAATGTTGCTCGTGAGGAAGAATCATTTCTACGTCTTAAAGAAGATTCTTCTGAAGAGCAATGTGAGCTAATGTATGGCTTTTTGCCATGTTCGACTAATATACCAAGTCATCTCTTTCTTATTGTGATATATGAGTACTTGTTATACCATGCTGAATCATATGCTGGTGGTGATGGCCGAATTTTTTCGCTTTCTTGGGAAGAATTTTTTTGTTTTGAGTCCTTTCTCAGCTCCTTGATTCACTTCCAGATGCTTTGGTTCTTCTTGGTTAGATCTCTTTTTTAAGTTCATTGTTTTCAGTAGGGTTTTTTTTTTTTTTTTTTTTTTTTTTTTTTTTTTTTTTTTTTTATTTTTATTTATTTATTTATTTATTTATTTATTATTATTATTATTATTATTATATGAAGAAAAATTTAGTAGGCTGTGATGAAAAAAGATATAGAGCAAAATTGTGTTCAACATATAGATTAGTTGATTAAAGTACCAAAATATAAAAATCAATGTATCTTACCTAATTTGGCACGAGTGGAATTAGGAAAAGGGTTAATCTTGCTTTTCTACATTTAAGAGTGTGGCACAATTAAGTTAGATTTTAGTATTTTGTAAGTTGAATCCTTTGTTGTCCATGTGTTGATGTTTTTAATCTCTCAACAAATAATTCAGGTTGTAGTGTTTGATAATGACTTAAAGAGTTTTAATTCAAAAATAGGTAAACTTAGGGGTGCTTGGGGGGGGGGGGGGGGGGGGGGGGGGGGGGGGGGGGGGAATGGGTAAGGAATTGAAAAGGGCCCACATCCTTCAAATACTGGTGCTTGGTTATGGAGGGGTAAGGTATTGATTACCCCGTAGTGGGTAATCAACCATTATAGAGTAAATTGGGGGGGGGGGGGGGGGGGGGGGAGGGGTAAGGTATTGATTACCCACCTTACTCATTCCTTTGCATTCCTTTCTCTTTCCCTTTCCCTTTCCATTTCCCCACTTTGAACCAAGCGGTTAAGTCATTAGTTGAGTGTTTGTTTGGTGCTTAATTTAAATGGATGACCTTCCGGAAAAAGTCATAGAAGTGAGCGTCTCCATATTAAGTCATCACTTTTATCCTACTTTTACTTATTTACCCTCTCACTTCTTAACCTCTAATTCAATACTTATTTTAAATAAAAGGGTATAACAATAATTTTTCCAATTGAGACACTTTATTCAGCACACCAAACAAACAAACATTTATTCGTCTACAAACAGACATAATATATTTCAGATAGACACTTTAATTTAACAGGACTTAATAAAAAAACAAAACAAACAGGCCCTAACTCAAAGAGTCAAAGTGATTGATTGAGTTTCAAAGTGGTGAAAAAATAATTGAATTTCATTACCGATTTATTAAAGGGAAAATTACCGAAATACACCGGTCGCCCTACGAATTATCACTTTCGAGACCTAGAATTTTTAAAATCTAAAATAGACAGGGCGACTGGGCAACTTGTACAACGCAAAGACAAGCCAACAAGTGTCCAATTATTATAGGTGGATTAATCTTTATTTGATTATTTAAGGACACATATCAAACGTAAACATGAGTTGACCAAAAAATGAGTAGCCAATGGTCTATTTTGAACTTTTGAAAATTTAGGTATGGAAAGTGATGAGTCAAGTGATAAGTCGTAAGCCGACTTGTCCATTTTGGTAATTTTCCCTTTATTAAATTTCGCATACAGTAATACTTATGGAGTTTGTCCAACTATTCAACTTTTTCATTAAGGTCACCCGTTTACTTTTTGGATTTCGTTTAAATCCGGTCAAAAACATTCTTGATGTTAAAAATTCCCTTAAAGTGTGTTTGAAAAGACAAATATACCTTGCTGTTTGTATTCTGTAGTGTAAACCAGCTATTGGTCAAAAAATTAACGAGCATTTTCGTTAACCAGTAGGATGTATACTTGGGTCGCCAATATGTAGTTTCAATATATGGGCGACCTTCTTGAAATAGTTATCCCTATCAATCACAATGCCATGACTAATGAGTAGTATTAAAAAAAAGAAGCCTATTTCTTATTTTCTAATCTTGATCGTTGATTACAGCAACTGGACTGTCAAGTAGTAAGGAGAAAGCTCAAGAATATGTTGTGACGGGTGCTGGATTGCTAGCTGGATCATCAATATTACTTCTCACGCTCCTATGGGGAATATGCTTTATATGTAGCCGGAAAAAGTTCTATGTAGCACATCGTTCTGAAGTACAAGATCAAGGGATCCCACTATTAACCGGTTTGGATTTTTCATCTCTTAACAATCATGAATTCATGATCACTAACAAACCATTTCTTATTTGCTTGTATGCTTGAAATGCATTAAATTTAGTTGATGTCAACTTAATATTTTTATATGTTTGTATAGATTCAGGTGTTCTTACAGATCCGGAAACCTGTTTTTCATGCTCAAGTTATGTTCTATTCGCTGATACCGTTTGTAGTCATCCTATTGCCGAGTGTGTTTGGTGTATCATATTCTAGTCAAGAATATGAGATTGTCCTTCTTGTGTCACTTTCTGTGTCGCTTATTTGCTTATTCTGTTACTTCCTCTATCAGGTACATATACATTGGCAAGATGTGCATGATATGTAGTTATTGAAATTATCTACTGTTTTTTGGCTTTCTGACATCATTTTCTTGCAGCTTTCTGATTCACGAATACAGGATAGGAGACGGGGAGTATGCAGAAGTTGAACAAAAAGTCGAAATGCAAGTACCATTTTATGATGTTCAAGCACTTATGCTAGACAGAGAAAAACATCTCATGAGTAGGCAAAAAGAATTGGAGAAAACGTTGAAAGATCTTGCGACTTGCAAAGAAACAAAGACCAAGGAAGAATTCTATGATCAGTTTGAAAAATGGCTTGATGGCACGAAACAGTTAATGGATGATCCGTATTCCTTGGATACAAAAGGAACTGCTGAATACAATGAGGTGAACGTCACGCAATAAACTAGTCTCATTTTTTTGCTTGCTGAACTCATTGAAAAATGGCTTAGGCTGAGGTGGCTATTTCGACCCATTCAGTTATGACTGACTTGATTCCGGCTATGCTAGATCTCTAATAGGTCAACCGTCAAACCAATAAAATGACGAAAAAATATGTTAGAAATAAAACTGGTTGAAAGTCGCCCTTGATAAGCTATAGTTTTTCAAAAACAGCTGATTTGACCCGTGCGCGACCCAACCCAACCTGCGCTAAAAACAGGACAAATGAAAAAGTATGCTCGTATGTTATGCAAATAACCTTTAAAAAAAATAATAATAATTAAAAAAAAAAAAAAAAAAGTGTTTGATGGTGAAACCGACCCTGCCTGGTTTGACACGTTACTCAACCAGCCCATTTTGCCACCTGTGTCTGTGAATGATACTTTTCATTGATATATTTCAGGTTGTGGAACTATTACTTGAAGATAGGAGCAAGTTGGTAGATCTAATATCCGAAATGATGAAACATGCATCAGAAAAGACATTACGTACAGATAATGAAACACAAGATCCACAATCTGTCATAGACAGGTGACACGAACTACATTTTATGTATATTTGGTTTTCTGATCTGTAGGGGCCTAACTTCGTGTTGAATTTTCAGCTTCTTTAGCTGCATTGATTCTGACAATAATGAATTCATTACAAAAGATGAACTCGAAGACTTCATCATGAGAGAGGAGATGCTGGTGGATGTTGAGGTAGCAGATATCATAATGAGACATTTGGACGCTGATGGCAATAAAGTGATCGTTAAAGAAGAATTTGAATCTGGAATTAAAAAATTGCTCGATTCACATAACTTACATAAGCAGTCACTGGCTCGCACCAGGGGTAAGAAACATTATGATAAAAAAATATTTTGATTTATTTATTATATATCTTAATACCCCGGGTAAATAAAATGTAGAGATTGAGAAGTAAATGGGTCGATATGAGGGTGTTTGGGATTGGTAAGTAGTTATGGAAGAAACTGCTTTTCTGCTTATCTTCAAGTGAGTAGCAACTCTAAAAGAAACAAGTTGATATGCGCTTTTTTTTTTTTTTTTTTTTTTTTTCACATAAGTAGTTTAAGCCAAGCAATCCCAAACGCCCCTGTGTACAACCTCGTAAATTGCTATGTGAAGAAGGAAAATAAATATATATTGCAATAATCTAGTTTTTGTAACACGACTACATATTAGAAAAGCAAAAAATGTTTGGACAGTCCAACCAGTTTGACTTGCTTTCTCTAGTAAGTTGTTTGTTTTTCGCAGCAAGACGACAGGTACCATCGGGGGGAAGCAAAGGCGAAGGCTGCTGAAAAATATAAGGCAATAATATTATTGATAATTGGAATCTTTATGCTAACGTTTTTGGCTGAGCCTTTAGTGGAAAGTGTTAGAAAATTTTCAGATTCTGTAAAGATAGAGCCTTTTTACGTATCCTTCATCTTAGTCCCATTGGCTACAAATGCTAGAACAGCTATTGCAGCTATACATGCTGCAAAGCAGAAGAGACATCATATAACATCTTTAACTTTCTCCGAGGTTGGCACTTCCTTAATCACTGTTTCATTTTTGATAATTTGACTCGTTTCCTTTATAACTTTTTCTCTACTCGTTTGACCCATCAGATGTCAATTATAACCTGAATCAACCTATTTACTCAGTAATTGACAAACTCTATTTGCATAACATGCAGATATACCACAAAGTTTTCATGAACAACATCCTGGGATTTTTCGTTCTAGTCTCAGTTATATATTTCCGCGGGTTGACATGGCATTTCTCAGCTGAGGTTCTAGTTGTAATCATCGTTTGCATCATAATGGGACTTCTTGTGAGTTTCAAATCCAAGTTGCCAAACTGGACATTGCTCATTGCTTTCCCTCTTTATCCACTATCCTTGGTTGTGGTTTACTTTGTAAACGATGCTTTTCAGTTTACATAAAATGGGTATGTCGAATCTGCATAAGATACTGTTGGTCTATTTGATCAACTTCGAGAGGTGGTTACATATACTAGGAGTAGCAGGCATGTGTAATGATTATATTTTTCCATAATAAGCTTAAATAGCAGAAATCTCCATAATTGTGTATCATATTTTAGCCGAAGACCTCGAGTTTGAGCCGAGCTTGTATGTGTATTGCTTTTGTTGGTTCAAAACTTCTTTTGTTTATTCAAGTTTAAGACCATTTTTTAAGGTGACATAAGGATGTGTAATCATGTATATTTGTTAATTGCAAACAAGGCTAACTTATTAACTTACGAGTAAATTACAAAAATCATCCTTGTGGTTTGGCGAAATTGCATGTTTCGTCCGCATAGTTTGGAAAGTGCAAGCGGCAACCTTTTGCAGAAACATTGGGTTCGATTTCGTCCTTCCTTAAACTGAACTTACTAAAATACCCTCGTCATCATCCTTCTTTGTTTTTCTGTTGAATTTATATTTATTTTTGAAATAAAAATTAAAGAACAAATGAAGAACTTCAACCTTCACCCTTATTTACATCAACATCCTTTAATTCATTCACACCAAATACAGACAAGATTAGAAGTAGGGTGTCAAACACGGATTGTGCCAAAAAGAAGCAAATAATGCATGGCATCCTGCTACTTGAATTATAGAGCATAAAAGAGAGAGATACCACTACCTCTAGTACTTTTGCATTGCAAACCTCCACAAATTTTCTGTTTTTGCAAATATGTCCCATTTCATCCCTAACTTTTTATTCCTAATTTTTAGCTAGCTTCCACTCTTTTCAACTTTGAACCTAAACACAAGGTATATATTCCCAAGATACGCAAAATAACAAGTCAACCAGGTTATATGCTAGTAATAAAAATGACGCGTGGCAAATTTTGTTACAAAACTGTTTAAAGCTAGAAATGTATTTGGTGTAGATATAGGGTTTTTGGTTTGAGGTGGAGGTACGGTGGCTGTTGGTGGGTGGCGGTAGAGGTGGTGGTACGTCAGTAGGGCTGCTGAGGTTAGGGTTTTTGGTTTGATGTTGAAGATGATAATAGTGATGATGGTGGTAGTTATGGGTTGATGATGGTAGAAAAAATAATTATGTGGGTTATGTTTTGGAGCAGGAACGGACTAGAACTAAATATGATCGGGTGCAAAAATTATTTGGAACGAAACATATTTGATGGATCAGGTTAATTTTAAATACATTTAGAAAAAGTTGATTTTTTTTCTTCCAAAAACTAACGCTAAATCTAAAAAATCAATAAGGGACCCGGACACCCGCGAGAACCCCTGGTTGTAGGTTATGTTTTGAAGTGATTGTGATAAGGATTATGTTTTTATATGAATGTCTTTCAATTATTCATCTTCTTCAAAACATAATCAATCAAAACATATGTAACACCCCCAAAATTTGGTACAGCGGAAAACTAACTAAACAAGCTTTCGGGGTGCTACGTGGATTGGTATCCATCACAAGTCATAAAAGAACGAGATAAAGTAAACATAAGTAAAACACAACCAAACGGGGTTTTTAAACTTTACATTCATCCCAAATTTATCCAAAGTAAAGCCCAAAAGAAACAAACGTAGGTCCATAATTACATATCAGAGTTTGAGAAAATAGATCCTTAAACCGAGTTGCCAAAGCCAAGCCTTCCAATCCAAGCATCCAAAATCATAACTTAATTACCTGAGAAAACGCGCTAAAAGTCAGCTTTCGCTGGTGAGATCATAGGTTTAAATTCTTAATTCAATCAAGTGGACATATACGCAAAACGCTTGCTAGCTAGACTAGGCCTCAAATCACTAAACCAAACCTATAGGTGTACACACTATAGTCCAAAACCAAATCAAATCAATATGCATTCGCAAGGATGCGACATGCCCAACATTCATAAGGATACGATATGTTCATGCATTCGTAAGGATACGACATGCGCTATAACCTACCTAGTTCAATAACCATAGCAAGTTTTAAACAAAAAAGCGGTAGAAGTCCACATAAAACAGTTTGCACGTTTCTCACCCCAAGTATTGAAAACAAAGTTCAAGAGTAAAAGTGGGGCTATGACTCACCTCAAGTCCAGATATCAGCACAAAGAAATCGGTAGAATCAAGATGTATCACAACTCAAAAGACGGAAACTACGGACTCGGCAATTCCTAACAATATAAACTCTTCTCAGAATCGTTTCCTCAAAATCAAATATTCCCAATCCCGAACGTATTCCTTTTTACTTTCCAAAAATCCATTTCTCGTATTATTCTCGCATTAGTTTGGCGTTTGGTATCCATGTGGGTGGAAGGTCGACACAACTCAAACCAAGATAATCACAACGAAGAGAATAATAAAACGATCTACAGGTCTAATATTAGCCCAATATATTATTTAAACAAATCATTGAAGTTTATCAAATCCGTCGACTTGGTAATCTTCCACAACTTATTTACCTAATATATTATTCCAAGATCATACCCAAAACCTAAGTCACATAGCACGTAGAATACTATATGGTAAGTATCTAAGTTTAATAAGTTCCCTAAATATATCGTCAAACTTACCAAATTCGTCAATTCGGTAAACCTCACAAGGTATTTTAGTAGCTCATTATTCCTGTACACATACCACAACCTATGGGAGTTGTAGGATGCAATACCCATTAATATACCCATTTTATATAACCAAGTAGGTCCTATTTAATCCGTCGATCAAATAAGTTACGTAGTTATAAAAAATGAATATATTAACGTCACATATCCGTGACAAGCAGAAAAGTCATTAAAAGAATAATATAGCCCACTTGGACTCAAGTGTCCTCGATCTCGTATAACTCGTAAGTTCTTGTTTTATTTTCCAAAAAGGCATTTCGTTTCGTAGAGAATCCAACGTTATAATTATATCATCATTTATAATTCTTTGTATATAATAACGTTCCCGACATTTATTATACTATTTTCATAGTATAATATTTATCGTTACATTATTATTTTATTACTCGTGATCATTTTATTCTTAATATACGCACTTGTATAAACATATATACGTTTTCACATTTATATATTTATATAAATGATAAATGTTTATATTATTTATATAAGTATTACGAGTTTTCATTATTAAGTTTAATTATAATTAATATCGAGTTATAAAAGATGAGTCACATGTCCGAGTCATCACTCTCGGCTCATTGTTCAAATCCAAGTGCTAAGGCATTTTGCCGAAATCAATCGTTGACTAGAAAGTCAACGTGACTTCGACTCGCACAACCAAGAGTCCAAAGTAATAATATCAAACTCAACCAAAAGTAATCCATCTCTGTCATCAAGTCCCATAATCACATGCTACAACAATAAGGTCCGTCTACGGCACCTTTCTAACCTATCTCCGTCATTCTAAGTAACCGTCTCACAATCGGTTCCCATATCACCTTCGTCAACACAACTCCATAAACATTACCACTAGTCCGAATAATCCCAACGTCAATCTCATATATATATATATATATATATATATATATATATATATATATATATATATATATATATATATATATATATATATATATATATATATATATACGAAACCAAAAATAATAATAACTAACAATAATAAAATCGTACAAATAAATACCACAACCAAATCAAACTCAATTATATAGGTCGACCTACCAAGTCAAACCCGGGTCAAAGTTCACCACAAGACGTGTGGGTCCTACCCGAGACCTCTAGGGTCTCGGCTAGCTCAAACGAGCTCGAACCAAAACCAAACCGAACCTCATGGTTCTCGGCATCACAACACAACAATAATCAATGAATTCCAAGTCCAAGAATGAATCAAAACCTCCAAATATATAACCAAAACTCTAGTTATCATCAACACGAGACCAAAATCATCAAGAAACCACATAGCTCGAAAATGACACAAGCCGAGAGCAAAATCTCTCGGTTAGGTATCGACCTCACCAAGAAAACAAGAAACCCGGATACCAAACTTGTTTATTATCACGTTTTTAATCAAAACCCAACCAAAAGAAATATAACTCGTGACCCCATGGGTCGCCTTTCATCCAAATACGAGTCACAAATCACTTGTGACTCATCTTACCTTCGATTTCACAAGACAAGGACGTGAGAACTCCAAAAATAAAGAAGATGGTGGAAAGTTTGAGGTGGTAACGAGAGTAAAAATAAGGGGGTAGGGCGCTGATGAGGCGAAAAATGAACCACTTTTAGGGGGTCATTTAAGCCCGGAATTGAATTTATTTGATCAAATATCACCCTAAATCGTTCCTTTTGTGATTTTAGGTAGTTTAGGAGTGAAATCTGGAAAAGGAATCAATTCGGACGTTTTTGGAGCATAAAAGTGAATAAAACGCCAAAGACTTAATTTTCCATGCTGAGAACAGTACCTGACGGCGTCAAGAGGAAAATCATGACAGCGTCAAGAGTAAAAGTGGTGACGACCCAGTGCAAACCCGGCGGCGTCACAACAAGGGCGTCAATAGTTAATTTTGTGACGGTCTGCATAAGGAGAATACATGACGGCGTCAGACCCAGATCTAGGCAGTCTGAGGAACTATTTGGCGGCGAGATGACGGCGTCAGACATTTGTTCTTGACGCCGTCACCTTCTAAACTCTATATATAGTTTTCTATTTTTCATTCATTAGAGAGAAACGTGCGTGGAAAAACCCTAGGGCCGAACTTTGTAAACCCTAGCTCGTATTTTACAGTATTTTCAAGGGTTTTCACCCCCTGAATCCTTTCATGTGCTATTGAGATAAGTCTTCTCTTTAATTCAATCAATATGTCTATATGTTGGTTGTCTATATCTTGTGCTTGTCTTGGTTTCAACATGCTAGGCTAGACCTATCTTGTGTTTGCTTGGATCTAATGAAACCTAGATGTTAATTATGTGTTGATTACTTGTTTATGGTTGTATTGGATGAATGATTTCAATGTTAGGCTTAAGAAAACTGGTTGATCTCCATTGTGTAACATGCTTGAACGTCTTAGGAAACATGAACCGATGTGTACTAGGTTTTATTGGTTGTATTTAATGCATGAGTAAATTCTAATGATCCCATGTTAGGAGCTTCTTAGCCGGCTCGACATAGGAGTGAAGTAGGCACTCATAGGATTGGGGAAGTAAGTACACCACCCCATGAATGGTATTAAGGAATACAATTCGTCATCCACGCAACTATAAAAAGTAATTAACGTGTAAAAGATATCTAGGGAGTAGTGAAATCTAAGTAAACACATTTCTCCCACATATTGCTCACAACTTTAGTTTAATATAGTTTATTTTCATTTCTAGTATTTTATTTTGATTGCATCTTTAGTATTGGGTTAGTTGACTAGCAACTAATTCCGCCCAAATCCTTCAAACCCGAGATTTTAATTTGCTTTCTAAAAAAATATAAAAATACAAAAAGCATCATCCTTCATCTCTAGACCTAGTCTTTAGGTTTTCTAATCCTAGCGACACTATTCCTACTAGACCCGGTACTTGTCATTATACTATACTACATCGATCAGGTACACTGCCTGGTGGAGGTTGTAAGCTTCTCAAGATCCCTTGAGAGGTAAAGCCTGGTGCAATCCCTACGCATCAAGTTTTTGGCTCCGCAGCCCGGGGAATAGTTATTGTCTAGGTTAGAATCTCTTTTTATTAGGTCTACTTGCTAGATTCCTTTCTAGTAAGATTTTATTTTTATTTTTTAGGTTCTCTTTAGTCTATCTTATTTCTTCGTATTTTTGTTCGTAACTCTTCACCGACCGACATCATGGACGATGGGAACATCTTTGAACCCGTCATCCCACCACAACAAAACCCACCACTAGAACCTCTTAGGCCCCGAACCTTAGGAGAGTATTCCCGACCTAGCCACCAAGGCTATCAAAACACCATTGAGCTCACCGGAGCCAATGTGACCCCCTTGCGATCCGACACCATCTGGTTGGTGCAAAGCGGATGTGCATTCCATGGACTTCGTTCCAAAGATCTAAATCAACATCTCAAGGACTTCCTTAAAATCGTAGATTCCATAGACCTAGATGTTGCAACTAGAGAGACAACCCGATTACGCCTATTCCAATTCTCTCTACGTGATCAAGCTAGTCAACGGCTTGAACGTTTACCCGCGGGATCCATCACCACATGGGATGATCTCACCACGCGTTTCCTTGCTCAATTTTTCCCACCGGGGAGAACTACCAAGCTTAGAAATGACATCTTGATGTTCCAACAACGTCAAGGTGAAACTCTTTATGAAGCATGGACTCGTTTCAAGGACTTACTCCAAAAAGTCCCTCATCATGGCATAGATCTTTGGCTCCAAGTCCAAATCTTCTATGACCATATCGATCTCTCCACAAGGCGAGCCATTGACCAATCGGCCGGTGGTAAGCTATGTGATCTAAGTGCGGAACAATCATGGGAACTTATAGAAGATCTTGCTCTCTATGACAACGAAAGTTGGAATGATCCCCGTGATTTGAACAAAACGGTCAAGGCAATATCTTTGCCTTCGAACAACTCTAGCACTCCCGACCATAGGATCATGGAACTTGAGGACCAAGTCAAGTTTCTCATGAAATCTTACGAAGCTCCTAAGCCTTCAAGCCAAGTGAACAAAATCACTTCTTCATGCGAATTATGTAGTGGTCCCCATGACACTCGTAATTGTGTGGAACTCCCCGGAACAGCTTTCGCGGACTACGCATCCTCGCGTACCGACGAAGCGGGAGATAAGTGGTACACTTTCAAACCCGATCTAAACCCTTACGGTGATTCATACAACCCCTCTTGGAAAAATCACCCAAACCTTAGGTGGAAACAAAATCAAGCGAATTCTTCCAATCCGCCTAATCGTTACCAACCAAACGGTCCACCCTCCAACCGTACTTTCAACAACAATCCTTCTAACAACTATGGTAGTACCAACAATCTTGAAGGATTGATGTCTAAGTTCATGGCATCTCAAGAAGCTTGCACAGCTAGGTTTGAAATCGAATTCAACCAACAACAAACGGAGATGACCGACAAGATAGACAACTTGTTCAAAGCCCTCAACAACCAAGCGTTAACTACACCTAGGAAGGACACTAGGGAAACAATTAACGGAATCCAAATTAAGGACCCCTCATCATCCAAACATGTCCACTGCGTCAATGTTGTCACCATTAAGCCAAAAGATAAGGATATAGAAGAAAGTGACAAAGATGAAGTTGAAATAGAAACCGAGACTAGGGATGAAATTAGGGAAGTTGAGGTTAATAAGGGAGAGGAGTTAGAGGAAGTAGAGACTATAGAAAAGCACTTTGATAAGTGGCCCACCAAGGAAGAACGGGAATACCATAAGGATTTATTCGATAGTCCCGAGACACCATATATCCTTGGCACACCCCTTATCAAAATGGGAGACCCCTCTAACATCAACATACCATGCAACATCGGGCATATGCATATATGGAAAGCTTATATCGATCCTAGATCTCCTGTAAACATCATGACTAGGACCTATTACAATTGGGTGATGAAGAAACAACTTGATTATAAGATGATGCCCAATAAGAATTTGATAAGTAATTTTGTAGGAAGAGTGAAGGGATTGCATGTGATTATAGGTAATTTCACTTATGAGATCGATTTTATGATAGTAGAAGACACTCGTCCGGTGATAGATGATTGCCTAAGCCAAGTAATATTCGGAAAACCATTTGTTGAGGCCACTAGGATGAGTTATGATTCGACTTTAGGGATAGTTAGGTTCAAGGAAGAGAATGATGAGATTGCCTACCAAATGCCCTACAAAATTGAGCAATACCGCCTTCTCTCTAATATAGAAAAGGAACACAAACAAGCGGCTTATTATAGGAATGATAAGGATAGACGTAGAGGAGTAGAGTATGTGAAGAATAGGATGCTTGGTTTCTACAAAGAATACTTGCAACTAGGTCCGGAGTACAAAACTGACTTAGAAGACGACCTAGAGAGTGAAACAAACGATGAGGTCACGTAGTAACCCATGACCTTGAGTCTAGCTACATGACTCGTAAATAAAGTAAAGCGCTTCTTGGGAGGCAACCCATGTTTTGTGTGATTTCTATTTTTGTTTGTTTGTTATTTGCTTCCATATGCATGCTTTATTTTTATTGTTGGTAAATCATGTTTCAAAACTAAATAGTGGAAATACTTTATTTTGTTGTTTGGCCTAGTCTTAACTTCATCTAAAGGTATTTTTGCAAAAGATAAGTATAAGGGGAAACCCCAAATATGTTTTTAAGAAACAAAACCGATCATGATTCTCCACAATATTAAATGAACATGTATATTCGTATTTGTTAGAGTCAAATGCTTGTATCGAGTCATAATGAAGTTTTGCAGGATTTTCCAGGAAGTAGAACCAAGTTTTTCCAGAAATTTTCCGGAAACTTAACATAAGAATTTCTGCAGGTCACTTCTGACGGCGTCATGAGTTTACTCTTGACGGCGTCACGTGTAAAAATCTGGAAATTTTACTAGTTTTGTTTTTCTAACGGAGTCTTAAAGTTTTTGTTGAATTATTAGTTCTATAATCTCCAGGAAATCTGCAAACATCATTCCATAAGCATTATATCTTATTTTGTTTTCTAGGATTTAGTAACATATGTAGATTGCCGCCGATTTTATGCGAGGTTGCCTTGTCTGTTTTCTCAGGATTTACAGGTTATGTATGACAAGAAGATGATTTATTTTTCTGGAAGGGAAGCTTTGATTGTTCATTTTCTTGGAGGAAGATCTAACCTAGCCACCTTATTATCCATACCGAGCGAATCAGGGGAGTATTTGATTTCATTCTTTTTACTTATTTCACTTTTACATTCTTTACTTGAACATTGGGGACAATGTTCATCCTAAGTGTAAGGGGAGGGTAAAATGATGATACCTTACAGATACACTTTCGCTTGAGTTTGTTTGTTTGACAGTAGATGTGTAATAAAACTATGAGAAATACTTGTTAGTGCAATTTTAGGGCCAAATTTAAATTTTTTTACAACATTTAGGAGTGAAACTTTAGCCATAGCAAGAGTCTCATGGATAGGAGATTGTATGACTAGCACATAACCGTATCATTCAGAAAAATTTTCCACCCAAATATGTGAGGTTCGCCTTTAGATTTGATAGGAAAAGCATTTACTATTAGTGCTTATGAGTGTACCGGTAGCATTTAGATTCTAGAACTTGCGTTAGTGATGCATCCCGAGACCGCTGGTGAGACTACATTCGTGTAGTAGGATTTACTACATGATAAGAGGCATTAGGATCACCCTTGTGTTAAACCCGTATCATAATTACTTGACCATTTAAGTCATATTACTTGACTAGTTAAGTCAACTAATTTTTCCCACACCTTAGCGTTGTACTCATTTTTAGTACACGATACCCCTAGTACATCCCTCCGAGCCTCTCTTTTCGTTTCTAACTTTAAGCATTTTACTTAAGGGAAGACTTTGTTACACCCCACTTAAATGTACACCCAAATCGCCTTAGCCTTCCGTGAATGTACTCATCTTTAGTGCATTATTGTTATTTGTTAAACCCTAAGTTAATTATCTAATTGATTATATGGTTGCTAAGTCGAGTCATATCCTTGTACATATTGTTTTGGGACGATTGGGACTCATGGGTAAAGTACTTATTCTATGGAGTAATGGGGAAGAACATCATTTATTACCCCCATATGTGCGTTAATCTTAAAAGTACTCCAAGTGTTTTGATTTTCTTAATTCGAGTCATTAGATTAGTTTATTGTAAAGTATGTAAAAATTCAAGTGTAAGGAGAATGTTCATTCCCTATGATGTATTATTTTGGATGGTAGGGTAAGAGTGTATGCAAAAAAAAAAAAAAAACGTACTACCATCCCTTTTTATTCTATGTTCATTTTATGTTTTTGTTATTTTCCATTTATTAGCTTAAGTCGAGTCTAGTCTTGGCTTAGCAACGCCATATTGTACATATAATTAACCAAGATTGTTAACTCGCCACCAGTAAAGACTGCCTATATCCAACAAAACCGTGTATTTCATATCCCTACACCTAACGTTACAACCCTTTAAAAGACCTCTTTGATAGTTTATCCTAGGTGCTTACGCCAAGTGGTGGAGGTTTGATCCTTTCCCAAGCCTATGGTAATCTATTTTGCTATGACAGGTAGTGAGAGATATTTTCCGTTTCCATATTGTGATATTACTTTATTACACCCGAGAGATGTGAGTATCTAAACACTATTTGTGAGGTGCTAGTATATGACCTCCGTGCTTATCTTTGGTCTTTAGTGGAACGATTATTTGTTGTAATTACTTTTATATTAGTGTTAAATGACCCCTAACTTGTATTTTGATTAGAATAAAAGCGCATTTGCTTGAGGACAAACAAATCTCAAGTGTAAGGGTATATGATGAGGCGAAAAATGAACCACTTTTAGGGGGTCATTTAAGCCTGGAATTGAATTTATTTGATCAAATATCACCCTAAATCGTTCTTTTTGTGATTTTAGGTACTTTGGGAGTGAAATCTGGAAAAGGAAGCAATTCAGACGTTTTTGGAGCATAAAAGTGAAGAAAACGCCAAAGACTTAATTTTCCATGCTGAGAACAGTACCTGACGGCGTCAAGAGGAAAATCATGACGGCGTCAAGAGTAAAAGTGGTGACGACCCAGTGCAAACCTGACGGCGTCACAACAAGGGCGTCAAGAGTTAATTTTGTGACGGCCTGTATAAGGAGAATACATGACGGCATCAGACCCAGATCTAGGCAGTCCGAGGAACTATTTGGCGACGAGATGACGGCGTCAGACATTTGTTCTTGACGCCGTCACCTTCTAAACTCTATATATAGTTTTCTATTTTTCATTCATTAGAGAGAAACGTGTGTGGAGAAACCCTAGGGCCGAACTTTGTAAACCCTAGCTCGTATTTTATAGTATTTTCAATGGTTTTCACCCCTTGAATCCTTTCATGTGCTATTGAGATAAGTCTTCTCTTTAATTCAATCAATATGTCTATGTGTTGGTTGTCTATATCTTGTGCTTGTCTTGGTTTCAACATGCTAGGCTAGATCTATCTTGTGTTTGCTTGGATCTAATGAAACCTAGATGTTAATTATGTGTTGATTACTTGTTTATGGTTGTATTGGATGAATGATTTCAATGTTAGGCTTAAGAAAATTGGCAGATCTCCATTGTTTAACATGCTTGAACGTCTTAGGAAACATGAGCAGATGTGTACAAGGTTTTAATAGTTGCATGTAATGCATAAGTAAATTCTAATGATCCCAAGTTAGGAGCTTCTTAGCCGGCTCGACATAGGAGTGAAGTAGGCACTCATAGGATTGGGGAAGTAAGTACGCCACCCCATGAATGGTATTAAGGAATACAATCCATCATCCACGCAACTATAACAAGTAATTAACGTGTAAAAATATTTAGTGGGTAGTGAAATCTAAGTAAACACATTTCTCCCACATATTGCTCACAACTTTAGTTTAATATAGTTTATTTTCATTTCTAGTATTTTATTTTGATTGCATCTTTAGTATTGGGTTAGTTGACTAGCAACCAATTCCGCCCAAATCCTTCATACCCGAGATTTTAATTTGCTTTCTAAAAAAATATAAAAATACAAAAAGAATCATCCTTCATCTCTAGACCTAGTCTTTAGGTTTTCTAATCCTAGCGACACTATTCCTAGCTGAACGATCAATCCTCCGGTACTTGTCATTATACTATATTACATCGATCAGGTACACTGCCTGGTGGGGGTTGTAAGCTTCTCAAGATCCCTTGAGAGGTAAAGCATGGTGCAATCCCTACGCATCAGGCGCGTGTGGTAGTAGATCGAAAAGAGGAGTTGATGGGGATTCAGATGATGGTGGCGGTGTAGTATGGTGACCGGTGGTGTGGCGGCTGTGGTGGTCGGAATATAGGCGGCTAGGGTTTTGTTTTGTGGAGATGATGATGATGATGATATAATTTTAGAGAGAGAGTGTGTGAAGGTGATGGTTGTGTTGTTATGTTTGTGTCTGTGTGTCGTGTGGGTGTTAATACCCAAACAAACACAAAACCGGCCCATGGCCCTTTTATTAAAACATTTTATTTTTATTTTTTTACTTTATTAATAAGGGTAAAGTAGTAGTAGTGGGTGATGAGTCACGAAACACGAGGACCAAACCCATAACCATTTCAAAATAACATGAAACCTTTAAATCACATTCGTTCCTGTAATAATAAAAATCTCTCGATACGTTCAGAAATTATATATACCGAACGGTAAATCTCAAATTAGATCGTGTTAGGTTATTTCTAGTACCGGAGTCAACGTAGTGCCACGAAACGTCTCAATCAATAATCTCAACATAAATTTCATATCAAAATAATAATTTAAATTTAAATTTCACAGAAACTTCATAATTCAAAACCACGGTTCAAAGTTTACAAATTTCTCGCGAATAAATTTCATATATTCAATTGTTCTTAAACTTTAAAGTAATGCGGATTTTAAAATGTCTCCCTAAATTGCCAGTTGTCACATGTCACCCTAAGTAATGCGGATTTTAAAGTAATGCAGGTTTCTCTCGAAACAAACCATCTATGACATGAAAAGCTTAGGATATCTCTTCCGAAACTCATCCTCACGTTCCCACGTAAATTCCAGTCCATGACGGGAATTCCAATGAACCTTGATGATTGGAATACGACTGCGCTTGAGTCGCTTAATCTCTCGATCCAAAATCTCAATCGGCTCTTCCACAAAGTTCAAACTCTCATCAACGTGAATATCCTTCATAGGTATAACCGGTGTTTCCTCAGAAAGGCACTTCTTCAAATTACTCACATGAAACACATCGTGAACTTTACCCAGTTCCTGTGGTAGCTCCAACCGATAAGCTACGGGCCCAATTCTTTCCAAAATTAGAAATGGTCCAATGTAGCGGGGGTTGAGTTTCCCACGTTTCCCAAAACGTATCACTCCTTTCCAAGGTGAGACTTTCAGCATCACTTTGTCTCCAACCCGGAACTCAAGAGGTTTACGTCTCTAATCGGCGTAACTTTTCTGCCTATCTCGAGCTACTTGTATCACTCCTTTCCAAGGTGAGACTTTCAGCATCACTTTGTCTCCAATCCGGAACTCAAGAGGTTTACGTCTCTGATCGGTGTAACTTTTCTGCCTATCTCAAGCTACTTGTAACCGATCACGAATTTGAGTCACTTTCTCAGTAGTCTCTAAAATAAGCTCAGGGCCTATGAGTTGGCTATCTCCAACCTCAGCCCAACCAATCGGCGAACATCATTTACGACCATATAAAGCTTCGAATGGTGCAACTTTAAGACTTGTATGGTAGCTGTTGTTATAGGAGAATTCCGCAAGAGGTAGGTACTTCTCCCAGCCTTTACCAAAGTCTATTATACATGCACGAAGCATATCCTCCAAAGTCTGAATAGTCCTCTCACTCTGATCGTTGGTTTGGGGATGATATGCGGTACTCATATCAAGTCTCGTCCCCAAATCGGTTTGAAGTGATCGCCACAAAGCTGACGTGAAACGGCTGTCGCGATAAGAAATAATCGATATTGGAACACCATGACGAGAAATAATTTCCTTCACATACAACCTCGCAAGTTTGTCGACACTATCATCTTGACTAATCACCAGGAAATGAGCAGACTTAGTTAATCGATCCACAATTACCTAGATAGCGTCACAACCGCTAGCTGTCTTCGGTAATTTGGTAATAAAGTCCATCGTAATCCGCTCCTATTTCCAAACCGGGAGTTCTGGCTGCGTCAATAATCCTGATGGTCTTTGGTGTTCTGCCTTAACCTTCGAACATGTCAAACACTTGCTAACGTACAACGCTATATCTGCCTTCATGTTTGGCCACCAATACCATTTCTTCAGATCCTGGTATATCTTGTCAGAACCAGGATGAATAGAATACCTTGACTTATGCGACTCATACAATGGTACCCAACTTCGGTCTCCAAAACATAATATTCCATCAGAACGCTTAACAAATCCCTTCTCATTTTCCGCCATCCCAAATATATTTTCAGCAAGTCGGTTTTCTGCTTTCAACGCTTCCATTTGAGCTTCTAATATTTGAGAAGGTAACGGCGATACGATAGTCATTCCTAATGACCTAACTCGTAACGGTGTTATTCTCTCCTTTCGACTAAGAGCATCAGCAACGACGTTTGCTTTGCTGGGATGATACCGAATTTCGCAATCATAATCGCTTAGCACCTCAATCCAACGTCACTGTCTCATGTTGAGCTCTTTTTTATTCAAGATGTGTTGTAGACTTTTGTGATCAGTGTATACAACACACTTGGTTCCTGATGCGTGGGAATCGCAACAGGCTTTACCTCTCGAGGGATCTCGAGAAGCTTACAACCCCCACCAAGCAGTGTACCTGATCGTTGTAGTATAGTATAGTGACAAGTACCGGGGGATTGATCGTTCAGCTTAGGAATAGTGTCGCTAGGATTAGAAAACCTAATTACTAGTTCTAAAGGTGATGGATGATTATTTTTGTGTTTTTATATTTTAATGAAAGCAAGTAAAATCTCGGGTTTTGGAAGAGTGGGCGGAATTAGTTGCTATTCAACTAACCCAAAACTAAGATGCAATCAAAATAAAATACTAAGAATGAAAATAAACTAAATTATACTAAGGTTGTGAGCAGTAATTGGAGAAAATGTGTTTACTTAGATTTCCTTACTCCCTAGATATCTTTTATACGTTAATTACTTGTTATAATTGTATGGATGACGGATTGTATTCCTTAATACCATTCATGGGGTGGCATACATAACTCCCCAATTCTATGAGCTCTTATCTCCTCCTACACCATGACCCAGCACAACTATAGGGATTGTAAACAGTGGCTCATGCATTAAATACAACCAATAAAGACCTAGTACGCCTCGGTTCATGTTTCTTAAGACAGCATGTTACCATTTGGAGATCTGCCAGTTTTCTTAAGCCTAACATATAAAATCATTCATCCAAGACAAGAATAAACAAGTAATCAACACATAATCAATATCTAGATTTCATTAGATCTAAGCAAACACAAAAGAGATCTAGCCTAGCATAATGGAATTGAGACAAGAACAAGATATAGACAACCAACACATAGACATATTGATTGAATTAGAAGAACACTTATCTCAATTACAATGCAAGGTCTCAAGGGTTTAGAACCCTTGAAAAACCTGTAAAAGTTCCACCAAATTCGTCTTTAGGGTTTCACCAAAACTTCTCCTCCCTTTTTTAATGAAAAAACTAGAAAACTATATATAGGAAAACTGGGGTGACGGCGTCAAGAGCAATGGTGTGACGCCGTCATCTCGCCGCCAAATACTTCCTCGGACGGCCTTGATCTACTTATGACGGCCTATGTGACGCCGTCATCAACTACGGTATTTTATTCTTTGGGTCTTGACGCCGTCAAGAGCAATTCTTGACGCCTTCATGCACTGTTCCCAGCATAGAATTTTGAGACTTTGCCGTTTTATTCACTTTTATGCTCCAAAAACGTCCAAAATGGCTTCTTTTCCTGAATTCACTCTCCAAGTACCTAAAATCACAAAAGGAACGATTTAGGGCAATATTTGATCAAATAAAGTCAGATTCGGGCTTAAATGACCCCCTAAAAACGGATCATTTTTCGCCTCATCAGTTCCATACAAATAATGTCTCCATATCCTCAAGGTGAAAACCACAGCACCTAACTCCAAATCATGGGTGGTGTAGTTCTTCTCATGCTTCTTGAGCTGTCGGGAAGCATAGGCTATCACTTTCTCTCGTTGCATCAACACAGCTCCCAAACCTTTATGAGAGGCGTCACAGTAAACGACAAAGTCTTCGCTACCTTCAGGCAATGCCAGGATAGGAGCACTACACAACATCTCCTTAAGTAATTGAAATGCTTCCTCTTCCTTATCTCCCCATTTGTATTTAACATTCTTTTGAGTCAATTTGGTCAACGGCTTCGCTATCTTCGAAAATCCCTCAATGAATCTTCGATAGTAACCGGCTAAACCCAAAAATTGACGAACTTCCGTTGGGGTCGTCGGTGCGGCCCAATCTTTAATAGCTTCAATCTTAGCGGGATCTATATGAACTCCTTGACTATCTATCACATCACCCAAAAATTGTACCGTCGGAATCCAAAACTCACATTTGGAGAACTTGGCATACAGCTTCTCCTGCCTGAGCAATTCTAAGATGAGTTTTAGATGTTCCTCATGCTCCTTCTCACTCTTCGAGTAGATTAGAATATCGTCGATGAACACTATTACAAACTTGTCTAAGTAAGGCTTACACACCCGATTCATGAGATCCATGAATACCACCGGTGCATTGGTCAACCCAAACGGCATCACTTGGAACTCGTAATGCCCGTAACGGGTTCTGAAAGCCATTTTCGGAATATCTTCCTCGCGAACTCTAAGTTGATGATACCCCGATCTCATATTGATCTTCGAATACACACTCGATCCCTGAAGCTGATCGAACAAGTCATCGATCCTCGGTAGCGGGTATCTATTCTTCACCGTTAACTTGTTCAGCTTTCGGTAATCAATACACATACGAAACGATCCATCCTTCTTCTTCACGAATAAAACTGGGGCTCCCCAAGGTGAAGAACTTGGTCGTATAAACCCCTTTTCTGCTAACTCCGCCAATTGTTTCAACAACTCTTCCACTTCAGTCGGTGCAAGTCGATAAGGTGCCCGTGCCACGGGTGCAGCAGGTATCAACTCAATCTGAAACTCCACTTGCCTAGTGGGCGGGATTCCTGACAAATCATCAGGAAATACATCCGGAAAGTCACGAACTATAGAAACATCTCCAATGCATCTTTCTTTCTTCTCCTTCCCTCCTTTCTCAGAGATTTGAGCTAAGAAAAGGCAACATCCTTTTCCATTAGCTTCGGTAGCTTAGTGCAAGAAATGACCGCTAATCTAGATAGGCTCCTCAAACCTTTTCGATCTCCTTGTATATTTAAAATCTCCTTGTCGTAAGGCACACGCACGATTTTCTCATCGCAAAGTATGTGAGCACGATACTTCGACAACCAATCCATACCAATGATGACATCGAAACTTCCTAACGTGACAGGTAGAAGATCTATGTTGAAAGGGTGATTCAAGAAATTTAACGTGCAACCGTGAATGATAGTCTTAATCCTTTCTATGTTTCCATTAGCTAACTCTACATCATAACCAATTCCTAAGGCAATCGAGGGTTTTTCTAGTAAGGGTGCAAATGTAGTGGACACAAAACTTCTATCGGCACCAGTATCAAATAGTATGGAAGCATAACGATTGTTGAGAAGGAACGTACCAGTAACGACGTTCGGGTCTTCTCCTCTCTCGTTCCCAATTGCATACACTCTCCCATGAGCAGCTCCTGCTTCCACACGTTGGTTCTCATTGTCATGTCGTCCACGATTTCCTCCAGCTCCACGGTTTCCATGATTGTACCCATTACCACCCGATCCTTGATTTCCTCGGTTCCACGATTCCCTGCACTCATTCCTATAGTGTCCCTTCTTCCCACATCCAAAACAAGTAACATTCGCCTTACTCATAGTTTTAGGAGTAGCTTGAACCATAGCAAGTGGTCGAGCTCTACAATCCTAGCTATGTGTCCCATCTTTGAGCAGTTCTTGCACATCACAGTACATCGTCCTGAATGATTCTTGTAACAACGGCCACACTTGGGTGCATCTCCATTATGGTTCCTCTTATCTCCATCCCTAATAGCATAAACCTTAGCAATAGCTTGTCGCTTGTTTCGATGATCATTACCCTTAGAGTGATGGTCTCTCTTCCTCTTTCCATTCTTTTCCTTTTCAGCATTCTCTAGTTCCAACGAATCCATCAATTGTTGAGTGATCGTGATGGCCTCATGGACATTTGCAGGCCTAGCAGTAATCACATCGTTCCTTGAAGCCACAGGCAACCCATCGGTATACCGCTCAATCTTTTGAGTCTCAGTTTGAATCATATCTGGGCAAAGCAAGGCTAACTCTGGTAACAACAATTGTAAGTCACTATATCGGTACCCTTCACTTTGTGATTCCAAAACTCAATCTCCAACTTCTTAACCTCATTCCTTGGGCAGTAAGTCTGAATCAGCAAAGACTTAAACTGCTCCCAAGTCATGGCATAGGACACTTCACTCCCAACCGAATTTCGGTAATTGTTCCACCAAGTTAATGCTTCGTCCTTAAAAGTAAAAGAAGCAAACTTTACCTTTGCATTCTCCGCACAATTGCTGACATTGAACACTGACTTGGTTTTCTCTATCCACCTGACCAAGTAGACCACTTCTTCAGTTCCACCAAACTCAATGGGTCCACAGATTTGGAACTCCTTGTAGTTACATCCATTAGTACGAATAGGTGGAAAAGTTCCAGCAGAGTTGTTGGAATGATTCGACTCAACTAGTAATTCAGCAACACGTTGTTCCACAAGTTGATTGATCATAGCTTGATCCACGGTAGGTGCATTCGGTGGAATATGATCATTGTCTCCCTGAACATCAACATTTTGATTCCTGTTGTTGCGATTGGTGTGTCCAGGTTGTCAGGAGTAGGGGTTTCAACATTTCGTGTAAGACGGTGTCCTCGGCGACCACGGGTAGTCACTACAGGACCAGTTCGGGTAGCCCTGACAGGATTTCGTTGTGGGGCCATTGATCTGAAACACAATACAAGGTTCATGAGTCTCCGATAGTATTTATCATACGCTCAACAAGAATTGAATAGATGAAGCCAAGACATCGGTAGAATATCCACAATACACCACAAGACATCAATCACACAAATAAGAACGCAATTTCCATGATATCCAAAACCACATAACATCATATATAATAACCATCCTCCATAAAAATAGCGATCAAGACATCGTTCCAACTACAAAAGACATAAAGGATACTAATCGTTCCAAACGAGACGAACATACGACAGAAATACATCAAAGATAAGATAACTAGCTTTTCTAACCAAGCAGTCCTTGATTCAGAAAGCAACAAGGCAACATAATCCAACTATCTAGCCACTATGCTGGCGTAGACTCCTCAGCTCCGATCTCAAACCATCCAACTCCTTCCATAACGATCCCAACTCGACACTGTGAGTATCACTATCTCTCTTGAGGTCTGCTACCTCCTTCTCTAACTCCGTGTTCCTCTGCCACAGCTTGCGATTTGCCTCACTAGCCGCGATGAAACCTCTCTGTAGACTCTCTATCTGCTCATGTATCTCCATCATACCTCTCCTAATCTCTGAGTCCTCCTCTCAACAGTAACCAAATCAACACTCAACTCTCCAATAAACTCAACAATCACTCTATCAATCCGATCAGACATCTGCGAGATCCTCTTGCCCTGTGCAGTAAGTCGAGTCCAAATCCTACCAGTCTCACCCAAATCTACAAGCTCAGCAGATCTCAGATGGCATGTCCGACGCCACGGGACTACCAGGTGGTGAATCAAACAAAAACGGGTGATCAGGTGAAACCGGATCTAACGGATGTATCAGAGAATCGGGCTCTGCAGAATGGGCTGAATGTGCTGGCGAACCATCATCATCAGGCATCTCCTCCTCCTGAGGATCATCCTCCTCCTCACCCTCCTGTGGGTCATCATCCCCCTGCTTAACCTCCTGAGGGTCATCAGCCTCCTCCTCACCCTCGTACTCCTTCTCCTCATCCGAGGGGTACTCCATCAATCGTCGTCTCTAAACAGGTGAACCGTGTGGTAATAGGGTAGGTGATCTAGGATGACGACGGAATGATATGGGTGGTGCTTCTGACAGAAGAGCGTGAGCATCAAATTGTATGGGTGGTTGATGAGGCGAAAAATGATCCGTTTTTAGGGGGTCATTTAAGCCCGAATCCGACTTTATTTGATCAAATATTGCCCTAAATCGTTCCTTTTGTGATTTTAGGTGTTTGGAGAGTGAATTCTGGAAAAGAAGCCATTTTGGACGTTTTTGGAGCATAAAAGTGAAGAAAACAACAAAGTACCAAAAATCCATGCTGAAGATACAAGGTGACGGCGTCAAGACCAACATCTTGACGGCGTCAGACATGAAGAATTAAACACCGTAGCTGGTGACGTCGTCAGATGGATAGGTGACGGCGTCAAAGTGGCAAAGAATAAAATATCGTAGGTGGTGACGGCGTCACATAGGCCGTCACAAGTGGATCTAGGGCGTCCGAGGAAGTATATGGCGGCGAGGTGACGGCGTCAGAATTAACTCTTGACGCCGTCAGAGTGTTTTTCCTATATATAGTTTTCTATTTTTTTCATTAAAGAGAGAGAAGTTTTGGTGAAACCCTAAAGACGATTTTGGTGCCTCTTTTACAGGTTTTTCAAGGGTTCCAAACCCTTGAGACCTTGCATTGTAATTGAGATAAGTATACTTTCAATTCAATCAATATGTCTATGTGTTGGTTGTTTATCTTTTGTTCTTATCTTAATTCTACTATGCTAGGCTAGATTTACTTTGTGTTTGCTTAGATCTAATGAAACCTAGATGTTGATTATGTGTTGATTACTTGTCTATTCTTGTTTTGGATGAATGATATTATATGTTAGGCTTAAGAAAACTGGCAGATCTCCAAATGGTAACATGCTTGAACGTCTTAAGAAACATGAACCGAGGCGTACTAGGTCTTTATTGGTTGTATTTAATGCATGAGCCACTGTTTACAATCCCTATAGTTGTGCTGGGTCATGGTGTAGGAGGAGATAAGAGCTCATAGAGTTGGGGAGTTATGTATGCCACCCCACGAATGGTATTAAGGAATACAATCCGTCATCCATACAAGTGTAACAAGTAATTAACATGTAAAAGATATCTAGGGAGTAATGAAGTCTAAGTAAACACAATTTTTCCAACCACTGCTCACAACCTTAGTATAATTTAGTTTAATTTCATTTTCATTAGTTTATTTTAATTATATATTAGCTTTGGGTTAGTTGAATAGCAACTAATTCCGCCCTATCTTCCAAAACCCGAGATTTTACTTGCTTTTATAAAAAAATATAAAAATACAAAAATAATCATCTTTCACCTCTAGAACTATTAATTAGGTTTTCTAATCCTAGCGACACTATTCCTAAGCTGAACGATCAATCCCCCGGTACTTGTCACTATACTATACTACAACGATCAGGTACACTGCCTGGTGGGGGTTGTAAGCCTCGCGAGATCCCTCGAGAGGTAAAGCAAGGTGCGATTCCCACGCATCAAGTTTTTGGCGCCGTTGCCGGGGAATAGTTATTGTCTAGGTTAGGATTTCTTTTTATTAGGTCTACTTGCTAGATTCCTTTCTAGTAAGATTTTATTTTTATTTTTAGGTCTTCTTTAGTCTATCTTTTTCTTTGTGTGTTTGTTCGTAATTTCCATTGACTATTCCGTTCACCATTATGGAGTACGCGAATCCACCATACCACCAACCAAAAAGGCCATTCTACCCTGTTGACATCTCGAATTTCAAACAATATCGAGATGAACCCATATATGATGCATGGACTCGTTTTAAAATTTTACTTCGAAAATTCCCTCATCATAGTTTCTCTTTATCATCCCTAACCAAAACCTTTTACTATCGTGTCAGCCAATGTGACCAAATGCGCATCGATGATTTTGCCGATGGGGGCCCTAGAAAATTAAATGATGAAGAAGCATGGGATACCATAGAAAACTGTGCCCAATATTATGATAGAGTAGACAACCCAACAAACAACATCACAAATCAATCAAAAACAAGTTTGATGGAGCAAACAGGAAGTTTGTTGGGGGATGAATATACTCATGTTGAGATACCTAGTTGGATGGCACCTAATATCATAGTACAAAACAAACATATAGGTAATCTAGGTACAATGGAGGATGAGGTGGATAATCCAAGCCCACAAAGTACCCTACAAGTCCTACCATCATTTGAGGCACATACACCGCCCGTGACTTACCCGGAAGAAGTAGAAGAGACTATAGGAACTCCAATTGAGGTTGAACCCTTGGACCAAGCACCACCAGAGGATATAGGTTTGAACACTTGTAGTGATAACCTTACTCCTAGTTCTAAGGAAGTTCCTAGTTTTGATGAACCGGAGCCTCAACCAAAACCATTACCCAATCTTCCATCCTTGGATGTGAATTTAGGAATTGAAATAGGTCCCGATCCACCCATCAAACCATATAGTCTGGGTAGTCTTAGGACAAAGGTAGTAGACTTTAAGCCTTGTAGAGAGGAAGCTGACATAGGAGTGGAACATGACCTTACATGCTTACATCACCCATTTATGACTGATCACAAGAAACATTATGGGTTTAAACCGGGTTTCTTAGGTCAAGATGGATTCCCAACTAGGAGTCTCTCGAAATTGATAGAAGATGATCCCTCGAGAGGTAAAGCAAGGTGCGATTCCCACGCATCTTATTTCTTCGTGCCTTTGTTCGTAACTCTTTACCATCCGACATCATGGAAGGTGGTAACATCTTTGAACCCATCATCCCACCACAACAAAACCCACCATTAGAACCCCTTAGGCCCCGAACCTTAGGAGAGTATTCCCGACCTAGCCACCAAGGCTACCGAAACACCATTGAGCTCACCGGAGACAATGTGACCCCCTTGCGATCCGACACCATCCGGTTGGTGCAAAGCGGATGTGCATTCCATGGACTTCGCTCCGAAGATCCAAACCAACACCTTAAGGATTTCCTCAAAATCGTAGATTCCATAGACCTAGGTGTTGAAACTAGAGAGACTACCCGTTTACGCCTATTCCAATTCTCTCTACGGGATCAAGCTAGTCAATGGCTTGAGCGTTTACCCGCGGGATCCATCACCACATGGGATGATCTCACCACTCGTTTCCTTGCTCAATTTTTCCCACCGGGGAGAACTACTAAGCTTTATGAAGCATGGACTCGTTTCAAGGACTTACTCCAAAAAGTCCCTCATCATGGCATAGATCTTTGGCTCCAAGTCCAAATTTTTTATGACCATATCGACATCTCCACAAGGCGAACCATTGACCAATCGGCCGGTGGTAAGCTACGTGATCTTAGTGCGGAACAATCATGGGAACTCATAGAAGATCTTGCTCTCTATGACAATGAAAGTTGGAATGATCCCCGTGATTTGAACAAAACGGTCAAGGCAATATCTTTGCCTTCGAACAATTCAAGCACTCCCGACCGTAGGATCATGGAACTTGAGGACCAAGTCAAGTTTCTCATGAAATCTTACGAAGCTCCGAAGCATTCAAGCCAAGTGAACAAAATCACTTCTTCATGCGAATTATGTAGTGGTCCCCATGACACTCGTGATTGTATGGAACTCCCCGGAACAGCTTTTGCGGACTACGCATCCACGCGTACCGACGAAGCGGGAGATAAGTGGTACACTTTCAAGCCCGAGCCAAACACATACGGTGATTCATACAACCCCTCATGGAAAAATCACCCAAACCTTAGGTGGAAACAAAATCAACTCAATTCTTCCAATCCGCCTAATCGTTACCAATCAAACGGTCCACCATCCAACCGTACCTTTAACAACAATCCTTCTAACAACTATGGTAGTACCAACAATCTTGAAGGATTGACGTCAAAGTTCATAGCATCTCAAGAAGCCCGCATAGCTAAGTTTGAAGCCGATTTCAAACAAAATCAAAATGAGATGACCAATAGAATTGACACATTGTTGAAAGTTCTCAATGACCGAGAAATGGGAGCACTCCCAAGTGACACAATCAAGAATCCGAAACTAACCGTTAATTCCATATCATCCGTTTCGTCACCCGCTTCGTGTCCACAATATTATTCGGTCAAATCAACGAGCACGTGTTTCAAGCAAAACCAAGTTCCCCAAAAGGACCAATCAACTAAAACTCCCACTATAGAACCGGTCAAAAGTATTGTTGAAACACCTCTTACGCAAGACCTTGACGATGAATTCAAAGAACTTCACCTTGAACGCCCCGTCATTGATGTCTTAGCGCGTGCTCCCTACTATAGCGCCCTCCTAGAAAAATATGAGAAGTGTAAGCTAGGCAAAAATGGGACCGCCTTCGTTCAAAACAAGTTACCTAAAAAGCTTGATGACCCGGGTATATTTGTTTTGCCTTGTAAGATAGGAAGATCCGAAGCTTTTGACACATTAGCCGATTTAGGGTCAAGCCTCAACTTGATTCCCTTAACCTTATTCACCACTCTTAAGCTAGGAAAGTTAGAGGAAACGGAGGTATTGATAGGGCTAGCGGATGGGAGTATAGCCTACCCGGTTGGGATGATTAAGGATGTAGTTGTTCACGTAGGAAAGTTGACTATATTAGCGGATTTTCACGTCCTAGACATGGTTAGTGACACTACATGCCCATTATTGGTAGGAAGAGGATTTTTAGCAACCGCTAGTGCCATGATAGATTGCAAGGAATCTAAGATAGCGGTAGGTGAAGGCGATACTTGGTCGGTGTATAATGTTAAGAAGCATAGTTATGATTGTGATGATGAACCGACACCGCATTGGGTAGAGATGAATAGGAGACCGTCTAGATATGGACCTTGGATAGAAAGGAACTTCATAGGACCTCAATGCCCATTTTATCTAGAAAAGGATTTCGTTGAGAAGACACATTCGGTAGAACAACTCATAGCTAGAGATGAGGAGCTAGATCCCTTTGAGGACCCCTTAGTCTTTAGAAAGATGATTGAGTTCTTAAGCGTAATGCCTATTAATATAGAGTTGAATAAATGGAAAAGAGATGGAGATAAGTATGAATGGAGGTGGGACAAGCCACCTAAAGAAGGAGACGGATCATGGCACATGAGAATGACTTTGTATGATCCGGATGGAGAGACGTTCGAAAGGTCATATCATACTAAGAAAACCGATAGAAAGTTGAAACCTAAGTTCGATCCCAAAGATGTCCTCAATGAGGAACTCACCCGAATCACGTAGTAACCCACGACTTTGAGTCTAGCTATAAGACTCGTAAATAAAGAAAAGCGCTTCTTGGGAGGCAACCCATGTTTTGTGTGATTTTAATTGTTTGATTGTTATTTGCTTCCGTATGCATGTTTTATTTTTATTGTTGGTTGATCATGTTTCTCAATTAAAATGTGGAAATACTTTATTATGTTGTTTGGCCTAGTCTTAACTTCAACCTAAAAGTATTTTTGCAAAAGATAAGTGTAAGGGGAAACCCCAAATATGTTTTTAAGAAACAAACCGATCATGATTCTCCACAATATTTAATGAACATGTATATTCGTATTTGTTAGAGTCAAATGCTTGTATTGAGTCATAATGAAGTTTTGCAGGATTTTCCAGGAAGTAGGACAAAGTTTTTCCAGAAATTTTCCGGAAACTTAACATAAGAATTTCTGCAGGTCCATTCTGACGGCGTCAGGGAATTACTCTTGACGGCGTCAGGAGTCAAAAATCTGGAAATCTTACCGGTTTTGTTTTTCTAACGGAGTCTTATGGTTTTTGTGAATTATTAAGTTTTATAATCTCCAGGAAATCTGCAAACTTCATTCCACAAGCATTATATCTTACTTTGTTTTCTAGGATTTAGTAACTTATATAGGATGCCGCCGATTTTACGCGAGGTTGCCTTGTCTACTTTTGTCAGGATTTACAGGTTATTTATGACAAGAAGATGATTTATATTCTGGAAGGGAAGCTTTGATTGTTCATTTTCTTGGAGGAAGATTTAACCTGGCCAACCTATAATCCATACCGAGCGAATCAGGGGAGTATTTGATTTCATTCTCTTTACTTTTTCACTTTTACATTCTTTACTTGAACATTGGGGACAATGTTCATCCTAAGTGTAAGGGGAGGGTAAAAAGATGATACCTTACATATGCACTTTCGCTTGAGTTTGTTTTGTTTGATAGTAGATGTGTAATAAAACTATGAGAAATACTTGTTAGTGTAATTTTAGCGCCAAATTTAAAATTTTTTACAACATTTAGGAGTGAAACTTTAGCCATAGCAAGCGTCTCATGGATAGGAGGTTGTATGACTAGCACATAACCGTATATTCAGAAAAATTTTCCACCCAAAAATGTGAGGTTCGCCTTTAGATTTGATAGGAAAAGCATTTATTATTAGTGCTTATGAGTGTACCGGTAGCATTTAGATTCTAGAACTTGCGTTAGTGATGCATCCCGAGACCGCTAGTGAGACTACATTCGTGTAGTAGGATTTACTACATGATAAGAGGCATTAGGATCACCCTTGTGTTAAACCCGTATTATGATTACTTGACCATTTAAGTCATATTGCTTGACTAGTTAAGTCAACTAATTTTTCCCACACCCTTAGCGTTGTACTCATTTTTAGTACACGAAACCCCTAGTACACCCCTCCGAGCCTATCTTTTCGTTTCTAACTTTAAGCATCTTACTTAAAGGAAGAATTTGTTAAACCCCACTTAAATGTACACCCAAATCGCCTTAGCCTTCCGTGTATGCGCTCATTTTTAGTGCATTATTGTTATTTGTTAAACCCTAAGTTAACTTTCTAATTGATTACATGGTTGCTAAGTCGAGTCATATCCTTGTACATATTGTTTTGGGACGATTGGGACTCATGGGTAAGTACTTATTTTATGGAGTAATGGGGAAGAACATAATATTATTACCCCCATATGTACGTTAATCTTAAAAGTGCTCCAAGTGTTTTGATTTTCTTAATTCGAGTCATTAGAATAGTTAAATGTAAAGTATGTAAAGATTCAAGTGTAAGGGGAATTCTCAACCCCTATGATGTATTATTTTGGATGGTAGGGTAAGAGTGTATGAAAAAAAAAAAAAAAAAAAAAAAAAAAAAAAATCGAAAAAATCAAGAAAAAGAAAAAAAAAATATAGAAAAGAAAAAAAAAAAAAAAAAAAAAAAAAAAAAAAAAAAAAAAAAAAAACATACGGACTACCATCCCGTTTTCATTCTATGTTCATTTTTATGTTTTTGTTATTTTTCATTTATTAGCTTAAGTCGAGTCTAGTCTTGGCCTAGCAACGCCATATTGTACATGTAATTAACCAAGATTGTTAACTCGCCACCAGTAAAACTTCCTTTATCCAACAAAACCGTGTAATTCATATCCCTACACCTAACGTTATAACCCTTTTAAAAGACCTCTTTGATAGTTTATCCTAGGTGCTTACGCCATGTGGTGGAGGTTTGATCCTTTCCCAAGCCTATGGTAATCTATTTTGCTATGACAGGTAGTGAAAGATATCTTCCATTTCCATAATGTTATATTACTTTATTACACCCGAGAGATGTGAGTATCTAAACACTATTTGTGAGGTGCTTGTGTATGACCTCCGTGCTTGTCTATTGGTCTTTAGTGGAACGATTATTTGTTGTAATTACTTTTATATTAGTGTTAAATGACCCCTAACTTGTCTTTTGAGTAGAATAAAAGCTCATTTGCTTGAGGACAAGCAAATCTCAAGTGTAAGGGTATATGATGAGGCGAAAAATGATCCGTTTTTAGGGGGTCATTTAAGCCCGAATCCGACTTTATTTGATTAAATATTGCCCTAAATCGTTCCTTTTGTGATTTTAGGTGTTTGGAGAGTGAATTCTGGAAAAGAAGCCATTTTGGACGTTTTTGGAGCATA
This sequence comes from Artemisia argyi, assembly GCA_030686995.1. Taxonomy (NCBI): domain Eukaryota; kingdom Viridiplantae; phylum Streptophyta; class Magnoliopsida; order Asterales; family Asteraceae; genus Artemisia; species Artemisia argyi. Next base: position 212,452,101 of record CM060702.1, on the reverse strand, counting down.
AAAGTGAAGAAAACGACAAAGTACCAAAAATCCATGCTGAAGATACAAGGTGACGGCGTCAAGACCAACATCTTGACGGCGTCAGACATGAAGAATTAAACACCGTAGCTGGTGACGCGTCAGATGGATAGGTGACGGCGTCAAAGTGGCAAAGAATAAAATATCGTAGGTGGTGACGGCGTCACATAGGCCGTCACAAGTGGATCTAGGGCGTCCGAGGAAGTATATGGCGGCGAGGTGACGGCGTCAGAATTAACTCTTTGACGCCGTCAGAGTGTTTTTCCTATATATAGTTTTCTATTTTTTTCATTAAAGAGAGAGAAGTTTTGGTGAAACCCTAAAAACGATTTTGGTGCCTCTTTTACAGGTTTTTCAAGGGTTCTAAACCCTTGAGACCTTGCATTGTAATTGAGATAAGTATACTTTCAATTCAATCAATATGTCTATGTGTTGGTTGTTTATCTTTTGTTCTTATCTTAATTCTACTATGCTAGGCTAGATTTACTTTGTGTTTGCTTAGATCTAATGAAACCTAGATGTTGATTATGTGTTGATTACTTGTCTATTCTTATTTTGGATGAATGATATTATATGTTAGGCTTAAGAAAACTGGCAGATCTCCAAATGGTAACATGCTTGAACGTCTTAAGAAACATGAACCGAGGCGTACTAGGTCTTTATTGGTTGTATTTAATGCATGAGCCACTGTTTACAATCCCTATAGTTGTGCTGGGTCATGGTGTAGGAGGAGATAAGAGCTCATAGAGTTGGGGAGTTATGTATGCCACCCCACGAATGGTATTAAGGAATACAATCCGTCATCCATACAAGTGTAACAAGTAATTAACATGTAAAAGATATCTAGGGAGTAATGAAGTCTAAGTAAACACAATTTTTCCAACCACTGCTCACAACCTTAGTATAATTTAGTTTAATTTCATTTTCATTAGTTTATTTTAATTATATATTAGCTTTGGGTTAGTTGAATAGCAACTAATTCCGCCCTATCTTCCAAAACCCGAGATTTTACTTGCTTTTATAAAAAAATATAAAAATACAAAAATAATCATCTTTCACCTCTAGAACTATTAATTAGGTTTTCTAATCCTAGCGACACTATTCCTAAGCTGAACGATCAATCCCCCGGTACTTGTCACTATACTATACTACAACGATCAGGTACACTGCCTGGTGGGGGTTGTAAGCCTCGCGAGATCCCTCGAGAGGTAAAGCAAGGTGCGATTCCCACGCATCAGTGGTGATGAAGGGCGCACAGACATGCGCTTCGTAGCTCGGTGGGCAAAGCGTGGAGCCACATGAGCCAAAGCCTCATGAAGTGTAAGATGTCTCGAAGTACCAGGAAGCCCCAAAGAAGATGAGGGTCCCTGAGAAGTAGATGAAGCAGGTGGTGCAGAAGTAACTGCTGTCGGTGATGAAGTAGCCGAATGCATGGCAACCTTGTAAGGATCATCAGGAGCCATGGTGATCTGTGCTGGGCGGAATGGATCAGCTAGAAGATCCTCAGAAACATCGAACGTATGGGAGGCCTTAGTCTGTAACAACGGCGTAGGGTAGGTGTAAGTGTTTCAAAACAACTAAACCGCGAACTCAAAATACCGTATCAAAATCATCATAAAATCCCAATCATATAATTCCAAGAAAGATTTTTAATACCGCATTACTAAAACATTTCCAAAATAAATAAGCCATCTAATTTCCCAAAACGCCATCATATCACATAATCAATATATCTAAAATTCTCAATTCATCTCAAAATCTCATATCTAATCATTATCTCATAATACCTCAATAAAATCGAAGATGCTTTGGCTTGGCGGGCTGGCGGGCATTGGTCGAGGATCATTTTTTATAAAAATTGGTTATAGTTTAGGTGTTTAATTATTACCTAGTTCTCTATAACCTTGGCTCTGATACCAATCTGTAACACCCCCAAAATTTGGTACAGCGGAAGACTAAACAAGCTTTCGGGGTGCTACGTGGATTGGTATCCATCACAAGTCATAAAAAACTAGATAAAGTAAACATAAGTAAAACACAACCAAACGGGGTTTTTAAAGTTTACATTCATCCCAAATTTATCCAAAGTAAGGCCCAAAAGAAACAAACGTAGGTCCACAATTACATATCAGAGTTTGAGAAAATTGATCCTTAAACCGAGTTGCCAAAGCCAAGCCTTCCAATCCAAGCATCCAAAATCATAACTTAATTACCTGAGAAAACGCGCTAAAAGTCAGCTTTCGCTGGTGAGATCATAGGTTTAAATTCTTAATTCAATCAAGAGGACATATACACAAAACACTTGCTAGCTAGACTAGGCCTCATATCACTAAACCAAACCTATAGGTGCACACACTATAGTCCAAAACCAAATCAAATCAATATGCATTCGAAAGGATGCGACATGCCCAACATTCGTAAGGATACGTCATGTTCATGCATTCGTAAGGATACGACATGCGCTATAACCTACCTAGTTCTATAACCATAGCAAGTTTTAAACAAAAAGCGATAAAAGTCACATAAAACAGTTTGCACGTTTCTACCCAAGTACTGAAAACAAAGTTCAAGAGTAAAAGTGGGGCTATGACTCACCTCAAGTCCACATATCAACACAAATAAATCGGTAGAATCAAGAAGTATCACAACTCAAAAGGCGGCAACTACGGACTCGACACTTCCTAACAATATAAACTCTTCTCAGAATCGATTCCTCAAAATCAAATATTCCCAATCCCGAACGTATTCCTTTTTACTTTCCAAAAATCCATTTCTCGTATTATTCTCGCATTAGTTTGGCGTTTGGTATCCATGTGGGTGGAAGGTCGACACAACTCAAACCAAGATAATCACAACGAAGAGAATAATAAAACGATCTACAGGTCTAATATTAGCCCAATATATTATTTAAACAAATCATCGAAGTTTATCAAATCTGTCGAATTGGTACTCTTCCACAACTTATTTACCTAATATATTATTTCAAGATCATACCCAAAACCTAAGTCACATAGCACGTAAAATACTATATGGTAAGTATCTAAGTTTAATAAGTTCCCTAAATATATCGTCAAACTTACTAAATTCGTCAATTCGGTAAACCTTACGAGGTATTTTAGTAGCTCATTATTCCTGTACACATACCACAACCTATGGGCTTCTAGGGTGCAATACCCATTAATATACCCTTTTTATATAACCAAGTAAGTCCTATTTAATCCGTCGATCAAATAAGTTACGTAGTTATAGAAAATGAATATATTAACGTCACATATCCGTGACAAGCACAAAAGTCATTAAATGAATAATATGGCCCACTTGGACTCAAGTGTCCTCGATCTCGTATAACTCGTAAGTTCTTGTTTTATTTTCCAAAAAGGCATTTCGTTTCGTAGAGAATCCAACGTTATAATTATATCGTCATTTATAATTGTTTGTTTATAATAACGTTCCCGATATTTGTTATACTATTTTCATAGTATAATATTTATCGTTACATTATTATTTTATTACTCATGATCATTTTATTCTTATTATACGCACTTGTATAAATATATATACGTTTTCACATTTATATATTTATATAAATGTTTATATTATTAATATAAGTATTACAAGTTTTTATTATTAAGTTTAATTATAATTAATATCGAGTTATAAAAGATAAGTCACATGTCCGAGTCATCACTCTCGGCTCATTGTCCAAATCCAAGTGCTAAGGCGTTTTTCTGAAATCAATCGTTGACTAGAAAGTCAACGTGACTTCGACTCGCACAACCAAGAGTCCAAATTAATAATATCAAACTCAACCAAAAGTAATCCATCTCCGTCATCAAGTCCCATAATCACATGCTATAACAATAAGGTCCGTCTACGGCACCTTTCTAACCTATCTCCGTCATTCTAAGTAACCGTCTCACAATCGGTTCCCATATCACCTCCGTCAACACAACTCCATAAACATTACCACTAATCCGAATAATCCCAACGTCAATCTCATATATATATATACGAAACCAAAAATAATAATAACTAACAATAATAAAAGCGTACAAATAACTACCACAACCAAATCAAACTCAATTATACGGGTCGACCTACCAAGTCAAACCCGGGTCAAAGTTCACCACAAGACGTGTGGGTCCCACCCGAGACCTCTAGGGTCTCGGCTAGCTCAAACGAGCTCGAACCAAAACCAAACCGAACCTCATGGTTCTCGGCATCACAACACAACAATAATCAATGAATTCCAAGTCCAAGAATGAATCAAAACCTCCAAATATATAACCAAAAACCTAGTTATCATCAACACGAGACCAAAATCATCAAGAAACCACATAGCTCGAAAATGACACAAGCCGAGAGCAAAAGCTCTCGGTTAGGTCTCGACCTCACCAAGAAAACAAGAAACCCGGATACCAAACTTGTTTATTATCACGTTTTTAATCAAAACCCAACCAAAAGAAATATAACTCGTGACCCCATGGGTCACGTTTCATCCAAATATGAGTCACAAATCACTTGTGACTCGTCTTACCTTCGATTTCACAAGACAAGGACGTGAGAACTCCAAATATAAAGAAGATGGTGGTAAGTTTGAGGTGGTAACGAGAGTAAAAATAAGGGGGTAGGGCGCGTGTGGTAGTAGATCAAAAAGAGGAGTTGATGGGGATTCAAATGATGGTGGCGGTGTAGTATGGTGACCGGCAGTGTGGCGGCTGTGGTGGTCGGAATATAGGCGGCTAGGATTTTTTTTTGGAGATGATGATGATGATATAATTTTAGAGAGTGAGTGTGTGAAGGTGATGGTTGTGTTGTTATGTTTGTGTGTGTGTGTCGTGTGGGTGTTAATACCCAAACAAACACGAAACCAGCCCATGGCCCTTTTATTAAAACATTTTTTTTTGACTTTATTAATAAGGGTAATGTAGTAATAGTGGGTGTTGAGTCACGAAACACGAGGACCAAACCCGTAACCATTTCAAAATAACATGACACCTTTAAATCACATTCGTTCCTGTAATAATAAAAATCTCTCGATACGTTCAAATATTATATATACCGAACGGTAAATAACAAATTAGATCGTGTTAGGTTATTTCTAGTGCGGGAGTCAACGTAGTGCCACGAAACGTCTCAATCAACAATCTCAACATAAATTTCATATCAAAATAATAATTCAAATTTAAATTCACAGAAACTTCATAATTCGAAACCACGGTTCAAAGTTTACAAATTTCTCGCGAATAAATTTCAAATATTCAATTGTCATTAAACTTTAAAGTAATGCATATTTTAAAATGTCTCCCTAATTATTGCCAGTTGTCACAACATAACTCTTCATTTTCTTTGCATAAAATCACACATTTGCTAGGAAATGTAAAAATAACATAATCATTACATTAATAATACGTTATAAAAAAAATACACGTAAAAGCCACGTTACATTAATATAAAAATAACCTAATATCTTCTAGGAAAAAAAATACACGGATAAAAGAACACAATCATCCTATTTAATTTTATGCATCAAAATAATTTTAGCACTCGCTTTGTTATTTACTTTCCCCACAATAGTAAACAAATCAAAAGAATATCATAATCTTTTGAAGCACATCTTTTAAAAAAGTCTCAATCAAAGCACGATTTTATGGTGTAATGTCTTTGCATTCCTTATATGCTTCAATCATATCTTTTTTAGCTTTGCTTGCATTTACAAAGATCATAGTTGTGTCCACCAGTGCTTGTGAATGGCGCTTATCCTCATCAACTTATTTCATTACTTTAACTTTGATTTCCTCGATGGTGCGTTGAACAGTGGAAGAGATCAATCAGTAAGATTTTTTATTTTTTTTTCGGATTGAAAGTATGGAAAATGAGTAGTTGGTGTGGTCATGGTTTATGTGGATAGAGGATAGGAATTTATAAGAATTTAAAAGATTTTTGTTTTAAAAAAATAGGTAAAAAAATAATAGTAACAAATGGTTACTTTTAAAAGTCCGATAATTAGAAACTTCAGGACCAATGGCGTAACATAGAAAAAGAATTACGGATATACCCATCATGTGTTATGCACGTGCAGAGATTAATGGAAAAAGACTTACGGATATACCCATCATGTGTTATGCACGGGGAAGGTAATGATTGTTAGGAAAAATGACTCGCAACGAAGTTAATGAAAAAATTGAGGACTAAACACGCGAGTTTTGAGAATTTAGGACCAAATGCCTTAATTGGTTCTGGTTTGAAGACCAATGGTGTTATTTACTCTTCTTATTAAGATAATGGACAAATAATCTTTTTGGTCAACTCAACCCGTACCAAACAAATATTGCCATAGACCTACTACGCAACACGTTCATATTGCCATCTCCTCACCAAACAACATATTTGATTTTTTTAGTTTGTGGATCAGTCGTGTTTTACACTTACATTAAGATTTAGGAGTACGTACTATAATTGCTATATCGATAAATCATTTGGCGTCGATTCTCCTGGAAATTTATAGAATTAGTATTTCCGTCATGCATGCTTTGCTTGTGGGCGCACAATTTTGGTTTTAAAGACCATGTGAGAAACTCTCAAAAAATACCAACCGAGTACTACCTTCACTTACGAGTTCCCCCGCATTTGTTTCAAAAACGCTTTGTGTCTCCCGAAGTACAAATTTACTTAAAGAACACAACATCGCTTCAAGCCAAAGAGGGATTCACCAGTGTCTCATAAAAGTTATGATATGTGATGTTTAAATCACACTGAGATTATAATCGTCAAGTATTTGCAATTGAATTTCTTATCTAGCTAATATATTGGCATGGCTAAAATCTTAGAAATTCAATACGTGTATGTTATTTTAGCATTATCTTTTCATTTACAGTACGTCTGTAACATTGATGTGAACATGGACTTTAATACTACCTTTAAAAATTTAAATAATTTGTGAGTCATCAATGTGCAAGGATGACTTGAATATAATAATAGAACTATCCATCTTTTATTTAAAGAGTAAAGATCATTTGAAGACCAAATTTTTTTTACATATCAAGAGACTAATCTTCACCCTCCATCTTCCCTCCATCTTTATTTGATCTAATGGATGAGATTAATCCCAACAATTTAAAAAACCCACTTTCATCCTTTTTTTCAAATATTAATATCTTTCAAACCGTTAATCGTTAAGCGAAAAAAAATATACCGTTACGACGAGCATTTAATTATCTTTCTATAGATAGGCTAATTGATATATTTTCGACAAAAAAATTTTTTTTTTGTTTTTTTCACGTTTTTTTTTCGTGGTCGAAAAAATCATATATGATATTACATATCATATATGATATTATACATGATATGTAATATCATATATGATATTATACGTAAAATCATATATGATATTGCATATCATATATGATATGCAATATTATATATGATTTTACATATAATATCATATATGATATTATATATGATATTATATGTAATATCATATATGATATTACATATCATATATGATATGGAATATCATATATGATTTTTTTTTGCCAGGAAAAAAAAACGTGAAAAAAACAATTTTTTTTTCTTTTCGAAAGTATATAAAAGTGCCCGTCTATAGAAAGATAATTAAATGCCCGTCGCGATGGTGTAATTATTTTCGCTTAACGATTAACGGTTTAAGAGATATTTAAATTATAAAAAATGGGTGAAATAATAAAATCCTTTTAATCTCAACCATTGATTTCCTTTTTAGATGGATGGTGGGGATGAGTCCCTTGGTATGTGAGGAATGTTTGGTTTGTTAAATAACTCGACTCTTATTTAAAAGGATAGTTGTATCTTGATACGATTTCTAATTGTGTATTTAAAATAAATAAATAAAATAAAAAAATTTGGTATATCATACTTTACCATTATACCCCTACCATTTACACACTCAAATTAATCGGGTAGGCGATACATCATGATTACGAGATTCAAAAATATGATGTACCAAAAAAAAAAAAAAAAAGTTTCACAAAGTTAAAAACGTTAAAAACGTGACAAGTAAGACACATAAAGATGCAATTACCCCTTAGTTAAAATTTTAAAAATTTCTATTTGTTTTTCTTGTGTTTTTGTAAAAAGAACAAAAGAATAGTATGCGTTGACTTAGATCCTCTCCTTATTATAAGGATCATGTAGTGCTCTATATATTTGCAAAACATCTATACAAAATATCACTTAACTCAAATATTACCATTTTCAAAATGGTTAAAGTAGTTATGAAACTTGCAGCTTACTCTGCTATTATTCTTTTCATGTTACTTGGTAACGTAGCAAGTCGTCATTTAAGTTACGATGCTCCTGAGTTAGTGTCTGATGGTGTTAGTAATGGTAATGTTGCTCGTGAAGAAGAATCATTTCTACGTCTTAAAGAAGATTCTTCTGAAGAGCAATGTGAGCTAATGTATGGCTTTTTGCCATGTTCGACTAATATACCGAGTCATGTCTTTCTTATCGTGATATATGAGTATTTGTTATATCATGCTGAATCATATGCTGGTGGTGATGGCCGAATTTTTCGCTTTCTTGGAAAGAACTTTTTCGTTTTGAGTTTTTCGCAGCTTCTTGATTCTCTTCCAGATGCTTTGATTCTTCTTGGTTAGATCTCTTTTTTAAGTTCATTGTTTTCTAGTTTTTTATTATATGAAGAAAAATATAGCATCTGTGTCTGTGATGAAAAAGATGAAATAGTAATGGAGCAAAATTGTGGTCAACATATAGATTCAGTATATTTAAGTACCAAAATTCAGAAATCAATGTACACGAGTGGAACTAGGAAAAGGATTAATGTAAATCTTGCTTTTCTACATTTAAGAGTGTGGCACAATTAAGTTAGATTTTTAGTATTTTGTTAGTTGAATCCTTTGCTGTCCATGTGTTGATGTTTGTGATCTCTGAACAAGGAATTCAGGGTAACTCAAAGTGATTGATTGAGTTTCTAAGTGGTGAAAACATAATTGAATTTCATTACTGATTTATTAAATTTCGTATAATACTTATGGAGGTTGTCCAACTATTCAACTTTTTCATTAAGGTGACTCGTATACTTTTTGGATTTCGTTTATACCAAATCCGGTCAAAAACATTCTTGATATTAAACTTCCCTTAAAGTGTGTTTGAAAAGACAAATATACCTTGCTGTTTGTATTCTGTAGTGTAAACTAGCTTTGTTCAAAAAAAAAAAAAAAAAAAAAGTAGTGTAAACTAGCTATTGGTCAAAAAATTAACGAGCATTTTCGTCAACCAGCAGGATGTATATTTGGGCTGCCAATATGTAGTTTCAATATATGGGCGACCTTATTGAAAATAGTTATCCCTATCAATCACAATGCCATATTGCCATGACTATTGAATGGTATTTAAAAAAAAAAAATAATAATAATAAAATAAAATAAAAAAAGTAGTGTGTAAACTAGCTATTGGTCAAAAAATTAACGAGCATCTTCGTCAACCAGCAGGATGTATATTTGGGCCGCCAATATGTAGTTTCAATATATGGGCGACCTTATTGAAAATAGTTATCCCTATCAATCACAATGCCATATTGCCATGACTATTGAGTGGTATCAAAAAAAAAAAAAAAAAAAAAAAAAAAAAAAAAAAAAAAAAAAAAAAAACCCTATTTTTTGTATTTCTAATCTTGATCGTTGATTACAGCATCTGGACTGTCAAGTAGTAAAGAAAAAGCTCAAGAATATGTTGTTACGGGTGCTGGACTGCTAGCTGGATCGTCAATATTACTTCTTACGCTTCTATGGGGAATATGCTTCATCTGTAGCCGGAAAAAGTTCTATGTAGCACCTGGTTCTGACGTACAAGATCAAGGAATCCCACTATTAACCGGTTTGCATTTTTCATCTCTTAACAATCATGAATTCATGATCACTAACATATTATTTCTTATTTGCTTATATGCTTTGAAATGCATTAAGTTTAACTGACGTGAATATGTTTGTTTAGGTTCTGGTGTTCTTACAGATCCGGAAACCTGTTATCATGCCAAAGTTATCTTCTATTCGCTGATACCGTTTGTAGTCATCCTATTGCCGAGTGTTTTTGGTGTATCGTATTCTAGTCAAGAATATGAGATTGTCCTTCTTGTGTCACTTTCGGTTTCGCTTTTTTGCTTATTCTGTTACTTCCTCTATCAGGTACATATTCATTGGCAAGATGTGCATCATATGTAGATATTGAAATTATCTTCTGTTTTTGGCTTTCTGACATTATTTTCTTGCAGCTTTCTGATTCACGAATACAGGATAGGAGACGGGAGTATGCAGAAGTTGAACAAAAAGTCGAAATGCATGTACCGTTTTATGATGTTCAAGCACTTATTCTAGACAGAGAAAAACATCTCATGATTAAGCAAAAAGAATTGGAGAAAACGTTGAAAGATCCTGCGACTTGCAAAGAAACAAAGACCAAGGAAGAATTCTATTATCAGTTTGAAGAATGGATTGATAGCACGAAACAATTAATGGATGATCCATATTCCTTGGATAGAACAGGAACTGAATACAATGAGGTGAACGTCGTGCTATAAACTAGTCTCATTTTTTTGCTTGATGAACTTATTGAAAAATGGCTTGGGCTGAGGTGGCTATTTCAACCCATTGAGTTATGAGTGAATAGTGACTTGATTCCGGATATGCTTGATCTCTAATAGAATGACGAAAAAATATGCTAGAAAGAAAACTGGTTGAAAGTCGCCCTTGATAAGCTATAATTTTTAAAAAACAGCTGATTTGACCCGTGCGTGACCCAACCCAATCTGCATTAAAACGGGAAAAATGAAATAGTATGCTCGTATATTATGCAAATAACCTTAAAAAAAATAGGACACAAGTGTTTGATGGTGAAACCAACCCTGCCTGCTTTGACCTGTTACTTAACCAGCCCATTTTGCCACTTCTGTCTGTGAACGATATACTTTTCATTGATATATTTCAGGTTGTGGAACTATTACTTGAAGATACGAACAAGTTGGTAGATTTAATATCCGAAATGATGGAACGTGCATCAGGAGAGAGATTACTTAGAAAAGATGGAACACAAGATCCATCTGTCATAGACAGGTGACACAAAGCTACAGTTTATGCATATTTGGTATTCTGATCTGTAGGGCCTAACTTCCTGTTGAATTTTCAGCTTCTTTAGATGCATCGATAATATAATGACAATGATGGATCTGTTACAACTACTGAACTCAAAAACTTCATCATGAGAGAGGAGATGCTGGTGGATGTCGAGGTAGCAGATATCATAATGAGACATTTAGACGTTGATGGCAATGGAGTCATCGATAAAAAAGAATTTAAATCCGGAATTACAAAATTGCTCATTTCACGTAACTTACATAAGCAGTCACTGGCTCGCACCGGGGTAAGAAACATTTTGATAAATTGTAGAGATTGAGAAGTAAATGGGTCGATATGGGTTATGTTTTATATCCAATGGGGTACATACATACATACATACATAAAAATAAGGTGTTTGGGATTGGTTAATTAAGTAATGCTGCTTATATTAGTGCAGATTTTTTTTTTTTTTTTTTTTTTTTTTTTTTTTTTTTTTTTTTTTAGCGACTCTAAAAGAAACAAGTTGATACGTGCTTCTTTTCTTTTCTTTTTTTTTTCTTTTTTTTTTGCACATAAGTCGTTTAAGGTAAGCGATCCCAAACGCCCCTGTGTACGACCTCGTAAATTGCTATGTGTAGAAGGAAAATAAATATATATTGCAATAATCTAGTTTTTTTTTTTTTTTTTTTTTTTTTGAACGGCAATAATCTAGTTTTTGTAACACTAATATTTTATGCACTAGCTACATATTAGAAAAGCCAAAAATGTTTGGACAATCCGACCAGTTCGACTTGTTTCCTCTAATAAGTTGTTTGTTTTTCGCAGAAAGACGACAAGTACCATCGGGCTGAAGCAAAGGCGAAGGCTGCTGAAAAATATAAGGCAATTATATTATTGATAATTGGAATCTTTATGCTAACGTTTTTGGCTGAGCCTTTAGTGGAAAGTGTTAGAAAATTTTCAGAATCTGTAAAGATAGAGCCTTTTTACGTATCGTTCATCTTAGTCCCACTGGCTACAAATGCTAGAACAGCTATTGCAGCTATACAAGCTGCAAAGCAGAAGAGACATCATACAACATCTTTAACTTTCTCCGAGGTTTGGCACTTCCTCAATCACTGTTTCATTTTTGATAATTATAACCTGAATAAACCCATTTACTTAGTAATTGACAAACTCTATTTGCCTAATATGCAGATATACCACAAAGTTTTCATGAATAATATCCTGGGATTTTTCGTTCTAACCTCAGTTATATATTTCCGCGGGTTGACATGGCATTTCTCAGCTGAGATTCTAGTTGTAATCATCGTTTGCATTATTATGGGACTTCTTGCGAGTTACAAATCCAAGTTGCCAAACTGGACATTGCTCATTGCTTTCCCTCTTTATCCACTATCCTTGGTTGTGGTTTACTTTGTAAACGATGCTTTTCAGTTTACATGAAATGGGTATGTTGAATCTGCATAAAACACTGTGCGTCCATTTGATTGACTCCGAGAAGTGGTTACATATACGAGGAGGCATTATGTAATGATGTTTTTTTTTTCCATAATAAGCTTAAATAGCATAAATTTCCATATTTGCGTATCATATAAAATTTTAGCCGAAGACCTCGATTTTATTGTAAAGATATGAGATTCTAACCGAGGCGAGTTTGTATGTGTATTGCTTTTGTTCGTTCAAAACTTCTTTTGTTTACTCAAGTTTAAGACCATTTTTTAAGGTGACATAAGGATGTGTAATCATGTAAATTTGTTAATTGCAAACAAGGCTAATTTATTAACATACCATTAGGGATGAGCATTTCGGCCCGAATCCCGGAACCGTACCGGTACTGTACTGAAACGGTACCGATCCCGATATACGGTACGGTACCGGGACTACGAAATAAGGTGAAAAAAAAATTGGGACCACTAATTCGTTACGGGACCGGTAAAAAATGGGGAAAACCCGATTTTCCGGTACTGGTACCGGTACCGATACCGATACTGGTACGAGTATCCGAATCCCGTTCGGTACAGTACCGGTACCACTAATTTATGCTCGGGAAAAAATCGGTAACACTAATTCGGTACGGGATCGGTACGGTACCGGTACCGTGCTAATCCGTACATACCATCTAAATTGTATAGCTAAAAAAATGGTCTAATGGGTATCTCCTCATTTTGCCTATTTAATCATGATTGAATTCGTTTCCCACAATCTTGTATTAATCCGGTAATTATCTCCCTCATTTCCATATGCAATCGCTTTTTGGAAAATTATACATATTACTTTCCATATATAACTTGATCAATATCACATTATCGCTGAACGGCTTAGATTAAGTGGATGAACTAGATTTAAGCCATGGTATTGAACTGCAAGTTTGAACTTTGAAGACAAAATGTAACTACTTTGACCTTGACTTTGTTGACTTCAAAAGTCTATTTGGTGTTTTGGTTGTTATTATTTATTTACTTAGTTAAATTTGTTTTTGTATTTTATTTGTTAGTTACAAAGACTCTTCTCCTTTTCTAATTTTAAAGAATCTTCATTAGATAATGTTAAGGTGGTATTGGTAGTATGATCTAGTAAAGAACAGTTCTGCTAATTACAGTAGTAATTTGCACACAGCAAACCTGACATCACCGTGATAACGTATATGCAATAAAGCATATACATGCTCGGAATGTAAAAGTACATATAACGTGCATTCCGTAAGAACATTCAAATATACGAATTCATGCTCGGGGACAAAGTATGATCAACGTCCAAATATATTATATATTTGACGTAAGAACTATATTTGGCCAAGCTACACATATACCATGCATGCATCCTAAAATAAAAGATCTTCTAGAAGTAGTCATTAATGACACCAAGGCCAACTAGTTCTACAATATTCGTCTGCAGTGGATAAAGATAAGCGAAAATTACTGTACATGGTATGTCACAAAATACCCTAATTTTGAGCCGTTTTCAAAAATACCCCATGATTCCCCTTAAAAGTGTACGCGACATTAGGGGAGGACAGATGTCAACATTCTGGCTCGGGCAAAAAAAAAATATATATATATAGCATGTCGCGTATGGATATACGCGAGACATGAAAAACCATACGCGACATGCATTAATTTGCATGGGGAAGGAGCATGTTTGCATGGGGAAGTAGCGTTTGCATGGGGAAGGAGCAATTAGCATGAAAAGCTACAATGGAGAAGACGGATCAAGCAATTTTTGGAGAATATATGGTGCATGTCGTGTACAAATTTTCACATAACCTAGAAATAAACTTTCATCTCTTTGTGTATCTTTGTGTATTGTAGTGTGATAGCTTTGGTGTTGTTTTGGTGGTGCAGTGGTGTTGGTGGTGTGGAGTTGTGGTGTTGGTGCAGTGGTGGTGTAACATTTGTTGCTGGTGCAGTGGTGGTGTGGCGTTCTGGTGGAGTATTGTTGGTTTTGTTGAATTTTGGTGTTGTTCTGTGGTGGTGGTGTGGTTGTTGCTGGTGGTCTTGTGGTGGTGCTGGTGGAGTTGTGTCGTTGTTGTGGTGGTCTTGTGGTAGTGGTTGTGGTAGTTGAGTAGTGTGTCATAATGGCGCAATATCTGGTAATACTGAAATATAATTTTTTTTTGTCATTATAATTATTGTTTATTTGTTACGTATATGTTTTGTAAATATATATTTATTATGTCTTTTGGTTATTTTAGGATTATCCTGCGCAAGTTACATGTAGGAGTAGGTTGTCTTTAATTCGTAACATTAGAAAACTGATATTGAACACCCTTAAGGAAAAAATGTTTAGAGAAACATGTTTTGGTTGGATGTTAGACATTCCGAATATGCAAGAGAGCGGGGTGTTAATACACTATTTTTTATGCCACCAAGTTGCTTGCCAAGAGGGAGACACAAACACAGTTCCATTAAGATATCGTGTACGTACTCTTGATCGTTTAGGTGAGGTTGAAATTCAGTTTGGTAGGGAGGAATTTTGTCTAGTTACGGGTTTAAGGTTTGGGGTTGATTTTATGGAGTCATATATACGCTCTAACTTATTTAGGAGACGTGTGTTCCCTTCTACTATTGATTCCAAACCTATACACGTTGTAACTTGTTAACAATGATAAACAAAGACGCGTTTAATAAGTTGAGCGACAAAGATGGGGTTCGACTTTGTTTGTTAGCTGTTTTGATGTTGGTGTTGGAAGGTACTGAGCATGGGAATATAGTAGATGGATTTTTGCTTAGGCTAGTTGAGGATTTAGATAAGTGGAATGTCTTTCCGTGGGGGTCGTATGTATGGCCAACTTTGTACAATCATCTCCGGGATGCAGCATTTAAGCGTAGGGATAAGCACTTTTCCGCCGATAGGGACCCTACTAAACCTCCTAAGTACACGTTGAATGGACTTCTATGGGCTTTTAAGGTATGCCATTAATCTATTTATACAGTTCATGTATACATATAATTGTGGTTATTTTAACGAATTTATTTTTTAATTTTTATTTTTTTTTTAATTTTTTTTTAGATTTGGATATTGGAGATGTTCCCCAGGGGTGCTAGCCCTTATTTTTTCAGTCATCATCAAGTGTTGCATCCCCGGTCCGTTGCATGGAGTTTTAATAAAGTGGTCGTTAGAGAAAGTATTGACAAGTTTTTGGACGACCAATTGAGGGTGAGTTTGAGATATTCAATTTTTTTCAACTATTATGAATTTAATATTGTTTGATTTTTTTAATGTCATATGTATTTTCTATGTTTTATTAAAGGTAAGAACACCGTTGCCTAGGCTTACACCGGATGAGTACGAGGAATTATCCGAGTGGTGGCGTGACAGTAACGCGTATTTCGAAGGGCATCCGGTCGCACCCCCGGTTATATAGCCACAAGCAAACATGGATGATGAAATACCTCCGGCTGTGGCACAAAAGTTTGATTATTATGATGAGAAGATTAAAGAATATCAGCTAAAGATAGCCGAGATTGAAAAAATGGTAAACAGTTTCACATCAATTTCTTTTGAGTTTATGTATAAATATTATTGAAAGGTTGTTAATTGTTTCATTAACATTTTTAATGCAGCAAAACCAACTTCGCAATAAACAAGGAGTACATAGAGGATCAAGCTTTGTTGCAGATGAAAATGTTGGTTTTAGTGACTATAGTGTGATTCAAAACACACAGGTTTTTTTTTTCTTGTGTTTAGTAATTTTTAATGACGAAATGGTTATATACTAACATTACGTTATGATTTAATATATAGGGATTCCCCCAATCCCACCGTCCATTTAGTGGTCCACCAGATGAGTCTTTCTTTGATGGAATTCCTACGCCGCCCGTTGTGTCTAGGTATCCATCCCCGTTTCCATCAACCGGACATGCTGCTACCCGTACACCAATGGGTTTGGCCTCGTTTGCCACTCCTATTGATCACCAGGCTGGTCCATCTTTCCGCCCTAACGATGCTGCTGACATCCAGGTAACATATTATTTTACGATTATTATTTTTAGAATTCGTCATTATTTGTAATTGATTATTGATTGTTTTTTTTTTTTTTTTTTTTTTTTTTTTTAATCTTTTTTCAGCATCCGATCGACCGACCAAGGAGGGATTGTCGTTGATTGGGTCTGAAACGGTCAGATAATATCAACCAAGTAATGGTCAACAAGTCAAACAGCTTAGGCCAATGCTTTCGTGGAATACAGTGTTTCCCCGGGTCGTAATGTCCCAACGAGGTGTGCGATGTTTTATTAAAAACGAATCTGTGATCGAGTGAATGTGAACAGGGATATGAATAAAGTGTGTGTGTGAGTGATTACACTAGGGTTTTATAAAACAAAATAACTTATATAAACTATTTTAACGATTACGTGAAACCTAGATATCTAAAAACGTTTAATAACTAAAAACGCGTACGTTTAATTTAATTCTACGTAAACGTACGAAACAAAAATGATTTTAACTAAAGTAATAATTTATATGCCTTAGGGGCTTAAATGCAAATTAAATAAACTTAAAATATTTATTTTATAATTACTTAATTATTTAATTAATTATTATTATTTAATAACTTATTATTAATTATTTAATAATTAACTAATAAATAAGAAAATGTAAAATAAGTCTTAGAAATATAAAATTGAAATTTGTAAAAGTATAAAATATTATAAAACTTATTTTAAAAATAAAATTATATTTTTAAGACTATTTATCTAATTATTATTAATTATTAACTATTTAATTATTATTTAACTATTTATATGATTTAAATTATTATAAATACTAAAAAGTCTTAGATAATTAAGAAGATTTTTATAAATCTAATTAACCATCACAGGAATCCTAAAAAATTATAAAAACTTTATTTTATCTATTTTTAAACTAGTTTACTAATTATTATTCTAATTACTAATTAATTATCAATTAAACTATTTAAATTATGAAAACTAGTAAATGAACAGTAAAAATTCTAGAAAAATTACTAAAATTATATTATGACTTATAAAATCTAGGAAAAATATAAAATCTAGGTTTTGCTTTATAAAAACTAATTATGCTATTTATAACTTAATTATTGATTAATTATTAATAAAACTAATTTTAATTCTAATAAATACCAAATGATAATATAAAAATCTAATAAAATTAATAAAAATACTTTAATATAAGAGGAAATTAATAAAAATATAAAAACACAACTTACTTAATAAAAATCTAAAAATGAAAATTAAAACTAAATTATATTAAATAGAAACTATCACTTATTTTTATATTGTCTTTTCTGGAATTTTCATTTATAAATCTATATTATATCTAAAAATAACTAACTTTTGTAAAAACAATATTTTTATAAGCTAATAATAAGCACTGTGAGGGCTTATTACCTCCACAGTTGACTTTGGTTGACCAAAGAAGCAAATAAGCTCAAATGAGCTTGTGTGGGACCCACAATGGATGAAACAGGTCTAACTGAGTATGTTGAATATGTCTAAGCTAAAATTTGCCAAATAAGCTCAGTAGATAAGCTGATAAGCAAGATTAAGCAATTCCAAATCTCAAATACTACACAGAATTGGGACAGAGTTCATGAGCAATTTCAAGTGGGGTCCACAATGATTCAGGTCAAACTATGGGTCAAAACTAAGAGACTGGTAGGAGGGGGTTGGGAGAACCTAAGTTGGAGGTGTGGGGCCCACTGAGGTGGCCACAAATCACCACTAAAGTGGTGGTGATGGATGTGTATCTGCTGATGTAGGGGAAGTGTCTTCCCTGCAACCTACTTTGGAGGTCTGTGGGACCCACAATAAAAATCACAAAAATATAACAACTAATGGACACTGAAATTGAGGTAGTAGACTATGATTTGTGAAAGTTTCAGGTCTTAACTCTTAACACAAAATTCCACAAAAATCTTGCAAGTTTTGCAAAATCTGAGATGTGCACAATTTTGACTTTTTGATAGAAACTAGAGATTTGACTAATATGAGATTCTAATACTCACTACTGATTTAATAAGTTGAATTAAGCTAAGATAAAGCTAAATTAATCTAAACCTACAACTAATAACCTATTTTGAGGGTTTGTAGGATTCAAATCCTTGACAGTTAACTGTCAAGGGATTTGGAATTGGATTTTGACTTTTTAGTGTTGAAATGACCAAACTAATGACTCAATTAACTAAACCTATCCTAATGTATTCTAAGTAAGCTAGGAACACAGCAAGAAATCACCAAGATCACAGAGTATTCAGCAATGCCAAACACCCTTGTATGTGACAGATTTGAAGAATTTTCAAAGCAAATGGTGAAATTAAACCACAATACTGATTACAAATACTATATTAAGATTGTGACAACCGGCAGTTTAGGGAGCTATTTAAAAAACCCGCATTACGATTTAAGTTCGTTTAAAATTTTTACTTGAAATTTTATTTCACAACGAACTTGTAAGACCTATTTTATGGATATTTTTAATTATAGATGTTATGGAATTCGTGAATTATGTTCATAATTCATTTTTGATTTAATGCTCGGTGATGTATACTTGAATTCTCACTTGGTACTACGTTGACTTTGGCACTAGGATTACCTAACAAAAATTTTATGATTCGTCTTACGAGTCCGGCTATATGTTATTTATTTACGAGATGTTTTCGAGAGATATTGAAGTTTGAAATGAATTCGGGTTCGGGTCACATGTCTTCACATTTACCCACGTTACCCGCTCGACACCATAGTAATATTATTATTATTATTATTATTATTATTATTATTATTATTATTATTATTATTATTATTATTATTATTATTATTATTATTATTATTATTATTATTATTATTATTATTAACCTTTTAACAAAAAAAGAAAAAGAAAAAGAGTAATAAAAAAGGTGTGTTTGGTTCGGTTCACCCACCCACACACTTACACCCTCACCACCTACATCTCTCTCTCTAAACTCATCTCCCTCCCCCATCTTTTTAACCTAGCCGCCGAGTGCCAAATCCGGCCACCACCACCGCTACACCGACCACCCTACAAAATAAATACCACCATCTTCTTCCTCTCCAAATTCTCTTTCATTTGGTATATCATACATACCCTAAAACCACCATTTATACCACCAAACCTTTAAAAATCCATTCGAGTTTTGTTACTTTTACAAGATCCGTTCATTTGGAGGTCCAAGAAGGTGAGAAGGATTGAGTTTTGGTTTTTGGGTGCCACGTTTTGGTACTAATCCGTGGCTACACAGATTATTTTGATGGGAATCGAATTTATCTTAATGGGAAATGATGTTTTGATGATAAAAATCACGTTTGGTATCCGGGTTCTTGGTTTTGGACGTGGTTGACTCGGAACCGAGAGCCTATGCTCTCGGCTTATTTTTGATTCGAGCTTTTGAGAAGCTTTGGTTCATTGGTTTGGTAGTTTTGGTTGTTGTCGAAGGCTTGATCTTCGATCCGAGCCTAACCGAGACCCGTGAGGTCTCGGGGTTTCCGATGGTTGCTCGTATAACCAAGTCGAGACCCATATGGGGGTTCTCGTTTGGTCGTGGTTCGAGCCTTGAGCTCGAAATTGCTGTGGTTCGACCCTTGTGGGTCGCGGCTATTAGCCGCGTTATTATTGTTGTTGCCGAATGACCATATGGGTCGAATGGCTACCTTGTTGTGCTCATGGGAGTTATGTGATCATTTGCATGTTTGGCTCGAGTCCGTGTGACTCGTGGTTTAGAGCCGAGACTCATTCGAGTCGTATAGACCCGGGATTTGGATTGGTAAACCATCCCAAATGTGACTTACTAATAATTAATTTCTTGTATTGGTTTTGGTTTTGGTTATATTGTTTTGGCCGAATACTTGTGGGTCGAGACCACATTTGGTCTCGACAATGGTTATTGGTTTTGAGGAGTTGTTGACGAAAAGTGTGATTGGGGACCGATTGTGAGACGGTCGTTAGATTGACGGAGATAGGTTAGTCGGGTGCCGTAGTCGGACCCTCATGTTGTAGCACGTGGATTGGGATTATTTGGACGGAGATGTATTATTTTATGACTTTTACTTATTAGTTTGGACTTGGACAATGAGCCGAGAGTCATGACTCGGACATGTGACCATTTCGTATGACTCGATAACTATTAAAATTGAAATGTAAATAATAAAACTCGTAATAACAATTATTGATAATATGAACGTTTATATGAATATATAGACGTGAATAACGTATATATAATTATATAGGCGCGTATATTAATAATAATAATAATCACGAGTCGTATTAAAAAAAATACAATTAGATATATATTAGGCTACGAAAGTGGCGTAATATTATTGAACGTATTATTACTATAAAAGTGTGTTATAAAACGGGAAACTCCCGACAATTATTAAACGGTTAATAAAATGTCCTTTCGGATATATAACGGATAAACTTATCGAGTTATGCGAAATCGTTGCCACTCGAGTCCAGGTAAGTTATTATTTGTGACGTTCATGTTGTCACGGATATATGACGATTAATATACACGTTTTCTATAACTAAATAACCACTTAACCGTAAGGTTGAACCGGGTTATTTGGTTATACGAAATGAATATATTAATGGGCATCGTATCCTACGACGCCCATAGGTTGTAGTATATGTAAAGTGTAATAAATTGCGAGTGTATATATCGGGAAATCTGGCCAATTTGACGATATATATGAGGAATTTATTAAACTATGATATATACTATATAGTAATTATGTGCTATGTGCTTTAGGTTGGGTGTAATCTTGGAACGGTATATTACGTAAATAAATATGAGGATTATCAAATCGACGGATTTGATAAACTTCGGCGATTTATTTAAATGATATATTGGGCTACTATTAGATCCATAGTTTATTTTATTATTCTTTATGTGATCTTTTTGGTTTGTTATGAGTCAACCCACTACCCGTATGGATACCAAACGCAAATATACCAAACTAATACGAAATAGATTTTCGGAAATAAAACGGATTCTCGTCCGGGTTTGGGAATATTATAAATTTGAGGAAATGATTTCTGAAAGAGTTAATATTGTTAGGTCGTGCCAAGTCCGTAGTTGCTGTTTCGTGAGTTATCATACATCTTATTTCTACCGACTTCTACTTGATATTTTTCTGGACTTGAGGTGAGTCATAGCCCCACTTTTTACTCTTGAACTATGTTTTCAATACTTGGGGTGAGAAACGTGCAAATTATTTTACGTGGACTATTATCGCTTTTATATCCTTTCTAAACTTGCTATGCGTATGGACTAGGATCTATTGTCAGCTTTAGTCACACATGTTGTGTGTACTATTCAAGGTTGGCTTATTTGGTTATTGGTGGATTGTCAGCTTTAGTCACATATATGTTGTGTGTACTATTCAAGGTTGGCTTATTTGGTTATTTGGAATTGTCAGCTTTAGTCACATATATGTTGTGTGTACTATTCAAGGTTGGCTTATTTAGATACTGTAGTGTGCACCTATAGGTTATTAATATTCCGGAGGTTATCCGAGTTATTATTGGTATTGCGGGGGCTACCCGAATATCTATGTTAGTACGGAAGGGTATCCGTGTGTTTTTGTTGGAGCGGAGGGTATCCGCAGGCTTTTAGCGAATCCTTAGTCTAGCTAGCAAGCGTTTTGCGTATATGTCCACTATATTGTTAGTTGAATTTAAACCTATGATCTCACCAGCGAAAGCTATCTTTTAGCACGTTTTCTCAGGTAATTAAGTGTTGAGATGCATGCTTGGAATGGAAGGCTCGGCCAAGGCACCCGGTTCATGGATCTATTTTTCTAAACTCTGATAATTAAATTTGGACCTACTATTATTTTATTTTGGGCCTGACTCTGAATGATGTTGGGATAAATGTAAACCTTAAAACCCCGTTTTGGTTGTGTTTTTATTATGTTTACTTTATCTCGTTCTATATTGTCTTGTGTTGGATACCAATCCCCGTAGCACCCCGAAAGCTTGTTGAGTCTTCCGCTGTATCAAATTTTGGCGGTGTTACAGATTGGTATCAGAGCCAAGGTTATAGAGAACTAGGTAAATAAACGCCTAAACTATAACCGTATTTTTATAGAAAATGATCCTTGACCACCGCCCGCCAGCCCGCCAAGCCGAAGCATCTTCTATTATTTGAGGTATTATAAGATATTTGAGATGATTTGAGGTTTATGGGTTTTAGTAATAAGATGGCGTTCTCGAGGATTTATATGGTCTATATGTTTTATAAACATTTTTAGTAATGCGGTGTTTGAAATTCTTTTATTGAGATTATATATGGAACTATTTGATAAGTATATTTGGTATGGTACTATGAGTTGTGATTTAGTTGTTTTGAAACACTTACACCTACCCTACACCGTTGTCACAGACTATGGCCTCCCATATGCCCGATGTCGTCGAGGATATTCTTACTGCACCGGTTTTACCTGCACAGTTCACTATGGCATCTGATGACCCTTACCAGATGGCCATGTCTTCAGCTACTGTATCACAGGCAGCTTCTACTTCAGCACTACCTGCTGCATCTACGCAGGGACCCTCATCTTCTCTAGGGCTCCCTGGTACATCGAGGCAGCTTACTCTTCATCAGGCCTTGGCTCGTGTGGCACCACGCTTTGCCCACCGAGCTACGACATGCATGTCGGTATGCCCTACTCCATCACCTTTACAGATTGATGCTCATTCTCTTCTGTCTGAGGCGCCACCCACATCATTGCATCGTCGTACTAGATCACCTACTACATCTCCACATGGTTCACCTAGTAGGAGACGACGAGTGATGAGGTACTCTTCCGATGAGGAGGAGGAGGAGTACGAGGGTGAGGATGAGGCTGATGACCCTGAGCGGAAGGATGACCCTCAGGAGGCTGAGCAGGGTGATGATGATGACCCTGAGTAGGAGGATGACCCTCAGGAGGATGAGATGCCTGATGATGATGATGATGAGTTATTACCACCAGCTCAGGCTGAGGAGCCTGATTCACCTGTACACCCGATTGAGCCTGATTCACCTGATCATCCGTTCTTGTTTGAGTTGCCACCTGGTAGCCCCGTTGAGTCGGATGCATCTTCTAAGGTTTCTGCTGAGCATGCAGAATTGGGTGAGATTGGCAGGTTGTGGGCTCGGATTACTGAGCTTAGTGAGAGGGTTGCATGTGTATCTGATCGACTTGAGAGAGTTATTGGAGAGTTTTTAGCAGATTTGAGAGTTGATTTGACTGTCGTTGTGGGCAGGACTACTGAGCTGAGGAGAGTTTTGATGGATGTCCACGAGCATATCGATAGTTTGCAGCGAGGATTTGTTACTGCTCGTGAGGCCGACCGCAAGCTTTGGCAAAGGAATGCCGAGCTAGAGAAGGAGGTGGCTGACCTCAAGAGAGACCGAGACACCCATAGCGTGGAGTTAGGATCGTTATGGAGGGATCTTGATAGCTTGAGGCAGGAGTTGAGGAGCCTCCGCCAGCCACGTGGCTAGTTGTTTGGGTTATGTTATCTTTTTTGCTTTCTTAACCGAGGAGTGTTCGGTTAGAAAAGCTATTTATCATATTTTGATGTATTTTGCTCAGTATTCGTCTCTTTTGGAATGATTAGTATGTTTTGTGTTATCCGTTAGTTGGAACGATGTTAGATCGCTATTGTATGGATTATTAGTATATGGTATTATGTGATTTTGGATGTTATGGAAATTGAGTCCTTATTCGCTTATTTGTTGTTACGTGGTGTATTGTTGCTATTCTTTCCATGACTTGATTTCGTTGAGATGTTTTGTTGAGCATATCGATAAGTTCTATTGGAGACTCATGAACTTGTATGATGTTACAGATCAATGGCACCACGTCGAAACCCTGTTAGGTCTACAAGAACTGGTCCTGCTGTGACTACTCCTGTTCGCCGAGGTCGTCGACCTACTCGAAATGTTGAAACCCCTACTCCTGACAACCTGGACACCACTAACCGCAACAACAGGAATCAAAATGTTGATGTTCAGGGAGACAATGATCATGTTCCACTTAATGCACCTACTGTAGATCAAGCAATGATCAACCAACTCGTGGAGCAAAGAGTTGCTGAACTACTAGCTGAGTCAAATCATTCCAACAATTCTGCTGGAACTTTTCCACCTGTTCGTGCTAATGGATGTCAATACAAGGAATTCAAGATTTGTGGACCCATTGAGTTTGGTGGAACTGAAGGAGTGGTTTACTTAGTCAGATGGATTGAGAAGACTGAGTCAGTGTTTAATGTCAGCGGTTGTGCGGAGAATGCGAAGGTAAAGTTTGCTTCTTTTACTTTCAAGGATGAAACTTTGACTTGGTGGAACAACTACCGAAATGCAGTTGGGAGTGATGTAGCTTATGCTATGACTTGGGAGCAATTTAAGTCCTTGCTGATTCAGACTTATTGCCCAAGGAATGAGGTCAAGAAGCTAGAGATTGAGTTTTGGAACCACAAGGTGAAAGGTACTGACATGGCGACTTACAATCGTCGTTACCAGGAATTAGCCTTGTTGTGCCCAGATATGGTGAAAACTGAGACTCAAAAGATCGAGAGGTATACCGATGGGTTGCCTGTAGCTACGAGGAATGATGTGATTTCTGCTAGGCCTGCAAACATCCATGAGGCAATCACAATTGCTCAACAGCTTATGGATTCGTTGGAATTAGAAGAAGCTGATAAGGAGAAGAATGGAAAGAGAAAGAGGGACCGTCACTCTAAGAGTAATGATCACCGAAGCAAGAGACAAGCTAAGGCTTATGCTATTGGGAATGGAGATAAGAAGAATCAGAACGGTGATGCACCCAAGTGTGATCGTTGTCACCAGCATCATACTGGATGGTGTAGTGTGAAATGCCAGAATTGCTCAAAGAACGGACACACAGCTAGGGACTGTAGAGCTCGACCTCTTGCTATGGCTCAAGCTGCTCCTGAGATGAGAAATAAGGCAGATGTTACTTGTTATGGGTGTGGAAAGAAGGGACACTATAGGAATGAGTGTAGAGAATCGCGGAACCGTGGAAATCAAGGCTCGGGTGGTAATGGGTACAATTATGGAAACCGTGGAGCTGGAGGAAACCGTGGACGACAAGATAATGGGGACCAACGTGTGGAAGCTGGAGCTGCTCAGGGAAGAGTGTATGCACTCGGGAACGAGAGAGGAGAAGATCCGAACGTCGTTACCGGTACGTTCCTTCTCAATAATCGTTATGCTTCCATACTATTTGATACTGGTGCCGATAGGAGTTTTGTGTCCACTACGTTTGCACCCTTACTAGAGAAAACCCCGATGGCCTTAGGAATTGGATATGATATTGAGTTAGCAAATGGAAACCTAGAAAGGATTAATACCATCATTCGCAGTTGTACGTTAAATTTCTTGAACCACCCTTTCAACATAGATCTTCTACCCGTCACGTTAGGAAGTTTTGACGTTATCATTGGTATGGATTGGTTGTCAAAGTATCGTGCTCACATACTTTGCGACGAGAAGATCGTGCGTGTACCATACGGAAAGGAAGTCCTGAATATATTAGGAGACCGAAAGGATTCTAGGAGCCTAACCCGATTAGCAGTCATATCTTGCACAAAGTTACCGAAGCTAATGGAGAAGGGATATTACCTTTTCTTAGCTCAAATTTCTGAGAAGGGAGAGACGAAGAAAAAGGAAAGGTGCATTGGAGATGTGCCTATAGTTCGTGATTTTCCTGATGTGTTTCCCGATGACTTGCCGGGAATCCCGCCGACTAGACAAGTGGAGTTTCAGATTGAGTTGATACCTGGTGCTGCACCTGTAGCACGAGCACCTTATCGTCTTGCACCTACCGAACTGGAAGAGTTGTCGAAACAATTGGCGGAGTTAGCCAAAAAAGGATTCATAAGACCAAGTTCTTCACCTTGGGGAGCCCCAGTCTTATTTGTGAAGAAGAAGGATGTATCGTTTCGTATGTGTATTGATTATAGAGAGTTGAATAAGTTAACGGTGAAGAATCGATACCCGTTACCTAGGATCGACGACTTGTTCGATCAACTTCAAGGATCGAGTGTGTATTCAAAGATCGATTTGAGATCGGGATATCATCAACTTCGAGTTCGCGAGGAAGATATTCCGAAAACGGCTTTCAGAACCCGTTACGGGCATTACGAGTTTCAGGTGATGCCGTTTGGGTTGACTAACGCACCGGCAATATTCATGGATCTCATGAATCGGGTGTGTAAGCCTTACTTGGATAAGTTCGTGATTGTATTCATCGATGAAATTCTGATTTATTCAAAGAGTGAGAAGGAGCATGAGGAGCATCTAAAACTCATTTTGGAATTGCTCAGGAAGGAGAAACTTTATGCCAAGTTTTCGAAATGCGAATTTTGGATTCCGACGGTACAATTTTTGGGTCATGTGATTGATAGACAAGGAGTCCATGTGGATCCTGCTAAGATTGAGGCGATAAAAGATTGGGCTGCACCTACGACCCCAACCGAAGTTCGTCAATTTTTGGGTTTAGCTGGTTATTACCGAAGATTCATTGAGGGATTTTCGAAGATAGCTAAACCATTGACCAAATTGACTCAAAAGAGTGTTACGTATGAATGGGGAGATAAAGAAGAGGAAGCGTTCCAATTGCTTAAGAAAATGTTGTGTAGTGCTCCTATCTTAGCGTTACCAGAAGGTAACGAGGATTTCGTCGTCTATTGTGACGCCTCACATAAAGGATTGGGATCCGTGTTAATGCAACGAGAGAAGGTGATAGCTTATGCTTCCCGACAGCTCAAAAGGCATGAGAAAAACTACACTACCCATGATTTGGAGCTTGGTGCTGTGGTTTTCGTTCTAAGAATATGGAGACATTACTTGTACGGAACAAAGTGTGTTGTATTTACTGACCATAAAAGTCTACAACACATCTTGAATCAAAAAGAGCTCAATATGAGACAACGACGTTGGATTGAGTTGCTAAGCGATTATGATTGTAAAATTCTCTACCACCCTGGTAAAGCAAACGTTGTTGCTGATGCTCTTAGTCGAAAGGAAAGAGTACCACCATTACGAGTTAGGTCATTGGGAATGACTATCGTATCACCATTACCGTCTCAAATACTCGAAGCTCAAACGGAAGCGTTGAAAGCAGAAAATAGATCTGCCGAGAATATATTTGGGATGGCTGATAATGAGAAAGGATTTGTTAAGCGTGCTGATGAAGTATTATGTTTTGGAGATCGGATTTAGGTACCTTTATATGGAGAAATTCGGGAATTGATTATGCATGAGTCACATAAGTCAAGGTACTCCATTCATCCTGGGTCTGATAAAATGTACCAGGATCTTAAGAAGTTCTATTGGTGGCCAAATATGAAGGCAGATATAGCATCCTACGTTAGTAAGTGCCTGACATGTGCTAAGGTTAAAGCTGAACACCAGAGACCGTCAGGATTACTAACGCAACCAGAACTTCCAGTCTGGAAATGGGAGCGGATTACTATGGACTTCATTACCAAATTACCGAGGACAGCTAGCGGTTGTGACACTATCTGGGTAATTGTGGATCGTTTGACAAAGTCTGCTCATTTCTTAGCTAATAGTGAAGATGATAGTGTGGATAAGCTTGCGAGGTTATATGTGAAGGAAATTATTTCGCGTCATGGAGTCCCGATATCTATTATTTCAGATCGTGATAGTCGTTTTACGTCAGCTTTGTGGCGATCACTTCAAACGGCTTTGGGGACGAGGCTTGATATGAGTACTGCATATCATCCCCAAACCGATGGTCAAAGTGAGAGGACCATTCAGACATTAGAGGATATGCTTCGTGCATGCATTATAGACTTTGGTAAAGGCTGGGAGAAGTATTTACCCCTTGCGGAATTCTCCTATAATAATAGCTACCACACAAGTCTTAAGGCTGCACCATTCGAAGCTTTGTATGGCAGAAAGTGTCGTTCGCCTATTGGTTGGGCAGAAGTTGGAGATAGTCAACTTACAGGCCCTGAGCTTATTTTGGAAACTACAGAAAAAGTAACTCAAATTCGTGATCGGTTGCAAGCGGCTAGAGATAGGCAGAAGAGCTACGCCGATCAGAGACGTAAACCTTTAGAATTCCAGGTTGGAGACAAGGTAATGCTGAAAGTCTCGCCTTGGAAGGGTGTAATACGTTTCGGGAAACGTGGTAAACTCAACCCACGCTACATTGGACCATTCTTGATCTTAGAAAGAATTGGGCCCGTGGCTTATAGGTTGGAATTACCACATGAACTGAGTAAAGTTCACGACGTGTTCCACGTGAGTAATTTGAAGAAATGCCTTTCAGATGAGATGCCCGTCATTCCAATGAGGGATATTCGTGTTGACGAGAAACTAAATTTCGTGGAAGAACCGATTGAGATTTTAGATCGTGAAGTTAAATGACTCAAGCGAAGTCGCATCCCGCTCGTCAAGGTTCGTTGGAATTCCCGACATGGACCAGAATTTACGTGGGAACGTGAGGACGAGTTCAGGAAGAGATATCCGAAGCTTTTCACTTCGTAGATGAATTTTTCTGAGTGAAACCCGGGACGGGTTTCCTTCTGAGACTGGGAGGATGTGACAACCGGCAGTTTAGGGAGCTATTTTAAAAACCCGCATTACGATTTAAGTTCGTTTAAAATTTTTACTTGAAATTTTATTTCACAACGAACTTGTAAGACCTATTTTATGGATATTTTTAATTATAGATGTTATGGAATTCGTGAATTATGTTCATAATTCATTTTTGATTTAATGCTCGGTGATGTATACTTGAATTCTCACTTGGTACTACGTTGACTTTGGCACTAGGATTACCTAACAAAAATTGTATGATTCGTCTTACGAGTCCGGCTATATGTTATTTATTTACGAGATGTTTTCGAGAGATATTGAAGTTTGAAATGAATTCGGGTTCGGGTCACATGTCTTCACATTTACCCACGTTACCTGCTCGACACCACAGTATTATTATTATTATTATTATTATTATTATTATTATTATTATTATTATTATTATTATTATTATTATTATTATTATTATTATTATTATTATTATTATTATTAACCTTTTAACAAAAAAAGAAAAAAGAAAAAGAGTAATAAAAAAGGTGTGTTTGGTTTGGTTCACCCACACACACACTTACACCCTCACCACCTACATCTCTCTCTCTAAACTCATCTCCCTCCCCCATCGGCCGAGTGCCAAATCCGGCCACCACCACCGCTACACCGACCACCCTACAAAATAAATACCACCATCTTCTTCCTCTCCAAATTCTCTTTCATTTGGTATATCATACATACCCTAAAACCACCATTTACACCACCAAACCTTTAAAAATCCATTCGAGTTTTGTTACTTTTAGAAGATCCATTCATTTGGAGGTCCAAGAAGGTGAGAAGGATTGACTTTTGGTTTTTGGGTGCCACGTTTTGGTACTAATCCGTGGCTACACGGATTATTTTGATGGGAATCGAATTTATCTTAGTGGGAAATGATGTTTTGATGATAAAAATCACGTTTGGTATCCGGGTTCTTGGTTTTGGACGTGGTTGACTCGGAACCGAGAGCCTATGCTCTCGGCTTATTTTTGATTCGAGCTTTTGAGAAGCTTTGGTTCATTGGTTTGGTAGTTTTGGTTGTTGTCGAAGGCTTGATCTTCGATCCGAGCCTAACCGAGACCCGTGAGGTCTCGGGGTTTCCGATGGTTGCTCGTATAACCAAGTCGAGACCCATATGGGGGTTCTCGTTTGGTCGTGGTTCGAGCCTTGAGCTCGAAATTGCTGTGGTTCGACCCTTGTGGGTCGCGGCTATTAGTCGCGTTATTATTGTTGTTGCCGAATGACCATATGGGTCGAATGGCTACCTTGTTGTGCTCATGGGAGTTATGTGATCATTTGCATGTTTGGCTCGAGTCCGTGTGACTCGTGGTTTAGAGCCGAGACTCATTCGAGTCGTATAGACCCGGGATTTGGATTGGTAAACCATCCCAAATGTGACTTACTAATAATTAATTTCTTGTATTGGTTTTGGTTTTGGTTATATTGTTTTGGCCGAATACTTGTGGGTCGAGACCACATTTGGTCTCGACAATGGTTATTGGTTTTGAGGAGTTGTTGACGAAAAGTGTGATTGGGGACCGATTGTGAGACGGTCGTTAGATTGACGGAGATAGGTTAGTCAGGTGCCGTAGTCGGACCCTCATGTTGTAGCACGTGGATTGGGATTGTTTGGACGGAGATGTATTATTTTATGACTTTTACTTATTAGTTTGGACTTGGACAATGAGCCGAGAGTCATGACTCGGACATGTGACCATTTCGTATGACTCGATAACTATTAAAATTGAAATGTAAATAATAAAACTCGTAATAACAATTATTGATAATATGAACGTTTATATGAATATATAGACGTGAATAACGTATATATAATTATATAGGCGCGTATAATAATAATAATAATAATAATAATCACGAGTCGTATCAAAAATAATACAATTAGATATATATTAGGCTACGAAAGTGGCGTAATATTATTGAACGTATTATTACTATAAAAGTGTGTTATAAAACGGGAAACTCCCGACAATTATTAAACGGTTAATAAAATGTCCTTTCGGATATATAACGGATAAACTTATCGAGTTATGCGAAATCGTTGCCACTCGAGTCCAGGTAAGTTATTATTTGTGACGTTCATGTTGTCACGGATATATGACGATTAATATACACGTTTTCTATAACTAAATAACCACTTAACCGTAAGGTTGAACCGGGTTATTTGGTTATACGAAATGAATATATTAATTCGTATCCTACGACGCCCATAGGTTGTAGTATATGTAAAGTGTAATAAATTGCGAGTGTATATATCGGGAAATCTGGCCAATTTGACGATATATATGAGGAATTTATTAAACTATGATATATACTATATAGTAATTATGTGCTATGTGCTTTAGGTTGGGTGTAATCTTGGAACGGTATGTTATGTAAATAAATATGAGGATTATCAAATCGACGGATTTGATAAACTTCGGCGATTTATTTAAATGATATATTGGGCTACTATTAGATCCATAGTTTATTTTATTATTCTTTATGTGATCTTTTTGGTTTGTTATGAGTCAACCCACTACCCGTATGGATACCAAACGCAAATATACCAAACTAATACGAAATAGATTTTCGGAAATAAAACGGATTCTCGTCCGGGTTTGGGAATATTATAAATTTGAGGAAATGATTTCTGAAAGAGTTAATATTGTTAGGTCGTGCCAAGTCCGTAGTTGCTGTTTCGTGAGTTATCATACATCTTATTTCTACCGATTTCTACTTGATATTTTTCTGGACTTGAGGTGAGTCATAGTCCCACTTTTTACTCTTGAACTATGTTTTCAATACTTGGGGTGAGAAACGTGCAAATTATTTTACGTGGACTATTATCGCTTTTATATCCTTTCTAAACTTGCTATGCGTATGGACTAGGATCTATTGTCAGCTTTAGTCACACATGTTGTGTGTACTATTCAAGGTTGGCTTATTTGGTTATTGGTGGATTGTCAGCTTTAGTCACATATATGTTGTGTGTACTAATCAAGGTTGGCTTATTTGGTTATTTGGAATTGTCAGCTTTAGTCACACATATGTTGTGTGTACAATTCAAGGTTGGCTTATTTAGATACTGTAGTGTGCACCTATAGGTTATTAATATTCCGGAGGTTATCCGAGTTATTATTGGTATTGCGGGGGCTACCCGAATATCTATGTTAGTACGGAAGGGTATCCGTGTGTTTTTGTTGGAGCGGAGGGTATCCGCAGGCTTTTAGCGAATCCTTAGTCTAGCTAGCAAGCGTTTTGCGTATATGTCCACTATATTGTTAGTTGAATTTAAACCTATGATCTCACCAGCGAAAGCTGACTTTTAGCACGTTTTCTCAGGTAATTAAGTGTTGAGATGCATGCTTGGAATGGAAGGCTCGGCCAAGGCACCCGGTTCATGGATCTATTTTTCTAAACTCTGATAATTAAATTTGGACCTACTGTTATTTTATTTTGGGCCTGACTCTGAATGATGTTGGGATAAATGTAAACCTTAAAACCCCGTTTTGGTTGTGTTTTTATTATGTTTACTTTATCTCGTTCTATATTGTCTTGTGTTGGATACCAATCCCCGTAGCACCCCGAAAGCTTGTTGAGTCTTCCGCTGTATCAAATTTTAGGGGTATTACAAAGATTATTTAAGATCAAATGAGCCTAGAATATCCACAATACAAGCATAAAACTCTGATTTGTCAAATGAGAATTTTACACTGTATGATTTCAATTACAAGTACAATTGAATTCCAAAGAACAAGTTGATGAGTTTGTGCTATATTATCAATAACAAGTATCAAATGAACACATAGGAACACTAATGAAACAGTAACAAGCATTATCCAAGTAAAAAGTACAAAATAGAAATATTGCTTACAAATGGTATCCACTGAGATATGATGAAACAAGGAACAAGTAACCAACCTAATACCTCCCAAAAGGTTCTAAACCAGAAACAAACCATTCTCCATCATACTCCATTGCCCAATCTTCATTACAATAGAATTTTTTATTTATTTTCTATTTATTTGATTTTTTTATATATTTTTCTGTTTTAAAGGAGTATTGCTGATTTTAAGTTTCTAAAAGCTTCACAAGCTTTGTCAAGGCTTATGTGAGCTATTTCAATCCAAAATAACAACAAACAACAGTATTCAAACTTTGTGAGATTTTTGAGTGAAACTAAGTACCAACTGATATAGAAACTGAAAATTGAAATTGATTATGCAGAAAGAGTAGAAATACACTGAATTAGCTAATTGTAATACTAGAAAATTTGAAAGTACAAGGGAAATTTAAAATTAACTAAATCGACACTATATTATACTAAACTAATCTAATATTCTTCTCTGCTGCTTCTCTTTGGTTAAATAGATATCATTTGAGTTCTTTGCAGCTTTCCAAGACTTTCCCACCAATTCTTGACCCTTGGATCTGTCTGATTAATCCTAGCCGTTTAATTGTACTTTTGGCGCCAAAATAGTCAAAAGCAGTTGTAGTTTACGTGGAGAGGGTTTTCAGGGTTTAATGGGGTCTTGGAGGGTTGTGTGAGGTGGAGTGATGGTGGGGAGAGTAGGTAACAGCTGGGGGTGTAGGTGGAAGAGGTTGCAGAGGGCATGTGGGGGTGTAGGTGGAAGAGGTTGCAGAGGGCATGTGGGGTGAGGTGGAAGATGGTGAACAGTAGGGCGGTTTGGGGTGTGGGTTTGACCATTTGACCGGAGGGAGTATTTATTTTATTTTTGGGCCGGGTATGGTAATTGGGCTGGGGTTGTTGGATTTGTGTTTTGGGTTGGTTTTTAATAATAATAACATAGGGTCCGTTTGTGTTTATAACCATAGGGACCAAAAGTGTAATTTGCAGAAACTTGAGGGGCCTGGTATGTAACTTTCCAAAATTATTTATAAGGATCAATCTTGTCAATATTGAATAACCCAAGGACCTTAATTGCCTATTTTTCCATTTTTAACATTCGGGGACCAAATATGACAAGTTTCAAACTTGAAGGACTATTATTGCCAATTTCTTGAAAAGTTTCATCCAGGGACTAATAGTGACAAGTTTTGAATTCCCAAGGACCAAAGTTGACTTTTTATCTAAAATTTTCCACCAGGGACCAATTCTGACATTATTTGAAAGTCTAGGGACCAAAACTGCCAACATGTGAAACTTCAGGGACCAATAATGTAATTTCTCCAAACTTTTCACCCAAGGACCATTCCTGCAAAAGATTAGTAGCACAAGGACCAAAATTGATTTTCTCAAAGTTTTAAACATCCCAGGGACCATTTATGTTAATTTCCAAAGTATAGGGACTAAACTTGTAATTTTGTGAAACTTTGCACCAAAGGACTAAATATGTAACTTTATGATTAAAAAGGACCTTTGGTGATTTTTTCAAGTTTTTAGAATAACCAGGGACTAGTTTTGACAAATTTTGAAACTTGAGGGACTGAAACTGCCAATTATGCAAACTTTGTACGTTTTTCATCTGTTTTTGCATATTTTGTATTTGAAACATATAAAACACACTTCTAAGATATTTTAAGTATTTTGATGCATATTTGAATGTTTTTGGATGTTTTGACAGTTCAGATTGGTATAAAATGATGAGTATTTAGACACTCATCAGTCGTCCAGGTAAATATCAGCAATTTCCGTATACCCAACAGGGACCCACTACAATCCTCCCTAAGAAACGTGGAGCTAAGGCTAAACAAAAAAAGAGTACGGCGACCATTCCGCGATTTAACCTAGAAGAATTACCGGTAGATGATGATGATGATGATGATGATGATGATGAGGATGTTCTGGTTGTTGGTACAGCTGCTAGCTCACCTTTGGTATTTTATAATGTTGATCCTACAAAGGTACTACTAAAAATGTTTTTAATTTATTAACATTTTCTTTATATAATTAATGAACTTGTAACCATATTGTATATAATTTATTTATTTATTTATTTTTTGTTTAGGTAAGGCGCACTAACTATGAAAGTTTGGAGGAATTCCTTTTGGAGCCATACGGGATATACCTTGATTGTCATCCAACAGGTTGGGTGCTGGAAAGTAAGTTCTGGCAACATCTACTTCCGGATTTATACAAGATGGGTACTGATCCGGGTCCAGTGGAAACACGTGGTTAGTTGTTTGACGATGTAACTGTATTCTTTTAAATTGTTTGAAGTTTAGATTATTTAAGTTTCAAGAACATTAAATGGTTAGGTTTAAACTTTTGAATCAGCATATGAATTGTTGGATGGAGATATTAATGAGAAAATGGGAAGACAACCAACTATGGACAGTGGCTAGATCATGGACGGCATCTCTTTCCCCGACCGTGAATGGTTACATGTCCATGCTTTCGGTAAATCCGGCGCTTAGGGGAACATTGGATGGTGGCACACGTCCGTACCCGTCATGGGATGTAGTACGTTATGTAAGTAAAGATCTTTCAATGTATATTTGTTTTGTATAAATTACTCTTTACAAGACTATGTAATTGTGTATGCATAAATAAACTTTATATGTAGGTGTTGATGCCGATGAACCCGACAGGGAATCACTGGGTCACAGCAATTATAGATTTGTATGATTCCAAGTTATTGGTTCTCGACTCTATGTACAGCATGGAACGTGGTGAAGTAATAAGAAAATTTGTATTGGCTTGGACCGAAGCTGTGAACACGTGTTTAGAAGAGCTGGGACATTTTAGCAGGACAGGACGTGGGCATTACAGTTTCGAGTTCCATTACAACAACGTACCGTATCTTATCCCACAACAAGGAAATTCAAGCGATTGTGGGGTAATCACATGTTGGCTAATACATGAGTTTGTTACGGGTAACTGGCCACCGAAGTTTGATATGACTAATGTTGTAACCTTTTTCTCCAATGTTAGATGTTCGCTTAGTAAGGTGTTTTATCTAAGTAGGTGTGAGGATACTAGTTTATGTGGATATGATTAGTTAAGATGTTGTTACTTGTACGGTTGAACAGTTTGTAATGGTATATGTTGATGTATAAAGTTTTTTTTGTTAACTTTCATTTGATTTATTTTTCAACCATACATAGACACGATACAATAACCTTACATAGACACGAAACAATTAAACCATACAACGCTGTGTTTCATACACAGTAGATTGACAATATTAATCATAAACAAAGGGTATGAAAAGGTGCATATTCATCCACTAAAAACGGTATTCTTGTCGATAACCTCAACCAAGTTCCTTTTTGTTATGTTAAGAGCAGGCGGTGATGATTTCGAGGTAAAGACCGAAACATTACGAAGTACCAAAACAGCTCCGACTTTGAGGTATTTTTTATATTCCAGCTCTTCTGCAAGGACTTTGTGATGAATTGTACCAGCCATAGTCCCGGTTGGATCTTTTAGTGTACAGTTGAGGTCACCCAGCATGTTAGGAGTACAAGACTTCATAACAGCTACAACAAGTTCAAGTTTTCCTTTTACACAATGCTTCTTTATATCCCCAAAACAGCCAGTTACGATGACACCTTGAGAATTAAACACCTTATCAATCGCGCTCAACCATGGTCCACTAGTAAAATGTTCATCCTCAGTGACATCCTCATTTACTTTCGCTATATAATCCTGTGTTGGCACAACAAAATATTCGGGGCCACCCTCTCTGATGTCTGCATTTTTTCGAAGAATGGCTCGTTGAAGAATACCAGCCGGACCAGGTATTATCCAATCATCCTTGCTCATAGATGTTGACGAACCCGCAACATTATGTGTTGGGGCGTATGTTACGTAATTTTTTTGTTTTGGTGGAACGAATTGGGAATTTGTGAATCCGGTTTTCTTTTGTTGAGACATTGTGTGAATTTTTATCTTTCTTTCAGTGAGTAGAATTGTGAACAAATAAACGTGACTACACACCAGTATTTATACGAGAAATTTAATGGAGATGTCATATCATTGTCATATTTCGCGTAATAAATTACACATACCCGTACGTGTCATGCAATTGTCAAATCAATGTCATATCATTGTCATATTTCGCGTAAAAGATTACACGTACCCGTATGTGTCAGGCACTTGTCAAATCAATTGTCTAGTCCGTGTCATATTTTGTTTCAAAAAAGTAGTATTCTTGCAGCATTTTCCGTATATATTTAGTGTTTACAAACACCTTGATCCATATCAAACCAACAAAATGAGTTCAGATTTTCAAAAATTCAAATGTGTTTTACATTTTGATAATACCGAACGAGGTGTGATTATGTATACTAATATCACTTACTCATGGTTAGATGAAACTGTACGTTCTAAGTTCAAGTTGGATCCCAGTGTTCCGCTTAATTTCAATTCTCGCACCCCTCATTTGATGTTCGCATGGATATCACTGACGATGATGAGGTAAGTTTCTTTGCTGAATTCGCTGCCGCGAATCAAGAAATGCCACATCTTTATATTGCTAAAGCGAAAGCACTTGAAGAAATGCCATCTTTTATGCCAAACCAAGCAACCGCGACATTTTTTAACTTTTTTGAAACAAACACTAACCAAGAAATCGGGTATTCTGGTTATGAAGGCAACTATTTTTTAAATGAGGGGCCATCAAAAAATTTTGAATCAAATGATAATGAGATTTTTGAATCCGGTTTTAAAGATGAGCCAAATTTCATAAAACCAAATTCATCATTTGCTTTTGGGTCAGATGACGATGTTAATGATGATGCATATGATGAAGATGATGTTTATGTTGGGAAAAACGAGAACCAAAAACCAGTCCATAATAAATGGAAAAATATTTTTTCACTCATGCCTGACGTTCCAGAAACACCACTTTACCAGTCCAAACAAGTAATTTCAAACGATTCCCATATTGATACAAATATTTTCAAGGGAAGGTTTTTTGACACAAGAGATTTGTTAGACAGAGCAATTAGGATGAAATGTTTAGAAGAAGGTTACTAGTTTTTAGTAGAAAGGGCAGAACCTATAAGATATTATGCTAAGTGCTATCATTTTAACTCATGCAAATGGAGAATTAACTCTAGACGCGTGGGAGATACACCGGTGTTTGAAGTTACAAGTTTGAATGATAATCACACGTGTGATAAAACAATAACATATCCTAACCATCGAAATGCAAATAAAAAAGTTATTGGTCACATTTTTAGTGAAAAGTTGAAAGATGCTAGACGAGATTTAAAACCAAAAGATATGCAAAGAGATATGTTATCGCAATTTAAAGCTAGTATATCTTACCAACAAGCATGGAGAGGAAAGGATTATGGGTTACAAATGATTACGGGTTCACCTACGGAATCATTTGAAATGTTGCCGTATTATTGTCACAACCTAGTAAAAAAAACCCCAGGCACTATCACACGTATCAAGACAAATGAAGAAGGCGTTTTCGAGATGTTATTCGTTGCCATTGGTGTTTCTGTAAGTGATATTAATTTTCATGATTGGTTTCATTCTTTTTTTGTTATTCAGATTGGTTTCATAATTTTCATGATTGGTTTATAATTTTCATGAATGGTGTTTAATGTGTATTCAATTTTGTTATTCAGATTCGAACTTTCTTACATTGTCTTCGACCACTACTTATAGTTGACGGGGCAAATCTGAAGGGTGTCTACAAAGGTACAAATTTGTTAGCAGTCGGCATGGATGGAAACAACCAAATTATGCCTATTGCTTATGGTATATGCAGAGGGGAAACTGGTGAATGTTGGTCATGGTGGTTTTCATGCCTTAAAGAATGCATAGCCGATAGACAGGATTTGGTTATCATATCTGATAGGCATCCTTCTATCAGATTAGCTGTACAAAATGAATTACCCATTAGCGTTTCATGGTATATGCTGTCATCATCTAATGATGAATCTTTCTTTAAAAAGGGACACAACAAAGGCGCTATTTTGGAGGATATGCAAAGCGTATACACCTGACGAATTTGATAGCAAGATGCAAATACTCCTGTCCATTCAGCCCGAGGCGTTCCACAAGCTAATAAAGGCGGGTGTTCACAGATGGTCGAGAGCATACTGCCCACTAACTCGCTACAATTACTGTACTTCTAACAGTGTCGAGTCTGTTAATGCTTGTACCGTAAAATCAAGGAAGCTGCCTATAACAATGCTGACCGAGCAATATCGAAAAATGGTGCAAGCCTGGTATTTTAAACGGCGACAAGTGGCTGGTATTTATTGTCCCGATTCGTATAATTATATTTTTAATAATTATCTTTAACATAAAGTCACTTCTTAGAGCCTATTTGTTTATGCAGCAAATATGAAGCATGAAATAACTGATTGGGCATCCCATAAAGTGGAAAAGAGAAAAATGAAAAGCGCAACCTGGAATTTATACGGGGTTGACCAATATCGGTTCCAGGTTTTTGATGGGAGATACAATCGGGAAGTGAGCTTAGCGTCTAGGACATGTGATTGCCACAAATGGCAGCATTCTGGTATACCTTGCGGTTATGTTATTGCTGTGAGTAGATTTTTGGGTCAAAACACTCGTGTCAAGTACGTTCAGGATTGGTTCAAAAAAGCTAAATACCAAGCCACATATGCAGAGGCGGTGAATTTTGTTGGAGAGTTTCATGAATGGGAGTATCCATCAAATATACAACCAATCAAACCTCCACGAATGGACAACCCACAACCCGACCGGCCAAAAAATACTAACCGTATACGATCCCAGGGTGAGGAACCAAGGTTAAGACATTGTGGTAGGTGCGGTGAACCTGGACACAATCGTGGGCAATGCAAGCAACCATTCGTCCCTGAGGAAATGTTAACCAAAAGAAAACAGTATCCCAGAAAGAAAAAACCCGTTAACGATCAACAACAAACACCTCCGTTATTCGACTCACACCCAACTCAAACAGATCATCACACCGTTCCTACTTATGATACATACCCATCTCATGTGTTTGGACATAACACATTCCCTACACAACCATATAATCAAAATTTTTACACAACAGGACAATATGACCAAGGGCAAGCAAGTCATGAACAACATGGTCATCATAACCCGGCACACGGCTATGAGCAATATAACTCCCAACCATATCCCTCTCAACCATACCCGTCACAACATTTAAATGATCATAACACTCAACAGTCTAATAATAGTTGGTTTAATTTCTTTGGATAATAACTAGTTTGCACTTGTTACTTATGTATTCCAATGTAATTGTAGTAATTTTGTAACATTTGTTACAAAGCTTGTAATAAATTTCTTTTTTAATTATAGCCTTTATTTCCAGAAAAGCCTAATAAAATAACTAGTTTGTACAAAATAATATTAAATTGATTAATCCTAAAACACTTCTGACACAGATATGACTACTCACCTTTATGGTAACTCCACCACTGACAAATAAATGACTACATACCTTTGCTTGCATATATATATATATATATATATATATATATATATATATATATATATATATATATATATATATATATATATATATACACTTGTGGTATGTGGTTTCAAGTTATCAAAACCAATTGTGTCTTCTTTCATTCACCAAATGTCAACGTCTAATAACCATATATTCGAATTCACTATCAACTACAACGGAAAATTTATACTTAACCCACTAACATATGAAGGTGGTTCACACATGAATATTGTTGTCCCACAATTTGGTTTTCAAGATATGGTTACATATCTGAAGAGAAAATTACCATCCATGGTCCAAAATCTATATTACGTGTTGCCACAAAACGACACATTAAATGGTATGAAAGCAATCAAAGGCGATTATGATATTGATGTTATGTATGACTTCGCAAAAGTGGCAGGAAAGATCCAAATTTTTGTTTCCGAAAATCGCAAAGATCTAACAACAATATTGATTCCAGATGATGGTTGTTTGGAAGAATCATTTGCATGTGTAATTTCAGAAGAAACAAAATTTAAACGTGAAGAGCGTGTCCGATATCTACATGAAATGGTAGAGAAAAAAAACAAACGTGAAGAGCGTGTCCGGTTTTAACATTGAACGACAGAAAAAAAAACCTACGTCGCCGTATTCACAAACCATTTTTAATTTTATTGTTCACAATAATGGTCATCTGGTTTGCAATGAAGGAAATATAGAGTATGTAAATGGTTGGAAGATGAACATCAAAATTCCAAGAATGAAGGTCGATGAGCTGAAACAATACTTGTCTAACATTCTCGATACGAAGATTCATGCTCTTTATTATGAAGTTCCGCACACTGGGTATTCAATCACCGTCAAGCTAAGAAACAACTATGATATGCATGTGATGTTTGATATTTCAGCATCACAAGGCGGCCAGTTGGAAGTTTACGTTGACCATTGCGGTGTCAATTTTATTATTGAAAAGTATGTATGCCCAAATGCTACTTTAGCAAAAATGATGGATCATGTGATAACAGACTACCCAAATGAAAACGAAGACGGAAGAAAAATCATACAACAATCGGATTACACTTTAGATCAAATGGTTGAATGGGCGGAACAAGAACACTTTGAGAATGAGGAAGCTAAAGAGATGAACGTCATAAAGCCCTATGGAAGAATCGTTTCAATTATTAAGAATATCAATCAATAAGTGTCTTGTATGCCTTAAGAATGTCATCTATATATGATCTGTTTTATCAGTGATTCAATAAACATTGCCATAAGTATCCAAATTAAAAAATTTATTCAAATAAGAGTACAAACGTTCATTAACAAAATACAAACCAGTTAACATAAAACTAGATAAGCTCAATCGTCTTATTTGTTGGGTTGAACAACATACAATTGTGCCACCCCAGCAGTAGCAGCACAATCACATTCAACAAAAAACATTACCTCATCATCCTCAGTAATGTCAATACGATAATTAAATGAAGCCAACTTACAGGACAAATTAATCGGAATATTTGGATCTAAATTGAATTTCTTCAACACCAACCCAACTAACCCTGAGTACGTCAAATCATTATACATAATGACACCTCGATGCTGATCATCATAATGTAACACACATTTAAACTTCATAATGTTAGAATCCATGGATACTGTAAAGAGAAGTAACAATTATGTGTATATATCAAATCATAGCTAGATTATAAAGCAATTGAGGTCAGACAATTTTTTAAAGGTTATGACACTTTGAAATGACAAGTCACTGACAATGTCGTGTACGCTTAAAAGTTTACACGAAATATGACACTTTGAAATGACAAGTCACTGACAATGTCGTGTACGCTTAAAAGTTTACACGAAATATGACACTTTGAAATGACAACTCCCTGACAATGTCCTGTACGATTAAAATAACTGGTTTTACTACAAAATGCCACATATAAACTTTATGAGTAAGCTTTTGCATTTGCTTCTAAAGTCTTTTTCAGGTATTTTGTACTGATACCACTATAAATTAAACACAAACATTCCACACATAAACCAAACAGGTTTCTCTAAAAATTAAAACGAAACAATGTCACACAACAATTCACCAGGTAACAAGGGGGATGATAAAAATCACGTGGTGCATCAACAAAACTTGGTGGAGCAGCAAAATAACATTGTAGAGACGCATCAGCAAAACATGTCGGAGGAGCAGCGGAAAAGGTTTTTGGATAGCTTGGTGAAGGAACAAGTCTCAAAGCCTATAGAGCGGCATGAAATGTTGAATTTCATAAGTAGGATTAGGGCTCTTAAAATTTACTATGAACTATTGAAAGAAACAAAGGATGAGACGAAAAGGGATGCTAGCAGGGAAGAGAGCTCTGGTTCTAGCCGGTTGGGGTGAAAGTTTAATGATTATGGTGTTTGTAATATTTTAGTATGTTGTAACCTGGTTTTTATTTAATGTATGGTATGGTAGCTACTTTTTACTCCTTGATTGTAATAGTACCTTCTTTAATTCTACCAGTTCCTTTTTTATGTAATGTGAAATTGTAGTCAATGCAAGTATATTAACCATAACATTTATATTACTTGAAACAACAACTACAACAATAACATACGATACGATAACTAAGAAACAGAAATTCAAACAACTAAAAAACAATACGATAAATAAACATAAAACTATGATTCAATTAAATGAATCATCCGAGACATATCCCTCGTGACTCGAGTAGGAGGCACTTGAGTCGTCCTCACTCGATGGCACAGGTGGAAGACCCCGAGCCCAACGCCTTTCTGCTCTTCTGTTCCTCCGATCCTGTTTTCCTTTGAGGTACGCCTCACGCTCTCTATTCTGACGGGCTTGCTCAGCTTCATGCTCTCGTAG
This sequence comes from Artemisia argyi, assembly GCA_030686995.1. Classification (NCBI taxonomy): domain Eukaryota; kingdom Viridiplantae; phylum Streptophyta; class Magnoliopsida; order Asterales; family Asteraceae; genus Artemisia; species Artemisia argyi. The sequence goes on along the minus strand of CM060702.1, from coordinate 212,408,601 downwards.
CACTTCCATATCCAGCTCATACTGTTCGTCCTCAGTCAATTGACGAATCATGGGTTGGTTTATATCTGGAAACATTACTTCGGGTGGAATGGTAGGTGGTGGGTTGTCATGCACTTGGAAGCTCGGAAACAAATCTTGGGGTGGAGTGGGAGGTGGTGGGTTGTCATGTACTTGGAAGTACTGCCACAGTTCTTGTGGTGTAAACGCAGGTGGTAGGTTGTGTGGTGGGTTGTCATTCACGTGGGAAAACGGAAACAGATACGGTGGTGGAGTGCCAGGTGGTGTGTGAAACGAATCATTTTCAGGTGATGCATGGTTTGACATTGTGTTTGAAGAAGAAAACTCAGTTAGTATGTAAATTGTGTGTGTATTCACCATACAACAATACCTATTTATAGACCAAAAAAAGTGAACCCTACCTAGTAAACCCTAAAAACTGAACCCTAAACCCTAATAATAAGATGTAATACACTTTTCCCATCCTTCCCCATGCAAATTAATGCATGTCGCGTATGGTTTTTCATGTCTTGCGTATATCCATACGCGACATGCTATATATATATATATATATATATATATATATATATATATATATATATATATATATATATATATATATATATATTTTGCCCGAGCCAGAATGTTGACATCTGTCCTCCCCTAATGTCGCGTACACTTTTAAGGGGAATCATGGGGTATTTTTGAAAACGGCTCAAAATTGGGGTATTTTGTGACATACCCCTCAATGCAGGGGTATGTCAATAATTTTCGCTAAAGATAAGGCAAAGACGTATCCGAGCGGATAAAGAATATATTCGACTGCAAAATTCTTATCTTACATATTGAAGCATTCCCTCCCCTATAAATAGGAAGCTCGTAAGTCATCGAAACACACACTCACAATCAACTATCTATCTCTTTCTCTCTATGAAATATATTTCTTTCATTTACAACCTCATCTGACTTGAGCGTTGGAGTCTAATATGGGGAGCCAGTCCCGGTTTACTCCTAACATCATATTTCTTTTCTTGATTAATAATTGGCAATTGGCACCCTCATCCCGGACCTGTGAATCAGCGTATCATCACACCGCAAGGACTTTTATCCTCCCGAGACAATGGAGAGAGAAGGTATGGACAACATCCAAACCCATCAGCATACACAATGCAACCAGGAATTTAAGCAGCAAAAGCTCGAATTGGACAATGCAACCAGGAATTTTAACCAGGTCCATTAGGGTTTCTGGGTTTCTGGGTTTCATATGTACAAATATCATACATGAACTTTTAAAAATACAAATATCATATACGTACTTTCAAAATCCGTTCTGTTATCATCAAAAACTTTTTTTAATACGCCAAAGTCCACATTATATATACATGATACATCATTTATGCCACTCATTCACAGCCATGTTGATTTTCGTATAGTGAATATATAGTTACATTCTTTAATTTGCTTCACCATCTACGTATGCTACTTGAAGTGCATTTTTTTATGTAATGGAATTGTGTTTTTTTTATAACGTAGTGGAACTAGGTTTTACTACAAAGTAATAATTATTGAGCAAATGAATAGCATGAGAAAATTTTTCTATCATTAAACGTATTCAAATGAATGATAAACAACTTGATAGTCATTAAGCAAGAATATCAATTGTTTTTTCCTTTAATTTCTAGATCACGTTGATTTATAATTATTAGAATTCATATTTCTTCATTTTCTTGATCATGTCGATTTATGATTATTAGAATTCATATTTTTGTATATAAAGTGTTTGCAACGATATATACGAAAAATATAAGTAATATATAATAAACATTTAGAGTAATCATCACATCAGCAATAAAAATCATTAACAATGTCATAATTTAACTCAACTAAGGTATGATATCGAGACGAATTTTGAAAGTGCTTATACGATATTGGTATTTTTTTAAAGTTCACGTATAATATTTATATATTTTGAAAAGTATCTTGCTATATATGGACTTAACCCTAATAATAATACAATGAAACCCAGAAACCCTAATGGACCTGAACCCACAGACGGGATCGGGTCTTATAATCTATTGCCTAATACTCACTCGCAATTTAAGCAGCGAAAGCTCGAATTGGATAATGGAGTTTCCATCATACAAACTGTGCTATAGAAATTTCATATGGGAAAAAACAACTCTTGGAATTGTATATCTAGTATGAATGATCACCTCTCTTAGTCGATCAAGTATGTCATAAGTTACTTTTCTGCGGATTTCGGATAATGTTTCAGGTAAACTGAAAAGCATCATTGACAAGGTAAACCACGACCAACGATAGTGGATAGAGAGGGAAAGAAATGAGCAGTGTCCACTTTGGAAACTTGGATCTTAAACTTGCTAGAAGTCCCATTATGATGCAAACAATGATCAAAACTAGAATCTCGGCTGAGAAATGCCATTTCAACCCCCGAAAATATATGACCGAGACAAGAACTAAAAATCCAAGGATATTGTTCATGAAAACTTTGTGATATATCTGCATTTTACACAAATGAGTTTGTCAATTACTACATGTTCAAGTACAAACAACAAAAACTAAAGATGGATCAAACACAAAAAAGAACTCAAAAAGTTATAATAAAATGAGTCAAATGGGTCAATCCAACCTCACCCTTTTGAATTGTAGAAAAAATTATTTGCTATGACCCCATTACCCAACAAGCCAGACACGCCCAGACTAACTATAATAATATTGAAATTATAATCGAAGCGGGTGGCAAACCTCGGAGAAAGTTAAAGATGTTGTATGATGCCTCTTCTGCTTTGCAGCTAGTATCGCTGCCATAGCTGTTCTAGCGTTTGTAGCCAATGGGACTAAGATGAACGATACATAAAAAGGCTCTATATCTACAGATTCTGAAAATTTTCTAACACTTTCCACCAGAGGCTCGGCCAAGACCATAAGGATAAAGATTCCAACTATTAATAATATAACTGCTTTTATCTTTTCAACAGCCTTAGCCTTTGCTTCAGCCCGATGGTACCTGTAACACCCCCAAAATTTGATACAGCGGAAGACTCAACAAGCTTTCGGGGTGCTACGGGGATTGGTATCCAAACACAAGACATAAAAGAACGAGATAAAGTAAACAAGATAAAATACAACCACGCGGGGTTTTAAAGTTTACATTATCCCAAAAACATCCAAAGTCAGGCCCAAAAGGAACAAATATAGGTCCACAATAGTTATCAGAGTTTTAGAAATATAGATCCATAACCGGTGCCAAATGCCAAGCCTCCAATCCCAAGCATCCGCAGAGCATCACTTAATTACCTGAGAAAACGTGCTAAAAGTCAGCTTTCGCTGGTGAGATCATAGGTTTAGGTTCTTAATTCAATATAGTGGACATATACGCAAAACGCTTGCTAGCTAGACTAGGGCTCAATCATCCAACCAAAATAATCCAACCAAAATAATCCAACCAAATCAAATCCAACCAAATCAAATCATCCCTATAGGTGCACGCTATAGCTCAAATCAATCCAATCAATAGCTTACCTAGCTCAAGTCTAGGCCTCGCTCTATAATCAATCCAATAGCTTACCTAGTTCGGGGACTAGGCCTCGCTTAACAACCAAATCAATAGCTTACCTAGATCTAGTCTAGGCCTCGCTCTATAACCAAATCAAATAGCTTACCTAGTTCGGGGACTAGGCCTCGCTCAACAACCAAATCGATAGCTTACCTAGCTCAGGTCTAGGCCTCGCTCAATAACCGTATCAATAGCTTACCTAGATCTAGTCTAGGCCTCGCTCTACCTAGTTCTATAAGCATAGCAAGTTTTGAAATCAAAAAGCGATAATAGTCCACATAAAACATTTGCACGTTTCTCACCCCAAGTATTGAAAACAAAGTTCAAGAGTAAAAAGTGGGGCTATGACTCACCTCAAGTCCAGAAATACTCAAAAGAAACGATAGAAGAAAGACGTAAGTAATCTCAAGCAACTCACGTACGGCGACTACAGACTCGGCACTTCCTAACAATATCAAACTCGTTCAGAAATCATTTCCTCAAAATCAAATATTCCCATTCCCGAATGTATTCCATTTTACTTTCCAAAAATATCCATTTCTCGAATTAACTTCATATTCATTTGAAATTCGACGTTTGGTATCCATATGGGTGAAGGGTCGACACAACTCAAACCAAAAAGCCACAACGAACGAAATAATAAACCATCTATAGGTCTAATATTAGCCCAATATATTATTTAAATAAATCATCGAAGCTTATCAAATCCGTCGATTTGGTAATCTCCCATATTTATTTACGTAATATATCGTTCCAAAATTATACCCAACCTAAATCACACAGCACAAAATACTATATGGTAAATATCGTAGTCCAATAAATTCCCTATATATATCGTCCAATTTGCCAAATTCGTCAATTTAGCCAATTCCACGAGATATATAGTAATTTATTATCCTAATACACGTACCACAACCTATGGGCGTCGTGGGATACGATGCCCATTAATATACTCATTTTCTATGGCTAAATAAACTCGATTTAACCCGTCGATTAAATAAGTTACGTAGTTATAGAAAATGGATATATTAATCGTCATATATCCGTGACAACATAAAAGTCACATAACAAAGCCCACTTGGACTTAAGTAACCACAACTCGTATAACTCGATAAGTTTTCCAAATTTATAAAAGTCATCATGGTTTTATTTATTACTTACCCGACTTATTAGTTCTCGATATTATTTATAATTATTTATTTATAATAATATTCCGACATTTATTGCACTATTCGCATAGTATAATAATTATCGTTATATTATTATAACGTTTACTCGTGATCGTTTTATTATTAATATACGCATTTATAATAATATATATACGTTTATCACGTCTATATACTTATATAAACGATTATATTACTAATAATATTATTACGAGTATTATTTTTAATGTTTGATTTTGAATATTTATCGAGTCATAAGAATTTGGTCACATGTCCGAGTCATCACTCTCGGCTCATAGTCCAAGTCCACAAATAATAATAACCAAGTCATAATAAATAAACCAACTCCGTCCAAAACAATCCCATATCCACGTGCTACAACATGAGGGTCCGACTACGGCACCCAACTAACCTACCTCCGTCATCTAATCGACCGTCTCACAATCGGTCCCCAAATTCTCTTATCGTCAACACATCTCCAAAATATACCATAAGTCCATCATAACTCGGCACCAAGTATATATCATCAACAACAAAATACCACATTATAATAATAACAATAATGACAATAAGAAAGATGCCCAAGTCTCAATGAAAACAAAATAACAACGACAATGTGAACCGGAAGACCCATTTGGGTCTCGGCTCAACTCCACGAGTCAAGATGACTCAAGCCTATGACCACTTTGGTCTAGGCATTGGCTCATCCGAGCATACCCAAAACAGCCAAACGGACCCTTAGGGTCGCGGCATCACCAAAACCATAACAAGAATCAATCCTCAATCAAACCTCAATCAAATCAATATACTACAACCATAAGCATACTCCAAATAATCCAACCCTCGCTAACGTGAACCCGAGGTCAAAACCATCAAACATAAGCCATAAGGCTCGAACCAAAACCAAGCCATGAGCTACGGCTCATGGTTCACTCGACCTCCACATGAAATCCACCAAAACCCGGATACCAAACGAATTTTTAGATCACATTTTATCAAAACCCACTAAATTCTTGTCTCAAAATCCATGAAAACCCGAAAAGAAATGAAAACCGTGACCCATAGTCACGATTTGAACACAAACCCGAGTCAAAACTCGACCTACCTTCAAAAACCAAAGCCAAAACGAATAGATCTTCAAGAAATATGAACAAGTGGTGATGAACTCGTGAGGATTTAATTCGAATTAGGTGTTATAGGGGGAGTTAGAGCGCGTGATTGGTACCAATAGATAGATCTCGAAAAGATGGTGAAGATGGTGGTGTTATTTTTATGGTGAGGGCGGCGGTGGCGGAGCTATGGTGGTATTAGGGTGGCGTTGGTGTTTAAAGAAAGAAGAGAGAGGGAGAGAGTGTAATAAAAGATGTGTTGTTTGTGTCTGTTTGATATCCCAGGAAACACAGGGACGATTCATGTTTTATTCTTATAAAAAAAAAAATAGACTTTTTAATATTAATAATAATAGTGGGTGTAGGGATTTAGTAGCCCGGTGTCAATACACGGACCAAACCCGAAACTTCAATAACCAAATATCTTTCAAACCGAACCCGTTCCAAAAATAATAATATCCGATCCAATTATAAAATGAAATTAAAATTGTTAGATTAACCTAGTGCCGGAGTCAATGCAGTGCCAAAATAACGACCTCACAATAAATCATCACGACCGAAACAAGTCAAACCGTAAATAAATAACCAAATCTCATAAATATCGTACGATTAAAATTCACGTACCAACGTTTGTAAAATATCTCGTCATAACAAACTTTCAAAAATTCAAAATTTATAATTTTAATGTAATGCGGGTTTTATAAAACGGCTCCCTATTTTGCCAGTTGTCACATCCTCCCAGCCTCAGAAGGAACCCGTCCCGGGTTTCTCTCGAAATAACCCATCTACGAAGTGAAAAGCTTCGGATATCTCTTTCGAAACTCATCCTCACGTTCCCACGTGAATTCCGGTCTGTGCCGCGAATTCCAACGAACTTTGATGAGCGGAATACGACTTCTCTTGAGTCGTTTGATCTCTCTATCCATTATCTCAATCGGCTCTTCCACAAAATTCAAACTTTCGTCCACACGAATATCCTTGATAGGTATAACTGGTGCTTCCTCTGAAAGGCATTTCTTCAGATTACTAATATGAAACACATCATGAACTTTACTCAGTTCGATAGGTAATTCCAAACGATACGCTACGGGCCCAATTCTTTCCAGAATAAGAAATGGTCCAATGTAGCGGGGATTCAGTTTCCCACGTTTCCCAAAACGTATCACACCCTTCCAAGGCGAGACCTTCAACATAACTCTGTCTCCAACCTGGAATTCTAGGGGTTTACGCCTCTGATCGGCGTAGCTTTTCTGCCTATCTCTAGCTGCTTGCAGTCGATCTCGAATCTGCGTGACTTTCTCCGTAGTTTCCAAGATAAGCTCAGGGCCTGTGAGTTGGCTATCTCCAACTTCTGCCCAACCAATAGGTGAACGACATTTACGACCATACAAAGCTTCAAATGGTGCAGTCTTAAGACTTGTGTGGTAGCTATTGTTGTAGGAGAACTCCGCAAGGGGTAGATATTTCTCCCAGCCTTTACCAAAGTCTATGATGCATGCACGGAGCATATCCTCCAAAGTCTGAATAGTTCTCTCACTTTGACCATCGGTTTGGGGATGATATGCAGTACTCATATCAAGTCTCGTCCCCAAAGCGGTTTGAAGTGATTGCCACAACGCTGACGTAAAGCGGCTGTCGCGGTCAGAAATAATCGATATCGGAACTCAATGACCAGAAAATATCTCCTTCACATACAACCTCGCAAGTTTATCCACACTATCATCTTCACTAATCGCTAGGAAATGAGCAGACTTAGTCAAACGATCCACAATTACCCATATAGCGTCGCAACCGCTAGCTGTCTTTGGTAATTTGGTAATAAAGTCCATCGTAATCCGCTCCCACTTCCAAACTGGGAGTTCTGGCTGCGTCAACAATCCTGACGGTCTTTGATGCTCGACTTTAACCTTAGAGCAAGTCAAGCACTTACTAACATATAGTGCTATATCTGCCTTCATATTTGGCCACCAATATAATTTCTTCAAATCCTGGTACATCTTGTCCGACCCAGGATGAATGGAGTACCTCGACTTATGCGACTCATGCATAATCAATTCTCGAATCCCTCCATACAATGGTATCCAGCTTCGTTCTCCAAAACATAACACTCCATCAGAGCGCTTAGCAAATCCTTTCTCATTTTCTGCCATCCCAAATATATTCTCAGCAGGTCTATTCTCTGCTTTCAATGCTTCCGTTTGAGCTTCTAATATTTGAGACGGTAATGGCGATACGATAGTCATTCCTAATGACCTAACTCGTAATGGTGGAATTCTCTCTTTTCGACTAAGAGCATCAGCAACAACGTTTGCTTTACCAGGATGGTAGCGAATCTCACAATCGTAATCGCTTAGCAACTCAATCCAACGTCGCTGCCTCATGTTAAGCTCTTTTTGGTTCAGAATGTGTTGCAGACTTTTGTGATCAGTAAACACTATACACTTGGTTCCATACAAGTAATGTCTCCATATTCTCAAAGCAAAAACTACAGCACCTAACTCCAAATCATGGGTGGTGTAGTTCGTCTCATGCTTCTTGAGCTGTCGGGAAGCATAAGCTATCACTTTCTCTCATTGCATCAACACAGCTCCTAAACCTTTATGGGAAGCGTCACAATAGACGACGAAATCCTCGTTACCTTCGGGTAACTCCAAGATAGGGGCACTACACAACATCTCCTTAAGTAACTGAAAGGCTTCCTCTTCCTTATCTCCCCATTCATACTTAACACTCTTTTGAGTCAATTTGGTCAACGGTTTTGCTACCTTCGAAAATCCCTCAATGAATCTTCGGTAGTAATCGGCTAATCCCAAAAATTGACGAACTTCTGTTGGTGTCGTAGGTGCAGCCCAATCTTTAATCGCTTCAATCTTAGCAGGATCCACATGAACTCCTTGTCTATCAATTACGTGACCTAGAAATTGTACCGTCGGAATCCAAAATTCGCATTTCGAAAACTTGGCATACAGTTTTTCCTTCCTGAGCAATTCCAAGATAAGTCTTAGATGCTCCTCATGTTCTTTCTTACTCTTTGAATAAATCAGAATGTCATCGATAAACACAATCACGAACTTATCTAAGTACGGCTTACACACCCGATTCATGAGGTCCATGAATACCGCCGGTGCGTTAGTCAACCCAAACGGCATCACCTGAAACTCGTAATGCCCGTAACGGGTTCTGAAAGCCGTTTTCGGAATATCTTCCTCGCGCACTCGAAGCTGATGATATCCCGATCTCAAATCGATCTTCGAATACACACTCGATCCCTGAAGTTGATCGAACAAATCGTCGATCCTCGGTAACGGGTATCTATTCTTCACCGTTAACTTGTTCAACTCTCGATAATCAATACACATACGAAACGATCCATCCTTCTTCTTCACAAATAAGACTGGGGCTCCCCAAGGCGAAGAACTTGGTCTTATGAATCCCTTCTCGGCTAACTCCGCTAATTGTTTCGACAATTCTTCCAGTTCAGTAGGTGCAAGACGATAAGGCGCTCGTGCTACAGGTGCAGCACCAGGTATCAACTCAATCTGAAATTCCACTTGTCTAGTAAGCGGAATTCCCGGCAAATCATCGGGAAACACATCCGAAAAATCACGAACTATAGGTACATCTCCAATGCACCTTTCCTTCTTCTCCTTCTCTCCTTCCACAGAAATGTGGGCTAAGAAAAGGTAATTTCCCTTCTCCATTAGCTTCGGCAACTTAGTGCAAGATATGACCGCTAATCTGGATGGGCCTCTCAAATCCTTTCTATCTCCTGGTATGTTCAGAATCTCCTTGCCGTAAGGTACCCGCACGATCTTCTCATCGCAGATTATATGGGCACGATACTTCGACAACCAATCCATGCCGATAATGACATCAAAACTACCTAATGTGACGGGTAGAAGATCTATGTTGAAAGGACGGTTCAAAAAGTTTAACGTGCATCCACGAATGATGGTCTTAATTCTTTCTATGTTTCCATTAGCTAACTCTACATCATAACCAATTCCTAAGGCCATCGGGGGTTTCTCAAGTAAGGGTGCAAACTTAGTGGACACAAAACTCTTATCGGCACCAGTATCTAATAGTATGGAAGCATAACGATTATTGAGAAGGAACGTACCAGTAACGACGTTCGGATCTTCCCCTCTCTCGTTCCCGAGTGCATACACTCTTCCATGAGCAACTCCAGCTTCCACACGTTGGTCCCCATTATCTTGTCGTCCACGGTTTCCTCCAGCTCCACGGTTTCCATTATTGTACCCGTTACCACCCGATCCTTGATTTCCTCGATTCCACGATTCCCTACATTCGTTCCGATAATGTCCTTTCTTTCCACATCCATAGCAAGTAACATTTGCTTTGCTCACAGTTTCAGGAGTAGCTTGGACCATAGCAAGTGGTCGAGCTCTACAATCCTTAGCTATATGTCCCATCTTAGAGCAATTCTTGCACACCACAGTACATCGACCAGAATGATGCTTGTAACATCGGTTACATTTGGGTGCATCTCCATTGTAGTTCTTCTTGTCTCCATCTCCCATGGCATAAGCTCTAGTAGTTAGTTGTCGCTTGTTTCGATGATCATTACCCTTAGAGTGATCGTCCCTCTTTCTCTTTCCATTCTTATCTTTCTCAGCTTCTTCCAATGCCAAAGAATCCATCAATTGTTGAGCAATAGTAATAGCCTCATGAATGCTTGCAGGTTTAGCAGAAATCACATCGTTCCTGGTAGCTACCGGTAACCCATCGGTATACCTCTCAATCTTTTGAGTCTCAGTCCTAACCATATCGGGGCAAAGTAAGGCTAACTCTCGATAACGGCGATTGTAAGTTGCCATATCGGTACCTTTCACTTTATGGTTCCAGAACTCAATCTCCAGCTTCTTAATCTCATTCCTTGGGCAGTAAGTCTGAATCAGCAAAGACTTAAATTGCTCCCAAGTCATAGCATAAGCCACATCACTCCCAACCGAGTTACGGTAATTGTTCCACCAAGTTAAGGCTTCATCCTTGAAAGTAAACGAAGCAAACTTTACCTTCGCATTCTCCGCACAACCACTGACATTAAACACTGACTCAGTCTTCTCAATCCACCTAACCAAGTAAACCACTCCTTCAGTCCCACCAAACTCAATCGGTCCACAAATCTTAAACTCCTTGTAGTGACATCCATTAGCACGAACAGGTGGGAAAGTTCCAGCAGAATTGTTGGAATGATTTGACTCAGCTAGTAGCTCAGCAACTCGTTGCTCCACAAGTTGATTGATCATTGCTTGATCCACAGTAGGTGCATTAAGTGGAACATGATCATTGTCTCCCTGAACATCAACATTTTGATTCCTGTTGTTGCGGTTAGTAGTGTCCAGGTTATCAGGAGTAGGGGTCTCAACATTTCGAGCTGGACGGCGTCCTCGACGACTAGGGGTAGCCGTTGCGGGTCCAGTTCTGGTAGCTCTAACAGGGTTTCGTCGTATAGCCATTAATATAATACCAACACAATATCAACCACGCAAGTAAGACACAATTCTCCATGTACGCCAAAAACCGTAAAATATCATACGAGCTCACCCTCGTCCATAAGTAGCGATCAATACATCGTTCCATACTACCAAAAGGCATAATAAATACTAATCGTTCCATACGAGACGAACGTACAATCCGAATAACATGACTTAAGGGATAGAATAACCAGCTCTCATAACCGATTACTCCCTGACTTAAGAAGCAACACAACAACATCACAAATCCAAATTTCATCTAGCCATGAAGCTGGCGTAGACTCCTCAACTCCGATCTCAAACCATCCAAATCTCTCCATAACGATTCCAGCTCAACACTGTATATATCTCTATCTCTCTTGAGGTCTGCTGCCTCTTTCTCCAACTCCGTGTTCCTCTGCCACAGCTTGCGATCTCTCTCGCAAGCCGTGAGGAAACCTCTTTGCAGACTCTCTATCTGCTCATGTATCTCAATCATACCTCTCCTAATCGAGGTCGTCCTGCCCATGACAGTAGTCAAATCAACTCTCAACTCAGCAACAAACTCAGCAATAAACTCAGCAATAATCATCTCAAGTCAGTCAGACATCCGCGAGATCCTCTCGCCCTGTGCAGTAATCCGAGTCCACATCCTACCAATTTCACCCAAATCTGCATGCTCAGCAGAAACCTCAGAAGGTGCATCCAACTCAACGGGACTACCAGGTTGCAACTCAAACAAAATGGATGATCAGGTGAAACTGGCTCTGACGGATGTATCGGGGAATCGGGCTTCGCAGAATGAGCTGAATGTACTAGCGACCAATCATCATCAGGCATCTCCTCCTCCTGAGGGTCATCATTCTCTTCCTCATCTTGAGGGTTATCATTCTGCTCACCCTCGTACTCCTCCTCATACTCCTCGTCGGAGGGGTACTCCATCAATCGTCATCTCTGAGCAGGTGAACCACGAGGCGATAAAATCGGTGACTTAGGGCGTCAATGAGACGATAAAGTAGTGGCCGAATGCATGACCAACACGTAGGGGTCATCAGGGCCATAGTGATCTACGATGGGCGACGCGTACTAGCAATAACAATTCTTAATACCAACACGTGCAAAGGAGGCTATGATTTGTGACAACGGCGTAGGGTAGGTGTAAGTGTTTCAAAACAGCTAAACCGCGAACTCAAAATACCATATCCAATAATCATCATAAAATTCCAAATCGTATATAATCAAGAAAGATTTAGAATACCGCATTACTAAAACCATTCGCAAAACAATTAAGCCATATAATTCCTCAAAACGCATATAATTCCTCAAAACGCATCATATCACTAAATCAATAAACCTCAAATCCTCAAATCATCTCAAAAATCCCAAATCTATCAATCATCTCAATAATCTCATTCCAAGTCATTATCTCATAATACCTCAATAATAACAATGATGCTTCGGCTTGGCGGGCTGGCGGGCAATGGTCGAGGATCGTTTTCTATAAAAATCGGTTATAGTTTAGGTGTCTATTTACCTAGTTCTCTATAACCTTGGCTCTGATACCAATCTGTAACACCCCCAAAATTTGATACAGCGGAAGACTCAACAAGCTTTCGGGGTGCTACGGGGATTGGTATCCAAACACAAGACATAAAAGAACGAGATAAAGTAAACAAGATAAAATACAACCACGCGGGGTTTTAAAGTTTACATTATCCCAAAAACATCCAAAGTCAGGCCCAAAAGGAACAAATATAGGTCCACAATAGTTATCAGAGTTTTAGAAATATAGATCCATAACCGGTGCCAAATGCCAAGCCTCCAATCCCAAGCATCCGCAGAGCATCACTTAATTACCTGAGAAAACGTGCTAAAAGTCAGCTTTCGCTGGTGAGATCATAGGTTTAGGTTCTTAATTCAATATAGTGGACATATACGCAAAACGCTTGCTAGCTAGACTAGGGCTCAATCATCCAACCAAAATAATCCAACCAAATCAAATCCAACCAAATCAAATCATCCCTATAGGTGCACGCTATAGCTCAAATCAATCCAATCAATAGCTTACCTAGCTCAAGTCTAGGCCTCGCTCTATAATCAATCCAATAGCTTACCTAGTTCGGGGACTAGGCCTCGCTTAACAACCAAATCAATAGCTTACCTAGATCTAGTCTAGGCCTCGCTCTATAACCAAATCAAATAGCTTACCTAGTTCGGGGACTAGGCCTCGCTCAACAACCAAATCGATAGCTTACCTAGCTCAGGTCTAGGCCTCGCTCAATAACCGTATCAATAGCTTACCTAGATCTAGTCTAGGCCTCGCTCTACCTAGTTCTATAAGCATAGCAAGTTTTGAAATCAAAAAGCGATAATAGTCCACATAAAACATTTGCACGTTTCTCACCCCAAGTATTGAAAACAAAGTTCAAGAGTAAAAAGTGGGGCTATGACTCACCTCAAGTCCAGAAATACTCAAAAGAAACGATAGAAGAAAGACGTAAGTAATCTCAAGCAACTCACGTACGGCGACTACAGACTCGGCACTTCCTAACAATATCAAACTCGTTCAGAAATCATTTCCTCAAAATCAAATATTCCCATTCCCGAATGTATTCCATTTTATTTTCCAAAAATATCCATTTCTCGAATTAACTTCATATTCATTTGAAATTCGACGTTTGGTATCCATATGGGTGAAGGGTCGACACAACTCAAACCAAAATGCCACAACGAACGAAATAATAAACCATCTATAGGTCTAATATTAGCCCAATATATTATTTAAATAAATCATCGAAGCTTATCAAATCCGTCGATTTGGTAATCTCCCATATTTATTTACGTAATATATCGTTCCAAAATTATACCCAACCTAAATCACACAGCACAAAATACTATATGGTAAATATCGTAGTCCAATAAATTCCCTATATATATCGTCCAATTTGCCAAATTCGTCAATTTAGCCAATTCCACGAGATATATAGTAATTTATTATCCTAATACACGTACCACAACCTATGGGCGTCGTGGGATACGATGCCCATTAATATACTCATTTTCTATGGCTAAATAAACTCGATTTAACCCGTCGATTAAATAAGTTACGTAGTTATAGAAAATGGATATATTAATCGTCATATATCCGTGACAACATAAAAGTCACATAACAAAGCCCACTTGGACTTAAGTAACCACAACTCGTATAACTCGATAAGTTTTCCAAATTTATAAAAGTCATCATGGTTTTATTTATTACTTACCCGACTTATTAGTTCTCGATATTATTTATAATTATTTATCTATAATAACATTCCGACATTTATTGCACTATTCACATAGTATAATAATTATCGTTATATTATTATAACGTTTACTCGTGATCGTTTTATTATTAATATACGCATTTATAATAATATATATACGTTTATCACGTCTATATACTTATATAAACGATTATATTACTAATAATATTATTACGAGTATTATTTTTAATGTTTGATTTTGAATATTTATCGAGTCATAAGAATTTGGTCACATGTCCGAGTCATCACTCTCGGCTCATAGTCCAAGTCCACAAATAATAATAACCAAGTCATAATAAATAAACCAACTCCGTCCAAAACAATCCCATATCCACGTGCTACAACATGAGGGTCCGACTACGGCACCCAACTAACCTACCTCCGTCATCTAATCGACCGTCTCACAATCGGTCCCCAAATTCTCTTATCGTCAACACATCTCCAAAATATACCATAAGTCCATCATAACTCGGCACCAAGTATATATCATCAACAACAAAATACCACATTATAATAATAACAATAATGACAATAAGAAAGATGCCCAAGTCTCAATGAAAACAAAATAACAACGACAATGTGAACCGGAAGACCCATTTGGGTCTCGGCTCAACTCCACGAGTCAAGATGACTCAAGCCTATGACCACTTTGGTCTAGGCATTGGCTCATCCGAGCATACCCAAAACAGCCAAACGGACCCTTAGGGTCGCGGCATCACCAAAACCATAACAAGAATCAATCCTCAATCAAACCTCAATCAAATCAATATACTACAACCATAAGCATACTCCAAATAATCCAACCCTCGCTAACGTGAACCCGAGGTCAAAACCATCAAACATAAGCCATAAGGCTCGAACCAAAACCAAGCCATGAGCTACGGCTCATGGTTCACTCGACCTCCACATGAAATCCACTAAAACCCGGATACCAAACGAATTTTTAGATCACATTTTATCAAAACCCGCTAAATTCTTGTCTCAAAATCCATGAAAACCCGAAAAGAAATGAAAACCGTGACCCATAGTCACGATTTGAACACAAACCCGAGTCAAAACTCGACCTACCTTCAAAAACCAAAGCCAAAACGAATAGATCTTCAAGAAATATGAACAAGTGGTGATGAACTCGTGAGGATTTAATTCGAATTAGGTGTTATAGGGGGAGTTAGAGCGCGTGATTGGTACCAATAGATAGATCTCGAAAAGATGGTGAAGATGGTGGTGTTATTTTTATGGTGAGGGCGGCGGTGGCGGAGCTATGGTGGTATTAGGGTGGCGTTGGTGTTTAAAGAAAGAAGAGAGAGAGAGAGAGTGTGTAATAAAAGATGTGTTGTTTGTGTCTGTTTGATATCCCAGGAAACACAGGGACGATTCATGTTTTATTCTTATAAAAAAAAAAATAGACTTTTTAATATTAATAATAATAGTGGGTGTAGGGATTTAGTAGCCCGGTGTCAATACACGGACCAAACCCGAAACTTCAATAACCAAATATCTTTCAAACCGAACCCGTTCCAAAAATAATAATATCCGATCCAATAATAAAATGAAATTAAAATTGTTAGATTAACCTAGTGCCGGAGTCAATGCAGTGCCAAAATAACGATCTCACAATAAATCATCACGACCGAAACAAGTCAAACCGTAAATAAATAACCAAATCTCATAAATATCGTACGATTAAAATTCACGTACCAACGTTTGTAAAATATCTCGTCATAACAAACTTTCAAAAATTCAAAATTTATAATTTTAATGTAATGCGGGTTTTATAAAACGGCTCCCTATTTTGCCAGTTGTCACAGTACCTGTCATTTAACTACAAAAAAAAAGAAGCTTATATCAATGTGATTACAAAAATTGGATTATTACAATAATCTAACTAGACAAGTTAGTGTGTTAAATATGATTACCAAAAGATTATTGTTACAATAATCTAGCTATTTTTTCCACTATTAACTAAACTAATCTTTTATACGACTCATTAGAGATAAAAGTAACCCATATTGACCCAATCATAAGTAAATGGCTGGAAAATGCCACTTCTAAATTTTATTCACCTAACTATTTACGATTGAAAGAATTAGCTTTTATCATGAAGTTTCTTACTCCGTTGCTTTCCTGTGACTGCGTATGCAAGTTACGTGAATTGAGCAATTTTTTAACGCCCGCTTTGAATTCATCTATATCAATGCCTCCATCTCCATCAACGTCTAAGTGTCTCATTATGATTTCTGCTATCTCGACATCTACCAATATCTCCTCTCTTATGATGAAGTGTTTTAGTTCAGCTGGTGTAACAGATCCATCGGTATCTTCATCAACGCATGCAAAGAAACTGAAAATATAACAATGAGTTACACCGGCTCTATGGACACTATTCTCAAATAAGCATACCAATGTAGTCTCGTTTTCACCTGTCTATGACAGATTCATCTTGTGTTCCATCCTCTTTAAGCAATTCCTTTCCCGTCGCACGTTTCATCATAAGGGATACTAGATCTATTAACTTATTCCTATCTTCAAGCAATAGTTCCACAACCTGAAATATACAAACTAAAAGTATCACTCATAGATAGAGATGGCAAAATGGGCATATTGAGTACAAAACAAGGTCGGGTCATTTCATTTGAAACTACTTTGTGTCCAATTTTTCACTTGGTTCACATTTAACAAAAGTGTCAAATATGATTACAAAATTTATATTTTTATCAATAATACTTACATAATAGGAATTGATTCTTTATAAGTAAATGGCTTAAATTGATACTCTGTAGTCTGTACCAAAATAAATTGTCCACCAACATAAAACACAGTTAAGATATCCTACTCCATGCAACTTTTAGGTAGCATAATGTCAATTTTACCCTTACGAATTCAAAAATTAGGATTATTCAATGTCACATGTTTTCATAATCATGTTTTAAATACACTACAAAGCCTGAAAATACTAGTTTTTGTGTGATCCTGACCTGATTGTAGTCGGTCTCGGATTTATCCAACGAATATGGATCATCCATTAATTGTCTCGTGACATCAAGCCAATTTTCAAACGTATCGTAGAATTTCTCCTTGGTCATTGTTTCTTGGCTGTTCTCCTCTGGATGTTTCATCATTTTCTCCATCTCTTTTTGCCTAAGCATGAGATGTTTTTCCCTGTCCAGTATAAGTGCTTGAACTTCATAAAACGGTACATACATTTCAACCTTTTGTTCAACTTCTGCATACTCTAGTCTTCTTTTCTGTATCCGGTCATCAGTATACTGCGGACAAATGACACTAAAAACTTAAAATCAAAAATTACAGCAGATTTGTTCCGATACCATTTCTTACGAATGGGTTGAGAGTCACCCAAAGTTTTCTTCTTTTAAAGAATATCGTCTAAAGTGTAGTATTAATTAGGGAAAATGTTATCCCCAATTAATTCCCGGTCTACCAATCCAAACCAGACCATTTCAACCCGCATAAAAAGTTGTCCATTTTGACCCATCCCAACCCACCCATTTTGCCACCTATAAATGAACAATGTATACCTGATAGCAGAAGTAAGAGAACAAGCAAATAAGAGCAACAAAAAGTGATGCAAGAAGGACGATATTGTATTCTTGACTAGAATACGATACACCAAACACACTTGGTAATAGGACGACTACAAATGGTATCAGCGAAAAAAACATGACTTTGGCATGATAGCTGGTTTCCAAATCTGTTCGAACACCAGAACCTATACAAATAAATAAGTATTAAGTTCACATAGAGTAAGGTAATGTTTATTAAGAATCATTAGTGTTGTGATACAACAAATGCCAACCGGTTAATAGTTGTATCCCTTGTTTTTTCTCTCTTGGACTAGATTTTGGATACAAACTATTGCTAGCACAGATGAAGCATACTCCCCATAGAAGAGTGAGAAGTAATATTGACGATCCAGCTAGCAGCCCAGCACCAGTTACAACATATTCTTGAGCTTTTTCTTCACTTGCAGACAGTCCAGATACTGAAAATCAGATCATCAACCAACCACATTTAGCTACCCAATAGTTCTTACTATACATAATATAGAAGTAAGCAAGGTATTTTGATCTTATAAAATTTTAAAAATATTTCTGTCATCCAGCAAAATTTGACTTAGAAATTTTTTTGGGATAATCACTTTAGGCCACCCAAACATGTATCTTGTTTCATTTAAACCAATACAATTTTCCCCTAGGTTTTGACTCATAGACTGTATTAATTGTAGTTTACTAATTAAACAGAAAAAAGCAATCGCGCGAGGTCTTTTTGTCATAATAGCTTTTTCATCATCCAACATGTTTTTCATCAGATTTGGTATAATTGAAACTAGATGTATATTTAGGAGACTACATACTTTGAATTACCCTGAATTCTTTGTGTAGTGAACACACACAACAACAATGGAAGGACAACACAAGATTTTAAAAAGGAAAAGAAAAAGCAGATATATCACTTTTATGAGTTTTATCACACTTTTAAAAAGTAGAATAACACATTTAAAACTGGTGTATCAAAATGAAGATAAAAGATGAAAAGGATAAGAGATATAACTACGACCCCAATGGTATATTCGCATGCATATCATTGTTAATTTATAAGAATCCAACAGAGCAAACGTTACACAAGTCATGTGCGGTGTCCGGGATCGATAAGGTGAATTCTAAAGTTGGGTATCCAGATTTAAGATGAAATGATTCCACATGTTGTCCGCAATTTTGCATCAATAATATACTTAGTACTTTGTAAATTATGAAAATCAAGAGGATGGTTAAATATTCCAAGCATAAAAAAGGGTTAACTTACCAAGAAGAATTAACGAGTCGGGGAGGGAATCTAGAAGTTGAGAAAAACTTGAAACAAAAAAGCCAAGAACACGAAAAATTCTTCCATCACCACCAGCATAGGATTCACCATGATATAAAAGGTACTCATATATCACAATAAGAAAGATATGACTTGGCATATTGCTTGAACATGGCAAAAAACCGTACATTAGCTCACACCGCTCTTCAGAGGAATCCATTCCTTTGAGTTGTAGATACGATTCTTCCACTTGAAGTTCAGCACCATCATGGCCACCATTCGACACCAACTCAGTTGCATCATAAGTCAAATGACGACACGCTGCATAGCCAACTAACATAAACATAAACAAAAGAAAATAAGATGCAACTTTTACAACCTCTTTAACCATTTTGAAAATAGTAATTGAATTAAGTACTTATGTGACATTGTGTATATATAGAGTAGTACAAGGTCCCTGAATTAAGAAGAGGGTCAATGTCAACCTTTGCTATCTAAAAAAATAAAAAACCAGTTTAATTATAAGACTTGTTTAAGTCTTTTTTAATGATAATATCTTATTAGTGTCATCCTTGCATATTGCTGACAAGGAATCATTTCTGTTTTTTAATGCATGAGCAAAGTCCATGTTCACATCATTAAGTCGCACAGCATATAGAAGATAAAAAATAATACTGAAATTTAATTATAGGGCCACAAAATATACAGTAAGTAATAAGTTTCTAAAAGTCACGGCGATACATTAGTAAAACTTATAATTGTAGATTATTGATTATATGCTGTGAGAGATAGTATTGCGATTTTTTTTTTTTTTTTTTGGGCATAAACTTGTTTGTTCAATAAGTTCAACTGCTTAAAAATAAAAATAAAAACAGTTCATCAAAACTTAATTTGCATATATGTAATAGGGTAAAATAAAACTAGATTAATAAATAAAGCAACCAAAACAGCAGCATATTATTATTTATAATAACTAGTCTAATTTTGCGAATCAAATTTTGTAGAAGTTGACAAAGTCAAGGCCAGAAAGTAGTTACATGTTGTGTTCACAGCTTGTATTGCAACTCCATGGTTTCAATTTACATACCATGTTGATCATATCCATTTAATCTAAGCCGTTTAATGCTGTTGATCAAGATTCAGATTATGTATGAAAAGTAATATAGATAATTGTCCAACTAAATCGATTACATATGGAGAGATAACTGTCGGTCTAATACAAGATTGTCGCAAATGTATTCAATCATGGCGAGTTAGTGACTATATCTTGTTTGCAAATAAGATATAGACAATTCTTATACATCCTTTATTTCAAAGTTAAAAAATGATCTTAATCGTGAATAAATGTAATAGGTGTTTTAAACGAATGAAGGTGAAAACAGGATTGAAACCTGCACCCATCCATAAGCAGACAAAGCAACAGCGGCAGTAGCCACTAATCCAACTTGCAGTCTTAATCTTACTCAAAGTAGGTAAAACTTCCTGAAAGAGACAAGTATTAAGTGGACACACAAGCAATTTTTTTTTTTTTTTTTTTTTTTTTTTTTTTTTTTTTTTTTTATCTTTACACTATTCAAGTTTTGATCATTAGACTCAATACCATAGTTTGTGTAGACAATCAGTTGACAATCTTTCGTGGCTAATTATTGGTTATTTTTGGTCGTTAATCATTATTTGGTAATTGTTATCGGGGAAATATGGTTTCAACTATTATAAATTTTTTTGTTTTTGTTTTGTTAAATAGTTGAAACATATTTTAAGAATATCCCTTTTAATGCTGATACCTAAAATGAAACAAAAAGAACTTCTTGCTACTGTGTTCTTCAAATCTTTACAATAATTATAATGATTTATCGAATAATGCTTTAATCATTGTATATAGATATTCTTGAAAACATTGCAATAGTTATATTGACATACTAAAAATATCAACTTCCAGGTAACAAGTTCAGTATCTAAATCTGAATTAAGAAATAACAAAAATGACCGATAAACTTAACAGTTCTTTGACAGCAGTTCTCAGGAAGACAGGAAAGCACCATCAAGAACATAGACCAAGATCAAAGATAGAACATAGAGCATGTATGCAACAGATGATGTCCAGATTGGGAACTTTGACCGAAAACTTGCAAGAAGACCCATTACCACACAGACGCCAAGCACTGCCAGCACTTCAGAGGAGAAATGCCAAGTTAATCCACGGAAATATATGATTGATGTGAGCACAACCATTCCAAGAATATTGTTCATGAGTGCACCATGGTATATCTGCATATATAGTCAAATAAGATATCACAATCATAGTTAACTTAAAAATGGACTTCCCGACCAATTTGCGTGTTAATAAGCCGAATCAGGTTATTTATATCTCAAAGAGGTCAAACTGGCTAAATGGGAGTGACCCACAATTTATTTTTTTGTAAAAACTTCATAATATTGTAATAATATATTCTTCTAAGTTCTAACCATACTAGAATACTTATGCATTGGTTATTTTCAAAAAAGGGCTAATTCGGACCAAATAATCTGGTTGTTGGTCAACCTGACCCAATTTCAGATGCAGCAATTACCCGTTTGACCCTTTTTAGCCAAGTAAAGAACCGAAGCCAAACCTCTGAAAATGTCAATGAAGCTGTAGTTTCTTTGCTATGAGTTTCCTTGATAGGCATTCTTTTCTTCTGGCGTACAGCTCTTATGGCTGAAATTGTTGTTCTAGCATTTGTAGCAAGAGGAACTAGAACAAAAGCAATATAAAAAGATGGTATCCCAGCGGTGGATGAGAATTTCTGCACACTGTGTATAAGGGGTTCAGCTAGCAGTACTAGTATGGCTATCCCGAGCACTAGTAGCATTACAGCTGTTGCTCTCGCTGACCAAGATTTGTCCACTTGTTTCATTATTATCTGCATGATTATCAAAATTGTTTATGCTTAAGCAGAAACTTCAAAAAACATGCATTGCAACAGGGAGTAATGGTAGGCCTCAAATATGGCAACATTAACCATTTAACTTATGAATTGGCTGATTTGGGTCACGTCATAGCCCAAAATAAAGTTTGTGTTGAGAGACTTGAGACCATACACCATATATAAAGAATTAGCAACAAAAACACCAGATTTCTTTGGAGATTTTGCAAATAAAAGGAACAACAATATCTGTATCTCTTAAATCGCTATGTCAGCCAGAGTGTATGCTTAATGCAAACAACCTTCTAAGTAGCAAATTAACCATTTATAGCTTTTTTTTTTTAATAGACAAAAACTGTTTTGGTTTGTTTTGACCCGGTCTTGTTTTGACCCATTTTGACCCGGTCTTGTTTTGACCACTACATATAGGTACTTTGACAAGGAATATAACCTCATGCTCAGATTATACATACCTGGCGGTTTTCATTTAGCGAGGCAGGAGCCGGATTTATAGGCAAATCATGCCATTGTTTATATCCAGCTATAAATTCTTCTACATCAAGTTTGCTGTTTTTGTTCTTATCAAAACGCTTCATTATTTTCTCCGCTGCATCACCTTCATCCAATGATATATCCCCAAGGTCTGTGAACTTGCGTCTTAGTTCAGTTAAAGATACAAATTTATCATTATCTTCATCAATGCTTTCAAATATCCTGGAATAGTTGATAAATTAAGTGATACGCTCAGATGAAAACTCAAACTATTTTGGGCAAAGGTCATTAATTAACAATATACTTTATACTTTGTCTGTTTTGTAAATATTTGTTTTCAGATCCATTTTAGAAATTACTCTATATGTTTTAAAATGGTTCATTTTGCTAATAAAAATATTATTTTGTTCACATCTGCAATAAAATAGGGTACTTAAAACTTTTCTTTGGCACTATCTTGTGATTATTTTTTACCAAAGACGAAAGTATATTGCTATTATATGGCATTGTCACGCAACCTACTGTCTTAACAATTCTTCATTCGTTGGGAAGTTCCCTGGTAGAGAGCCATGAGAAAGTATTAATAGTTCAGATGTTAGATTCTTCATGGATTCTTCATCTCTCTTTTTCCGTTCAAGCAACCGTTGGGCAACCTGTAAAAATAATCATGATTCAAATTCAATTTTTTCTTTTATTTTATATAATTACATATGGATCCCGGATTACTGTATAGGACACAGAGTATATATTTGATTCCATATATTGAATTCGAGGGAAAAAAAAGGCCGGATGGTGAAGATAACTTGATACAATTATGATATTATAAAAGTACGCGTGCTTACTTTTTCTATGATGCAAAGTAAAATACATCATATAGTCATAAAATTGAAGATATTATTCACTTTTTTGCTTAATATTTGGTATGAATGAAACTTGCTACATACTTGCTGATATATAAAGTAGTTTGAATGGTTTCAGGGCCAAATAGAAAAAATGAATAGTGGGTGACCTTTATTACATTATCCCAATAAAAATAATGCCATGTCATGGTACCTTACACAATGCTTCAGAGTGATTCGGTTCATTTAGCACACCTTTGATTTCCTCAATCCATTTAGTGACACCATCGTGGAATTCTTCCCAAGAGATGTGCTTGTCGTCGTCAAGATCAAACTCACTGATCAATATATCCATCACTTTTTCCCAGTCCCATGTTAACTGATTCAGCTTTATTTCCTCAAGAAGCGTTTTAAGTTCAAGATATGATAGTTTGTTATCCCCATTTTTGTCCAACTTCTTGAAAAGACTGCAATTTGTATAAGAGCAAATTAAAGAAATCGACATTGTGGTTTTGTGAAATTTTGTCCCTCATCATTACTAATTGCATAGATGGTCCTGAATTGTGTTATTTGCTTTCACATCTTACTTTTGGTCCATAAAGAGTAAACGGCGAGGGACCAAACGTGGAAGGAAACTGTACAATTAAGGACCATTTGTTGATTTTTATCAACAATTTACGCAAGACATCATCTTTTAAATAAATTTTACTCCATAAAAAGAGAGCATGACAAGTAAATAAGTATATAGAAGAAGCTGAACCTTCTCACACCAAGTTCATTTGGTGCGCCATCTTTAGTGACAAGAGGTTCTGAAATTTGTTCATTCACTCTTTGAATTATATCGAAAATTAAGAGCTCATGTTCCACTTCAACATATCCTAGTCGTCTCACTTGTACTTGCTCATCAGAAATCTGCAGAAGAGATGATAAAAAAATGAGTTACAATTCATGGAATGCCTAAGAGCGAGCTATCCTAAGCTAAACAGTGACAATAAAATACATTATCATAGTGCACATTATAGGCGGAAATTTCAACCGATTTGGTTGATTTAGATTATGTATTATCGTTAATGGGTCAAATCCGAATGTTACTTAAATGGTTACAGCCTTGTAAATAGTTTTATTTTAAACAAACATACTCTTGTTATTTTAATTAACTGATTAGAAATCAATAGAAAAAGGGCCAAAAAAAGTTTTCATGTCAACCAACCCGACTCGTTCCATTTTGACCCAACGCCGGACCAACCCTTTATTCCACTTCTAGTACATTTATTCTTAAACCATTGCTCCGTATAATTTAACATGCTGTTACAATTTACTGCACCTTTTATCTTTTTAATCTAATGTGATATTGTGTATACCTTGTACACGTACGCAAGTAACAATATAGCTGAAACAATGAGAGTGATTAGAATATCAATCTTGTAACCTCCAGATGTATAGGACACATTAAATATCTTTGGGATCAGGATAACTATTAATGGTATAAGTGAAACAAGCATAATTCTTGCGGTCTCACTAGTCTCAGAGTCTGTAGTTACACCAAAACCTGTTACACAAGAAAGAGATGAATTAAAATTGAAAAAAAAAAATAAAAAATAAATAAAAAAAAATAAAAAATAATAATAATAATAATAATAATAAAAAAAAAAAAAAAAAGGGAAGGAAGGAAGGAAGGAAGGATAAGTTCCATGACTTGATAATTGTTGGTGATTTTAGTGTCGTTACTTATACTTTGTATAATCATGATTTACTTGAGATCAAGAGCTTAGTCGGGTTTGGCTTATAGTCGAGTTAGGAGGTGCGGAGTGCACACTCAGCTCGTTCTAGCTAGCTTGATGCCGCCACAACTAAGTGTTGGGGTCAAGCGGGCCGCACACCTAGCTTGCAGGGTCAAGGGGCAGAGCCCCTTGTTAGGATTTGGGCATTACCCTTTTTTTCCCTCCGACCGGTTTTTCCCACCAAAAGACACACCTTTTTCCAAACAAGTGTGACTCTTCCGGCCAACTATTTTTTTAACCGATTTTAACTAACTTTTGGTTAAGTTTTAAATATATAATTGATCTCTTCCAGTAAAGAACACATATAATAACTTTCTGTGTATTTTAACCAAGTGCTATTCTCTGAATTATCCAATTGACGATTTCGTGATACCCGAGGCACATATGGTCAAAATACTTCAATCTGAAAGTGATCTCTACACTATTCATATCAATATTATTTCCACTCACACACACCCAAATTCTAACACCAATCTACTTTGCAAAATTTTTTAGCAATGTTTTTCTTTGGTAATTTTCTTTTTACATTATAATTACCAAAGTAGCCCGTTAAAAAAACTGTGATTGCCATTTGAGGTAACCAAATTAGACCATCTCCAAAAGTATGTTGCTATTGTATTTGTTTAATGCAAAGAACTGATGACCTGTAACGGATAGATGGATAGAGGACCAAACCTTTTAATGATGATTGTCGATTTTTTATGGTATTCGAAGAAAATTTTTGACTGCCAACAATGACACACGTTCCCCATAACAGTGTCAAAAGAAATATAGTTGATCCAGCTAGCAAGCCAACTCCTGTTATCACATATTCTTGAGCTTCTTCTTTACTGGATACAAGTCCGGATACTACGTACAAATATACAAATACAGATTAAAAAAAAAAAAAAAAAAAGCCAAGGTCTTAAAACTATACCATACACTGTTATGCTCTAAATATTTTGCAGCTCTGAAAGTTAATTAAACTTTAAAAGTATTAATTTGTACTATATTTTATGAACTTGGGACAGATTAAAAATAAAGGTAGTGCTTGTAATTGTAAGACGGGTACATACCAAGAACAATCAAGGACTCTGGAAGGGGGTCAAGAAGCGGGAAAGCACTTGCACCAAAGACACCAGGACCAAGAATCTCAAAAAGTCTTGAACCTCCAGAAATTACAAGGGATTCTCCTTTATACAACAAATACTCATAAACCACAATAAGAAAGAGGTGGCCAGCGAGAGTACTAGAGCATGGAAGGAAACCATACATGTGTTCCTTGCAATAGTACTCATCCGAAGAATCCATTCCTTTAAGACGTAAAAAGGAGGATACTTCCTGATGATTATGGCTATTAAGGCCATCTAAAACCATTTCTTGAGCACTATCATGCAATGATCGACTCGTTGCATTTACAGCTAAAAGAGAAAGAAGAAAGAAAGTATAAAAGTAAACATGACATGTTTGCTTGCAGAAAATACTCATCTCCATAATCAAAATGTTTGCTTTGTTCATGTGTACTCAACAATGAATCATTATATGCATTTTATAGAACACATGTCAATTTCTTTTTTTTTTTTTTTTTTTTTTTTTTTGGAGTCTTAGAAGAAAGCACCAGGCAAAAAGAAAACAAAGACTTTATAGTCTTCTCATAAAATTGTTGCTATCTACTGAAAAATCAAATTACAGCTTAGAGGTGGGACACATTCATGAGTTCGATTAACATTGAATGTGGAAAATGTTCACAAGTGCTTGTTTTTTTGGAATAATTTATTGATTATGACTATTCAACTTGTTTTTTCTTCTAGTAGGGCTGTACAGAACAACCACGTCTCAACCATCAGGGAAGTTTCTAACAACCAGCTTGAACTCAGAATTCAAATTTCCACGGAATAAATACTCCAAGTCTCTGAGAAGAAATCGGTCTACATTAAAATTTAGAAGGCATTGAATTATCAAACACAAGTTCACATTTGTTAAAATACTAATTAACAGAACTATTTTTTACCGGATCATACTACTAATACTACCTTAACATTATCTGAAGAAGATTCTTTAAGAATAAAAATAGAGAAGAGTCTTTGTAACTAAAAAATAAAAAAACAGAAACAAAATTAACTAAGTAAATAAATAATAACAACCAAAACAGCAAGTAGACTTTTGAAGTCAAGAAAGTCAAGGTCAAAGTAGTTACATTTTGTCTTCAAAACTTGCAGTTCAAATCTATGGCTTTAATCTAGTTCATCCAAAACTATATATGTTTATCATGTCCACTTAATCTAAGCTGTTCAGCGATAATGTAGTATTGATCAATAACAAGTTATATATGAAAAGTAATATGAGGGAGATAATTGCCAGATTAATATGCGATTGTGGGAAACGAATTCATTGATGATTATATAGGCAAAATGAGAAGATACCCATTAGACACCACTATTTAAGCTATACAATTTATATGGTAAGTTGATAAATTAATCTTGTTTGCAATTAACAAATAGACAGGGGCGGAGCCAAAACTTTTTTGTCGAGGGGACAAAATATGATAATTTTTAAAAACTATACTAAAAATTGGTCCATTGGGGGGGGGGGGGGGGGGGGGGCAGAATTACAAAAATAGCTGGAAATTTTCGAAAATTTACTACAAATTTTTTCGCCGGGGGGTCACGTGACCCCTCGGACCCCCCTTTATCTCCGCCCATGCAAATAGACATGATTACACATCCTTATCTCGCCTTAAAAATGGTCTTAAACTTGAGTAAACAAAAGAAGTTTTGAACGAACAAAAGCAATACACGTACAAACTGAGCTCGGATTAGAATCTCACATCTTTACAATAAACTCGAGGTCTCCGGCTAAAATTCTATATGATAAGCAAAATGGAATTTTTTTGCTATTTAAGCATATTATGGAAAAAAACATCATTACATAATGCCTCCTAGTGGATGTAACCACCTCTCGAAGTTGATCAAATAGACCAACAATGTTTTATGCAGATTCGACATACCCATTTCACGTAAACTGAAAAGCATCATTTACAAAGTAAACCACAACCAAGGATAGTGGATAAAGAGGGAAAGGAATGAGCAATGTCCAGTTTGGCAACTTGGATTTGAAACTCACAAGAAGTCCCATTATGATGCAAACGATGATTACAACAAGAACCTCAGCTGAGAAATGCCATGTCAACCCACGAAAATATATAACTGAGGTTAGAACGAAAAATCCCAGGATGTTGTTCATGAAAACTTTGTGGTATATCTACATATTACGCAAATAGAGTTTGTCAATTACTGAGTAAATAGGTTGATTCAGGTTATAATTGATATCTGATGGGTCAAACTAGTAAAGCAAAAGTTATAAAGGAAACGAGTCAAATTATCAAAAATGAAACAGTGATTGAGGAAGTGCCAAACCTCGGAGAAAGTTAAAGATGTTGTATGATGTCTCTTCTGGTTTGCAGCATGTATAGCTGTTGATACAAAAGTTGGGCGTTCCTAGTTTGGGCTCTTGCTCTTGTACCAATTAGCTCTTAATGCTTGAAACCTGCGCACTAAGAAAACAAACAAACACCGTTAGGCTTATCGTGGGATTGTCTCCCACGATTATCCTCCGGCGTGAGAGTAAGTAATCGGTTTTAGGGTTCTCGTAAAGAGTTAGGGTTTGTGAATCGTACCTTTAATGAGAATTATGTCATTCCTTATATAGGCGCAGAATCCTTGTAGGTTTCGTGCTCCTTACGTTTCGCACGCATGGTGCTTATCTGGTCCAAGGATCTTTATCCATAGATAGAAGATCCTTATCTAGACCATAAATAGTTTGATTGGGCTTGGGTCTACGTGAGCCCAATCCCTTTGGTAATGCGGCCCAAGTCATTGTTATAATAGCCCACTTATGGTGGATTTGGGCCTTAGTAATGTTTATCATTTGGGCTCGTGGCCCAAATATAGACTATACGTCATCATGTCCCCCCAGTCTAGTGTGCACGGCTTGCTAGCCGCGGATACTAGACTTCTTGAAGCAACGGTAAGTGTGGCGGGAAAAGTTACTGCCCAATATGATGGGCAATGTATCTAGTCACCAATATTTTTGAAAATACCTAGGGAAGTGGGGAGAGTGTCCACGTGTTTATCGAGAAATGGGAAAAAGTGCATGTACCCGATCGTCTTCTAGCCACACGATTAGGATAGTGGGTTCCACGTGGCTAACATGCTAGGGTTTTGGTAACCCTATATAAACACCGCCTCCCATTTACTAAAGAACACACAATAAAAAAACACACTTCCGCCATTTTTACATTTCTTCAAAGCGTTTTCAAAGAAAGCAACTGTTTTATTAGGTAACCACGAAAACGTGCTTTATTATTATTTTCTTAAAAATGGTTCGCCAATTACACGAGTTTCCTTCTGAAATGGACGAGGATGAACTGCGTCAGTTCTCCTCAGATTATTTCATTCCTCTTGACGTGCATCCGGTTGTACTGGAGGCCAACGCGTGCATCGCGGATTTCCCTGAGAGAAAAATAGGGTTATATACGCGCTTCTTCGAGTATGCAAACCAGCGCGTACCCATATCCATGAGCAATTTGCTCAACCACTACCGCCTTCACATTTCCCAGCTGCACTGTATAGGTGCAACAAAAGTATCCAATTTTGAAATAAACTGTCGGTTGCTTGCGGTCAACCCGACTGTTAACCTATTCCGTGCGTTTTACAGCACAATGTGGTCGCATGGATGGGTATCTTTCGCGAAGCACGGTGGACGCCTTCAGTGTTATACGGAGAAGGTGGATTCCCTTAGGGATTGGAGGGAAAAAAATTTCTGGGTAGATGATATAGTATTTCCCTCACCTTTTGAGTTTTATACTCAAGAGACGCTGCCAAGGGATGGGCGCCCCGCACCCGGTTCGTATAGCCCAGAGGATGCGGATACGATTGATGTCAACCGCATCCCCATTAACCCCTATCCTGAGGAGTTTTTGGTGCACATGGGGCTGAGTCGCAACTATTTCCATGATTCTGACGAGGTGCCAACCTTCATTGATGCGAGCGGCCGGGGTGGGTGCTTGTCCCTTTTATTTGTTCGCCTCAAATAATGTAAGTGCTCCTGTATATGTACTTTCAATAACTAATCTGTTTTTTGTTATTTGCTCATGTGTTGCGCAGAGATGGATTTGTTCGTCGTGGTGAAGCTTTAGAAGCCGAAGCAGGTGACGGTGGGTGTGCGTCCTCTGAGGGATAATGAGGAGCCACTTCTGGATGCTACTGCGGGACACCTAACTGTGTTAGCGCAAGCTGGTCCTGAAGATTCACCTCCCATGCTTGTGACGCCTGTGCAGAGCGTGCCCCCTACTGGGGAGCCTGCGCATGTGGAGGAGTTGTATGCTGAGTCTTCTGACAGCGTGGAGGTGCTGGAGCCTGGGACTGTAGTGCAGGGTGTGAAGCGCAAGGGAGAGGCTGATGGCGCTGG
This sequence comes from Artemisia argyi, assembly GCA_030686995.1. Taxonomy (NCBI): domain Eukaryota; kingdom Viridiplantae; phylum Streptophyta; class Magnoliopsida; order Asterales; family Asteraceae; genus Artemisia; species Artemisia argyi. Next base: position 212,377,683 of record CM060702.1, on the reverse strand, counting down.
CACCTCCAAGAGGAGGCGCCATCTTATTACGGATGAAGAGTCATCCGCAGAAGATGACACCTCCGCTACTGGCGCGGATAAGGAGAGTGCAAAGGCTTCTCCCCTTCTGTAAGTGATATCCATGTTTTCTATGTTTTTTTTTTATTATTATTATTACTTGTCGTAATATGCTCTGACCTCCCTCATATGCTTTGTAGTGACCATGCTGCAGAGGGTGATGCGGCTTTTGTGGAAAGTGTGGTCCCTCCTAAGAATGCAAACATGGAGGAGACAGTGAAGGTGACCGGGGAGGTGTCTGCGCAGCAGTTGTTGGAGGAGCTAGCTGCTGCTACTGAGCGTCAGACTGAGTTGGTCGCTCAGTTGAAGACACGGTATGTTGGAGAGAGCAGTAGCCTCGCACAGAAGGACGAGGAGATTGTCCTGCTCCGTGCGCAGTTAGCTGATGCGCGAGCGGAGGTAGGGTCTGTCAAGGTGCATGCTGAGAAGGTCACTGATGAGAAGTTGACCATGATGGCTGAGTTGCAACATGCGCGCGGGGAGCTGCATCAGTTCAAGGCGAACCTTACTTGGGGGGTAAGGTATTTGGAGGAGAAAAAGGCTAAGCACTTTGGCCATATTGATGAATTTCGCGTGCGCATGGAGAAAATGCTGAAGGAGTAGGAGGACAAGCTGCGCAGCCTAAGTATAGAATACGATGAGGAATTATATCCTCATCTTATGTCTACAATCACTGAGCACGGGTATGTTTTTGTAGATTCCGCAATGCTGCCTTAATATGTGTATTAATTTTTCTCTTTGCTTCTAATGCATTCTTTTTCTGCGTGTGTAGGTGGTTGATCAGTCATGGCTTACGCCTAGCTGCGATGGGCACTTTAGAGTCCCCGGAGGTAGTGGAGACCTTTGGAAAGGTTGTCCAGTGCACCATGGAGCGTGGTAGAGCGCAAGCTACGGAGGAGCTCCATGAGGTGAAGATGCTGACCGTGGCACTTGCTGAGGTGCCCGGCTATAAGGCAGATGCTTATGACGAGCTGGTGAAGGCTATGGAGGGGATGAAACTGCTTGAGCTTCCCCATATTGCGCGGCTGGAGCGCGACCAGGATTACCCCATAAAGTTAATTATGGAGGGGTTAACCCTGGGAAGGCATATTTTAGAGGATGCGGAGGCTCAGCCAGACTTTTTTCTAAAGCCTGACGAGTCGCAGCTGCAGGTTCCAGTTTTTGTGCAGCCGCGTGATATGTTGAACCCCTCCGTTCTTGAGAAGGAGGTTCCTCTGAAGGAAGTCTTGGAACTTCATGCGGAGAGGGCGGCCAAGAAAAGGGGTGTTAAGGGAAAGGCCATCCTATGTGGTGTAGGTGCTGCGCATATCCCCAGATCATATGGAGTTGCGGTCAGCGTGGCGACTGTATCGCCTATGGATGCGTTACTGTTGAGGAAGCTCCAAGAGGCTGGAAGCTGCGCTGCCCCAGAACATAGTCCTGAGCATCGCCATAGTGTGTAGATATAGGCTTTTGTAACTTGTATATCATTGTATAAATAACAAATTATATATTTTGTTTACGTGTTATGGTCTCCGTTCTTGAATTGTTATCCCTTATGTAAAAAGATCGATTAAGATACTCGTTTGGTACCTATATTTAAATTAAGTGTGTGACTTAAAAAATAAATTGTAAGTATGAAAAATAGACTTGCATTATTTTTGCAAAGTCTTATTAAATGACCAAGAGTCTTGGTTCATAATTTGCTAAGCTTGTACAGTGTACTTGATATTGCACATTCTTCATGGAATGCGCAAGGAAATCTTACCTCAACGTCTTGAAGGTAAGGCGCTTTAGCAAGGATGCGTGATCCAATGTTGATGGGTTTGCAACCCTCTTACTCAACGAGTTAATTAGTAGGTTTACTCATCCTTTCTGCCATAGTGGGTCTTAATTAGTGCATGCACGCCATGTAGGCAAAGTATAAGATAACAATATTGAAACATATAAGAATGTATGCAATAAAGTAAGGTGTGTTATGGAGTTAGCTAGAAATCACAACGTTTTATTAATACTTGCAAGTTTTTTGGAAAATAAAAATAAGTCCTAATAAAGAAAAAAGAGTTCAACGACAAACAATTATTGGGCACATATTAAAGTGCAAAGTTTTCTGTTTGTGGGCCGTAGCCTTTCCTAAAGATAGCATCTTTTGAGATTGCAGATATTCCAAGTGCGCGCCAGCTCGTGACCTTCCATATCGCGCAACCTGTATGCACCATTACCTAGTACATCCGTGACCTCATAGGGTCCTTCCCATTTATGTCCAAGCTTGCCTGTGTCTTCTGCGTGGCTTGCATCATTAGCGCGGTATACAAAGTCTCCTGGCCTGAAAGAAGTGTGTTTAACCTTTGAATCATAATACTTCTTCATCTTTGCTTTAGCCTTTGCTTCGCGTATAGCTGCGCGTTCGCGCCTTTTTTTCCAGCAAGTCCAAGTCTATGCGCCGCTCCTCGTCATTTGTTGTGACGTTTATCTCTGCTGTGCGTATAGTTGGCATTCCAATTTCAGCTGGTATGACGGCTTCTGTTCCATAAACAAGAGAAAATGGTGTGTCTCCGGTACTGGTTTTGATCGTGGTGCGATGTGCCCATAAAACATGTGATAACTCGTCCACCCATTTTCCCTTGTGTCTGTCAAGGCGCGCTTTTATCCCTTCGCCTAAACTGCGATTCGCGCGTTCAACCAAGCCATTGGTTTGTGGGTGTTTCACTGAAGCAAAGTGTTGTGTGAAGTTTAATTGCGCGCACCAATCTTTGAATGGGTTATCTCAGAATTGTTTCCCATTATCTGAGATAATTTCTCCAGGTAGCCCGAAGCGACACACAATATTGTCCCACACGAAGCGTTTTACCTGGTTGCCAGTGATGCTCACCATTGCTTTTGCCTCAATCCACTTTGTAAAGTAGTCTATGGCTACTATGAGGAATTTTAGCCCTCCAGCGGCAACTGGGAAAGGGCCTGCGATGTCAATGCCCCATTTATAGAATGGCCATGGTGAGGTGATGGGGGTTAACTCTTGTTGTGGTTGGCGCGGAATTGGCCTGTGTACTTGGCAATTGCTGCATTTTTTATCATATCTCACGCGTCGCGGTGCATAGTGGGCCAATAATATCCTGATCGTAGGGCGCGCGCCACAACGGACCGTGGTCCTGAGTGCATGCTACATGATCCAGCGTGAATTTCTCGGAGTACATAATCTGCTTGAAGAGGTCCAACACATCGGAGCCAAGGTTGTAGGAATGAACGTCGATATACGATGCCATCTCTTAGTTCAAATCTTTGCGCTGTGCGCCACACTCTTCGAGCGTCCTTTTGATCTTGTGGTAAGATTCCTTTGCTAATAAATTCGATGATAGGTGTCATCCACGTGGGATCCTGTTCTTCTATCACCGTGGATACTTCCATCTCCAAGATTGATTTGTTTTTTAGAGTTTCTACCAATACCTGTTTTGACAGGTGCGCAAAGCTAATAGATGTGATCTTGCTAAGCGTGTCAGCTTTCCTATTATCCCCTCTAGGTACTTGTTTGATTGTGAACCTATCAAAGTTCTAAATTAAGGACTTGCTTTTTTCCAGGTATTGGATCATGTGTTCATCCTTGGCTTCATACTCACCTAACACATGGTTAGCTACTAGCCTGGAATCCACGTTTGCCTCTAGGTTGCGTACACCCATTTGAATTGCAATACGCAGTCCCGCGAGTAGGGCTTCGTATTCTGCCTCATTGTTTGTGGCTGTGAATTCGAAATGCAGTGCATAGGTGAACTCCATTCCTTCTGGATTGGTAAGAATGAGGCCTGCGCCTGATCCATCCACGCATGAGGATCCGTCTGTGAATAGGATCCAAGGTTCATGTAACTCTGTCTTGCTTATTGAAGTTGGAGTATCGGTATCTGGCTTTTCAACAATAAAGTCAGCTAATATCTGCCCCTTGATTGCAATGCGTGGTCTATACAAGATGTTATACTCGCTCAACAACACACTCCACTTTTGTAGCCGTCCTGATGCGTCAGGTTTAGAGATAACTTGTTTGATTGGCTGGTCCGTGATCAGAGCTATTGGGTGCGCCTGAAAATATCTGCGCAGTCTTTTAGCTGCGAATACTAGAGCTAAGACCAGCTTTTCCATGGCGCTGTAGTTAGTCTCTGTCTTCTTCAATGCCTTACTTACAAAGTATATGGGTGTTTGGACAAAGTTCCTATCTGTCAATAGTACTGCACTGACTGCTCCGTGGGTTGCAGATAAGTACATGATTAGCTCTTCCCCTGGTCGCGGTGCGACAAGTTTGGGGAGTGATGCCAGATGCTGTTTTAGCTGTTGGAAGGCTTCCTCTGCTTCCTCAGTCCAACGAAAGTGTCCCTTTTTTGTGCACTTCGTGAGTGTTTTAAAGAGAGGGAGTGATTTGTCTGCTGACTTAGATAAGAAACAGTTTAGCCCAGCTAGCTTTCCATTTAATGACTGGACTTCTTTCAATGTGCGCGGTGAGAGGAGATCGATAACAGCTTTTGTTTTTTCTGGGCAAGGCTTGATACCATCAGGTTCTATTAAGTACCCAAGAAACATGCCTTCTGTCGCGCCAAAGGTGCACTTCTTGGGATTTAACTTCATGTTTATTTTTCCCAATGTTCTGAAGGTCTCCTCGATGTCGCGCACCAATTCTTCCTCTGTGTGGCTCTTGATGACAAGGTCATTGATGAGTGCTCAAACACTCATCATTTTTGGTCAAATCTGAACTGTAAAACATACAAAAACACTCAGTAATGCATCAAAATACTAAAAATATTCCAAAATTGTGTTTTATATGTTTCAGATGCAAAATGAGTAAAAACAAATGAAAAACGTACAAAGTTTGCATAATTGGCAGTTTCAGTCCCTCAACTTTCAAAAATTGACAAAACTAGTCCCTGAGCATTTATTTTGCAAGAAAAATCAACCCAAGTCCTTTAAAAGTCAAAATTTATCAAAAATAGTCCTTGGGTAAAAAGTTTTGAGAATTTACACTTTTGGTCCCTAGAGTTTCACTTTTGGCAGAATTAGTCCCTGGTGGAAATTTTTGGAAGAAAAGTCAACTAGGGTCCTTGGGAATTTTAAAGTGTCAAAATAAGTCCTTGGAGTAAAATTTTCAACAATTGACAATATTGGTCCTTCAAGTTTGGAAACTTGTCAGATTTGGTCCCCCGGGTGTTTTTAAAATGGAAAAATTTATTTGTGGTCCTTGTATTATTGGAGTTTGGCAATTTTTATCCTTGTGGCTACTTTGGAGGAATTAGAGTTTCAGCCCCTCAACTTTTGGAATTTTACACAAATAGTCCTTGTGATATAACTTTAACAAACGGACCCTTTTATTTATTATTGCCCAAATCCAATTCCTAACCCAATCCACCTCACTTCCTGATCCAATAACAACCCTAGCCCAACACCAAGCCCAACTCCCTTTTAATATAAACCCCGGTCAACCTACCCAGTCAAACCAACACCCCAGGACCACTGTTCATCCATCTTCCCCCCTTAATACCGGTTCCATGTCTCCCCCCTCCTCCCTCACCTTTTCCACCAAACCCTCACCAATCCTCCCTTTTGTCCCTCCAACTCACCACTTCAATTAATACCACTCACCCTCCTCACCAACTCCACTCAAACTCCCAATACCAATTTCCCGCCAAAACAGAATTGAAAGGCTGAGATCATTTCATCTCATCCAATGGCTCGAAAGCAAAATGGGAAAGAAAGAGAAGGATGCCAGAGGTTATAAAAGTCAAAGAGAAATGAAGAATGAAGGTGTTAGAGTAATTAGTTAGTTTTATTTCTTTTTAGTGTAATTTAGGTCAAAATGTAATTTAATTTAATGTAAACTTTATAATTAAGTCTTGTAATCTCTTTGTCAGTACTCAATTTAGCCCTTTAATTGAAGTAATTCAGTTTCTTATTGCAATTATTCATAGTCCAATTTTATTATTTAAACTAAAATTCAACTGTGTTCTAAATTGCTCTCATAAGCTTTAAATCTTAGTTACTAAGCTTAGTCAAGCTAATCACAGCTTGTTGTGAGCTTAGTTGTGCTCAAAATACCACTTTGTCATCAAAAGTTCACAGGTCAACAAAAGTCAAACTGGGTTCATGATTGTGGATTAAGGTGAATCAGTAGTGTGTTGTTGGATAAGTTATGGTTAAATAGCTTGTTAATAAGCTCAGCTAAGCTTTATGTCATGTACTTGAGGTAAGTGAATCCAATTCTCAATTTGATTTCAGTTTTAGCTTATATATTGCTTCCTGGTTTATCAGTGCTTATCCTAGGTATTTTGTGCCCTCAGTCACCATATTATAGCTTATAGGACAAGCCCTTCTCACTTTAGTAGCTTAAACACCCTAGTTGTTTTGGAAAATCTTGACAGACCCACCTTTAAGGGGTGTTTGGTTTAAGCTTATTCAATGAGTCTGGCATGTTTTAGTTAATATAGTTAGTTTAACCAAGCTCACTTAGGTTTGTTACATTCAACTAGGTCATAAAACCTTAGGTGTTTTAAGACAAAAGTCAAAATCAAAAGTAATTCCCCCTCACAGTTAACTGTGTGGGGAATTGAGACCCACAAACCTTTATTTTATCTTGTAATTGGAAGTTTTAGCTTAAAATAGGTTCATTATAACTTATTACAATAATCTCTGTCAATTAGAAGTTTTCAAAATCCAATTAAGTCAAAATTACAAGTAATCTCAAAAAGTCAAATCTTGCTTAGTGCAGAATTGCAAATCTTGAGGGATTTTTTAGAGAATTTTGTGTTATGAGTTAGGGATTGAAACTTTCATGAGTTAGAGTATCTCAGCCAATCTTTTGGAATCTACTTTCAGCTTAATTTCTAGATTTTTATTGAGCTTGTTGCATTGGTCTAAAGTGGCCTGCAGGACAAGCTTATGCCCTGCTACACAGACTTGCCCCCACTCACCCAACTTTCATGGCCTTCCCTGGCTTCCCTAGTGGGCCCTACCTCCTGAGATTTGGCTTTTTGAAAAGCCCAACCAACAAGCTTTAAGGTTCAGGGCTCATTAGTCACTTGCAAGCTTATTTGATAAGCTGAAAATGCTTGTGAAATTACTTGCAGGCCTGTGGTTTAGGCAGGGTATGGAATTGCTTATTTGCTTGTTCTGAGCTTATAAGTATAATCCATTGTACCATTTAACTTCCTTTTTGTATCTTTAGCTTGTACAAACCTTAATCCATCCCTAGTTCCATCTTGGCAGCTTATTGTGAGCTTTTTCAAGCTTAGTTTGACCAAAAGTCAACTGATAAGCTTATAAGCATCCACAGTGCTTATTTTTGATTCCCAAAAAAGTTGTTTTTGGAAAAGTTAGTTGTTTTTAGTATTAAAATAAGTTTCCAAAAGAAAAATCCAGAAAAACAAATTTAATTATAAGTGATAGTTTCTATTTAATGTAATTTAAATTTTTAATTTTCCTTTTTAGATTTTTGTTGAGCACTTAGCATTTTTATATTTTTCTTAAATTCATTTTATGTTAAAGTAATTTCAGTAATTTTTCTAGATTTTAATTTTGTCATTTAGTATTAATTAGATTTAATATTAGTTTGATTAATAATTAATTAATAATTAAGTGTTAAATAGAAAAATTAGTTTTTATAAAGCAACACCTAGTTTTTATATTTTTCCTAGATTTTATATGTTATAAAACATTTTTACAAATTTTTCTAGAATTATTACTGTTCATCTTGTAATTTTTAGAATTTAATTAGTTTGATTAGATATTAATTAATATTTAATATAATAATTAGTAAAATAGTGTAAAAACATATAAAACAAACTTTTTATAATTTTTTAGGATTCCTGTGATGGTTAATTAGATATATAAAATTTTTCTTAATTTTCTAAGTCTTTTTAGTATTTTTAATAATTTAAATTAGTTTAATTAGGTAATTAATATTTAATTAGTAATTAATTAATATAAAAATCATAAAAAGACAAAAATACATATTTTTAGTTTTAAAACTTGTTTTTAGTTATTTTATAATTTTAGAAGTTTAATTTTCATTTTTCTAGTATTAAATTAATATTATATTGTATTTAAGTTATTTAAATATTAATAATTAGTATTAAATATAATTTAATTAATATTAAATAAGTAATTAGTGTAAAAATTAGTTTTCATTTTTTAAAAATTTTCTTTTATCCTTTAGTTTGTAAAAAAATCATTTTCACCCCCTGGGGGTTTTCAGATTTCAGTTTTCACTTTTCATTTTGTACGTTCGCGTAAATTTAATCTTAACGTACACTTTTTTAGATATTAAACGTTTTTAGGTATCTAACTGTCACGTAATCATATATATAGCTTGTTTAAGCTATTTCTTCATATATTCCTTAGTTCAAATAATTCACAACCCCTTTCCCGTCCAGATTCACCCGATCACAAGCCGTTTGAATACAATTCACACCTCGTCGGGACATAACGACCTAGTGATACCCTTTATTACCCGGAAGCATTGGTCTAGGTAGTTTGACCTTGTTGACCATATACTTGATCAATTTAGGTTGACTGTTTAGGGCAAATCAAAATTTGGCGCCGCTGCCGGGAAGGTTGTGCGCGTATCCAAACGTATTTGAAGATTTGTGATCTTTGGATATTCATTCCTTTGTATATTTACCACCCTTGTTCATATTATCTTCTTATTTTCATATAAACACAAAACAGTTCACGAAAACATTTTAAAATCAGTTTTCAACGAACACAAAAAATCCAAAAAAAAATTTTCTTTCCTATTTGTACAAAATGTCTTTCCAAAAACCCAAAAATATTCATCTTTACCCTCCTACCCTTTTGATTCTTCATTCCTTACCCTCCTAAACCTTTTGATTCTTTCTATGTCTCATCCACACCTTCTTATTTGCTACTAGTGTGGTAATCCTTATAATGGTGGCAATTGCCCCAGCTGTGGCATGGTAGAGTCAGGAAACGGGTCTGTCTATAACCAGAATCCCTATTCCTACCATGACACCACTGATTCATTCCATTGGCTACCACACCATGATACTCAGCAGTTTTTGTAACACCCCCTAATTTGTAATGTGGCAACGGAATAGTAATTAGGGTATTACGGTGAGGATCGAAGTCATAATGATAGAAAACGACTCGAAAGAGACGTTTTAAAACATAAATTCATTTATAGAAATTCAAATACAATAGGTCCTTATCAGAGTATTATAATAAAAGTCTTGATGTTAAAAACATCTTTTATTTTACACCATTATTGAAATAAAGTAGACAAGTTTTGTAGTTTTTGCCGCCCGTTCCATGCTTGCTTCCCCTGCTAAATACCTGAGATACATGCTTAAAAGTCAACAAAAATGTTGAGTGATATCATAGAGTTTGAATTTAATAATCATTTTGATACACAAGTAAGATTGTATTGGAAAATACAATCAGTTGAAAATATTGATATTGCAGTTCATATATTGCTCCAAGTCTCATGACACGCAAATGTTAACAAATACCGTAAAAACGGAGGTGTTTATCAAATCAATGATAAATTTGCCCTCGTGTAATAGGTGATTTTCCAATTCCTATTTTTACTCAAATATAATTATCACGACTAATACGACTAACCACATGCATAATGGCATTCCCTCAAGTATTAATGGGACAGGCTGTCAAACCTTAAATAGATCTATTCATTATATTCGCGTTCACATCAGTGATTAATGGCTCATGAATAAGGGTCTTTTGGTAATAGCTAACTTAGGCATATATCAGTCAGGAAGCATACAGAAAAATACTTGCGAGCTGTTTATAACATGTATCCCCCTCACGGAGTTTTTGAAAATAAGTAAATGTGAGGCTATGACTCACCTTGATTGGTACTGAAAATGAAGAAAATAAAGTCGGCCGAATTTATGAAAACGGCTTCGAAACACAACCTGATAAATAAATTTATTTGAGAACCTGACCAAATACTATTTGGTAATTACGAAGGAATAACGAATATTAAATATTCGTTATGACGAATAAGTGATGTGCAGTGAAAATCTTGTGATATGCATGATATGACAAAATATGATTTTTAAATTATCCATCGAAGTTTTACCTTTTTAATCGTAAGTAAAATATTAAATATCGTTATATATATTATTAACGTTACGTTAAATAATATATATATAAAAATAAAATAAAGTTTAAAAGTAATATGAAATAAATTCACGAAAATAGAAAATAAATAAGAATGATAAATAAGTTATGTTTAGTCTTTGTCTCCTTTTTCAATTTTACCATTTTTACACTAACGATATTTGCGTTACACCGTTAGTCCTTTTTATATATTTTTCAACAATAGTCCTCTACTTTGTCCAAAAATCAATACTAACCTTAGAATATTAATTCTTATCACATTTTACCCTTATGTTTCTGTATTTACAGGTTTAGTCCTTTCTTTTCAATATTTACACATTTAGTCCCTCTAGGTGTCGTCGCGTTACATTTTTAGTCCAAATTTGCAAAAATAATTATAGAATTTTTCTAAAAATTGCCGAAGCTTATTTAGTAAGTAACAAGCTTATTTTAACTGCTTATTTATTCAAAAGCTTATTTTTTTTAGCTTATGGGCTTTGAACGATTCAAACTAAGGCCCGTTAAGAGTTTTGGAGGCGAGGGCATGGAAAAAGTTTTGGGCTTGGCTTTGGGTCATTTTTATGATTCTAAAAACATTTCATATGGGCCCAGTGGGCTTACGGATTTTAAATGCTTAATGGGCTTTGGTTGAGCCCAATCGACAAAATAAGGTTTTTATGTGAATTTTTGGTTTGAAAATCCAGTTGATGTCAATTCAAAATAGATCGAGTAGGGTGTCAAAACATGATTATTTTCACAAGTCGTTTATATGAAAATGTTAGTTTTCTAGGTGGTCTATGGCGTCGTGAAATAATATAGTACCTTTGTTAAATGAAATTTTAAGTTATACATGTAGTTTGTGACACGTTTGAACCGATTATATAATTTGAAAACTTAGAAATATTTACCAAGTGTTTTAACTAAATTTCATACGATGGATGTAATTTGAAATGGATGCGTGAGATGCTCATAACGTTACAACTAAAGTGAATTATGTATGCTACGTGACTCCTAGGCCTTCCAAGATAGAGGCTAGTCACGTTTCGTGTACTAAGAATTTATATATACATGTAATACATATGTAAAGTAATATACGTTTGAAACAACAAAATAAAATATACATGGTGCATGATTTAACTTTAACGTGTAACTTGGAATGGAAATGAGTATAGGAGACTTACAAACACCTTAGAGGTGATCAAGAGTCGAGAGTGATTGTATGGAACACAAGAAAATCACATTTCACTATATAACCCAAACGTTATATATTAATATCAAACCCGATTTCCTTTCCTTGCTTCCAAATAATTACCAATCGACTTGTAGGTCTTGTGAGGATAGTTTGAAGGTCGAAATAATGCAGTGAAAGAGTATGGAAATGAATAAGAGTACAATGCATGCAAGTACGTTATATATGACTTGAATATATACACATAAGTAGAAAATTTCAATGTGAACTTCTCATACTATTTGCATGTCAGGTTAAACTAGCTCCTATGTGTATTTTATATTGTTTCAAAGTGAATGAGAGAGCACAAAATAAGGAACATGTTGTGGTGATTCATGCTTATGTCGACCAAGTGATTTTCCATATATACGATTTACAAAATCGTACACTACTTATTTATACTTGATCATTCTTAACATTTGAACATAGAATCAACTCAGAAATATTATTAGGAACGAATAGAAACAAACGGGATTCAAAACGGTTAAGTTTTGAATAATTTGTAAATCGATTTGGGTTTGTACGAGTCGAATACTTTGCCTTTTAAAAACGTATCAAAACTCAACGTATGGACATGAGAATTGACACACTAATAGTTGGCTAGTAGGTTAATGAGATGAGAAAATAAAATACGTATGTCGTGTGTAAGATTTAAAAATAAACGAGGCGTTTTGGGGAGTACTTGAACTAGTCGATCGAATGAAAACTTATGTTTTGGATTTTGGGCTTTGGTCGATGGGCTTAGGAATAGTGAAATGAAATTTGGGCTGAAAATTAATTAAGGGTCCGGTTGGCTTAATTAAGTGTAATTAGGATTTTAATTATATTTACTAAATATAATTAGGATTAGGAATTAGGTTTTAGGATTAATTGAAAAGTTTAGGTTTCGTGTAACGTGTCGAGGATTAATTCCGTCATTTCGTGAATTATATTACTTTGTGAAAATCGCCAAAATAATATAATAAGAAAAATTTCAAATTTTTCTGAGAAAATGCGAATTAGAAATGATAACGAAGGATTATTTATTTATTAACGATTTAATTACAAGAAATTTTTACATGGTTCTACAGTACCCACTTGTCATTCTGAATTTTGTCCCGAAATTCGATTTTAAGAAATCTAACAAGTGTGTTCTATGAAAATAAATACGGATATTTCTCACGGAATCTATCTTCTCTTTCCCATGTGTAAGTCGGTCCTCGCTTAGAGTCCCATCTTACTTTCACAATGGGGATACGATTCTGTTTGAGTTGTTTTATCTCTCTATCCATTATTTCCACAGGCTCTTCTGTGAACACTAGTTTGTCGTCCAATCTAATCTCTTTTAGTGGAATGACGAGAGTTTCGTCAGACAAACATTTCTTGAGTTGTGATACGTGAAATGTAGGATGTACCCTACTGAGTTCTTCCGGAAGTTCTAACTTATAAGCAACTGAACCAATTCTCTCCAGAATTTTGAAAGGTCCAATATACCTCGAATTTAACTTTCCACGTCTTCCAAAGCGAATCATTCCTTTCCATGGCGAAACCTTCAACATGACTTTGTCTCCTACTTGAAATTTCATAGGCTTTCTCCTGACATCAACATAATTCTTCTGTCTGTCACGAGCAGCTTGCAAGCGTTGCTTGATTTGGAATATCTTCTCAGTAGTGTCATGTATTAGCTCTGGTCTGGTGAGTTGCATATCACCAACTTCTGTCCAACAGACTGGTGATCTGCACTTCCTTCCGTACAGTGCCTCAAAAGGTGCAGCCTTTATGCTGGCATGGTAGCTGTTATTGTATGAGAATTCAACTAATGGCAAGTGTCTATCCCAACCTTTTCCGAAATCAATCACACATGCTCGGAGCATGTCTTCCAAGGTTTGGATTGTTCTCTCACTTTGTCCATCGGTTTGCGGATGATAAGCGGTGCTCATATCTAACCTAGTAACAAGAGATTTCTGTAGCGATTCCCAAAATCTTGAGGTGAATCGGCTATCTCTTTCAGAAATAATAGATATTGGTACCCCATGTCTAATCACAATTTCCTTAAAAAACAACTGAGCGAGTGTTTCCATCTCGTCAGTTTCCTTGATTGGTAGAAAATGTGCAGACTTGGTTAATCGATCGATGATAACCCAGATTGTGTCTAATCCGGTCGAAGTCTTTGGTAATTTGGTAATAAAATCCATTGTGATTCGTTCCCATTTCCAGACCGGAATTTCTGGTTGCACGAGTAATCCTGATGGTTTCTGAGTCTCTGCCTTTACTCTAGAGCAGGTTAAACATTTACCAACATACTCGGCGATATCAGCTTTCATATTTGGCCACCAATAATTTTTCTTCATATCTTGGTACATCTTATTGGAACCGGGATGAATAGAATATTTGGATTTATGAGATTCATGCATGATAAGGTCTCGAATACCTCCAAAGAGAGGAATCCAATATCTTTCCTTAAAACATAACATTCCATCATTTCTTCTCACAAATTCTTTTTCATTATTTGGCATTTTGTCAACCTGATCTTCCAGGTTTGACCTTCTGTCAATTTTCTCATATTTCCGGTTTTCTTCTTGTAGAGCTTCTGCTTGAGCTTTGATGATTTGAGCTGGAAGTGGCGAATGAATTTTCATTCCTAGAGATCGAACTCTAAGAGGTTTAATTCTATCTTTTCTACTCAACACATCGGCTACTACATTCGCTTTACCAGGATGGTAACGAATTTCACAGTCGTAGTCATTGAGTAATTCTAACCATCTTCTTTGTCTCATGTTCAGCTCTTTCTGATCTAGTATATGCTGTAGACTCTTGTGATCGGTGAAAACCCTACACTTTGTACCATATAGGTAATGTCTCCATATCTTAAGAGCAAAAACTACTGCTCCTAATTCTAGATCATGAGTGGTGTAGTTTTCTTCATTCTTCTTCAGCTGTCATGAAGCATAGGCTATAACTTTGTCTCTTTACATTAGTACCGCACTGAAACCATGATGAGATGCGTCACAATACACTACAAAGTCCTCATTGTCTTCCGGTAATGCTAATATTGGTGCTTCACAAAGCTTCTGTTTCAGCAGTTGAAATGCTGACTCTTGCTTCTCTTCCCAGATATACTTCTTGTTCTTCTGGGTTAGTTCCGTCAAGGGTTTTGCAATCTTTGAAAAACCTTCTATAAATCTCCAGTAATAACCAGTGAGACCTAACAATTGACGAATTTCGGTTGGGGTGGTGGGTGACGTCCAACCTTTAACTGCTTCTATCTTCGCGGGATCTACATGGATACCTTGGTTGTTGATGATATGGCCTAAAAATTGAACGGTAGAAATCCAAAAATCACATTTGAAAAACTTGGCGTACAACTTTTCTTTCTTAAGTAACTCCAAAATAGTCCTTAAGTGTTCGGCATGCTCTTCTTTATTGCGCGAATAGATTAAAATATCATCAATGAACACAATAACGAATTTATCCAAGTATGGTTTGCATACTCGGTTCATTAAATCCATGAATACAGCTGGTGCATTGGTAAGACCAAATGGCATCACCTGAAATTCATAATGTCTGTATCGTGTTCGAAAAGCTGTCTTGGGAATGTCCTCTTCCCTAACTCTTAATTGATGATATCCTGATCTCAGATCGATTTTTGAGTAAACACTTGATCCTTGTAATTGGTCAAATAGATCGTCGATCCTTGGCAATGGATATCGATTCTTCACTGTGAGTTTGTTCAACTCTCTGTAATCGATACACATTCGGAACGTTCCATCTTTCTTTTTGACGAATAGGATTGGTGCTCCCCAAGGGGATGAACTTGGTTGAATGAAACCTTTATCTGATAGTTCTTTTAACTGTTCAGATAATTCTTTCATTTCGGAGGGTGCTAATCGATATGGTGCTTTTGCAACTGGTGCTGCTCCAGGCACTAAATCGATGCGGAATTCTACTTGATGAGTTGGTGGGATTCCAGGTAAGTCTTCAGGAAATACATCAGAAAATTCTTTTACAACTGGCACTTCATCAAGTTGTTTCTACTTTTCTTTTGTTTCTCCTCCCGTTACTTGGATTTGAAATACATGGCATCCTTTGCTTATGTATTTCATCTTTTTGGTGTACGAAATGATATTGAAAGAAGTTTTAGGTTTATCACCTTGGATGATTAAGGTTTCACGGTCGAATGGAATTTGGATGATTTTCTCGTCACAAATTATTCTGGCACGGTGTTTAGATAACCAATCTATACCAATGGTGACATCACAACTTCCCAATTGGATGGGCATAAGATTGATAGGGAAAGATTTATTTAGAAGGGTTAAGGTGCAGTTTTCGATTAGGGTATTGGTACTTAGAATATTTCCATCTGCTAATTCTATTTCATAGATAGTATCTAATTCTACAGGAGTAATATTTAGAATTGCGGCAAACGAAGTAGACACAAAACTTTTATCTGCTCCTGAATCAAATAATATCTTAGCATCTTGTTGATTTAATAGGAACGTACCAGTAACAACATCAGAATTATGCGTTGTGTTCCCATCACCAAGTACATACGCTCTTCCTCGGGCAACATTATTGGCAATTTTCGGACATTGATTTCTGTAATGTCCAACTTCTCCACAACCATGGCACTTTACTGCTATCGGTTGTGTGTTGGCTCCAGTTGCTCGACAGTCCCTTGTCATATGACCAATTCTTCTACAGTTGCCACAAGCAGCCTTACATGCTCCAGTATGATGCATGTTGCACTTGTTACATGGGGGTAGAGTTCCGGCATAACCTTTACTTTCTGCAGGCACTGCTGCATAAGCTCTGGTAGCTTCTTGCCGACGATTTTGTTGCTGCTGATGATTACTACGGTTCTGCTATTGATCTCTGTTGCGGTTGCTGCTTTGATTGTTGTTGTTGTTGTAGCTCCGGTTACCACTGTAACTGTTGTTGTAGCTGCGGTTGTTGCTATTGTTATTCCCACGGTTGTCAGCACTTCTCTTATGCTCATTGATCACGGAGGTAGAACCTCTTTTGATCACCCGGGTTAACAATCTCTGTGCAAGCCCCATATCTTCTTCTACTGTCTTTGGATTCGATGAGGTAACATCCCCTTCAATGGATGGTGGCAGTCCCTCCACATATTTCTCCAATGCTTGTTCAACATTGGGTACTATAGTTGGGCACATCACCGACAACTCCAGAAACTTTCTGTCGTATGTCTTCAGATCATTGTACCTTACTACTAGCTGATGAAATTCATCCTCTAGCTTTTTGATCTCTGTCCTTGGACAATACTTCTTAGGCATTTTATTTTTCAACTCATTCCACGAAAGTCTGAAAGCTTCATCTGGACCCATAGCATTCACAGTAGTGTTCCACCACGATAGTGCTTCTCCTTGAAGAGTTCCTGTAGCAAAGGTAACTTTACTATTCTCAGAACAACCACTCCTCTTGAAGACTGTCTCGGTATGCTCAAACCAATGGGCCATTTCAGTCACTCCTTCAATTCCTTTGAAGTTTGTTGGCTTGCAAGTCATGAAATCCTTGTAAGTACAATTACGTGGAGTAACTGTATTAGATTCACGATTTGCACCATTGGTATTATTCAAACGATCCGTGATACGTGGGAATCGCACCAGGCTTTACCTCTCAAGGGATCTTGAGAAGCTTACAACCCCCATCAGGCAGTGTACCTGATGGTTGTAGTATAGTATAGTGACAAGTACCGGGGGATTGATCGTTCAGCTAGTAATAGTGTCGCTAGGATTAGAAAACCTAAATACTAGTTCTAGAGATGAGAGATGATTATTTTTGTATTTTTATATTTTTTAGAAAGCAAGTAAAAATCTCGGGTTTTAAGGATTTGGGCGGAATTAGTTGCTAGTCAACTAACCCAATACTAAAGATGCAATCAAAATAAAATACTAGAATTGAAAATAAACTAAGGTTGTGAGCAATAAGTGGAGAAATTGTGTTTACTTAGATTTCACTACTCCCTAGATATCTTTTACACGTTAATTACTTGTTATAGTTGCGCGGATGACGGATTGTATTCCTTAATACCATTCATGGGGTGGCGCACTTAATTCCCCAATCCTATGAGTGCCTACTTCACTCCTATGTCGAGCCGGCTAAGAAGCTCCTAACATGGGATCATTAGAATTTACTCATGCATTAAATACAATCAATAAAACCTAGTGCACGTCAGTTCATGTTTCCTAAGACGTTCAAGCATGTTACCAATTGGAGATCTGCCAGTTTTCTTAAGCCTAACATCGAAATCATTCATCCAATACAACCATAAACAAGTAATCAACACATAATTAACATCTAGGTTTCATTAGATCTAAGCAAACACAAGATAGATCTAGCCTAGCATGATGGAATTAAGACAAGAACAAGATATAGACAACCAACACATAGACATATTGATTGAATTAAAAGAATATTTATCTCAATTACACATGAAAGGGTTCAAGGGCTGAAAACCCTTGAAAAACCTGTAAAATTCGTACTAGGTTCGGCCCTAGGGTTTCTCCAAAACTTCTCTTTTTTTATGAATGAAAATTAGAAAACTATATATAGGAAATTGAGGCTGACGGCGTCAAGACCAAAAAGGTGACGCCTTCATCTCGCCGCCAAAATACTTCTCGGACTGCCTTAATCTTCATCTGACGCCGTCATGTGTTATGGTCTTCTAGGCCGTCACGTCTTTTACTCTTGACGCTCTACTTGTGACGCCTTCACGTTTGTACTGGGCCGTCATGCAAATTACTCTTGACGCCGTCAAGATGTTGCTCTTGAGGCCGTCACCTACTATTCTCAGCAAGGAAAATTAAGACTTTGGTGTTTTCTTCACTTTTATGCTCCAAAAATGTCCGAATTGCTTCCTTTTCCAGATTTCTCTCCCAAAGTACCTAAAATCACAAAAGGAACGATTTAGGGCAATATTTGATCAAATAAATTCAATTCCAGGCTTAAATGACCCCCTAAAAGTGGTTCATTTTTCGCCTCATCATATACCCTTACACTTGAGATTTGCTTGTCCTCAAGCAAATGCGCTTTTATTCTACTCAAAATACAAGTTAGGGGTCATTTAACACTAATATAAAAGTAATTACAACAAATAATCGTTCCACTAAAGACCAATAGACAAGCACGGAGGTCATACACTAGCACCTCACAAATAGTGTTTAGATACTCACATCTCTCGGGTGTAATAAAGTATAAATTACAATATGGAAACGGAAGATATCTCTCACTACCTGTTATAGCAAAATAGATTACCATAGGCTTGGGAAAGGATCAAACCTCCACCACATGGCGTAAGCACCTTGGATAAACTATCAAAGAGGTCTTTTAAAGGGTTGTAACATTAGGTGTAGGGATATGAAATACACGGTTTTGTGGGATAAAGGAAGTTTTTACTGGTGGCGAGTTAACAATCTTGGTTAATTACATGTACAATATGGTGTTGCTAAGCCAAGACTAGACTCGACTTAAGCTAATAAATGAAAAATAACAAAAACATAAAATAAACATAGAATGAAGATGGATGGTAGTCCGTATGTTTTTTCTCTTTTCTTTTTCTATTTTTTTTTTTCTTTTTCTTGATTTTTCCATTTTTTTTTTTTTTTTTTTTTTTTTTTTTTTTTTTTTGCATACACTCTTACCCTACCATCCAAAATAATACATCATAGGGAATGAACATTTCCCTTACACTTGAATTTTTACATACTTTACAATTAACTAAATCTAATGACTCGAATTAAGATAACCAAAACACTTGGAGTACTTTTAAGATTAACGCACATACGGGGGTAATATATGATGTTCTTCCCCATTACTCCATAAATAAGTACTTTACCCATGAGTCCCAATCGTCCCAAAACAATATGTACAAGGATATGACTCGACTTAGCAACCATGTAATCAATTAGATAGTTAACTTAGGGTTTAACAAATAACAATAATGCACTAAAAATGAGCGCATACATGGAAGGCTAAGGCGATTTGGGTGTACATTTAAGTGGGGTGTAACAAATTCTTCCTTTAAGTAAAATGCTTAAAGTTAGAAACGAAAAGATAGGCTCGGAGGGGTGTACTAGGGGTTTCGTGTACTAAAAATGAGTACAACGCTAATGGTGTGGGAAAAATTAGTTGACTTAACTAGCCAATTAATATGACATAAATGGTCAAGTAATTATGATACGGGTTTAACACAAGGGTGATCCTAATGCCTCTTATCATGTAGTGAATCCTGCTACACGAATGTAGTCTCACTAGCGGTCTCGGGATGCATCACTAACGCAAGTTCTAGAATCTAAATGCTACCGGTACACTCATAAGCACTAATAGTAAATGCTTTTCCTATCAAATCTAAAGGCGAACCTCACATATTTGGGTGGAAAATTTTTCTGAAAGTACGGTTATGTGCTAGTCATACAATCTCCTATCCATGAGACGCTTGCTATGGCTAAAGTTTCACTCCTAAATGTTGTAAAAAATTTTAAATTTGGTGCTAAAATTGCACTAACAAGTATTTCTCATAGTTTTATTACACATCTACCATTAAACAAAGCAAACTCAAGCGAAAGTGTACATGTAAGGTATCATCATTTTACCCTCCCCTTACACTTAAGATGAACATTGTCCCCAATGTTCAAGTGAAGAATGTAAAAGTGAAAAAGTAAAAAGAATGAAATCAAATACTCCCCTGATTCGCTCGGTATGGATAATAAGGTGGCCAGGTTAAATCTTCCTCCAGGAAAATGAACAATCAAAGCTTCCCTTTCAGAATATAAATCATCTTCTTGTCATACATAACCTGTAAATCTGAGAAAACAAACAAGGCAACCTCGCGTAAAATCGGCGGCAATCTATATAAGTTACTAAATCCTAGAAAACAAAATAAGATATAATGCTTGTGGAATGAAGTTTGCAGATTTCCTGGAGATTATAAAACTTAATAATTCACAAAAACTGTAAGACTCCGTTAGAAAAACAAAACCGGTAAAATTTCCAGATTTTTACACGTGACGCCGTCAAGAGTAATCTCATGACGCCGTCAGAAGTGACCTGCAGAAATTCTTATGTTAAGTTTCCGGAAAATTTCTGGAAAAACTTGGTCTTAGTTCCTGGAAAATCCTGCAAAACTTCATTATGACTCAGTACAAGCATTTGACTCTAACAAATACGAATATACATGTTCACTTAATATTGTGGAGAATCATGATCGGTTTGTTTCTTAAAAACATATTTGGGGTTTCCCCTTACACTTATCTTTTGCAAAAATACTTTTAGGTGGAGTTAAGACTAGGCCAAAACAACAAAGTAAAGTATTTCCACTATTTAATTGAGAAACATGATCTACCAACAATAAAAATAAAGCATGCATACGGAAGCAAATAACAAACAAACAAACAAAATAAAAATCACACAAAACATGGGTTGCCTCCCAAGAAGCGCTTTTCTTTATTTACGAGTCTTGTAGCTAGACTCAAGGTCGTGGGTCACTACGTGACCTCATCGTTGGTTTCACTCTCTAGGTCGTCTTCTAAACTAGTATCGCTTTCATAGTGTAAGTACTTCGGGTCTTCGAACTCGAAAATATCTTCTCGATACTTAGAATCAAGCTTACTAACATCCTTAAAGAATCCACATGATAAATCAGAAGTGTTCTTACACCCTCTCCTAACATCTTCATCACACAAAATAAGTTGGGAACTTATCCTATCAAGTCCGTCACAATCGATTTCCTTAAAGTCTTTTCTCTTGTATGGCGTTTGGTATGAAACCCTCCTAATTCCATCAGCGAAGGTCATGATTCCGTTCTGGTCATCAACTATCAGATTAGTGATTTCACAAAAGGGTGCCCCAAAAACGACTTGTGATAACCTAGGGTCGACATAGTCTTCAATGTTGTCCACAATCGTGAATTCCATAGTGAATGCCATATTTCCTACGAACACCTGGATTTCATGATCTTTACCAACCACTTTCTCTCCCCTGTAAATCATTCCCCATCTGCAGATATTGTTATAATGGAATAGGGACATAAAATTTTTAGGCATGAATATGTTAATGTAGATGTTATCGAAGTACTTATGACCGATCATGCAGGGAATTTTGAGATTATTCGAATCACGCCTACTTATCTTCCCCGATTCTCCATCCCTTGATCCATATAGATTCCCCTCAAGGGAGGGACGATACTCGTATACCTCCTCATTACCCCTACGAAAAATTACCTTCTTAACACCATTGGTGAACAATGCACTTCCATCCTTCTCATCAAGGATTACTCCCGATTCATTGATAAATGGTTTCTCAAGAATAAGGTTGGTTAATGTTCGATTGGTGAGAGGGTATACATTATCGACCACGGTGAGGGCAATATTGTAAACAAGTTCTCCAATCATAATTGATAGATTTCTTATTACCCTTGCATTATCGACTCTCTCGCACACTATGCGTTCTGGGAAGGCTTCTTGGTATAGGGAAAGGGGTATTATGTTGTCTGGGGAACTAGGATCTATATGACTATCGGTTAAGAGCTTTTCCTTAATGGTGCAGGAGATCTTAAAAACTTTAGGGTTGCTTTCATTAGTCCTACCGCTACTCCCACTGGTAACATCCTCCATTTTTCTCTCGGGCTCCTCTAGAATAGATTTACCCAAAATGGCTGGATTTCTCGTATGCGCTTTCGATCTCTCTTTTCCTTCATCCGATTTGCTAGATTCTTGCGTGGCGCACTGCTCGGATGAGTTGGTAGGGCTTCTGGCCAAATCGTGTTCCGCCCTTGAGGTCTCATCTTCAGCTGTATGACCAATTTTTTTAGCTTGTTGTTGGTTTGGGTTAGGTGTAGAGGCAGATATCATGGTGATGGTTTTTACGAAATGGATTGGTCCTAGGGGGTTGACAGGTTCTTTTTCTTTTGGTGAGAGATGTTTGAATAGCTTACTAGGACTTTTTATTTTCACAGGGGAGGTTGGCGGACTCATGATGGTAACAGACTTGACCTCATCAACGCAAATAGGTTTATTAACAACATGCTCTTTGATAGCAGTTAAGAGATTACAAATCTTGTTATTCATATCGGCCCGCTGTTGTCTAAATTTAGCCTCGAGCGTAGAGAGCTGTAATTCTTGAGATAGAATGAATTTTTTTAGAGCATCTTCACAGCTTTGCCTAGGAACGCCTCGTGATGGAAAATGCTCGGACCAAGTGAGTGGTGAGGAGTCATTGAAGGATACGCTCCGCGTTTGGTACCCTCTGAAATTAGGTTTATCCTTCCATGCCTCATAGGCGTCGCCAGAAGTTCGAGGACCTCGACCCACGTGTGACGATGTGAATTCGTTATAAGCACGTTTTGGAATCTCCATGCAGTTATGAGTCTCGTGAGGGCCATTACATAATTTGCATGTAGAAGCGATTCTGCTTACTTGGCTTGAAGGCTTTTGAGCTTCGTAAGATTTCATGGGAGACTTGACTCGACCTTCAAGTTCCATGATCCTACGGTCGGAGTGCAAGAGTTGTTCGAAGGCAAAGATATTGCCTTGACCGTTTTGTTCAAATCATGGGGATCATTCCAACTTTCGTTGTCATAGAGAGCAAGATCTTCTATGAGTTCCCATGATTGTTCATAATACGTGGGAATCGCACCAGGCTTTACCTCTCAAGGGATCTTGAGAAGATTACAACCCCCACCAGGCAGTGTACCTGATCGTTGTAGTATAGTATAGTGACAAGTACCGGGGGATTGATCGTTCAGCTAGGAATAGTGTCGTTAGGATTGAAATTAATCTAACTAGGTCTAAAGGTGAAGGATGATTCTTTTTTGTATTTTTATATTTTATTAAAAGCAAGTAAAAGTCTCGGGTATTGGGAGAGTGGGCGGAATTAGTTGCTAATCAACTAACCCAAAGCTACTAATTAATCTAATAAACAAGAAAATTAAACTAAGGTTCTACAAGATAAGTGAAGCATGTCTACCTATGATATGTTATTCCTTGCTAGCTATCCAATCCTACCTATTGAATTGTAACCTTGTTTTAATTGACGGGTTGTATTCCTTAATACCATTCATGGGGTGGCGCACTTAACTCCCCAATCCTATGAGCTCTTATCTCCTCCTATGCCATGCCCAGCACAACCATAGGGATTATAAACAGTGGCTCATGCATTAAATACAACCAATAAAAACCTAGTGCACATCGGTTCATGTTTCCTAAGATGTTCAAGCATGTTACCATTTGGAGATCTGCCAGTTTTCTTAAGCCTAACATCGAAATCATTCAATCAAAACAAGAATCAATAGGAAACAAGAATTATAAACTAAAGCAACTAGATCTATTGAAATTGTCACGCCTTAATTGATGGAGATAGACACACACATCAACAAGCCCCTCATCAATGGAGATAGACACAACATCAACAAGAAATCAATGAGATCTAATCAATTATATACAAGTTTCACATAATCACAAGTAGACACAAGGTGAATTAGCAAATCATAATCAAAGAAAAGCAAACAACAATAATAATGAAAGACATGATTGAGATAGAATCATCAAACCAATATATGATGTTTATGGAGTGATTGAAACCCTCTAAGTTGTTGGAAAAACACCCACCTAAACCCAGGAATCGACTTTAGGGTTTAGGGATTACAAAAAGTGAAGTTATGATGTTATATTTATAGGCATGTTTTCTGTCGGCAAGGCTTGACGGCGTCAGCTCGTTCTCTTGATGCTGTCGTGACCATTTTTTCACCAAATTGTAGATCTCTTCGTCCTCTTCGCGTGGGCTTTTGAATCACCTAAATCCGAGTTCGTATGCAAAACTTATGACCAAAACAATATCAGCTACTCCGCGCGCAAGTTTTGACAAGTTAACACGTGACGGCCTTGGTGACGCCTTCAGGTACACGTGACGGCCTAGCTTGACGCCGTCATGAACTTACTGGACCGTCACATACTTTATCCACTTCCACCTCTTGTATTACTCTTGACGCCGTCATGAAGAAGCTTGTGACGCCGTCAGGTACTGTTCCCAGCAAGGAAAATTAAGACTTTGCCGTTTTCTTCACTTTTATGCTCCAAAAACGTCCAAAATGCTTCCTTTTCTAGAATTCACTCCCAAAGTACCTAAAATCACAAAAGGAACGATTTAGGGAAATATTTGATCAAATAAATTCGAATTCGGGCTAAAATGACCCCCTAAAAACGGTTCATTTTTCGCCTTATCATATATCCCTACACTTGGGATTTGCTTGTCCTCAAGCAAATGAGCTTTTCCACTAATAAAAATACAAGTTAGGGGTCATTTAACACTAATATAAAAGTAATTACAACAAATGATCATTCCACCTTAGTCAAAACAAGCACGGAGATTATACACTAACACCTCACATTAAGTATTTGGATACTCTCATCTCTCGGGTGTTGTAAATTTATATGTCATAATTGGAAATGGAGAAATATCACTCTCTACCTGTCATAGCAAATAGATTACCATAGGCTTGGGAAAGGATCAAACCTCCACCACTTGGCGTAAGCACCTAGGATAAACTATCAAAGAGGTCTTTTAAAGGGTTTTAACGTTAGGTGTAGGGGATATGGAAAACACGTTTTTGTTGGATAAACGGATTTTTTTACTGGTAGCAAGTCAATTGTCTTAGTTAACTACATGTACAATGAGGCATTGCTAAGCCAAGACTCGACTCAACTTAAACTAACCACAACTCTTTTTGAATTTTCAAGACACTATTTGACTTAAACATAAATAAAAGAAACGGATGGTAGCCCGTATGTTTTTCTCTTTTCTTTTTCTATTTTTTTTTTGCATACACTCTTACTCTACCATCCAAAACAATACATCAAAGGGAGCTCGTTTCCTCCCTACACTTGAGCTTTTACATACCTTACAATCAACTATTCTGATGACTCGAATTAAGAAAATCAAAACACTTGGAGTACTTTTAAGATTAACGCACATATGGGGGTAATAAATGATGTTCTTCCCCATTACTCCATAAAATAAGTACTTTACCCATGAGTCCCAATCGTCCCAAAACAATATGTACAAGATATGACTCGACTTAGCAACCATGTAATCAATTAGACAACTAACAAAGGGTTTAAACAATTAACAATAATGCACTAAAGATGAGCGCATACAAGGAAGGCTAAGGTGATTTGGTTGCACATTTGGGGTGGATTGTAAAAAAATTCTTCCTTTAAGTAAAATGCTTAAAGTTAGAAACGAAAAGATAGACTCGGAGGGGTGTACTAGGGGTATCGTGTACTAAAACTGAGTACAACGCAAAGGTGTGGGAGAATTACTTGACCTATGAAGTCAATGTAATTATATTACAGGTGTAGAACAAGGGTTATCCTAATGCCTCTTATCATGTAGTAAATCCTAACTACACGAATGTAGTCTCACTAGCGGTATCGGGATGCATCGCTATCACAAGTTCTAGAATCTAAATACTACCGGTACACTCATAAGCACCAACAATGAATGCTTTTTCCTAAAGATATAAGGGCGAACCTCACATATTTGGGGTGGACATTTTTGAGTGGTATGGTTTTTGTGCTAGTCATACAACTCCTATCCATGAGACGCTTATTAAGACTAAAGTTTCACTCCTACATGTTGCAAAAAAAATTTAAATTTGGTGCTAAAATTGCCCTAACAAATATCTCTCTCAGTTTTATTACACATTCACTATTAAACAAAACAAAAACCAAGTGGAGTAATAGTTTCTAATATACCCTCCCTACACTTAAACCGAACATTGTCCCCAATGTTCTAGATAAAAGATGTAAAAGTAAATAAATAAGAATGAAAGAAACTAATACTCCCCTGATTCGTTCACCGTGGATAATGTGACAACATGGTTAAATCTACCTCCAAGAAGACGAACGTTGAAAGCTTCCCTCCAGAAATATAAATTATCTTCTTGTCCTATAATCAACAAACACAAAAACCAAAGCATCAAACCGAACAAAAATCACAACTAGATGTAATTCCAGACTTAGAAATAGAAACAAGACAAAGCAACAAAAGGATAGGATACTTGTGGAATGAATTACAAATAGGAACTCATAAAACATATCCACAATTATTGACACACAAACAAGATAAAATATATGCTAATCATGAATTGTGAAGTTTTCATGTTCGAATTTAGTTCTTTTTAACAAAATATAAATTTCCCTACACTTATCTTTTTGTAAAATACCTTTATATGCAATTAAGACGAGGTTAAAAATAAAATAAAGCATTTTCACAAATTATTCGAAACATGAAAATTAAACAACTATGATTAAGCATATATGACACAAACAAACAAATAAAATAAAAACAGCAAACAATTAAAAACATGGGTTGGGTTGCCTCCCAACAAGCGCTTGTTTTTGTTCGAGTCACGAGCCTGACTCTACCCTTATTTAACAGAAATAGGGGAGGTTTTCCCTACACTTAGGATTAAGTGTGGGTGGAAGTAGTGATACACACTCTTAGGGTGGAAATATGCCACGTGAGGTGAAGGGGGTGAGTGAATGGCTTCCTTCATCCTAAACCTACCCAGATAATATAGGTTGATGGGTGGGTCGGTTCCTCTTTTGTCTCCTAGAAATAAATCTAAGGATGGGAAGTTGTGTAAAGGTTGAGGTTCCAGTTCATCCACATTAGGAAATTTCCTAGAACTAGGAGTAAGGTTATCACTACAAGTATTCAAACCTATATCCTCTAATGGTGCTTGGTCCAAGGGTTCTACCTCAATTGGGGTTCCTATAGTCTCATCTACTTCTTCCGGGTAAGTCACGGGCGGTGTATGTGCCTCAAATGATGGTAGGACTTGTGGGGTACTTTGTGGGCTTGGATTATCCACCTCATCCTCCAGTGTACCTAGATTACCTATATGTTTGTTTTGTACTATGGCATTACATGACAACCACTTAGGTATCTCAACACTAATATATTCATCCCCAAACAAACTTGTTTCATGATCCTGGAAATTTATATTCAATTGACTTGTACTAACGTTTGTTGGGTTGTCTACCCAATAATAATATTGGGCACAATCTTCTATGGCATCCCATGCTTCTTCAGCACTTAATTTCCTAAAGTCCCCATTGGCAAAATCCTCAATGCGCATTTGGTCATATTGGCCAACACGATAGTAAAAGGTTCGGGTTAGGAATGCTGAAGCGAAACTATGATGAGGGAATTTTCGGAGTAAATTTCTAAAACGAGTCCATGCATCATATATGGGTTCATCTCGATATTGTTTGAAATTCGAGATGTCAATAGGGTAGAATGGCCTTTGTGGTTGGTGGTATGGTGGATTCGTGTACTCCATAATGGTGAACGGAAGAGTCAATGGAAATTACGAACAAACACACAAAGAAAAAGATAGACTACAAGAAAGCTAATAAAAAGAAAATAAAAATCTCACTAAAAAGGAATCTAATGAGTAGACCTAATAAAATTAAAATTTCAACCTAAGCAATAACTATTCCCCGGGCTGCGGCGCCAAAAACTTGATACGTGGGAATCGCACCAGGCTTTACCTCTCAAGGGATCTTGAGAAGCTTACAACCCCCACCAGGCAGTGTACCTGGTCGTTGTAGTATAGTATAGTGACAAGTACCGGGGGATTGATCGTTCAGCTAGGAATAGTGTCGTTAGGATTGAAATTAATCTAACTAGGTCTAAAGGTGAAGGATGATTCTTTTTTGTATTTTTATATTTTATGAAAAGCAAGTAAAAGTCTCGGGTATTGGGAGAGTGGGCGGAATTAGTTGCTAATCAACTAACCCAAAAGCTACTAATTAATCTAATAAACAAGAAAACTAAACTAAGGTTCTACAAGATAAGTGAAGCATGTCTACCTATGATATGTTATTCCTTGCTAGCTATCCAATCCTACCTATTGAATTGTAACCTTGTTTTAATTGACGGGTTGTATTCCTTAATACCATTCATGGGGTGGCGCACTTAACTCCCCAATCCTATGAGCTCTTATCTCCTCCTATGCCATGCCCAGCACAACCATAAGGATTATAAACAGTGGCTCATGCATTAAATACAACCAATAAAAACCTAGTGCACATCGGTTCATGTTTCCTAAGACGTTCAAGCATGTTACCATTTGGAGATCTGCCAGTTTTCTTAAGCCTAACATCGAAATCATTCAATCAAAACAAGAATCAATAGGAAACAAGAATTATAAACTAAAGCAACTAGATCTATTGAAATTGTCACGCCTTAATTGATGGAGATAGACACACACATCAACAAGCCCCTCATCAATGGAGATAGACACAACATCAACAAGAAATCAATGAGATCTAATCAATTATATACAAGTTTCACATAATCACAAGTAGACACAAGATGAATTAGCAAATCATAATCAAAGAAAAGCAAACAACAATAATAATGAAAGACATGATTGAGATAGAATCATCAAACCAATATATGATGTTTATGGAGTGATTGAAACCCTCTAAGTTGCTGGAAAAACACCCACCTAAACCCAGGAATCGACTTTAGGGTTTAGGGCTTACAAAAAGTGAAGTTATGATGTTATATTTATAGGCATGTTTTCTGTCAGCAAGGCTTGACGGCGTCAGCTTGTTCTCTTGATGCCGTCATGACCATTATTTCACCAAATTGTAGATCTCTTCGTCCTCTTTGCGTGGGCTTTTGAATCACCTAAATCCAAGTTCGTATGCAAAAGTTATGACCAAAACAATATCAGCTACTCCGCGCGCAAGTTTTGACAAGTTAACACGTGACGGCCTTGGTGACGCCTTCAGGTACACGTGACGGCCTAGCTTGACGCCGTCATGAACTTACTAGACCGTCACATACTTTATCCACTTCCACCTCTTGTATTACTCTTGACGCCGTCATGAAGAAGCTTGTGACGCCGTCAGGTACTATTCCCAACAAGGAAAATTAAGACTTTGCCGTTTTCTTCACTTTTATGCTCTAAAAATGTCCAAAATGCTTCCTTTTCCAGAATTCACTCCCAAAGTACCTAAAATCACAAAAGGAACGATTTAGGGCAATATTTGAACAAATAAATTCGAATTCGGGCTAAAATGACCCCCTAAAAACGGTTCATTTTTCGCCTTATCAGTTCCGCACTTAGATCACGTAGCTTACCACCGGCCGATTGGTCAATGGCTCGCCTCGTAGAGGGATCGATATGGTCATAAAAGATTTGGACTTGGAGCCAAAGATCTATGCCATGATGAGGGACTTTTTGGAGTAAGTCCTTGAAATGAGTCCATGCTTCATAAAGAGATTCATTTTGACGTTAGTGGAACATCAAAATGTCATTTCTAAGCTTAGTAGTTCTTCTCGGTGGGAAAAATTGAGCAAGGAAATGAGTGGTGAGATCATCCCATGTGGTGATGGATCCCGCGGGTAAACGCTCAAGCCATTGACTAGCTTGATCCCGTAGAGAGAATTGGAATAGGCGTAATCGGGTTGTCTCTCTAGTTTCAACATCTAGGTCTACGGAATCTACGATTTTAAGGAAGTCCTTTAGATGTTGGTTTGGATCTTCGGAACGAAGTCCGTGGAATGCACATCCGCTTTGCACCAACCGGATGGTGTCGGATCGCAAGGGGGTCACATTGGCTCCGGTGAGCTCAATGGTGTTTCGGTAGCCTTGGTGGCTAGGTTGGGAATATTCTCCTATGGTTCGGGGCCTAAGAGGTTCTAGTGGTGGGTTTTGTTGTGGTGGGATGACGGGTTCAAAGATGTTCCCATCGTCCATGATGTCGGGTGGTGAAGAGTTACGAACAAAAACACAAAGA
This sequence comes from Artemisia argyi, assembly GCA_030686995.1. Classification (NCBI taxonomy): domain Eukaryota; kingdom Viridiplantae; phylum Streptophyta; class Magnoliopsida; order Asterales; family Asteraceae; genus Artemisia; species Artemisia argyi. Next base: position 212,347,500 of record CM060702.1, on the reverse strand, counting down.
GATAAGATAGACTAAAGAAACCTAAAAATAAAAATAAAATCTTACTAGAAAGGAATCTAGCAAGTAGACCTAATAAAAAGATATTCTAACCTAGACAATAACTATTCCCCAGGTTGCGGCGCCAAAAACTTGATACGTGGGAATCGCACCAGGCTTTACATCTCAAGGGATCTTGAGAAGCTTACAACCCCCACCAGGCAGTGTACCTGATGGTTGTAGTATAGTATAGTGACAAGTACCGGAGGATTGATCGTTCAGCTAGGAATAGTGTCGCTAGGATTAGAAAACCTAAATACTAGTTCTAGAGATGAGAGATGATTACTTTTGTATTTTTATATTTTTTAGAAAGCAAGTAAAAATCTCGGGTTTTAAGGATTTGGGCGGAATTAGTTGCTAGTCAACTAACCCAATACTAAAGATGCAATCAAAATAAAATACTAGAATTGAAAATAAACTAAATTAAACTAAGGTTGTGAGCAATAAGTGGAGAAATTGTGTTTACTTAGATTTCACTACTCCCTAGATATCTTTTACACGTTAATTACTTGTTATAGTTGCGTGGATGACGGATTGTATTTCTTAATACCATTCATGGGGTGGCGCACTTAATTCCCCAATCCTATGAGTGCCTACTTCACTCCTATGTCGAGCCGGCTAAGAAGCTCCTAACATGGGATCATTAGAATTTACTCATGCATTAAATACAATCAATAAAACCTAGTGCACGTCAATTCATGTTTCCTAAGACGTTCAAGCATGTTATCAATTGGAGATCTGCCAGTTTTCTTAAGCTTAACATCGAAATCATTCATCCAATACAACCATAAACAAGTAATCAACACATAATTAACATCTAGGTTTCATTAGATCTAAGCAAACACAAGATAGATCTAGCCTAGCATGATGGAATTAAGACAAGAACAAGATATAGACAACCAACACATAGACATATTGATTGAATTAAAAGAATACTTATCTCAATTACACATGAAAGGGTTCAAGGGCTGAAAACCCTTGAAAAACCTGTAAACTTCGTACTAGGTTCGGCCCTAGGGTTTCTCCAAAACTTCTCTTTTTTTATGAATGAAAATTAGAAAACTATATATAGGAAATTGAGGCTGATGGCGTCAAGACCAAAAAGGTGACGCCGTCATCTCGCCGCTAAAATACTTCTCGGACTGCCTTAATCTTCATCTGACGCCGTCATGTGTTATGGTCTTCTAGGCCGTCACGTCTTTTACTCTTGACGCTCTACTTGTGACGCCTTCACGTTTGTACTGGGCAGTCATGCAAATTACTCTTGACGCCCTCACCTACTATTCTCAGCAAGGAAAATTAAGACTTTGGTGTTTTCTTCACTTTTATGCTTAAAAAACGTCCGAATTGCTTCCTTTTCCAGATTTCTCTCCCAAAGTACCTAAAATCACAAAAGGAACGATTTAGGGCAATATTTGATCAAATAAATTCAATTCCGGGCTTAAATGACCCCCTAAAAGTGGTTCATTTTTTGCCTCAGCAATCCGCTTCACGAGCTGCAGATATTCCCTCAGCAATCATTCTTTGAACCTCAGTGGGGGTCATGATCACTTCCGGGTTGGAGTTTTCGCTACTTGCATTCTCCATTTTTCTATTAATAATACAAAAATATAGCATTTAGAATTTTAAACAACCACTTGTTTAAAGGTTCTTCTGAAGTAGGGAAATAAATATTTATGAGTGTTAATAATAATTGGGCATCATATGTAGTTTTTATTTCTATACAACAGTCATAATCATTCCGATATGTTAGATGCATTTTTAATACACATGAACAACCATAAGCATAAGTTAACATTTGTATATAGTAATATCAAAACCAACAGCATAACATTAATAACTTAATCAGTTGAGTTGTTCTAACAAAACGATACAAGCTTATTAATTGCCACATCCGGCAGGCTTGGATGCCTTATTACTAATACAAATACTAACTGCCTCTAATGATTAGGTATGTCCACATGTCCTCCCATCTCTAAGATCTGAGTTCGAAGCTCTTGCATCTCGGTATGATGTTGCATCTGCATATCTCCTACAAGGTTTTCCAATGTATCTGCTCTTCGGTGTGCAAGCTGGGCTTCCCAAGTACAGTTCTGTCCCTCTCTTCGCAATGATATCGCGAAAGAACGTGTCTCAGAGATATCCGAATGTATCTGAGCTAACCCCTGCTGCAACTCTATCCTATCGGCTATAAGGTTATGTAAGGTGTTGTGGGTAGTATCTGAATGATCGAATGATGAATAATCAATCATCTGAAGAAGTGAGTCTATCTGATCTTCGTGATGCTCCAATCGCGTCACTACTACAGAAGGTGAAAGGGTAGAGGGAATTTCCATCCTAGCACTCTCGCCAGTTTCATTGATATGAGCTGGGGGAGTAAAACCAGGCGGATAGGGTAATGATGGTGAAAGTGGAGGAATAGAATTAGAAATACGAAGGCGGCTGGATGTAGGTATATCTTCCTCAGGGATTTGTTCTCTTGGATGAAAAGTATACGGGTAAGTTTGGCTAAAAAGATTGAGTAGGTGATCTGGTGCATATGAATCGAATTCATAACGTGGTAATGGTGTATGTGTCGGTAAAATAAAGGCATCGGGATTTTCAGGCGTTGTAGCAATTTCGTCTTGCTCGAAGGGTTCTGTTTCTTGGGAAACAGCGTCAGGTACAAAAGTAGAACGATAAACAGGCGAAGTAACAGACGCGACGGAAATATCAGAGTCGGAGTCGGACATACTCATTTTGAAATAATACTATAACAATTTATAAATAGCGCAGAATAAGAATTTATTATCATCAAAGAATACAAAATTCTAACATATCAAAATCAAAATATCATAGCTTAATGATTAACTTACGGAGTACGGTAGCAAGCAGGCATGGCGGGCAAAAATTAACATCATGTAAATTTAATTTATTTGAAAGTATGGTTATAGTTAAATGTTTAAAAACATTTGGTTCTCTATAACTATGGCTCTGATACCAATCTGTAACACCCCCTAATTTGTAATGTGGCAGCGGAATAGTAATTAGGGTGTTACGGTGAGGATCGAAGTCATAATGATAGAAAACGACTCGAAAGAGACGTTTTAAAACATAAATTCATTTATAAAAATTCAAATACAATAGGTCCTTATCAGAGTATTATAATAAAAGTCTTGATGTTAAAAACATCTTTTATTTTACACCATTATTGAAATAAAGTAGACAAGTTTTGTAGTTTTTGCCGCCCGTTCCATGCTTGCTTCCCCTGCTAAATACCTGAGATACATGCTTAAAAGTCAACAAAAATATTGAGTGATATCATAGAGTTTGAATTTAATAATCATTTTGATACACAAGTAAGATTGTATTGGAAAATACAATCAGTTGAAAATATTGATATTGCAGTTCATATATTGCTCTAAGTCTCATGACACGCAAACGTTAACAAATACCGTAAAAACGGAGGTGTTTATCAAATCAATGATAAATTTGCCCTCGTGTAATAGGTGATTTGCCAATTCCTATTTTTACTCAAATATAATTATCACGACTAATACGACTAACCACATGCATAATGGCATTCCCTCAAGTATTAATGGGACAGGCTGTCAAACCTTAAATAGATCTATTCATTATATTCGCGTTCACCTCAGTGATTAATGGCTCATGAATAAGGGTCTTTTGGCAATAGCTAACTTAGGCATATATCAGTCAGGAAGCATACAGAAAAATACTTGCGATCCGTTTATAACATGTATCCCCCTCACGGAGTTTTTGAAAATAAGTAAATGTGAGGCTATGACTCACCTTGATTGATACTGAAAATGAAGAAAATAAAGTCGGATGAATTTATGAAAACGGCTTCGAAACACAACCTGATAAATAAATTTATTTGAGAACCTGACCAAATACTATTTGGTAATTACGAAGGAATAACGAATATTAAATATTCGTTATGACGAATAAGTGATGTGCAGTGAAAATCTTGTAATATGCATGATATGACAAAATATGATTTTTATATTATCAATCGAAGTTTTACCTTTTTAATCGTAAGTAAAATATTAAATATCGTTATATATATTATTAACGTTACATTAAATAATATATATATAAATAAAATAAAGTTTAAAAGTAATATGAAATAAATTCACGAAAATAGAAAATAAATAAGAATGATAAATAAGTTATGTTTAGTCTTTGTCTCCTTTTTCAATTTTACCATTTTTACACTAACGATATTTGCGTTACACCGTTAGTCCTTTTTATATATTTTTCAACTATAGTCCTCTACTTTGTCCAAAAATCAATACTAACCTTAGAATATTAATTTTTATCACATTTTACCCTTATGCTTCTGTATTTACAGGTTTAGTCCTTTCTTTTCAATATTTACACATTTAGTCCCTCTAGGTGTCGTCGCGTTACATTTATAGTCCAAATTTGCAAAAATAATTATAGAATTTTTCTAAAAATTGTCGAAGCTTATTTAGTAAGTAACAAGCTTATTTTATCTGCTTATTTATTCAAAAGCTTATTTTTTTTAGCTTATGGGCTTTGAACGATTCAAACTAAGGCCCGTTAATAGTTTTGGAGGCGAGGGCATGGAAAAATTTTTGGGCTTGGCTTTGGGTCATTTTTATGATTCTAAAAACATTTCATATGGGCCCAGTGGGTTTACGGATTTTAAATGCTTAATGGGCTTTGGTTGAGCCCAATCGACAAAACAAGGTTTTTATGTGAATTTTTGGTTTGAAAATCCGGTTGATGTCAAATCAAAATAGATCGAGTAGGATGTCAAAACGTGATTATTTTCACAAGTCGTTTATATGAAAATGTTAGTTTTCTAGGTGGTCAATGGCGTCGTGAAATAATATAGTACCTTTGTTAAATGAAATTTTAAGTTATACATGTAGTTTGTGACACGTTTGAACCGATTATATAATTTGAAAACTTAGAAATATTTACTAAGTGTTTTAACTAAATTTCATACGATGGATGTAATTTGAAATGGATGCGTGAGATGCTCGTAACGTTACAACTAAAGTGAATTATGCGTGCTACGTGACTCTTAGGCCTTCCAAGATAGAGGCTAGTCACGTTTCGTGTACTAAGAATTTATATATACGTGTAATACATATGTAAAGTAATATACGTTCGAAACAACAAAACAAAATATACATGGTGCATGATTTAACTTTAACGTGTAACTTGGAATGGAAAAGAGTAGAGGAGACTTACAAACACCTTAGAGGTGATCAAGAGTCGAGAGTGATTGTATGGAACACAAGAAAATCACGTTTCACTATATAACCCAAACGTTATATATTAATATCAAACCCGATTTCCTTTCCTTGCTTCCAAATAATTACCAATCGACTTGTAGGTCTTGTGAGGATAGTTTGAAGGTCGAAATAATGCAGTGAAAGAGTATGGAAATGAATAAGAGTACAATGCATGCAAGTACGTTATATATTACTTGAATATATACACGTAAGTAGAAAATTTCAATGTGAACTTCTCATACTATTTGCATGTCAGGTTAAACTAGCTCCTATGTGTATTTTATATTGTTTCAAAGTGAATGAGAGAGCACAAAATAAGGAACATGTTGTGGTGATTCATGCTTATGTCGACCAAATGATTTTCCATATATACGATTTACAAAATCGTACACTACTTATTTATACTTGATCATTCTTAACATTTGAACATAGAATCAACTCAGAAATATTATTAGGAACGATTAGAAACAAACGGGATTCAAAACGGTTAAGTTTTGAATAATTTGTAAATCGATTTGGGTTTGTACGAGTCGAATACTTTGCCTTTTAAAAACGTATCAAAACTCAACGTATGGACATGAGAATTGACACACTAATAGTTGGCTAGTAGGTTAATGAGATGAGAAAATAAAATATGTATGTCGTGTGTAAGATTTAAAAATAAACGAGGCGTTTTGGGGGGTACTTGAACTAGTCGATCGAATGAAAACTTATGTTTTGGATTTTGGGCTTTGGTCGATGGGCTTAGGAATAGTGAAATGGAATTTGGGCTGAAAATTAATTAAGGGTCCGGTTGGCTTAATTAAGTGTAATTAGGATTTTAATTATATTTACTAAATATAATTAGGATTAGGAATTAGGTTTTAGGATTAATTGAAAAGTTTAGGTTTCGTTTAACGTGTCGAGGATTAATTCCGTCATTTCGTGAATTATATTATTTTGTGAAAATTGCCAAAATAATATAATAAGAAAATTTTCAAATTTTTCCGAGAAAATGGGAATTAGAAATGATAACGAAGGATTATTTAATTATTAACGATTTAATTACAAGAAATTTTTACAGCGTTCTACAGTTTTAGTGTTGTGAATACTGTGGTGGTTCATACTACAGTTATGATTGTCAATCGGGAAACACGCTTGTCTATGAGCAGTTTCCTGATAACGATTATAACTCTAGCACATACAACCCATAACCACATCAGTTTTACTGTTGTGATTACTGTAGAGGTCCACACTCTAGCTCGGATTGTCAAACAAGGAATCCATTTCCTTGTAACAATTACGACTATTCATTTTCAGACCTACCTCCACAGTACCAAATGATCCAATCAACTCCTCATGATACTGAGCAAGACCTTTTACTAAAGGCTCTTGATATATTGAAAGAACTTAAGGAGGAGTTGGTTACTACATCGTTTCGAGACTCTCTTGAGAAATCTATGGCAGAATTACTTGCTGAAGAACAAGATGCTAGAAATGAATTGAGCATGGAAGAATTGCTAGTCTTAGAACAAGCAGCTATAACACGTGCCAAATTTCGTAAAGCTGCTCTTCTAGACTGTGATGATGATAGTGATAATGAAGATACCCTTGATATCCTTCAATTTTATAAGGGTTCGTCAGATTCATCATTTGTGATTCCTCCCATTGAAAATCAGGGAGAAAATAATGTGACAGAGAAATTACTAGCAGAAGATCAAATGGAACTTGTACAATCCATGAATGCTAGCTCCTCTCATCTCCCTCAGTCTGTTGTTATCACACCCGGAGTTCACACTCACTCTCTAAACATGGGGGATGAGCATCTTAGCACTGTTCCGAATAAGGAATCGGACAAATTAATAAAGTCTAGTGTTGAGATCCTTGTCCCAATCCCGAGAGAGTCACAGGGGACTTTTGATCAAGTGTGTGTTATTCCTTCCCCCACTGATAATCCAAATGATCAAATTGAGACTGTCTCTGATTCCAGTGATGATTGTTTATCTTATGGAGACATTGAGTATGTTGATGCATCCCTTCCCCACTCTAATGTTGACTTTCTTCTCGAGGAGTTCGCCGATGAACTCACTCACACCAATCCACTTCCATCGGGATGTGATGATGATCTCTTTGACTTCAAAGATGATATGGAGGAAGTCGAAGCATTCCTTCCCTTAGATAGTTCAACTTCGTATGAAGTTGATGATAACTATCTTGATTCTGAGGGGGATATTCTTTTCCTTGAAAGCTTATTGAATGATGATCCATCACTCAATTCTTATCTCAACACCGGGCTTAGTGATTCAAACACTGATGAAAATTCTTTATCTTATGGAGACATCAGTGATGTTGATGAAATATCTTCTGAGCCCATCATTGAATACCTTATCATGACTCCTCCGGTGTATGAGGGCAAGAAACATCATGATCGGGGGGAAAGATTCTCAATCATGAGAATTTGTATTTCTATGACAAATTATCCCACCCTCCCTCCCGGGATGTTTTTTTAACCCTAAGAGCTTAACCGACAAAATCCAAATTCAGGAAACTAAACCTGATCTTGAGGATGAGCATCTTTTCATGATTATTCTCATGACATTCTCGGTGACTCCCTCTCTTCTTCACTCCTTCGGGAATGAAGATACCATATTTGACCCCGGCATTTTCATGTACCATTATCTTGAGCCGGATACTTATTTCATCGGTGTGGAACTTTCACGTGCTTCAAATGTTTATCCAAATATCTTGAATGAAAGTCCGATGGAGATTGTTTCTTCCACATCATGCTTCCCCAAGGACAAATGAATTCGGGGTCGAGTCAAGCTAGCGACTCGGTAAACAAAAACAGTAGCATACTTATAGGGTTTTCACCCTAAGTGTGGGGGAGTTACCCCTACTGTGGTTACTTATAAAGTGAAAATACAAAATGGTGTTTCCACATTTAGATTGTAATATTGCCCTTTTACGTTCAAAGAGTCGGCATAATAGCCGGGACTTTGAATATTGAGGACAATATTTATCTAAGTGTGGGGGGTATTCTAGTGAATTTTATCATATTTTACCATCTAGTACCCCCGTTTTTGGCCAAAATTTCAAAAAATTTTAAAATTTTTTCACTTGAGTTTCAAAAATTTTGTGGTTATCAGTCCGCCATGTCTAAATGACAAAAGGATTGGCTAATCCAGGAGCAAACGGCTCTTGGTAAAGATATCTCAAATCCGTTGATGGCTTGCAATTTGCCCAAAATTGTATGGTATATCAGCTCGCCATATCCCAAAAAGTGAATGAGTTGGCTAGCCCGCAAGATTATGGCTTGTGGTAAAGGCTGTAGAAAAACCATAATTGGTAATCAGCTCACCAAGATGTTGACTTTTTCCATCAAGAGTTGGCTAGTCCAGAAGCAAACGGCTTTTGGTAAAGACAAATCAAATCCGTTGACAGCTGGTGGTTTGCTCAAAATCACATGGTTATCAACTGGACCATAGTTCTTACTTGAACTGATACATTTGGCTACTCCAGAAGTAATGGCTTTTGGTAAAGAGTTAAAAATCCATTAAGTTTTCAAAACAGTTTATTGCTAGGGACTAGCAATAGTTTAGTGTGGGGGATTGATGAGTGCTCAAACACTCATCATTTTTGGTCAAATCTGAACTACAAAACATACAAAAACACTCAGTAATGCATCAAAATACTAAAAATATTCCAAAATTGTGTTTTATATGTTTCAGATGCAAAATGAGTAAAAACAAATGAAAAACGTACAAAGTTTGCATAATTGGCAGTTTCAGTCCCTCAACTTTCAAAAATTGACAAAACTAGTCCCTGAGCATTTATTTTGCAAGAAAAATCAACCCAAGTCCTTTAAAAGTCAAAATTTATCAAAAATAGTCCTTGGGTAAAAAGTTTTGAGAATTTACACTTTTGGTCCCTGGAGTTTCACTTTTGGCAGAATTAGTCCCTGGTGGAAATTTTTGGAAGAAAAATTAACTAGGGTCCTTGGGAATTTTAAAGTGTCAAAATAAGTCCTTGGAGTAAAATTTTCAACAATTGACAATATTGGTCCTTCAAGTTTGGAAACTTGTCAGATTTGGTCCCCAGGTGTTTTTAAAATGGAAAATTTTAATTGTGGTCCTTGTATTATTGGAGTTTGGCAATTTTTATCCTTGTGGCTACTTTGGAGGAATTAGAGTTTCAGCCCCTCAACTATTGGAATTTTACACAAATAGTCCTTGTGATATAACTTTAACAAACGGACCCTTTTATTTATTATTGCCCAAATCCAATTCCAAACCCAATCCACCTCACTTCCTGATCCAATAACAACCCTAGCCCAACACCAAGCCCAACTCCCTTTTAATATAAACCCCGGTCAACCCACCCAGTCAAACCAACACCCCAGGACCACTGTTCATCCATCTTCCCCCCTTAATACCCGTTCCATGTCTCCCCCTTCCTCCCTCACCTTTTCCACCAAACCCTCACAAATACTCCCTTTTGTCCCCTCCAACTTACCACTTCAATTAATACCACTCACCCTCCTCACCAACTCCACTCAAACTACCAATACCAATTTCCCGCCAAAACAAAATTGAAAGGCTGAGATCATTTCATCTCATCCAATGGCTCAAAAGCAAAATGGGAAAGAAAGAGAAGGATGCCAGGGGTTATAAAAGTCAAAGAGAAATGAAGAATGAAGGTGTTAGAGTAATTAGTTAGTTTTATTTCTTTTTAGTGTAATTTAGGTCAAAATGTAATTTAAATTAATGTAAACTTTATAATTAAGTCTTGTAATCTCTTTGTCAGTACTCAATTTAGCCCTTTAATCGAAGTAATTCAGTTTCTTATTGCAATTATTCATAGTCCAATTTTATTATTTAAAGTAAAATTCAACTGTGTTCTAAATTGCTCTCATAAGCTTTAAATCTTAGTTACTAAGCTTAGTCAAGCTAATCACAGCTTGTTGTGAGCTTAGTTGTGCTCAAAATACAACTTTGTCATCAAAAGTTCACAGGTCAACAAAAGTCAAACTGGGGTTCATGATTGTAGATTAAGGTGATTCAGTAGTGTGTTGTTGGATAAGTTATGGTTAAATAGCTTGTTAATAAGCTCAGCTGAGCTTTATGTCATGTACTTGAGGTAAGTGAATCCAATTCTCAAATTGATTTCAGTTTTAGCTTATACATTGCTTCCTGGTTTATCAGTGCTTATCCTAGGTATTTTGTGCCCTCAATCACCATATTATAGCTTATAGGATAAGCCCTTCTCACTTTAGTAGCTTAAACACCCTAGTTGTTTTGGAAAATCTTGACAGACCCACCTTTAAGGGGTGTTTGGTTTAAGCTTATTCAATGAGTCTGGCCTGTTTTAGTTAATATAGTTAGTTTAACCAAGCTTACTTAGGTTTGTTACATTCAACTAGGTCATAAAACCTTAGGTGTTTTAAGACAAAAGTCAAAATCAAAAGTAATTCCCCCTCATAGTTAACTGTGTGGGGAATTGAGACCCACAAACCTTTATTTTATCTTGTAATTGAAAGTTTTAGCTTAAAATAGGTTCATTATAACTTATTACAATAATCTCTATCAATTAGAAGTTTTCAAAATCCAATTAAGTCAAAATTACAAGTAATCTCAAAAAGTCAAATCTTGCTTAGTGCAGAATTGCAAATCTTGAGGGATTTTTTAGAGAATTTTGTGTTGTGAGTTAGGGATTGAAACTTTCATGAGTTAGAGTATCTCAGCTAATCTTTTGGAATCTACTTTCAGCTTAATTTCTAGATTTTTAATGAGCTTGTTGCATTTGTCTAAAGTGGCCTGCAGGGCAAGCTTATGCCCTGCTACACAGACTTGCCCCCACTCACCCAACTTTCATGGCCTTCCCTGGCTTCCCTAGTGGGCCCTACCTCCTGAGATTTGGCTTTTTGAAAAGCCCAACCAACAAGCTTTAAGGTTCAGGGCTCATTAGTCACTTGCAAGCGTATTTGATAAGCTGAAAATGCTTGTGAAATTACTTGCGGGCCTGTGGTTTAGGCAGGGTATGGAATTGCTTATTTGCTTGTTCTGAGCTTATAAGTATAATCCATTGTACCATTTAACTTCCTTTTAGTATCTTTAGCTTGTACAAACCTTAATCCATCCCTAGTTCCATCTTGGCAGCTTATTGTGAGCTTTTTTAAGCTTAGTTTGACCAAAATTCAACTGATAAACTTATAAGCATCCACATTGCTTATTTTTGATTTCCAAAAAAGTTGTTTTTGTAAAAGTTAGTTTTTTTTAGTATTAAAATAAGTTTCCAAAAGAAAAATCCAGAAAAACAAATTTAATTATAAGTGATAGTTTCTATTTAATGTAATTTAAATTTTTAATTTTCCTTTTTAGATTTTTGTTAAGCACTTAGCATTTTTATATTTTTCTTAAATTCCCTTTATGTTAAAGTAATTTCAGTAATTTTTCTAGATTTTAATTTTGTCATTTAGTATTAATTAGATTTAATATTAGTTTAATTAATAATTAAGTGTTAAATAGCAAAATTAGTTTTTATAAAGCAACACCTAGTTTTTATATTTTTCCTAGCTTTTATATATTATAAAACATTTTTATGAATTTTTCTAGAATTATTACTGTTCATCTTGTAATTTTTAGAATTTAATTAGTTTGATTAGATATTAATTAATATTTAATATAATAATTAGTAAAAAAGTGTAAAAACATATAAAACAAACTTTTTATAATTTTTTAAGATTCCTGTGATGGTTAATTAGATATATAAAATTTTTGTTAATTTTCTAAGTCTTTTTAGTATTTTTAATAATTTAAATTAGTTTAATTAGGTAATTAATATTTAATTAGTAATTAATTAATATAAAAATCACAAAAAGACAAAAATACATATTTTTAGTTTTAAAACTTGTTTTTAGTTATTTTATAATTTTAGAAGTTTAATTTTCATATTTCTAGTATTATATTAATAATATATTGTATTTAAGTTATTTAAATATTAATAATTAGTATTAAATAGAATTTAATTAATATTAAATAAGTAATTAGTGTAAAAATTAGTTTTCATTTTCTAAAAATTATCTTTTATCCTTTAGTTTGTAAAAAAGTCATTTTCACCCCCTGGGGGTTTTCAGATTTCAGTTTTCACTTTTCATTTTGTACGTTCGTGATGCGTGGGAATCGCAACAGGCTTTACCTCTCGAGGGATCTCGAGAAGCTTACAACCCCCACCAGGCAGTGTACCTGATCGTTGTAGTATAGTATAGTGACAAGTACCGGGGGATTGATCGTTCAGCTTAGGAATAGTGTCGCTAGGATTAGAAAGCCTAATTACTAGTTTTAAAGGTGAGGGATGATTATTTTTGTGTTTTTATATTTTATGGAAAGCAAGTAAAATCTCGGGTTTTGGAAGAGTGGGCGGAATTAGTTGCTATTCAACTAACCCAAAACTAAGATGCAATCAAAATAAAATACTAAAAATGAAATTAAACTAATTATACTAAGGTTGTGAGCAGTAATTGGAGAAAATGTGTTTACTTAGATTTCACTACTCCCTAGATATCTTTTACACGTTAATTACTTGTTATAATTGCATGGATGACGGATTGTATTCCTTAATCCCATTCATGGGGTGGCATACATAACTCCCCAATTCTATGAGCTCTTATCTCCTCCTACACCATGCCCAGCACAACTATAGGGATTGTAAACAGTGGCTCATGCATTAAATACAACCAATAAAGACCTAGTACGCCTCGGTTCATGTTTCTTAAGACGTTCAAGCATGTTACCATTTGGAGATCTGCCAGTTTTCTTAAGCCTAACATATAAATCATTCATCCAAGACAAGAATAAACAAGTAATCAACACATAATCAATATCTAGGTTTCATTAGATCTAAGCAAACACAAAAGAGATCTAGCCTAGCATAATGGAATTGAGACAAGAACAAGATATAGACAACCAACACATAGACATATTGATTGAATTAGAAGAACACTTATCTCAATTACAATGCAAGGTATCAAGGGTTTGGAACCCTTGAAAAACCTGTAAAAGTTGCACCAAAATCATCTTTAGGGTTTCTCCAAAACTTCTCTCTTTTAATGTGAAAAACTAGAAAACTATATATAGGAAAATACGGATGACGGCGTCAAGAACAAAGGTGTGACGCCGTCATCTCGCCGCCAAATACTTCCTCGGACGGCCTTGATCTACTTCTGACGCCCTGTGTGACGCCGTCATCAACTACGGATTTTAATTCTTGGGGTTTGACGCCGTCATGAATTTACTCTTGACGCCTTCATGTACTGTTCCCAGCATGGAAAATTGAGACTTTGCCGTTTTCTTCACTTTTATGCTCCAAAAACGTCCAAAATGGCTTCTTTTCCAGAATTCACTCTCCAAGTACCTAAAATCACAAAATGAACGATTTAGGGCAATATTTGATCAAATAAATTCGGATTCGGGCTTAAATGACCCCCTAAAAACGGACCATTTTTCGCCTCATCAGTTCGCGTAAATTTAATCTGAACGTACACTTTTTTAGATATTAAACGTTTTTAGGTATCTAACTTTCACGTAATCATCTATGTAGCTTGTTTAAGCTATTTCTTCGTATATTCCTTAGTTCAAATAATTCACAACCCCTTTCCCGTCCAGATTCACCCGATCACAAGCCGTTTGAATACAATTCACACCTCGTCGGGGACATAACGACCTGGTGATACCCTTTATTACCCGGAAGCATTGGTCTAGGTAGTTTGACCTTGTTGACCATATACTTGGTCAATTTAGGTTGACTGTTTAGGGCAAATCAGTCATCAACGTAGACTTCCAAGTTGCGACCTACTTGTTTTTCAAAAGCCATGTCCACCAATCGCTGGTATGTTGCGCCTGCGTTCTTTAGACCAAAGGGCATTTTTGTATAGCAAAAAACCCCTTGACTCGTGTGAAAGGCTGTTTTCTCTTCATCTTCTTCAGCCATCTGAATTTGGTGGTATCCTTTGTATGCATCTAGGAAGCACTTAAAGGGATATCCACACAGAGATTCTACCTTCCAGTCTATTTCTGGCAGTGGGTAGCAGTCCTGTGGACATGCTTTATTGAGGTCGGTGAAGTTCACGCACATCCTCCAACTGCCATCACTCTTCTTGACCATCACTGGATTGGAAAGCCAATCGTGATAGTAGACTTCACGCATAATACCTGCGTCTACTAGTTTGTGTACTTCCACCAGGATGGCCTTTGCGCGATCTGGAGCCTGGCCGCGCTTCTTCTGTTGTACTGGGGGATATCCTTGTCGGATTTGTAGCTTGTGCTCTGTAATAGAGCGTGGCACACCAGTCATGTGCTTCGGTTCCCACGCAAAGATGCTTAGGTTCTTTTGCAAGAGTGCGCACACAGCTGCTTTACCTTTGTCAGATAAAGATCCTCCAATCGATATTTTTTGTTCTGGGTAATCAGGATGAATGGCGACCTTGAAGTTTGGTACTTTTTCTGCGCGCTGTTCTGGAATATGCTCTACTTCACTAGTCACCGTATTACATTCCTTAAGTGGCACCCTGGTATTGTAGAGGGTGACAATCCCTCCTTCTACTGGAAATTTGAGCATCCCATGTGCTGTGGATGGTACAACGCGCATGGATGATATTCCTGGTCTCCCAATGATACCGTTGTATGGTGAAGGAGACTTGATTACCATAAAGTTTATCCATGTTGCTGTAGAGTGTTGTTCATCGCCCACCACCACAAGTAATCGTAATTGCCCCATAGGCCATATCTTTTCTCCTGTGAAGCCAGTCAACGACGTTGTGGCCGGTATTAACTGACTTTGTATCTCAGGTCGCAGCCTTTTAAAGCAATGCTCATAAAGGATGTCTGCGGATGCCCCTCCATCGATATACATGCGGCAAATATCGTGTCCCCCAGTATGTATCTCAATAGTTAGTGGCTCTACTACTGCGTTGTCCGCAGCTAGAGTGGGGAAGGATATCTCGTTCTCCGAAGAGAATTTTTGGCTGACTTTTTGCTTTGTTTTGCGCTGCCATGATTGTATCATATAGATGATATCCGCTTTATCTTTCGAAGGTTCTTTTTTACCTCCACTCTTTTGCTTGTCCTTCCCTTTCTTAATGTTTTTAACGAGGTGATCCATTCTACCCTCCTTTACTAATTTGTCAATTAGTTGTCTTAGCTGGACACACTCGTTGGTGGTATGGCCCTTTTGTCCATGGTATTCGCAGTATCCGTTCCCTATACGCTTGTCCTCTGGGGTGCGCATTGGTGGCAGTTTTGGGAAGTTTGCGCCTTCTGTTACAAATATTTCCCTCGGGGTCTTTGTGAGGGGTGTATACTTGTCATTATCTCGTGTGCTTCCCTGACTGCGATAATTCTTGCTGCGATTGTTGCTCTGATCATTGGATTGTCTCCTAGGCTGTTCTTGCTGCCTATAATTTGAGTAGCCTTTTTTACTGTCCGCGGCGGTTGCTTCTCCTTGGATGAAGGATCTTGTGCGCTTCATTAGCTCATCGAAGGTTTGGGGAACCTTGTCATTTAGCTTCCGAATGAGTTCTGGGTTATTAATCCCATTCATGAACCCTGAAATTTTTAGGACTTCGGGACACGCTTTGACATGTATACACTCATGTTTAAAGCGTTCCATATAAGCACTAGTTGATTCCCCTTGGCGCTGTTTTACTCTGGCTAGTTCGACAAGGTTTTTAGCGCACTTCTTTCTTTGGGTGAAGTTTAAACAGAATGCTTTTTGCAATTCTTCAAACCCGCCAATGCTCCTTCGTGGAAGTTTGCTAAACCACGTGCGCGCATTCCCTACTAAGGTGGAGTTAAACATATGGCACCACATGGGTTGTGGCCAATTTTTGATAGTAGCAGCGGATTCGAAAATTTTTAGGTGGTCATCCGGATCACCCGTTCCATCCTATGTTTTAACATTAGTGGGCATGCGCCTTCTATTATGATCGGAGTAATCGCTGATGCGTCGTGTAAATGCATCAACTTTCTGGTGACGCCACGGAAGAGACATGTCTTCATCTTCTTCCTCGCGACGTTTTCATCTAGACTTTCAGTGTCCTGTCTCTTTATCCTCGCTGTCCGAGGAGTCACTGGAGGAGAGGTTGTCTCTTTTGCGGTGCTTGCGACGGCTTTCCTCAGAGGAAGAGCTTGAGGGGCTTTCACTTGGGGAAACTCGCCTTCCTAACCTGTCGTGAATTCTCCTGCTCCCAGACCTGGAGGAGCCTTCACTTGGTGAATGTTGACGTCCAAGTCTGTCCTGTATCCCTCGACTACTAAGTCTGGAGTGAACATTAGTGCGCTTTTCGCCATCTTCATATTCCTCTGAGTATTGTGAATCAGATATCGTACCAAGTCTATCATGGATAGTGGTACGTCTTTCATTATTTTCACGCCTTCCTCTTTGGTGGCGCAGTGGCGATACTTCGCGTTCAGGACCAAAGTTGAGCCGGGCTTGCAGGCTCATACTTGACCTTCTCCTCGAGGCGGTTAGGGTCTCGTAATTTTAGGATACAAAATTACTCAATGTTAGGTCAGGTGCTGATGCGTGGGAATCGCAACAGGCTTTACCTCTCGAGGGAGCTCGAGAAGCTTACAACCCCCACCAGGCAGTGTACCTGATCGTTGTAGTATAGTATAGTGACAAGTACCGGGGGATTGATCGTTCAGCTTAGGAATAGTGTCGCTAGGATTAGAAAGCCTAATTACTAGTTCTAAAGGTGAGGGATGATTATTTTTGTGTTTTTATGCTTTATGGAAAGCAAGTAAAAATCTCGGGTTTTGGATGAGTGGGCGGAATTAGTTGCTATTCAACTAACCCAAAACTAAGATGCAATCAAAATAAAATACTAAAAATGAAAATAAACTAAATTATATTAAAGTTGTGAGCAGTAATTGGAGAAAATGTGTTTACTTAGATTTCACTACTCCCTAGATATCTTTTACACGTTAATTACTTGTTATAATTGCATGGATGACTGATTGTATTCCTTAATACCATTCATGGGGTGGCATACATAACTCCCCAATTCTATGAGCTCTTATCTCCTCCTACACCATGCCCAGCACAACTATAGGGATTGTAAACAGTGGCTCATGCATTAAATACAACCAATAAAGACCTAGTACGCCTCGGTTCATGTTTCTTAAGACGTTCAAGCATGTTACCATTTGGAGATCTGCCAGTTTTCTTAAGCCTAACATATAAATCATTCATCCAAGACAAGAATAAACAAGTAATCAACACATAATCAATATCTAGGTTTCATTAGATCTAAGCAAACACAAAAGAGATCTAGCCTAGCATAATGGAATTGAGACAAGAACAAGATATAGACAACCAACACATAGACATATTGATTGAATTAGAAGAACACTTATCTCAATTACAATGCAAGGTATCAAGGGTTTGGAACCCTTGAAAACCTGTAAAAGTTGCACCAAAATCGTCTTTAGGTTTTCTCCAAAACTTCCCTCTTTAATGTGAAAAACTAGAAAACTATATATAGGAAAATAGGGATGACGGCGTCAAGAACAAAGGTGTGACGCCGTCATCTCGCCGCCAAATACTTCCTCGGACGGCCTTGATCTACTTCTGACGCCCTGTGTGACGCCGTCATGAGCTACGGATTTTAATTCTTGGGGTTTGACGCCGTCATGAGTTTACTCTTGACGCCTTCATATACTGTTCCCAGCATGGAAAATTGAGACTTTGCCGTTTTCTTCACTTTTATGCTCCAAAAACGTCCAAAATGGCTTCTTTTCCAGAATTCACTCTCCAAGTACCTAAAATCACAAAAGGAACGATTTAGGGCAATATTTGATCAAATAAAGTCGGATTCGGGCTTAAATGACCCCCTAAAAACGGATCATTTTTCGCCTCATCATATACCCTTACACTTGAGATTTGCTTGTCCTCAAGCAAATGCGCTTTTATTCTACTCAAAAGACAAGTTAGGGGTCATTTAACACTAATATAAAAGTAATTACAACAAATAATCGTTCCACTAAAGACCAATAGACAAGCACGGAGGTCATACACAAGCACCTCACAAATAGTGTTTAGATACTCACATCTCTCGGGTGTAATAAAGTAGTATAACATTATGGAAATGGAAGATATCTCTCACTACCTGTCATAGCAAAATAGATTACCATAGGCTTGGGAAAGGATCAAACCTCCACCACATAGCGTAAGCACCTATGATAAACTATCAAAGAGGTCTTTTAAAGGGTTGTAACGTTAGGTGTAGGGATATGAAATACACGGTTTTGTTGGATAAAGGAAGTTTTACTGGTGGCGAGTTAACAATCTTGGTTAATTACATGTACAATATGGCGTTGCTAAGCCAAGACTAGACTCGACTTAAGCTAATAAATAAAAAATAACTAAAAACATAAAATGAACACAGAATGAAAAGGGATGGTAGTCCGTATGTTTTTTCTCTTTTTCCTTTTTCTATTTTTTTTTTCTTCTTTTTCTTGATTTTTTCGATTTTTTTTTTTTTTTTTTTTTTTTTTTTTTTTTTTTTTTTTTTGCATACACTCTTACCCTACCATCCAAAATAATACATCATAGGGAATGAAAATTCCCCTTACACTTGAATCTTTACATACTTTAAATTTAACTATTCTAATGACTCGAATTAAGAAAATCAAAACACTTGGAGCACTTTTAAGATTACGTACATATGGGGGTAATAAAATGATGTTCTTCCCCATTACTCCATAAATAAGTACTTACCCATGAGTCCCAATCGTCCCAAAACAATATGTACAAGGATATGACTCGACTTAGCAACCATGTAATCAATTAGAAAGTTAACTTAGGGTTTAACAAATAACAATAATGCACTAAAAATGAGCGCATACACGGAAGGCTAAGGCGATTTGGGTGTACATTTAAGTGGGGTGTAACAAATTCTTCCTTTAAGTAAGATGCTTAAAGTTAGAAACGAAAAGATAGGCTTGGAGGGGTGTACTAGGGGTTTCGTGTACTAAAAATGAGTACAACGCTAAGGGTGTGGGAAAAATTAGTTGACTTAACTAGTCAAGTAGTATGACTTAAATGGTCAAGTAATTATAATACGGGTTTAATACAAGGGTGATCCTAATGCCTCTTATCATGTAGTAAATCCTACTACACGAATGTAGTCTCACTAGTGGTCTAGGGATGCATCACTAACGCAAGTTCTACAATCTAAATGCTACCGGTACACTCATAAGCACTAATAATGAATGCTTTCCCTATCAAATCTAAAGGCGAACCTCACATTTTTGGGTGGAAAATTTTTTTGAATATACGGTTATGTGCTAGTCATACAATCTCCTATCCATGAGACGCTTGCTATGGCTAAAGTTTCACTCCTAAATGTTGTAAAAAAATTTTAAATTTGGCGCTAAAATTGCACTAACAAGTATTTCTCATAGTTTTATTACACATCTACTATCAAACAAAACAAACTCAAGCGAAAGTGCATATGTAAGGTATCATCTTTTTACCCTCCCCTTACACTTAAGATGAACATTGTCCCCAATGTTCAAGTAAAGAATGTAAAAGTGAAAAAGTAAAGAGAATGAAATCAAATACTCCCCTGATTCGCTCGGTATGGATTATAGGTTGGCCAGGTTAAATCTTCCTCCAAGAAAATGAACGATCAAAGCTTCCCTT
Source organism: Artemisia argyi (assembly GCA_030686995.1). NCBI lineage: Eukaryota > Viridiplantae > Streptophyta > Magnoliopsida > Asterales > Asteraceae > Artemisia > Artemisia argyi. Next base: position 212,327,518 of record CM060702.1, on the reverse strand, counting down.
CCAGAATATAAATCATCTTCTTGTCAAACATAACCTGTAAATCCTGACAAAATAGACAAGACAACCTCGCGTAAAATCGGCGGCATCCTATATAAGTTACTAAATCCTTGAAAACAAAGTAAGATATAATGCTTGTGGAATGAAGTTTGCAGATTTCCTGGAGATTATAAAACTTAATAATTCACAAAAACCATAAGACTCCGTTAGAAAAATAAAACCGGTAAAATTTCCAGATTTTTACTCCTGACGCCGTCAAGAGTAAAGCTCTGACGCCGTCAGAATGGACCTGCAGAAATTCTTATGTTAAGTTTCCGGAAAATTTCTGGAAAAACTTGGTCTTACTTCCTGGAAAATCTTGCAAAACTTCATTATGACTCAATACAAGCATTTGACCCTAACAAATACGAATATACATGTTCATTTAATATTGTGGAGAATCATGATCGGTTTGTTTCTTAAAAACAAATTTGGGGTTTCCCCTTACACTTATCTTTTGCAAAAATACTTTTAGGTTGGAGTTAAGACTAGGCCAAACAACATAGTAAAGTATTTCCACATTTTAATTTAGAGACATGATCAACCAACAATAAAAATAAAAACATGCATACGGAAGCAAATAACAATCAAACAAATAAAATCACACAAAACATGGGTTGCCTCCCAAGAAGCGCTTTTCTTTATTTACGAGTCTTGTAGCTAGACTCAAGGTCATGGGTTACTACGTGATCTCATCATTGGTTCCACTCTCTAGGTCGTCTTCTAAACCAGTTTTGTATTCCGGACCTAGTTGCAAGCACTCTTTGTAGAAACCAAGCATCCTATTTCTAACATACTCTACTCCTCTACGTCTATCCTCCTCATTCCTATAATAAGCCGCTTGCTTATGTTCCTTTTCGAAATTAGAGAGAAGGCGGTATTGTTCGATCTTGTAGGGCATTTGATAAGCAACCTCATCATTCTCTTTCTTGAACCTAACTATCCCTAAAGTCTGATCATAACTCATCCTAGTGGCTTCAACAAATGGTTTTCCGAATACTATTTGGCTTAGGCAAGCATCCATCACCGGACGAGTGTCTTCCACTATCATAAAATCAATCTCATAGGTGAAATTCCCTATAATCACATGTAATCCCTTAGCTCTCCCTACAAAATTACTTATCAGGTTCTTACCGGGCATCATCCTAAAATTGAGTTGCTTCTTCATCACCCAATTGTAATAAGTCCTAGTCATGATGTTCACGGGAGATCTAAGGTCGATGTAAGCTTTCCATATATGCATGTGCCCGATATTACATGGGATGTTAATGTTAGAGGGGTCTCCCATTTTGATAAGGGGGTCGCCAAAGATATATGTTCTCTCGGGACTATCGAATAAATCCTTATGGTATTCCCGTTCTTCCTTGGTTGGCAACTTATCAAAGTATTCTTCTATAGGTTCTACCTCCTCTAATTCCTCATCCTTATTAACCTCAACTTCCCTACTCTCATCCTTACTATCGGCTTCTACTCTAACTTCATCCTTGTCACTCTCCTCTATCTCCTTATCTATCGGCTTAATGGTGACAACATTGACAAAGTGGACATGTTTGGATGATGAGGGGTCCTTAATTTGGATTCCACTATTGGTGTCCCTAGTGTCCTTCCTAGGTGTGATTAATGCTTGGTTGTTGAGGGCTTTCAACAAGTTGTCAATCTTGTTGGTCATCTCCGTTTGTTGTTGGTTGAATTCGGTTTCAAACCTAGCTATGCGGGCTTCTTAAGATGCCATGAACTTTGACATCAATCCTTCAAGATTGTTGGTACTACCATAGTTGTTAGAAGGATTGTTGTTGAAAGTACGGTTGGATGGTGGACCGTTTGGTTGGTAACGATTAGGCGGATTGGAGGAATTGGGTTGATTTTGTCTCCACCTAAGGTTTGGGTGATTTTTCCAAGAGGGGTTGTATGAATCACCATAAGTGTTTGGCTCAGGCTTGAAAGTGTACCACTTATCTCCCGCTTCGTCGGTACGCGTGGATGTGTAGTCCGCAAAAGCTGTTCTGGGGAGTTCCACACAATCACGAGTGTCATGGGGACCACTACATAATTCGCATGAAGAAGTGATTTTGTTCACTTGACTTGAAGACTTAGGAGCTTCGTAAGATTTCATGAGAAACTTGACTTGGTCCTCAAGTTCCATGATTCTACGGTCGGGAGTGCTAGAATTGTTCGAAGGCAAAGATATTGCCTTGACCGTTTTGTTCAAATCACGGGGATCATTCTAACTTTCGTTGTCATAGAGAGCAAGATCTTCTATGAGTTCCCATGATTGTTCCACACTAAGATCACGTAGCTTACCACCGGCCGATTGGTCAATGGTTCGCCTCGTGGAGATGTCGATATAGTTATAAAAAATTTGGACTTGGAGCCAAAGATCTATGCCATGATGAGGGACTTTTTGGAGTAAGTCCTTGAAACGAGTCCATGCTTCATAAAGAGATTCATTTTGACGTTGTTGGAACATCAAGATGTCATTCCTAAGCTTAGTAGTTCTCCCCGGTGGGAAAAATTGAGCAAGGAAACGAGTGGTGAGATCATCCCATGTGGTGATGGATCCCGCGGGTAAACGCTCAAGCCATTGACTAGCTTGATCCCGTAGAGAGAATTGGAATAGGCGTAAACGGGTAGTCTCTCTAGTTTCAACACCTAAGTCTATGGAATCTACGATTTTGAGAAAGTCCTTAAGATGTTGGTTTGGATCTTCAGAACGAAATCCATAGAATGCACATCCGCTTTGCACCAACCGGATGGTGTCGGATCGCAAGGGGGTCACATTGTCTCCGGTGAGCTCAATGGTGTTTCGGTAGCCTTGGTGGCTAGGTCGGGAATACTTTCCTAAGGTTCGGGGCCTAAGGGGTTCTAATGGTGGGTTTTGTTGTGGTGGGATGACGGGTTCAAAGATGTTACCACCTTCCATGATGTCGGATGGTAAAGAGTTACGAACAAAGGCATGAAGAAATAAGATAGACTAAAGAAAACCTAGAAATAAAAATAAAATCTTACTAGAAAGGAATCTAGCAAGTAGACCTAATAAAAAGAAATCCTAACCTAGACAATAACTATTCCCCGGGCTGCGGCGCCAAAAACTTGATGCGTGGGAATCGCAACAGGCTTTACCTCTCGAGGGATCTCGAGAAGCTTACAACCCCCACCAGGCAGTGTACCTGATCGTTGTAGTATAGTATAGTGACAAGTACTGGGGGATTGATCGTTCAGCTTAGGAATAGTGTCGCTAGGATTAGAAAGCCTAATTACTAGTTCTAAAGGTGAGGGATGATTATTTTTGTGTTTTTATGCTTTATGGAAAGCAAGTAAAAATCTCGGGTTTTGGATGAGTGGGCGGAATTAGTTGCTATTCAACTAACCCAAAACTAAGATGCAATCAAAATAAAATACTAAAAATGAAAATAAACTAAATTATATTAAAGTTGTGAGCAGTAATTGGAGAAAATGTGTTTACTTAGATTTCACTACTCCCTAGATATCTTTTACACGTTAATTACTTGTTATAATTGCATGGATGACTGATTGTATTCCTTAATACCATTCATGGGGTGGCATACATAACTCCCCAATTCTATGAGCTCTTATCTCCTCCTACACCATGCCCAGCACAACTATAGGGATTGTAAACAGTGGCTCATGCATTAAATACAACCAATAAAGACCTAGTACGCCTCGGTTCATGTTTCTTAAGACGTTCAAGCATGTTACCATTTGGAGATCTGCCAGTTTTCTTAAGCCTAACATATAAATCATTCATCCAAGACAAGAATAAACAAGTAATCAACACATAATCAATATCTAGGTTTCATTAGATCTAAGCAAACACAAAAGAGATCTAGCCTAGCATAATGGAATTGAGACAAGAACAAGATATAGACAACCAACACATAGACATATTGATTGAATTAGAAGAACACTTATCTCAATTACAATGCAAGGTATCAAGGGTTTGGAACCCTTGAAAACCTGTAAAAGTTGCACCAAAATCGTCTTTAGGGTTTCTCCAAAACTTCCCTCTTTAATGTGAAAAACTAGAAAACTATATATAGGAAAATAGGGATGACGGCGTCAAGAACAAAGGTGTGACGCTGTCATCTCGCCGCCAAATATTTCCTCGGACGGCCTTGATCTACTTCTGACGCCCTGTGTGACGCCGTCATGAGCTACGGATTTTAATTCTTGGGGTTTGACGCCGTCATCAGTTTACTCTTGACGCCTTCATGTACTGTTCCCAGCATGGAAAATTGAGACTTTGCCGTTTTCTTCACTTTTATGCTCCAAAAACGTCCAAAATGGCTTCTTTTCCAGAATTCACTCTCCAAGTACCTAAAATCACAAAAGGAACGATTTAGGGCAATATTTGATCAAATAAAGTCGGATTCGGGCTTAAATGACCCCCTAAAAACGGATCATTTTTCGCCTCATCAGGTGCGTCCTCATTCACTGCAAGAATATCTACCTCAGCATTGGGCGCCCTATCTCAGTTAGGTGCGCCAGGTGGCACAGTGTTGTCCACTATGGGTGTTGTTTGGTGGGGAGTATTGAAGAGGGTGCGCTGAAGTTCTTCAATGCTTGGGACTACTGTGGTGGCTTGGGTAGTCCTTATAGGCAATTCTACCGCTGGAAGAGGTAGGGTTGGTCCCGTTTCTTGGTGACTAGGCGTACTGGTTGTTCCAGAAGCCTGCCTAGAGGTCGAATCTTGATGGTTCTTCCTCTGGGGGTCACGTGTTTTCTCTAACTGTGGAGTCCGCTGGCTTGAGTTTTTGTTCTTCGTCATTCTAGTTCTTAGTTCTTTAGTGTTGGTCCCACGGATGGCGCCATTTATTGATACAAAAGTTGGGCGTTCTTAGTTTGGGATCTTGCTCTCGTACCAATTAGCTCTTAATGCTTGAAACATGTGCACTAAGAAAACAAACAAACACCGTTAGGCTTATCGTGGGATTGTCTCCCACGATTATCCTCCGACGTGAGAGTAAGTAATTGGTTTTAGGGTTCTCGTAAAGAGTTAGGGATTGTGAATCGTACCTTTAATGAGAATTATGTCATTCCTTATATAGGCGCAGAATCCTTGTAGGTTTCGTGCTCCTTACGTTTCGCACGCATGGTGCTTATCCGGTCCAAGGATCTTTATCCATAGATAGAAGATCCTTATCTAGACCATAAATAGTTTGATTGGGCTTGGGTCTACGTGAGCCCAATCCCTTTGGTAATTCGGCACAAGTCATTGTTATAATAGCCCACTTATGGTGGATTTGGGCCTTAGTAATGTTTATCATTTGGGCTCGTGGCCCAAATATACTATACGTCATCAATAGCTGCAATAGCTGTTCTAGCATTTGTAGCCAATGGGACTAAGATGAATGATACGTAAAAAGACTCTATCTTTACAGATTCTGAAAATTTTCTAACACTTTCCACTAAAGGCTCAGCCAAAAACGTTAGCATAAAGATTCCAATTATCAATAATATTATTGCCTTAAATTTTTCCACAGCCTTCGCCTTTGCTTCAGCCCGATGGTACTTGTCGTCTTGCTGTGAAAAACAAACAACTTATAAGAGGAAACAAGTTGAACTGGTTGGATTGTCCAAACATTTTTTCCTTTTTAATATGTAGCTAGTGCATAAAATATTAGTGTTACAAAAACTAGATTATTGCAATATATATTTATTTTCCTTCTTCATATAGCAATTTATGAGGTTGTACACAGGCGCATTTGGGATCGCTTAGCTTAAACTAAGTAGAAAAGGCACATACCAACTTGTTTCTTTTTGAGTCGCTATTCACTTGAAAATAAGTAGAAAAGCAGTTTCATCCATAACTTCTTTATTAACCAATCCCAGACGCCCTCTATTTTTATGCCTGTACCCCATTATTAGATATAAAACATAACCCATATTGACCCATTTACTTTTCAATCTCTACAATTTATTTACCCGTCTATTAAGATATATAATAAATAAATCAAAAAAAAAATTATCATAATGTTTCTTACCCCGGTGCGAGCCAATGACTGCTTATGTAAGTTACGTGAAATGAGCAATTTTGTGATTCCGGATTTAAATTCTTCTTTATCGATGACTCCATTGCCATCAACGTCTAAATGTCTCATTATGATATCTGCTACCTCAACATCCACCAGCATCTCCTCTCTCATGATGAAGTTTTTGAGTTCAGTAGTTGTAACGGATCCATCTGAGTCATTATTGTTAGTTTTAACGGATTATAAATTAATATATCATGACCGGACTCGAACTCGAGACTTCGGGATTGCACACTTTACGTATGAGTTTCAATTAATTAATAATTATTGTTTTAGTGACGAATAATTGTTAAATTCACGAAACAAGCACTTAACGGTAACTAACGACTGTTAGACGAAAGTTAAAGGACTAGAGATGAAACAATAAAGCAAGAAGGATCTAGAACCCCCTCCCCCCCTTGTGCTCTAGGATCGGCCGAAACCCGATCCTACATGGGATGGGAGTGTCTTTTGCTCCAAGTTTGAGATAGTATAAATACATGGCCTCATGGATTCATTCTGATCATCCCTTGGTTCATTAGCAAGCCAATTCACTTTCTTTCATCTCTTTTCTTTGAGCTATTGAAGATCCCTCGTGATCAACAAAGGCTCATTAGTAGTGCTTGCTTGTGGATTAAGAACCTAGCTTTTCTAATTGAAACGCTAGTAGTACGTGTGTTCGAGAACGAAGTGTTAGCATACTTTTGCTAACAAAGTGGTGATTTACCCTATTCGACTAACACTAGTCGATCCACCTACAAACCCTAATTGGTTTCTTGTTCTTGCTAGAAATCACAAAGGTACGCATTTTTTATATTCGGTTAATTTATTATTTGTATTTGATCTTTTCCGCTGCGTACACTTTGATGTTTATGTGTTTATATTAGTTTTATGATTCACATATTCCAACAGTGGCATCAAGAGCCATTAATACATTATAATGAATTACCGAAACACATAAAATTGAATCGTTTGATTATTACATGCTTGGTGTTCTTATGTTTTTTAAATATTTCTTAAACCCTAGATTTTTTTAATTAATAAGTCGACTTCTATTTATTTTTATTTTTTTTATAAATGTCGAATTTTTTTTTAATAAAATTAGGGTTTTGGAATTTTTGAATAAAAACTTGTAGAAACCCTAGGATGCATGTAATATTTATGTGTATATAAATGGATATTGGTGATATGCCGTTTGGTTGCATTCCTGATTGACATGATTATATGTTTATAATATGTGCTATTTGGGCATCCATGACAAACCATGCATGTGTTGTCTTGGATTATGATGATTTGGTTTTAAGATTTCATGTTTATTATGCGATTCTATTATAATTGATAAGTTGTTTAGTAAATATTATGAATAAAGATTACTAAAATTTAATTAATTATAAAATTAGGGAAGACCCTATTAATCGTGTATAAATCAATTATGTGTGTTTGAAATTGATTTAAATTTGCATGTCCATTATTGTTGTTGTTTGTTTATTTTATTTAATTACTTTTGTTTTATATGTTATGTGACATGATAGTAACAAAAGGGTAATTTCAAAAATAAAATATTAAACGGACTTAATAATGGTGAAATCTTGTTTTGAGCTTACATATAAATCTTGAACTTTTGGTTGATTGATCGCGACTGTATTAAGTGGTTGTAAGGTGAAACTATTTTGACAAACTATTAAAGTTGGTATAAGGTTGGCTACGCATTAAATTGCGGCCTTAGATAGCCAACATTCTGGCTTAACACTCGCCTGTGAGTCAAATTTAGTTTTACCTAACATCCATGATAACTACGAAGCACTTAAGGCAAAGTTGTAAGTTTCTCAACGCCTCAATCAAAACTTTGGAGATTTAAGCTCGTAAAGAAACTAATGAGTAAAAGTTTTTTACATGAAACATATGCTACTCATATGAAACATATGAGTAAAAAATGAATGACATCTTTGTACATATATTTTGATTACACACATCAAAATTTACTACCCTTAAATTTAAGTTACATGCCATCCAATGAAACGGAAACACCTAAAATTGGATCTACGTCAGGGCGTAACCTGACTAGATTGCAATGGAGGGGCAAATTACATGATTTCATCACTAGCAGATCAACTAGTGTGGTGTAATTATGTAAGTTTGTTGTTTCTTAAATTGGTTAACTTAATTGAGTTGATAGCGAGTACTGATCACTCAAGGCATAAGACGGGGATAAAACATGATTACATTATTGCAACTGCGGTTGGCAAAATATGTAAATCCCATCCTTTCTAGGAATTGCAATTGAATATTGGCAATTGGGACACGTCTCGTACCTTATTGAATACCGTCATCACTAGCAGATCAACTGATGTGATGAACCTATGTCAATTTGGATCCTAAGTTTTTCATTGTAAAATTAAATGGTTATATGATTATGAACCAAGGGTATTTAATTTTCTTGAAATTTTATTATCGAAAGTACTAACTTTTGAATTTTTTCTGTAGAAATGGCTACACCCGAAAACACTAATATGAGCAACATGAGTTCTGCGTTCAAGCAAATGATTGATTGAGACAAGTTGACTGGTGAAAATTTCAATGATTGGTTTCGATCCTTAAGAATCACCTTGTGGATGGCCAAAAGATATGATTATCTTGGTGAACCACTTCCTGAAAAACCTGTTGATGATGCAACACAAGCACAGAAGGATACTTACAATGTTGCATATGAAAAGCACAATGACGTGGCTTGTCTCATGTTGGCTGGGATGGATACTCAATTGCAGAAACAGTTTGAGCACTATGGACCCATGGACATGATCAATGAACTTAGACGAATGCTTGAGAAACCACCTGCAGCAGAATTATATGATTTAATAGAATCTCCGCACAATTGCAAGCAGGAAGCAGGAAAATCCGTGAGTGCGCATGTATTGTCCATGAAACATTATATGGACCAATTGGAGCGACTTGGTTGCGGATATCAGGAAAGCGTGTGCATTGGTCTCATCTTGCGATCCTTTAATCAGGATCTATATAGTGAGTTTATACGCAACTATAATATGCATTGCAAGGGGAAGACAGTTAGTGAAGTTCATGCAATGGTTATTGATTATGAAAAAGGCCTAAATAAGAAGGCACCTACACCTGCTGTAATGGCAATACAAGGTGGTAGGATCACCAAGAAGAAACCCAACAAACCGCAAAATGCGAACTTCAAGGGTAAAGGCAATGGTAATGGTAAAGGCAAATAAGTTGCGACTCACCAAAAGAAGCCTAAGAAGCAAAATCCTCCTCCTGCTAAGAAGAAGGAAAATTTCAATAAGGATTTGGCTACTTGTCACTACTGCAACACTCCTGGTCATTGGAAGCGGAACTGTCCATTGTTACTAGAGGAGTTGCGCCTCAACAAAGGTAAAATGCCTGGTAACGTCGCAAGCACTTCAGGTATGTTTATGATTGAGTTATTTTCTTTTCCTCGTAAGAATAATTCTTGGATATATAATACAGGATGTGGTACTCACATCAGTAATACGTTTCAGGGACATAGAGGAGCAAGGAAGCTGGCCTATGGAGAAAGATACTTGTACGTAGGAAATGGTGTACGTGCAGCAGTTGAAGCCATAGGGACTTTCGATTTAGTTTTACCTTCAGGGATGATACTAGTATTGAATAATTGTCATTATGCACCCTCTATTGTTAGGGGTGTCATTTCAGTTTCTTTGTTATTGGATAATGGTTTTGTTCACACATTTGTTAATCATGGAATTTCTGTTTCTTTAAATAATGTTTTTTACTTTAATGCAATTCCAATAAATGGTGTGTTTGAAATTGATATGGAAAATTCCATGTCCAATAGAAATAATTCTGTGTATAGCATTAGCAATAAGAGAATCATGTCTAACTTGGATTCGTCTTATCTTTGGCACTGTCGTCTTGCTCATATAGGCAAGGATCACATGGAAAAGCTGCAACATGATGGGCTTTTGCAAAAGATCAATGATGATTCATTTGATAAATGTGAATCCTGCATATCTAGGAAGATGACAAGGAAACCTTTTTCACATCAAGTGTAAAGGGCTACAGATCTACTTGGATTAATACACATTAATGTGTGTGGTCCACTTAGACATGTGTCAAAACGTGGTGCTACCTACTTCATAACCTTCACGGATGATTATAGTCCTTATGGTTATGTTTATTTACTTAAACATAAACATGAAGTCCTTAATACCTTCAAGGCTTTTAAAAGTGAAGTAGAATTACAACTCGGTAAGAAGATTAAGGCACTTCGATCCAATAGAGGCGCTGAATATTTAAGCCAAGAGTTTAAAGATTATCTAACTGAGTGTGGCATAGTCCAGCATCTCACGGCTCCTTATACTCCACAGCAAAATGGTGTATCTGAAAGGAGAAATCATACTTTTCTAGACATGGTACGATCTATGTTTAATCTTACATCTCTACCCTTATCCTTTTAGGATTATGCCCTTGAAACTGCTATTCGCGTATTGAATATGGTTCCAACAAAGAAGGTTGATAAGACTCCATATGAATTATGGACAGGAAAAGCTCCCAACTTTTCTTACTTAAAGGTCTGGGGTTGTGACGCGTTTGTTAAACGTGATTCACCAGATAAACTCCAACAGAGATCTGTTAAGTGTATCTTCGTAGGATACCCAAAGGAAACAATGGGTTACTACTTTTACTTTCCACCAGAGAATAAAGTCATTATGGCTAGGTATGGAGATTTCTTTGAAAAGAATCTCATATCTCAAGAATTCAGTGGGAGAGTTTATGATCTAGAAGATGAAGATACATCACCTTCTAAAAACACTAGCGCACTTCCTGTGGAACCTGAAAGTTTAGGTCCTCCACCTGAAGTGGAAGTGGTACCCATTCGCAGATCTTCAAGAACTGTGATAGCACCCAAACGTCTATGTCTTAACATAGAATGTGAAGAAACTATACTAGGGGATCTTAATGAACCTACTAGTTATAAGGCTGCCATAAATGGTCCTGATAAGGAGAAATGGCAGAGTGCTATGAATGGGGAAATGCAGTCCATGAAAGACAACGAAGTCTGGGAAGAAGTAGACCTACCTCCAAATGCTAAGGTTGTTGGAAGTAAATGGCTCTACAAAATGAAAACTGACATGGATGGTATTGTACACACTTATAAGGCTCATTTGGTAGCTAAAGGTTATACTCAAACATTTGGTGTTGATTACGAGGAGACCTTTTCTCCTGTAGCGGACATTAGAGCTATTAGGATTCTCTTAGCCATAGCTGCCTACTATGACTATGAGATATGGCAAATGGATGTCAAAACCGCCTTCTTGAATGGTCGCCTAGATGAGGACATCTATATGGCGCAGCCTGAGGGGTTTGTGAATCCAGAATTTCCAAACCGTGTATGAAAACTTCAAAGATCCATTTATGGATTGAAGTAAGCATCACGTCAATGAAATAAGAGATTTGATGCAGAAATCAAAAGTTTTGGATTTAATCAGAATCTTGATGAGCCATGTGTATACCAGAATGCTAGTGGGAGTAATGTTACTTTCCTTATCCTGTATGTCGATGACATATTAATCTTAGGAAATCACATACGAAGTTTAAACGAAGTTAAAGCTTATCTTGGTAAATGTTTTTCTATGAAGGATTTAGGAGAAGCAGCATTTATCCTTGGAATCAAGATCTACAGAGATAGATCAAAGCAGTTGATTGGATTAAGTCAAAGTGCTTACATTGATAAAGTATTGAAGAGATTTAATATGCAAAACTCCAAGAAAGGATATTTGCCAATGCAAGTAGAACATGGCTTAAGTAGCAAACTGTGTGCTTCAACACCTGAAGAGGTTGCACTCATGAAGAAAGTTCCATATGCTTCAGCAGTAGGATCTATCATGTATGCAGTTAGATGCACAAGACCTGATGTGGCATTTGCACAAAATATGACCAGTCGTTATCAACAGAATCCATGTGGAAAGCACTGGCACGCTGTTAAAAGCATTCTTAAGTATTTAAGGAATACTAAAGATATGTTTCTAGTGTATGGGGGAAATCCAGAAGCAGAACTTGATGTTACAGGTTACTGTGATGCGTCCTTTGAAACTGATAAAGATGATACGAAGTCTCAGACGGGATATGTCTTTGTTATTAATGGAGGAGCAGTTGACTGGAAGAGCAAGAAGCAGACAACATTGCGATGTCTATTACAGAAGCTGAGTATATTGTTGCATTGGAAGCTGCGATGGAAGCTGTTTGGATTAGGAAATTCATTTCGGGGCTTGGTATTATGCCGTCAATTGAATTACCTATTAATATGTATTGTGACAACTCTGCCGCAGTTACATTCGCCAATGAACCTGGAGTTATAAAGGGCGCCAGTCATTTTCCTAGAAGATATCACTATGTTCGAGAACAAGTCGATATAGGTGAAATCAATTTACTCAAAATTCACACAGATAACAATCTAGCTGATCCATTTACGAAGGTTTTATCTAAGGAAAAGCTTACTCAACATGCTAATGGCATTGGACTTCGTTTAGCTAATAGTTTCATGTAAATCTGTGGTCAGTATTTGGATAAAGGATATTGTAAGCAATAATTATTCGAATGAAATGAAGTATTTTGTTATATTTATTTCTACTCATAAATATTGTATCCTATATTTGCATGTTTAATCCGTGAATAACTTAAGTTATTCTAAATAATCCGTTGTCAATTAATGATATGGGAATGTCATTGAACTAAGACAAATCTGAGTTTTGGTATAATATATTTAAATATATTGATGCGTAGACATGCCAATTTCACATGATATTCAATAATTGAAAAATTGAATATAGGACAAAATCCCATTTACATGATTGTACTTATGGATGTTGTCATTATAGTAAATCATGAATATTTATCCTCAGACTTGAGATACCCGGTAACTACTGTGGATGTAGCTCATTTTCTGTGAGATAATCTAACGCTATCCGTAACTGGTAGTCATAAGGATTATTTCCAGAGGTGATGCGAAGTTCATAGGTTACGCTTGTAGTCAATACGGGGATTTGGTTCCTTCAAATTTGTTTTGAAGTTTAATACTGTTTGGCCGCTCGTAGGATTAACAACATGTTTGCATGGCCATGCCCAAGGTCTATCTGGAATGCGTTCAGATGAATTGGTAATCTAGCTTGATCATAAATAACGAGAAACACTAGTTAATTATGGAATGACTTCGATCCATATCCATATTAACATAGTATTAGAATCAAAAGGATAAGTATGATGATGAATCATCAAAGGTGGTTTTTCCAGGAAACCATACTCGAGATCGTTCTGGGGACATTGGCGTGTTATGCTAGACTAATCATTGTCATTGTTACATTAATCTATATCCGAGTGGGAGCTGTTAGTTTTAACGGATTATAAATTAATATATCATGACCGGACTCGAACTCGAGACTTCAGGATTGCACACTTTACGTATGAGTTTCAATTAATTAATAATTATTGTTTTAGTGACGAATAATTGTTAAATTTACGAAACAAGCACTTAACGGTAACTAACGACCGTTAAAAGAAAGTTAAAGGACTAGAGATGAAACAATAAGGCAAGAAGGATCTAGAACCCCCCCCCCCCCCCTTGGGCTCTACGATCGGCCGAAACCCAATCCCACATGGGATGGGAGTGTCTTTTGCTCCAAGTTTGAGATAGTATAAATACATGGCATCATGGATTCATTCTGATCATCCCTGGGTTCATTAGCAAGCCAATTCACTTTCTTTCATCTCTTTTCTTTGAGCTATTGAAGATCCCTCGTGATCAACAAAGGCTCATTAGTAGTGCTTGCTCGTGGATTAAGAACCTAGCTTTTCTAATTGAAACGCTAATAGTACGTGTGTTCGAGAACGAAGTGTTAGCATACTTTTGCTAACAAAGTGGTGATTTGCCCTATTCGACTAACACTAGTCGATCCACCTACAAACCCTAATTATGGTGTATAGTTCTTGTTCTATTGGTTTCTTGTTTTTGCTAGAAATCACAAAGGTACGCATCTTTTATATTCGGTTAATTTATTATTTGTATTTGATCTTTTTCGCTGTGTACTCTTTGATGTTTATGTGTTTATATTAGTTTTATGATTCACATATTCCAACAATTATCGATGCATCTAAAGAAACTGAGAATTCAACACGAAGTTAGGCCCTACAGATCAGAATACCAAATATACATAAAATGTAGCTTCATGTCACCTGTCTATGACAGATGGATCTTGTGTTCCATCTTTCCTAAGTAATCTCTCTCCTGATGCACGTTCCATCATTTCGGATATTAGATCTACCAACTTGTTCCTATCTTCAAGTAATAGTTCCACAACCTGAAATATATCAATGAATAGAGTATATCATTCACAGACAGGTGGCAAAATGGGCAGGGTTGGTTTCACCATCAAACACTTGTGTCCTATTTTTTTTAGGTTATTTGCATAATATACAAACATACTTTTTCATTTGTCTCGTTTTAGTGCAGGTTGGGTTGGGTCGTGCACGGGTCAAATCAGTTGTTTTTGAAAAACTGTAGCTTATCAAGGGCAACTTTCAGCCAGTTTTCTTCCTAACATATTTCATTCTATTGGTTTCAACTATTAGAGATCAAGCATAGTCAGAATGAAGCCACTCATAACTGAATGGGTCGAAATAGCCACCTCAGCCCAAGCCATTTTTCAATAAGTTCATCAAACAAGAGACTATTTTATTGCGCGACATTCACCTCATTGTATTCAGTTCCTGTTCTATCCAAGGAATACGGATCATCCATTAACTGTTTTGTGCCATCAATCCATTCTTCAAACTGATAATAGAATTCCTCCTTGGTCTTTGTTTCTTTGCAAGTCGCAGGATCTTTAAATGTTTTCTCCAATTCTTTTTGCTTAATCATGAGATGTTTTTCTCTTTCTAGCATAATTGCTTGAACATCATAAAACGGTACATGCATTTCGACTTTTTGTTCAACTTCTGCATACTCCCGTCTCCTATCCTGTATTCGTGAATCAGAAAGCTGCAAGAAAATGATGCCAGAAAGCCAAAAACAGTAGATAATTTCAATATCTACATTATGATGCACATCTTGCCAATGTATATGTACCTGATAGAGGAAGTAACAGAATAAGCAAATAAGCGAAACAGAAAGTGACACAAGAAGGACAATCTCATATTCTTGACTAGAATACGATACACCAAACACACTCGGCAATATGATGACTACAAACGGTATCAGCGAATAGAACATAACTTTGGCATGATAACAGGCTTCCGGATCTGTAAGAACACCAGAACCTAAACAAACATATAAAAATATTAAGTTCACATCAACTAAATTTAATGCATTATATGATAGTGATCATGAATTCATGATTGTTAAGAGATGATAAATGCAAACCGGTTAATAGTGGGATCCCTTGATCTTGTACTTCAGAACCAGGTGCTACATAGAACTTTTTCCGGCTACAGATGAAGCATATTCCCCATAGAAGCGTGAGAAGTAATATTGATGATCCAGCTAGCAGTCCAGCACCCGTCACAACATATTCTTGATGTTGATATAAATAAATGACTAAAAACGTTATTCATATCTTTCGATATCTCTATGTTTTGATAATCACAAAACGTAAACTCATCAAACCAAAGGTTATGACGTAAACAAGTATTTAGTAGTAAATACTCACTTTCACCATTTAATCACTTAAGGTATGAATAAACAAAGTGATTAGTGCATTATAAGATCAAAGGAAATCTTGTCTTAAGACATAACATTTTATAAAATGACTTTAACATTTTATATATATTTGTAAATCATTTTTGGTAAAGCTTTATTAAACCACAAAAATATGATTTCAAATTTCCAACCAAAAAGGGCAAATTTTATCCAGAGAATCTTTTCAAATGTTCAGGAGGGCGGCCCCCTTAATTTTACTAGGCGGCCCCCTTAATCATTAAGGGGACCGGCCTACAATTAAGGGGACCGGCACGCTCCCGAACAGTATTTTCTGGCCCTATAAATATTGGATCATTCCACATATTTTTCTAACCTTTTTGCACCAGAAACTTTCAGATCTAAACATCCATTTCCTTTCTCAAATAATCCTTTGATCTTATATACTTTGATCTTTGTTTCAAAGTGATTCAAGCCTCAACATTCAAAGTGCAAAGAGACGAATACTTCTATTAGAAGTATTACAACTTAGTATCATCTTGCTATCTAAGTTGCTTGTCTATATTTTCTTGTAAATCTTTCATTCATTGGTGAATAAGGTGTATGTATTAGTTAGCTAGATTTAGTTGAAGAATCTAGAATTGGTGTAAGTGTAAAGTGGAACTTGAAGTGGAGAAGAAGGGTTAGATAGTATTGGTGATAGGAGATTGTAGCAATAGGAACTTGATGTGAAGATATTGAGGGTTCCAAGTGAAGAAGACTTGAAGACATTAGTAGATTGAAGTTGTGAAGACTTTAGTAGCTTGAAGGTGTGAAGACATTAGTGGCTTGAAGGTGTCAAGACATTAGTGGCTTAAAGGGGTGAAGACATTAGTGACTTGAAGGTGTCAAGACATTAGTGGCTTAAAGGTGTGAAGACATTGGTGGCTTGAAGGTGTCAAGACATTAGTGCCTTGAAGGTGTGAAGATATTTGTGGTGTGAAGTAGTATTGAAGTAGTGCAAAGGTGTGAAGAAGAAGTGGTGTGTTATTTGGTGTGAGATTGGTTCTAGCTACGATTAGAACTCGACATCTTGCTTTGTGTCGTTAATTGGTGTAAGCTTTTGGTGTGTACGGTTTTCTCCGCCATAAGGGAGGTTATTGACTTAGTGAAGAAAACTCTCGAGTTCGGTGCTCGGGGAGTGGAGTAGGGCAAGGAAGGTGTCCTTGTAGCCGAACCACTATAAATCCTTTGTCTCTCGGTTTGATCTTTCCAACTCTCACTCTTTACTTGCTTACTTACTAGCTTTTCATATATTGCTAATATTGTGTGTTGTGCATATATTGATTTCACATAAAGATCAAACTAGGTTCCATTTAAAACATTAATTATACTTTGGTAAAATATAAGTATAAACAATTACTAAGACACACACACACACACACACATATATATATATATATATATATATATATATATATATATATATATATATATATATATATATATATATATATATTAGTACAAACTTGTAATTAAGTGAGATATATGAAATCATAATTTATATTCAACACTTTAAACAAATAGTGTATATATATATAATATATGTGAATTAGGTTTGTATCTATACTTTAGCTTCAAAGGTTTTTACAATTAATATCAATCCTTTGAAAAGCAAATTCTTATTAAACGAAAAAGACGCAAAACTATTCAACCCCCCCCCCCCCCCTTCTAGTTTTCCACAATTGGTACCAGAGCCACGTCTAGCAAGATTTTTAAAATAGACTGTATTTTAAAACTTGTAACGATCTATGGAATTTGAAAAATATTTAGAAGGGGAATTTATGCAACAACCACCATTATTTGAAAATGATCATTTTCTTGAATGGAAAAACAAATTTGAAAATTATGTGAAATCAATAGATCTTGATCTTTGGCATATCATTTCAATTGGTGATTTTAAATCAACCAAAATAGATTTTGAAAATCAAAATAATAATTTTCAAACTAAAATTGATAAAAACACTAAAGCCAAATTACTTATTTTCGAAACTCTACCAAAAGTTAAATATGAAAGATTATTTCATTGTAAAACGGCAAATGATATTTGGAAATGTCTTTTAAAGATTCACCAAGAAGAATGTAAAACCAAAGATGATAAACTTGATATTGCACAAGAAATAGTTAATCTAGAAAATTTAGTAAATAAATATTTAGTTGAAATAAACACATGTACTACTAGTTCAAATGTGATCATTGAAGGTGTTTACAACGAAGAATACATAAGCCAAATCCGAAGAAAGAGCGTGAATAAATCATGGTGCAACAAGTGCAAAGAAGACGATGATGATACGGCTTATGAGAATATTCAAACAAATGAGAACACAAGTATTGATGGCAAGAACTACATGTCTCTCGATCCAAGTGATACTACAAACAAAAATGGAGCGACATGGAAGATAGAATTGATCATCATATAGCATGTGAGGAATGTACAACTACAAAGAAGGTACAATCTAAAACTAAACATTTTTGCTATGATCAATTTACATTAGAATTTTTAAAAATGGAAAACAACTTCAAATATTTTTGCAACATTGACTCAAAAATCATTTTTAAGAACGAATTTTCAACATCCGCTGAAAACAACTTTGAAAAAGAAATCATTTTAGAAGATAAAATGTCTAGACTTAAAGGTAATATCGAAATCGATCTTGAATGCAAAAATTGTCGAGACTACAAACATGAAATCAAAATTGAAAATGAAAAAGCAAAAACATTGGCAAAATTTAAAAATAGCTCTAAATTTTAAAATACCTTCTCGACATTCAAAAGCCATTTTATGATAAAACCGGGTTAGGATTTATCACAAATGATCCTTCAACAAATGCATTAAAACAAATAAAATTTGTTAAATCTAGTGAGTAAATTTAGAACTAATACTATTAACATTCATTACTCATTATTCTAGTCAAGAAAGTCATTGTTTGTTATTTAAAACAAACTATGGATGAATTCTTGTACTTATCGACGACATCCCCATCATGTGCATTCAAATGCAATGGATGTTCTCATCTAACCAACTAGGACCCATGAGAATCTGGGTACCAAGCTGTTTATCATGTTTAGGTAACTAACGAATGAAGAGTCTATTGCGTGTTGATTCTCTCATCTCGCTCTATTACCTTTGACGAATATTGGCTTCTATCACGTTGTTTCACTTTATGCAATTGTTTCGCCTATGACGTTCTTGCGGGAATATTCTCGTCTCGGCACTGTGCTATTCACTCTTGGAGCATCAGTATCATGGTGTACCCGTTACTATTTCAAGTTGAAGCCTCCTACGTGCTACTTCTATTAACCTTCACGACTTGTGATGATTGTTGTGATCGATTGAGCATCTCGGATCTAGTTCCCTTGACTTCTATGCATGAGAATACTACTTGGCTACTTCGACATGTTTTGGACCAACTATTAAGATTTCTACTATCACCGTCATGCCCACTCTCTCTGAAAAGCTGGACCTGAGATAAGTTTTCTTTTCAAAAACTTGTCAACGTTACATTATATTTTAGAATGTTTAAATTAGTGTGCCAATACGATTTAACTGATAAGGTGCCATGCTTTTAGATTATTAACACTAATATATGCATACTTGATATTAGCATTATTAACCTTTTTGTTGTTTAGTATATTATCATTTTTCTTAATCTTCTATGATCTATAGTAGAACTCTTCCACTTATGCTATATGATTTTACTAGTTGCATTAATAGATATATTATAATTGATATTTGCTTGCAACTTGATATTATGATGCTCTTTGAATACATACATATATATATATATATATATATATATATATATATATATATATATATATATATATATATATATATATATATATATATGTCTGTCGTGTATTCATGAACTATTTACCTTGCTCTTTCCTGTCTCATTGCATTTAGATCATAAATATCTATCATTTCACGTTAATATCTTTAGGTATCATTAAAGATGATTATGTGTGACGATGGGCTTAAATGATTCTCCTGAGCATGATAAATTTTCCATATCAAACCCCCCTTCTAGTTTTTGTAACCAACAAAATATTTTGGAAATAAATTTAAAAGGACATAAAACAAAATATTTTTATAACCCCTCACTTGAAACCTTTTGATTGACATGATCAAAACATCATGTTCAAAACTTTTCTCTTTTAGAATGAAATATTTTCTCTTACAATTTATTTGACTAAAATTTCTTTCATAACCATTATTTTACTCAAGAACAAGATTGAAATATTTTCATTTGTTACACGTTAAGAAACAAAATTCAATTTATGTTAGTGTAATGCATACTTGAATTCACTTCAAAAAAGATTGTTGAATAAAACTAAAAACGTTTTGCTTAAAACACATTCAACTCTCTCAAGTGTCATACACTTCTATTGGAAATGACATTTACAATTTAATCAAATCATTTCATGAGAATCATGACATGCCCATATGGATCTTGTTTGTAACAAGTCTTGAAGTCCATATAATCATATCTACCTATTTGTTACTTGTCAACAATCATCAACATGTTTGTTCTAGGCTAAATGTTATCATCTTCATATAGTTGCTCATTTAGCTTATTTGGCTTGTTGTCTCCTTTGGTGCATATCTTAATTGATAAATTAATAGATAGCATGATTATTAGAAATTAATTGCCTACTTTAATTAATTCTATATCACTCTCTACATTCATGAATAGTATGCCCTATATTGCCTCAAAGAGTTGAACTTACTTGAATCCAAAAACAAAAACACAACCTTTTTGAAAATTTTCTGCCAAAAACCCATTTCTGGCATTCTGGGAATCACCAGATGGGCGGCCCCCTTAATTATATAAGGCGGCCCCCTTAATGATTAAGGGGACCGGCCCCTAATTAAGGGGACCGGCCATCTGATGGTCGGGGATACTGTTTTCTTTATCACTTTTTGACCCACTTCAGCCTATACTTCCCAAAATTCACAAACATATTTTGTCCCATGCTATCCCTCAAAATTTACCTTCCTAAACCACATTTCTCATACACTATAAATACCCTCTTCCCATCATAAATGCCATCACACCCAAACATGTCATCTCCCAACAACCAAAAACCCAAAATTTCAAGAACCGCAAGGATCTCCGTCAAACCCGTTTGGAGGAGGAAACTTGACTCTTGTCAAAACTCAAGTGATGTTGTTCCAAGTCAACCAACTACTAAATCTCAAACCCACAATAATGATCCATCACATAACTTATCACACACTCATTCCCTCATTCATGCTTCTTCTTATGATGAGCATGCTCAATCCCAAAACAACAATCCCAATCTCTCAATCAATACTTCACATGTTGCTCATTCAACAAAAACACCACTCACTCTTGGAGAACCTCTTCCACCCATTTCATGTTTTCATGACTACCCAAGCTCAACCATGTCTCCACCACCAAGAGTACCACCACCACATCCTACAACCTCACATGCCACTCCTATGTTGCATGTTCAAACCTTCACCCAAGACAACTACCATGTTCCACCATCATCACCTTCCTCCGAACACTTGAAGTTCATTGAGGAGCTAAAAGAAGCTCATGAGCTTAGTGCTCTTTTAGCATTACATCTTGCGCAACGCAATTTGGATCCACCCCAATCAAGCTCACCATCATCACCACATAACATCAACCAAATTGAGAAGCATGTTAACAATTGCCCTTGTTGCATCTTCCTTCAACAACAAACCATTGCTTTGAATGAGCACTTCACTTGGATTGAGTATCTTCTTACTAGATCTCAACAAACACCATCACTTGAACAACATCAAAACCCTCAACCAACAAACCCAACTTCAAATACACCACCTACAAGCTCCACATCTCCAAACTCACCAACATCCATGCAACCAAAAGTTTATCTCCACTAAACCACTAAGCATTTTACATGCTTATGTTTCTCATTTTCAAATAAAACCTTTCAACCATTTTGGGATTCAAGAAAGTTTGGGGACACTCCTTGTTGGCACAATAGGATATTATACTTAGTATTAGAATTCCATTATTATGGCTTTTGTAACAATGATTATGTGGTTGACATAATCATCTTGAATTAATGAATGCTTTTATATGTGTTTAAAATTCTTCTTTGCCATGCTTACTATTAGTTATTATTATGCTATATGTATTTGCTTGTGCCTCTAATATTTTTCTTGCAAGAATTCCATATCTCGAACCCTTGGTGCCCTCAAACGAGGGGGAGCATACATCAAGGGGGAGCCTTTACCTTATAGGCTTAAACCTTTTTGATTCTACAAAAAGGGGGAGAAGTGAATATA
Organism: Artemisia argyi; assembly: GCA_030686995.1. Classification (NCBI taxonomy): domain Eukaryota; kingdom Viridiplantae; phylum Streptophyta; class Magnoliopsida; order Asterales; family Asteraceae; genus Artemisia; species Artemisia argyi. The sequence goes on along the minus strand of CM060702.1, from coordinate 212,305,419 downwards.
AACTCACTAAATACTTATCTAAAAATTAATTTTTGGATTTAATGAGTTTAGGTTTTGTAATCATCAAAAAGGGGGAGATTGTTGATATAAATAAATGACTAAAAACGTTATTCATATCTTTCGATATCTCTATGTTTTGATAATCACAAAACGTAAACTCATCAAACCAAAGGTTATGACGTAAACAAGTATTTAGTAGTAAATACTCACTTTCACCATTTAATCACTTAAGGTATGAATAAACAAAGTGATTAGTGCATTATAAGATCAAAGGAAATCTTGTCTTAAGACATAACATTTTATAAAATGACTTTAACATTTTATATATATTTGTAAATCATTTTTTGTAAAGCTTTATTAAACCACAAAAATATGATTTCAAATTTCCAACCAAAAAGGGCAAATTTTATCCAGAGAATCTTTTCAAACGTTCAGGAGGGCGGCCCCCTTAATTTTACTAGGCGGCCCCCTTAATCATTAAGGGGACCGGCCTACAATTAAGAGGACCGGCACGCTCCCGAACAGTATTTTCTGGCCCTATAAATATTGGATCATTCCACATATTTTTCTAACCTTTTTGCACCAGAAACTTTCAGATCTAAACATCCATTTCCTTTCTCAAATAATCCTTTGATCTTATATACTTTGATCTTTGTTTCAAAGTGATTCAAGCCTCAACATTCAAAGTGCAAAGAGAAGAATACTTCTATTAGAAGTATTACAACTTAGTATCATCTTGCTATCTAAGTTGCTTGTCTATATTTTCTTGTAAATCTTTCATTCATTGGTGAATAAGGTGTATGTATTAGTTAGCTAGATTTAGTTGAAGAATCTAGAATTGGTGTAAGTGTAAAGTGGAACTTGAAGTGGAGAAGAAGGGTTAGATAGTATTGGTGATAGGAGATTGTAGCAATAGGAACTTGATGTGAAGATATTGAGGGTTCCAAGTGAAGAAGACTTGAAGACATTAGTAGATTGAAGTTGTGAAGACTTTAGTAGCTTGAAGGTGTGAAGACATTAGTGGCTTGAAGGTGTCAAGACATTAGTGGCTTAAAGGGGTGAAGACATTAGTGACTTGAAGGTGTCAAGACATTAGTGGCTTAAAGGTGTGAAGACATTGGTGGCTTGAAGGTGTCAAGACATTAGTGCCTTGAAGGTGTGAAGATATTTGTGGTGTGAAGTAGTATTGAAGTAGTGCAAAGGTGTGAAGAAGAAGTGGTGTGTTATTTGGTGTGAGATTGGTTCTAGCTACGATTAAAACTCGACATCTTGCTTTGTGTCGTTAATTGGTGTAAGCTTTTGGTGTGTACGGTTTTCTCCGCCATAAGGGAGGTTATTGACTTAGTGAAGAAAACTCTCGAGTTCGGTGCTCGGGGAGTGGAGTAGGGCAAGGAAGGTGTCCTTGTAGCCGAACCACTATAAATCATTTGTCTCTCGGTTTGATCTTTCCAACTCTCACTCTTTACTTGCTTACTTACTAGCTTTTCATATATTGCTAATATTGTGTGTTGTGCATATATTGATTTCACATAAAGATCAAACTAGGTTCCATTTAAAACATTAATTATACTTTGGTAAAATATAAGTATAAATAATTACTAAGACACATATATATATATATATATATATTAGTACAAACTTGTAATTAAGTGAGATATATGAAATCATAATTTCTATTCAACACTTTAAACAAGTAGTGTATATATATATAATATATGTGAATTAGGTTTGTATCTATACTTTAGCTTCAAAGGTTTTTACAATTAATATCAATTCTTTGAAAAGCAAATTCTTATTAAACGAAAAAGACGCAAAACTATTCAACCCCCCCCCCCCCCCCCTTCTCGTTTTCCACACTTGAGCTTTTTCTTTACTACCTGACAGTCCAGATGCTGTAATCAACGATCAAGATTAGAAATATAAGAAATAGGCTTCTCTTTTTTTTTTTTTTTTTTTTAAATACTCAATAGTCATGGCATTGTGATTGATCGGGATAACTATTTTCAATAAGGTCGCCCATTTATTGAAACTACATATTGGCGACCCAAATATACATCCTACTGGTTGACGAAAATGTTCGTTAATTTTTTTACCAATAGCTGGTTTACATTACAGAATACAAACAGAAAGGTATATTTGTCTTTTTTTTAAACACACTTTAAGGGAATTTTAACATCAAGAATGTTTTTGACCAGATTTCGTATAAACGAAATCCAAAAAGTATATGAGTACTCACCTTGATGAAAAAGTTGAATAGTTGGACAACCTCCATAAGTATTATACGAAATTTAATAAATCGGGTAATGAAATTCAATTATTTTTCACCACTGTGAAACTCAATCAATCACTTTGAGTTACACTGGATCATTTGTTCAGAGATCACAAACATCAACACATGGACAGCAAAGGATGAAAGGATTCATTTAGCAAATTACTAAAATCTAACTTGCGCCAGAGAAATGATACATGAACCTAAAAGTAGACCTAATTGTGGACCTAAAAACATGTGGCATATATTTTGGTATTTAAATAAACTGAATCTATATGTTGACCACAATTATGCCCCATTACTATATCATCTTTTTCATGACAGCATACTGTTTCTTTCTTCATATACTACAATAAAATAAAATACTACGTAGAAAACAAAGAACTTAAAAAAGAGAACTTACCAACAAGTATCAAAGCATCAGGAAGTGAATCAAGGAGCTGAGAAAAACTCAAAACAAAAAAATTCTTCCCAAGAAAGCGAAAAATTCGGCCATCACCACCAGCATATGATTCAGCATGAACAAATACTCATATATCACAATAAGAAAGACATGACTTGGTATATTAGTCGAACATGGCAAAAAACCATACATTAGCTCACATTGCTCTTCAGAAGAATCTTCTCTAAGACGTAGAAATGATGCTTCCTCACGAGCAATACTAGCATTACTAACACCATCAGACACCAACTCAGGAGCATCATAACTTAAACGACGACTCGCTACGTTGCTAACTAGCATGAAAAGAATAATAACAACATAAGCTGCTGCAAGTTTCATAACTACTTTAACCATTTTTGAAAATAATTATTGGAGATTTGGAGTTTTGTATAGATGTTTTGCGAATATATAGAGTACATGATCCTTATAATAAGGAGAGGATGTAAGTCAACGCATACTATTCTTTTGGTCTTTTTACAAAAACATTAAAAAATAATAATAAAAAATGTAGTGATAAATATACCTACTAAATGACTTAAAAATAGGCCTTATACACCTCTCATCATTAACCACCAATCAAATAGTCTATTAATTAGGCCTATAAATCATTTTCTTAAAAACAAATTAAATAGACATTTTAAAACTTTAAATAAGAGGTAATTGTATATTTATGTATCTTACTTGTCACATTTTCTAATTTTGTGTAATGTATTAATTTTTTTTTCTTTTTGATGTATCATATTTTTGAATTTCGTCATCTTAATATATTATAGACCAATTGTGTGTATCCTTTTTACCATTTTACCCCAACCCTATTAATTTGAGTGTGTAGGTAGGGGTATAATAGTAATTGGTGTATGATACACCAAGATGACGAAATTAAAAAGTATAATATATCAAAAAGAAATTTTTTAAATACGCTACATAAAATTAGAAATTGTATCAAGTTAAATCTTTTATATAATAAAAGAATTACATCATTTCGTAGTGTTTTTGCAAAACCCTTCTCATCGAAAAAAAATTAGACCAATATGAGAGCTCGATTTTGCCACGTAAGCAAAATCAAGCAACATGATTGGTCAATAAAAAGTCAAAATTGAATTGATTTTGGTCAAACTTTAATAAATTTGGTGGAACAATTTGGTTAAGAAAAAAACACATAAAAATATTTGTGTCAAATTTGTGAAAACAAAAACTTAAAAAAAGATGAAGTAATTAATAAAACTTTAGTGGTTGAATTTTATAAAAATTATATAGAGCTAAGTGTAAAATTATAAGTTTCCATATTTTTTGATAACTTTAAAAAAATAACAAATAACCCATTACAGTTTATACCCTATACTTTATAAGATGAACTTTGTTTAAAATTACATAAGTATTAGTATTATTTTCAGATTTTCGTCTATTAAAATTACAAAATTTTGTGAATATAAGAATTAGTTTTAATATACGTTAAATATTTTTTTAAATTAATATTCGTTTTAAAATTTCATTTATTAAAATATTTTTTTACATATATACGTTAAATAAGGACTCATGTTATTTTATTTGAAAAGTTTAATTTATGCGTATACGGGTTTGAATATTAAATATGGCTAAACTATTATTGACGGGACTGTGAATATCAAATGTAAGCACTGATTACTATGATATGAAAATAAATATACGTTATTTTACTTATAACAACGACTCATGGAATTCTTATTTAAAGTTTATATATGGATACTCAGAAAAACATTTTTGAAAAACTTTACGGATCATATTTTAACTTCATCAAAAGGACTTCTCTCAGTACGAAAGGTGTCTCATGGATAGCATACTGATATCTCTCCTATTCATGTTGATTATATGTTACTAAACTCGCACATTTTGTACAACACGATATTCATAATTAAAGTTAAACAACAACATCAATCTCAACGTCAACATCTATGTCAGTTAAACAAAGTTAATTCTTCAACTAACAAATTTTTTTACAAAATATTATTATAATGGATATTATTACATAATAAAAAAATCCTGGACAATGTATTAGTTATATTTATATCACAATTTTTACGGGTAAATTCTTATATGACCATATACTAAACTAAAATTCTAAAATAATTTTGATTCATGTGTAAACCCCGTGCGTGCACGGGACTTATAGCTAGTAAATAAAGATGTGATTATCCTTTAAATAAAAGATATAGTCCTATTATTATATTCAAGTCCTCCTTGCACATTGATGACTCACAAATAATTTTAATTTTTTTAGGTAGTATTAAACGTTGCAAACTATAAAAATGAAAAGATAATGCTAAAATAAAATACACGTATTGAGTTTCTAAGATTTTAGCCATGCCAATATATTAGGTAAGAAATTCAATTGCAAATACTTGATGAATATAATCTCAATGTGATTTAAACATCACATATCATAACTTTTGTGAGACGCTAGGCAAATCCTTCTTTGGCTTGAAGCGATGTTTGGGTTCTTAAGTAAATTTGTACTTCGGGGTGACAGTAAGTGTTTTTGAAACAAATGCAGGTGGAGCTCGTAAGAACTTTGCAGTTAAACGTGCTTAAGTAAAGCAAGTACTCAGTTGGTATTTTTGAGAAGTCCTCACATGGTCTTTAAAACCAAAATTGTGCGCCTACAGGCAAAGCATGCCTTACGGAAATGTAAATTCTATAAATTTCGAGGAGAATCGAGGCCAAACTATCTTTTGGTATAGCAATTAGTACTCCTAAACTAAGTATAAAACACGACTGATCTACAAACTAAAATATCAAATACTCCGTATGTTGTTAGGTAAGGAGATGGCAATATAAACGTGTTGCGTAGTAGGGTGGGTCTCTATGGCAATTATTTGGTACGGGTTGAGTTGACGAAAAATATTAGAGAAAATTACTAAAATGTACAAAAATCCAACCTTGAGACACTTTTAACATTCTTTTCTCATATTGATCATGCTCGACTACTCAACTGCTCGACTTCACCTAGTTTTTAACACGTGTCATTCTATTGTACTTTTTTAGATACAAATTAAAAAGTACAATTTTTGTACTTTTTCGGTAATGCTCAACTGATCAAATCCATCAAATTTTTGACACGTGTCATTCTTTTGTAATTTTTTGATACATATGAACCAGAAAAAATACAAAGAAACGACAGGTGTCAAAAATTAAGTGGAGTCGAGCATGACCAAAATGAGAAAAAGATGTTAAAAGTGTCCAGATCAAGGTTGTATTTTTGAACCATTTTAGTAATTTTCTCAAAATATTATTTGTCCATTATTTTAATAAGAATTACTCCCTCCGTCTCAAAATTATTGTCAGAAGACAAAAAACACATAGTTTAATAAAAGTTGAGCTACTTTAATTTTCAGCCACTCAAAGAGAATATTCCCACACTAAATTCTCTATTTTTTACTTTAAAAAAAATAAAAATAAAATAAAATAAAAAATAGACAATTATTTTGAGATATCCCGAAAACGAAATATGAACTATTATTTTGAGACAGATGGAGCATTTTTTATAAGAAAATTTGTGCAAGATGTTTTTATACGCTCTTTTAACAAGAAATGCTTTGTGATCTAGAGGTTTTTAATTATGTGCCCATTTTAACAAAAACACTTTGTGATCGTGATCGCTCTTAGAGTATGTTTGACGAATTTAACAGTAGCTAAGCAGTCGCACTTAAGTCAAGCAGTAACGTTTGTTTTATAAAAGTGTTTTGTATGGTAGCTATAGTTAACTTATACAATAATGAATAAAATGAAGCAAAAATAGCGCTAAAATTTAAAAACTTGTCTTAATAGCATTAGAATTTTCATGATTTAATAGGAGAAATATGAAATTGCCCATTTTATCAAAATTTTAAACACTCCAAAGTGCTCACACCTTAACCCATATAGCCATGAATGATACAATCCAACACATAAGCACAAATGAGGGTTCTATTCCAATATTTTTTTTTTTTTTTTTTCTGAAATGTGAAGAATATATTAGCTCAATTGCTCAAAACTTATAAACGTTTACAAAGATTCAACGAAATATGATCAATGGACATGCTCATGATCCGAAAACAACATAACAACATATAATTTGAGAAGACTTAATCAAACTCATTCTTCACATTTCACACTAGTAGTAACTACATTTCCTATAACAATATTGTGACTATAAACCATTCCAAGTAAGAATAGCATATAGCACAATATTAAAAGGCCTTATTACTACTAACGTTCACATGCTTTTACTACATTTCCTTCATGAAGAAATTCAATACTCACATTGTGGAAAACTAGAAGGGGGTTGAATAGTTTTACGTCTTTTTCGTTTTATTTGTTTTATAAAAGTTAGATTCTAAAGAATAGACGTAAATTTCAAAACTCTTTAATGCAAAAATATAGATACTAATTTATTTATAATTTTGTATAAACACTACTTATATATTATGTTGGAAAAGGATTTACAATTTCATATATCATATATAAGCATATATATGTATAAGTGTTTTAATATAAGTTTATGTACTTGGTTTGTTTTTGTAAAATTAATGTTATGAATGAATTTTAGTTTGATCTTTATGTGAAATCAATATATGCACAACACAAGCAATTATAACTATGTATGAAATGCTAACAAGTAAATAATCAAAAGGTGAGAGATGGAAAGATCAAACCGAGAGACAAAGGATTTATAGTGGTTCGGCTACAAGGACACCTTCCTTGCCCTATTCCACTCCCCGAGTCACCTACTCGAGAGTTTTCTTCACTAGATCAAAAACCTCCCTTATGGCGGAGAAAACCTTACACACCAAATTACACACCACAACTTCGTCACAACTCAATTACAACTTCTTCACACCAATCTACTTCACACCAATTCTTCTTCACACCTTTCTACTTCACTCCTAGCTTCTTCACAACTTACTACTTTACTCCAAGCTTCTTCACACCTTACTACTTCCTCACTCTTTTTCTTCACGCCACTTGTTTCTTCACACCTTCACTACTAAGTCCTATCCACTACTCCAATATATATACACTACTTCACAACTTCTAGGCTTCAAGGTCTTCTCAACTTCAAGGCTTCAACTTCTTTGTCTTCACAACTATCTCTACTTCAATATACTACCACTTCTTATTTCTTCTATCACTAATCCTATCCACCTCTACTTCTTCACTTCTAGTACTACTTCACACCTTTAATAAATCTAGGTCCTATATCTAAATCTAACTAACCAATGTATACACTATATTCACCAAAGAATGAATGATATACAAGATGAAATGATCAAACAACTTAGATAGCAAGATGATACTAAGTTGTAATACTCCTAGTCTTGATAAATAGAAGTATTCTTCTCTTTGCACTTGAATGAATGAGGCTTTGGATCAGTTGGAAACAAAGGCTTATGAATTATATGATCAAAGGATTTTTAAGATTGGAATGGAGGTTTGAATCAGAAAGTTTTTAGTGCAAAAAGGTGAGCAAAATTCCAGATTTAAGGTGGTATTTATAGGCAACAAAATCTGACAACAGGAGCGTGCCGGTCCCCTTAAATCAAGGCCGGCCCCCTTAAAATTAAGGGGACCGCCCCTTATAATTAAGGGGGCCGCCCAGCTGTAACAGCCAGATTTTTTGTTTTTTAGTGGGGAAAGTTTATTTGGTGAAAAACTAACTGATTTTGGTTAAAAATTTGAATTCATATATTTAGTATGATTAAAACATTTTTCTTTATTACCAAAAGTGTTTTTCAAAAATATATAATAAGTTTATATATTAAAATAAACTTTGTAATAATTAAAATAAACTTTGTAATAATATCCCTTTGATCTTATAATGCATTAAACACTATGTTTATTCATACCTTAAGTGATTAGATGGTGAAAGTGAATATTTACTACTAAATACTTGTTTACGTCATGATCTTTGGTTTGATGTGTTTTCATTTTGTGATTATCAAAACATAGAGATATCGAAAGATATGAATAACGTTTTTAGTCATTTATTTATAACAATCTCCCCCTTTTTGATGATTACAAAACCTAAACTCATTAAATCCAAAAATTAATTTTTAGACAAGTATTTAGTGAGTTTATATTCACTTCTCCCCCTTTTTGTAGAATCAAAAAGGTTTAAGCCAATAAAGTGAAAGCTCCCCCTTGATGTATGCTCCCCCTCGTTTGAGGGCACCAAGGGTTCGAGTAATGGAATATTGCAAGAAAAATATTAGAATCACAAGCATGGCATAAGAAAATACATATACCATAATACCAACTAATAATAAGCATGGCAAAAGAGAATTAGAAACACATATTTAATCATTCATTAATAGAAAATGATTATGTCAACCCATAATCATTGTTACATAGGCCATAAAGATAGAATTCTAAACTAAGTAGAGCATCCTAATGTGCCAACAAAGAGTGTCACCAAACTCTCTTGAATCCCAAAATGGTTGAGGAGTTTTATTTGAAAATGAGAAACATAAGCATATAAAATGCTTGGTGGTTTAATGGAGGTAAACTTTTGGTTGCATGGATGTTGGTGAGTTTGGAGATGTGGAGCTTGGAGGTGGTGGATTTGAAGTTGGGTTTGTTGATTGAGGGTTTAGATGTTGTTCAAGTGATGGTGTTTGTTGAGATCTAGTAAGAAGATACTCAATCTAAGTAAAGTGCTCATTCAATGCAATGGTTTGTTGTTGGAGGAAGATGCAACAAGGGCAATTGTTAACATGCTTCTCAATTTGGTTGATGTTGTGTGGTGATGATGGTGAGCTTGATTGAGGTAGATCCAAATTGCGTTGAGCAAGATGTAATGCTAAGAGGGCACTAAGCTCATGAGCCTCTTTTAGCTCCTCAACGAACTTCAAGTGTTCAGAGGAAGGTGATGGTGGTGGAACATTATAGTTGTCTTGGGTGAAGGTTTGAACATGCAACACAGGAATGGCATGTGAAGTTGTAGGATGTGGTGGTGGTACTCTTGGTGGTGGAGACATGGTTGAGCTTGGGTAGTCATGAAAACATGAAATGGGTGGAAGAGGTTCTTCATGAGCGGGTGGTATTTTTGTTGAATGAGCAACATATGAAGTATTGATAGAGAGATTGGGATTGTTGTTTTGGGATTGAGCATGCTCATCATAAGAAGAAGCATTAATGAGGGCATGAGTGGATGATAGGTTGTGAGATGAGTCATTAGTGTGGGTTTGAGTTTTAGTTGTTGGTTGACTTGGAACAACATCACTTGAGTTATGACAAGAATCAAGTTTCCTCCTCCAAACAGGTTTGACGGAGATCCTTGCGGTTCTTGAAATCTTTGGTTTTTGGTTGTTGGGAGATGACATGTTTGGGTGTGATGGCATTAATGATGGGAAGAGGGTATTTATAGTGTATGAGAAATGTGGTTTAGGAAGGTAAATTTTAAGGGATAGTATGGGACAAAATATGTTTGTGAATTTTGGGAAGTATAGGGTGAAATGGGTCAAAAGGTGATAAAGAAAACAGTATTCCCGACCATCAGATGGCCGGTCCCCTTAATTAGGGGCCGGTCCCCTTAAAATTAAGGGGGGCGCCTTTTATAATTAAGGGGGCCGCCCATCTGGTGATTCCCAGAATGCCAGAAATGGGTTTTTGGCAGAAAATTTTCAAAAAGGTTGTGTTTTTGGATTTGGATTAAAGTAAGTTCAACTCTTTGAGGCAAAATAGGGCATACTATTCACGAATGTAGAGAGTGTTATAGAAATAAGTAAAGTAGACAATAAATTTCTAATAATCATGCAATCTACTAATTGATCAATTAAGATACGCAACCAAGGAAGCAATAAAGCAAACTAGTTAAATATGCAACTATATGAAAATGATAATGTGTAGGCTAGTGCAAACATGTTAATGAGTGCTTACAAGTAACAAGAAGTAAGATATGATTATATGGACTTCAAAACTTGTTACAAACAAGATCCATATGGGCAAACCATGATTCTCAAGAAATGATTTGATTAAATTATGAATGTCATTTCCATATAATTGTATGACACATGTGAGATGATCAAATATGTTTTTAAATAAAACGTTTTTAGTTTTATTCAACAATGCTTTAAAATAAATTCAAGTGTGCATTAGAATAAAATAAATTGAGATTTGCTTCATAACATGTCGACAATTTGGATAATAGAAAATTTTTCAAATCTTGATTTTGATTAAAATTAAGTTATGGTAGCTTATAGTAAAACATGTTGTTTGAAGAAACAAGGGATAGATATTTGAAAAATTATTATTCAAAGCGAGAGGTTTTAAACGTGATATTTTGATTTTGATAGCAAGAAATTACAAGTGAAGGGTTTGAAATAGAAACTTATCATACTCAATAGAATCAATTGAGTCCATGGTCACATATAATCATCTCTAATGGCAACTAAAGATATGGAGGAGTAATGATAGATTCTAATGATCTTAATGCAATATAATTGAGAGAAAAAAAGTAAATTATCTATAGATACAAGATTAACACATGTATATATATGCTACACTCATTATACTATTAAAAGCTAATTGGTCTTAATAATAGCCCATATATTAATGCAACTAGAATAGTCATTTAGTTCAATTAGTAAGTATTCTAGTATAGATTATAGATGATATTTAATATAAATGAAAAATAAGAAGAATGGTAATAGTCTTAACAACAGGTGGGTTAACTATCCTATTATCATGTGTACATATGTTAGCATTAATGATCTAAAAACATGGCAACCTATAAATTTAATCATATTAATATACTAATTAAAGCATACTCTAGTATGATGTGATATTGACAAGTTTTTGAAAAGAAAACTTACCTCAGGTCCAGCTTTTCTTTAAGAGAGGGCATGAGGGTGTTAGAAGACATCATTAAGATTTGCCCAAAGCATGTTGAAATAGCAAAGTAAAATCCCAACGCAGTAAAGATCAAGGAGGCTTGATCCGAAATACTTAATCGATCACAAAAACCATCACAAGTTGTGTAGATCATGAATGGTTACACAAGAATCCTTCGTCTTGAGGTAGTAACGAACACATCATAAAATCAATGCTCCAAAAATGAAGAACAAACCGCCAAAACAATAGATGACCGAATCAACGTCATAAGTAAATCGTGTGTAGAATGCGAAACAGAGAAATAGGAACCAATAGTTATCAAATGAAAGAAAGCGAAGAGAGCGATCCAAAAAGTAGTATTCCCTTCGTTCGTAAATTACCTAAACATGACAAAGAGCTTGGTACCCAGATTCTCATGGGTCCGAGTTGGTTAGATGAGAACATCTATTGCATTTAAATGCACATGATGAGGATGTCGTCGAGAAGTACAATAATTCATCAATAGTTTGTTTTAATTAACAAACAATGACTTTCTTGACTAGAGTAATAAATAATGGATGTTAATAATATTAGTTCTAAATTTCTCCACTAGGTTTAACAAATTTTATTTGTTTTGATGCATTTGTTAAAGGATCATTTTCGATAAATCCTAAGCCGGTTTTATCATAAAATGACTTTTGAATGTTAAGTAAATATTTTAAAGATCTAGAACTATTTTCAAATTTTGCTAATATTTTTGCTTTTTCATTTTCCATTTTAATTTCATGTTTGTAGTCTTGACAATATTTACATTTAAGATCAATTTCAATATTACTTTCAAGTCTAGACATTTTATCTTCTAAAATTATTTCCTTTTCAAAATTATTTTCAATGGATATTGAAGATTTATTTTTGAGAATCATTTTTGAGTCAATGTTGCAAAAATGTTTGAAGTTGTTTTCCAATTTTGAAAATTCTAATATAAATTGATCATAGCAAAAATGTTTAGTTTCAGATTGTACCTCATTTGTAGTTGTACATTCTTCACATGCTATACGGTGATCAATTACATCGTCCATGTAACTCCATGTTTTCTTTGTAGTTTCGCTTAGATCTTGAAGCATGTAGTCCTTGCCATCAATACTTGTATTTACATTTGTTTGAATATTCTCACAAGCCATATTTTCATCATCTTCTTCGTTATTGCTACCTTCAATGATCACATTTGAACTAGTAGTACATGTGTTTATTTCAACTAAATATTTATCTATTAAATTTTCTAGAATGACTAATTCTTATGCAACATCAAGTTTATCATCTTTGGTTTTACATTTCTCTTGGTGAAGCTTTAAAAGACATTTCCAAATATCATTTGCCGTTTTACAAAAGAATAATCTTTCATATTTAACTTTTGGTAGAGTTTTGAAAATAAGTAATTTAGCTTCAGTATTTTTATCAATCTTTGTTTGAAGATTATTATATTGATTTTCAAAATCCATTTTGGTTGGTTTAAGATCACCAATTGAAATGATATGCCAAAGATCAAGATCTATTGATTTCACATAATTTTCAAATTTATTTTTCCATTCAAGAAAATGATCATTTTCAAATAATGGTGGTTTTTGCGTAAATTCCCCTTCTAGATATTTTTCAAATTCCATAGATCGTTACAAGTTTTAAAATACAATATATTTTAAAAATATTGCTAGACGTGGCTCTTGATACCAATTGTGGAAAACTAGAAGGGAGGGTTGAATAGTTTTACGTCTTTTTCGGTTTATTTGTTTTATAAAAGTTAGCTTCTAAAGAATAGACGTAAATTTCAAAACTCTTTAATGCAAAAATATAGATACTAATTTATTTACAATTTTGTATAAACACTACTTATATATTATGTTGGAAAAGGATTTACAATTTCATATATCATATATAAGCATATATATGTATAAGTGTTTTAATATAAGTTTATGTACTTGATTTGTTTTTGTAAAATTAATGTTATGAATGAATTTTACTTTGATCTTTATGTGAAATCAATATATGCACAACACAAGCAATTATAACTATGTATGAAATGCTAACAAGTAAATAATCAAAAGGTGAGAGATGGAAAGATCAAACCGAGAGACAAAGGATTTATAGTGGTTCGGCTACAAGGACACCTTCCTTGCCCTACTCCACTCCCCGAGTCACCTACTCGAGAGTTTTCTTCACTAGATCAAAAACCTCCCTTATGGCGGAGAAAACCTTACACACCAAATTGCACACCACAACTTCGTCACAACTTCTACACAACTTCTTCACACCAATCTACTTCACACCAATTCTTCTTCACACCTTTCTACTTCACTCCTAGCTTCTTCACAACTTACTACTTTACTCCTAGCTTCTTCACACCTTACTACTTCCTAACTCTTTTTCTTCACGCCACTTGTTTCTTCACACCTTCACTACTAAGTCCTATCCACTACTCCAATATATATACACTACTTCACAACTTCTAGGCTTCAAGGTCTTCTCAACTTCAAGGCTTCAACTTCTTTGTCTTCACAAGTATCTCTACTTTAATATACTACCACTTCTTATTTCTTCTATCACTAATCATATCCACCTCTACTTCTTCACTTCTAGTACTACTTCACACCTTCAATAAATCTAGATCCTATATCGAAATCTAACTAACAATTGTATACACTATATTCACCAAAGAATGAATGATATACAAGATGAAATGATCAAACAACTTAGATAGCAAGATGATACTAAGTTGTAATACTCCTAGTCTTGATAAATAGAAGTATTCTTCTCTTTGCACTTGAATTAATGAGGCTTTGGATCAGTTGGAAACAAAGGCTTATGAATTATATGATCAAAGGATTTTTAAGATTGAAATGGAGGTTTGAATCAGAAAGTTTTTAGTGCAAAAAGGTGAGCAAAATTCCAGATTTAAGGTGGTATTTATAGGCAACAAAATCTGACAACAGGAGCGTGCCGGTCCCCTTAAATCAAGGCCGGCCCCCTTAAAATTAAGGGGACCGCCCCTTATAATTAAAGGGGCCGCCCAGCTGTAACAGCCAGATTTTTTGTTTTTTAGTGGGGAAAGTTTATTTGGTGAAAAACTAACTGATTTTGGTTAAAAATTTGAATTCATATATTTAGTATGATTTAAAACATTTTTCTTTATTACCAAAAGTGTTTCTCAAAAATATATAATAAGTTTATATATTAAAATAAACTTTGTAATAATTAAAATAAACTTTGTAATAATATCCCTTTGATCTTATAATGCATTAAACACTATGTTTATTCATACCTTAAGTGATTAGATGGTGAAAGTAAATATTTACTACTAAATACTTGTTTACGTCATGATCTTTGGTTTGATGTGTTTTCGTTTTGTGATTATCAAAACATAGAGATATCGAAAGATATGAATAACGTTTTTAGTCATTTATTTATATCAACACACACTGCAGTCACCATCCTCACAGTGGGAAATATCATATTAACAATATTCCAATCAGTTGATTGACATAAGAAGTAGTAAACCACCCAGGTTATATATAGGCATTAATTTCTTATTTAATTCCAATGTGTGAATGTTGGGCAAATTCAGATCCCAAAGTCCCTTTTGTACAGATTTGAATGAAAAACAACCTAAGCGGATACAAGTCCCTAAGCGTTACAATATACTTATGAAGTCATCCTCAAGAAGTTCTTCAGATTCTGAAGATAAAGACTCATCACAACCTGAGGCAGAACTCAAAGCATGAAGATAAGGACCAAGATCATGAGATGATAGAGTTAGTGTGATAACAATAACACATTGACTCCCAGAAGATATTCTCAAACACTAATGACATTCTAAAGACTCAGATGTATCTGATGAGATAATCAAGACTCTGATAAATGGGCAGGAAACTCGTTGGGAAGATAAGTTCAAAAGCACTTATCAAAAGTCAAGGAATACTATAGTTGGTAAAAAGTACAAGTAATTATTAACATTGTTCCTTCTAAAGTATGTCTGATAGCATACTAGGAATAGAAACTAAAGTACAAAGTGTACTTTAGCTTATCACATGTTAACACGTACTTTTTACCCTACGGGTATCCACTTTGTCTTTGCCTATAAATAGATTGTTGTATAGGAAAATGTATCTCTTGTATTAAAAGTTTCGAACACTTTCAAGAGCTCTTTTTTCCTTTTCCAAATAGAACTAAGTCCTAGATTAATATCTATTGGTTATCATAGTTCTTACTTAAACACTTAACTTTGGTTTAGTGTTTAAGTTTAGTGAGGAGATCACATACATACTTGTCATTTAATCCCAAGTGTTATTCCGCAAACACTTGGGTATAATTCATTGATATTTATCAATAAAGAGTTAAACAACGAAAAGAATTATATTGTGCTTAAACTGAATTTATGTAAATGTGAACCATTATTAGTAGACATGTTACTTAAATGTTAACTTATTAATAGTTAATCACTAAGTAAACGGGAACAACAAGTGGTATTAGATTTTGTAAAAAAAATTATAAATTGTTCTTAAAAGTTTTAAAAATCAAGATACTATCATGGTTGCTAACAATACAGTACCACAAAATCGTAGAACCAAAGGGAGGTAGTTATTCATATACTGCGCCTAGACTTGAGCCTGGAAATTTTATTAAGTGGAAAAAGAGAATGAAATGTTTTCTCTATGGATTGAAACCCTATCTTGTAAATTATTTAGAAGATGGTCCCTATAAGCCTAAAACCACTGATGATTTAGATAAACCTTGATGGAAATTAATTATATAGTATAATAGTAGTATAGTATCGAAGTGATCCGCAAGAAATATGGATCACCCGAGTCGTTTCCCAGTGAAGGTGTGAATGGAATCAAGAATATTGATTCGTGTAATCGTGATTTGAAAAGTGGTGAAAAAGGCAAATAGTGATCAAATAATTCAATTATCAACTAAAAATTATTAAACATGCAAAGAGTACAAGCTAGTAATGCATCAAAGTCTAAAACACAAAAACGGGAATGCACGCGCGATTATTAACGTAACGCGCGAAATAAGACGCGAGTTTTATGCTACGCTAATCCTACGGACTTCAAAATAATTTTAAAAAGTTAAAAATGATAAAAGAAAATTTTAAGAAAAATAAAAATATTTTTTGGATTTTTTTTTATAATTTTTTATGAATTAAAAACTAATTAAACTATTTAATAATTAAAAGAAAATGTAAATAAAGTGAGAAAAATGCAATTTTAATTTCTAAAATTCTAAAATAATTGAAAACTATTTTCTAAAATATTTTTGGATTTTTCTGGGGTTTTTCTAATTTTTTTGGATTTTCTATTAATTAAAAAGTAATAAAAAGTGATTAAAAATGAAAATTAATTAAGAAAAGTAGCAAATAAACTCAGAAAATTATGAAAAAATGCAGAAAATTATATTTTATTATTAAGAACCTAGGAAAAATAAAATGAACAGATGATCACACACAAATAAACAGATGAACACAAAAAGCAGTTAAAATAAGTGCTTATTTATAAGCTAATAAGCACTTATTAACACAAGACTCTCAGAAACAGTAGAGGAAATATCAAAAAGCATAAAATAACTTATAATAACCAGTTAAGCACTCAAATCATCCCAATAAGCTCAAATGGCAGTTATACTTTTTGACAGAAACAAATGGAAAGGTCCCTACTTTGGGCTTAATTTTCAGCACTTTAATAAGTAAATTTTTGCAAAGTAAAAGCAGATATGGAAAGCCTATACTATGAACTATAGGAAAACACCAAAAGCCCTAATTTTAATAACCCAATTGAACCCTAATTAAGCCCAAGATCAGATCTGTTTGGGCATAAGGTGAGCAACAGTTGACTTTTTTTATAACTTAAGAACTTTGACTAATCTAAATTTTAACAGCTCAAATCTGTTTCCAGGTGCATATTAAACATGTTTAAGTATGAAAATCTCAAGCACAAACACAAAATGTTCAAATTTAATACAAGCTCAAAGATCAGATGGCAGATTCACAAGTGGAAATCATGTAGACATGCAATTTTTGAATTTTAGCTGTGAACCTATGGTTTTATGATAAAAAAGACTTATATAATGCTAGAGTAAACTACCAATGCAAAAGAAACACCACCAAAACCACAAGATCAAAGATGGACAGTAAGATCCAAACACCCCTTTAAACCTTCAATTACACTACAACTACTATATTTGAACCTAAAGCTACTGATTTTATCATCTAAACAGACTCCCTAATCATCATTAAGTCTAATAGAACACTCACAATCAACAAGGAACATCAAGAACTAGGACTAGTAGATTTCACTAAATGAGGCAGTTAAAATGAAAACTACACTAGAGCATACAAAAGCTAAACACAAGCACTTAAATAACTACAATAAGCAGAGATAAGAGCAAATAAGCTAAAAACTACAACACTAAACTTATATTAAAGAGTATGCAGAAAATGAAAGAAAACGCGTACTAGCAATACCCTAGCTGAACAAGGGTTCATTTGACAAAAAGCCTATCTTTAATAGGCTTCAATAACACCACTGGAATCTCCAAACATCACAGATTAAACACCATTACTTCTTGAATTTGGATAGGTTGACTTCCGTTGACCATGATGAATCTTTGAGCTTTTGATTATTTTTACCTATAATAAGCTTCACAAAAGCTAGAAGAGCTAGTGTGAAGCTAAAATTGAGTGAAAGAGCTTGTTTGCAAGCTGGTTTGAGGCAAAATGAAGATATATTTTTTTTATTTTTATATATATATTTTTTTTATTTTTTTATTTTTTTATTTTTTTTATATATATATATATATTTTTTTTTTGGTTTAAGACAGAAATGACTAAAATGTTTATGTAAATACTAAAGTAAGCTTATAAAAAAAAACTTTTTGATACACAAAACAGCTTAAGAAACCATTATAAGAACTAAATTCGAATTTAAATAATTAAAAGGAGAATGATTCAAGATAAAAATTAAGCTAAACTTTTTATTATTACCACTAAAAGATTACAAATAAAACTGAAATTACAATTTAAGAAAGCATTTTGACAGCATAACCTTAAGCTAAAACCCTACTCTCCAAACGTATACAAGGGGGGTTCTTATATAGGAGCAGGGGAGGGTCTAGGGTTCCTGTGGAAGGACCTAGAAACTCAATCATGGCCACAAATCTTTATCCCACTCATCATGTCATCATTTTATCCATTCTTGGCCATTTGATCATATGCCACGTCCCCTTGTCCAATCACAGTCCTTCAATTAGCCATGTGTGATGAAATATGTCGACATTTCTGACTTGTCAGACCCTTCTAGAAAGATTCTAGTACGAGGTTGTGTTTTGGATTGGTACGAGGTAAAAAAGAAAATGGGGTAACTCTGTTTTCTTCTTTGGCGGGTAACTGGGTAACAGGGAGGAGTAAATTTATTATTTTTATTGTGTTTAAGTTGTGGGTCGGGTTTGGAGGTTGGATTGGACCGGGTTTTTGTTAAAGTGTGGTGGGCTGGGTATACTTTGGTTGTGGGCTTGGTAAGGTTGTGTTTGTTTTATTTTGGGATTTAGGATCCGGTGTAGTATTAATTTAAACCAAGGGACTAAACATGTAGTATTCTGAAAATACAAGGACCATAGCTGCCATTCTTCAATTCAAGTATCCAAGGACTTTTTGTGATATTTCTTGAATATTTGGAGGGCCTGAGTTGTCAACTCTTCAAAATATCTTCATAAGGACCAATGTTGTCAACTTTGAAAGTTGAGGGACCAAATGTGAACTTTCTTCATCCCCGGGTTACTTTTGTAATTCTTGAAACTTTGAGGATCCCAATTGACCATATGAGCTTCACTTTGACCACTAGCTTCCCCGGCTCCGGCTTTATTCACTTTTCCAAATCTCGTGCCCGTTTTGTCATTTTCTCGTGATTTTTCGTCTTTTCTTAAATATCCGTTCCTGCACATTCACAAACACAAAAACACACATTCTTTGGCATTATTGGTTAGTTTTTGGTTTATTTGGTCCAATTTTGGCTTAGAAAAGGTGAGTGAATAAGCACTCACCAAACCTCAGGTTCAATGGAATCCTGATGAGAGGAGGGTGGTGAATCCTGACCTAATGCTTAAGAGCATTATTATTGATAAGGCGAAAAGTGTACTGCTTTTAAGGGGTCATTTAAGCCCGATTCGTGATTATTTGATCAATTACTTCCCTAAATCGTTACTTTTGTCATTTTAGGTACTTTTGAGGAGAAATAAGGAAAAGGAAGCATTTTGGACGTTTTTGGGGCATAAAAGTGAAGAAAACGGCAAAGTCTAAAAATCCTTGCGGGGAACAGTACCTAACGATGTCAAGGCTTCACACATGACGGCGTCAAGAGTGGCAAAAGAGGTGGAAGTGAAAAATATAATGTGACGGCCCAGAACATTTTCAGTGTTATTGACCTGACGGCGTCACCAAGGCCGTCAGGGTCATGTTACAAGTGACGGCCCAGAGTATATTTACACATGAAGGCGTCAAGACTGGATCTAGGCAATATGACTCTTAACTTAGCGGCGAGTTGATGGCGTCAGACCCTACAACGTGACGCCGTCAGGATGTTTTATCTATATATATTTTTCCAATTTTTCATTGTAAAGGGTGGAACATTAGGAGCATAAACCCTAGGTCGAATTTTCATCATATGGTAGGGGTTTCAAACCCTTCTTTCATCCATGTTTGAATAAATATAAGTCTCCCAATAATCATTCAATATATCTATGTGTTGTTTGATTCTATCTTATGCTTGTCTTTCTTTTAACATGCTAGGTTAGGTTTTTATTGTGTTTGCTTAGATATAGTGAAACCTAGATGTTGATTATTGGTTGATTGTTTGCTTATAATTGTTGTGGATGATTGGATTCGATGTTAGGCTTAAGAAAACTGGCAGACTTCCATTGTAACTTGCTTGAACGTCTTAAGAAACATGATCAGAGGTGTACTACGATTTTTGGTTGTATTTAATGCATAAATGAATTCTAATGATCCCATGTTAGGAGCTTTTAGTCGGCTCGACATAGGAGTGAAGTAGGATCTTATAGAGTTAGGGAATATTGTACACGGCCCTACGACTAGTATTAAGGAATATAACCCATCATCCATGCAATTGTAACAAACTAATCAACCGGTAAAAGATATCTAGGGAGTAATGAAATCTAAGTAAACACATCTTTTCTCATTATTGTTTCCACCACATTAGTTTAATTTCATTTCTTTTTATTTTATTTTGATTGCATCTGTAGTTAATTGGGTTAGTTGGCTAGCAACTAATTCCGCCCACTCCTTCAAAACCCGAGATTTTATTTTCTTTCATAAAATATAAAAAATACAAAAAAAATCATCCATCACCTCTAGACCTAGTTTAGTAGGCTTTCTAATCCTAGCGACACTATTCCTGAGTTGAACGATCAATCCCCCGGTACTTGTCACTATACTATACTACAACGATCAGGTACACCGCCTGGCGGGGATTGCAAGCTTCTCAAGATCCCTTGAGAGGTAAAACCTGTTGCGAGGGCGCTCCCGCGTATCAAGTTTTTGGCGCTGCAGCCCGGGGAATAATTATTGTCTAGGTTAGAATTTCTTTTTATTAGGTCTACTTGCTAGATTCCTTTCTAGTAAGATTTTTATTTTTATTTTTAGGTTTTCTTTAGTCTATCTCATTTCTTTGTTCCTTTGTTCGTAACCATTACCATCCGACATCATGGAAGGTGGTAATATCCTTGAACCCATCAACCCACCACAACAAAACCACCCACAAAACCCACCACTAGCCAATGTGTCTCCCTTGCGATCCGACACCATCCGGTTGGTGCAAAGCGGATGTGCATTCCATGGACTTCGTTCCGAAGATCCTAATCAACATCTTAAGGATTTCCTAAAAATCATAGATTCCATAGACCTTGATGTTGCAACTAGAGAGATGATCCGATTACGTCTATTCCAATTCTCTCTACGTGACCAAGCTAGTCAATGGCTTGAAGGTTTACCCGCGGGATCCATCACCTCTTGGGATGATCTCACTTCTCGTTTCCTTGCTCAATTTTTCCCACCGGGGAGAACTACCAAGCTTAGAAATGACATCTTGATATTCCAACAATGTCAAGATGAAACTTTCTATGAAGCATGGACTCATTTCAAGGACTTACTCCAAAAAGTCCTTCATCATGGCATAGAACCTTGGCTCCAAATTCAAATCTTTTACAATAAAGTTAATTATCAAACGAGAAGGGCCATAGATTACGCTGCCAATGGTAGACTAAACAGACTTAGCGTTGATAAGTGCTGGGAAGTTCTTGAGGGTTTAGCACAATACGAAGAAGAAGGATGGGAGGATCCGATGTTCTTAAAAGAAGGGAATCTAAATTACGTAAACGCAACCCAAGAACAGTTATTGGAGAATATCGAGAAGCAGGTTAAGGAATTAATGAGGGCTGAAATGCCTGCAGTTGAAGCCGAAGTGAGTCCTGATAGGCATATGAGTGCAATTAGTAAATATACTTTTCTTGAACATTCACGACAAGAGGAGTTCGAAGGGATAATGATAACCTTCATGAATAATCAAGAGAAAGAGATTCAGCACTTAGAAACTCGCATGGAAAGCACTAGGAATGCTTTTATGGACTTGGCTGGTGAATTTATATCAAGAATTAAGGAGAAGATTAAGGAAAAATCCACACCGAGGAAAATCGAAAAATTTTTTGAACTCCCAACCCCTTTGGTGTGTGACGGAGAGGGTAATGAAAAAACTTCTCCTAGTGATTCACCTTCAATTACCCTTTACTTCTATGAGCTTCCTCAAGAAGAAAAGAACTTGCAATTTCACAACATCTTCGTTGGAAGTTTGCAAGTCAGGCTCCCTAATTTGCATAAGAAACGTTCCTTTGGTTTTAAACCTGGTGTGAAAAGGGTGCACCTAAAAAACACTTCAGCTTCAGAAACCTCTATGAAACAACTCCTTCCCCTACCCTCTAATTACCAATATAAAGATTATAACCTAAGTGGGATTGTGACCAGCCCTATTCGTAACCACACCTCACTTCGTGACAGTAACAAAATGTTTGACCTTGGTGGACTCCACTAACGGGAATGGCTATTCATAGTTTATACCCTTGATTAGCTATTAATAAAAGTGCAGGGACTAAACTTGAAATTCTCACAAAGTATCCCTTATCTGGGTATCTGACGGCGTCAGAATTCACTCTTGACACCGTCACCTCGCATTCTCAGCAATATTAACCTCATATCCATCATTTTCAACACATACCCCACAAACCATATCCAATTGATACTTCACCACCGAGCTTTCAAGATCAAATCCAACATCTTCCGTAGCCGATCTCCACGTGGTAAGTAACTTTTCTTCATCCTTATTTGTTCAATTATCCTTAGGACCCACCAATTTCGAAAACCCCCATCATCCGAAACCCTAACATTGATTCATTCTTAGAACTCGTAATGCCCTTCTATAGGTATTGTGTAACCATAATTAAGGCATTGGGTAGTAGTGATTGATAGGGTTCATGAGTCAATTGCGAAAAAAAAATTCACACCACGAATTTGTTGATCCCCCACCCATGTTTTCTGTAAAAAAGGGTGTGATTGAGCCCAAACGGTCAACTAAATCAACCAATGTGAGTGGTCAACAAGGTCAGACAGCCTAGAGTCAATGCTCCGTGGAATACAGTGTTTCCCCGGGTCGTTATGTCCCGACGAGGCGTGCAAAGGTATCAAAACGGGTTTGTGATCGGGTGAAATTGGACAGAAAGGGGTGTGAATGATTACACTACTAAAATATACAAGAAAATAGCTTAAATAAGCTATATTAACAAGATTGAAAAATTAGAAAACCCAGAAACATTTAAAACTTAAAAATGCCTACATTCAGATTAAAGTTACGTGAATGTACAAAATAAAACGCGAGTTTTTAAGAAATAAAATACCTACAAATATGAAAATTACATTTTTACAATCCTAATAATAAAAGAAAATTTTTGGAAAATTAAAATTAATTTTTACACTATTTATATAATTATTATTAATTAATTGCTAATTACTTATTAATTAACTAATTAAAACTAATTTAAATTACTAAAAATAATAAAATGACTTAGATAATTATGAAAAAATTTATAAAACTAATTAACCATCACAGGAATCCTAAAAAATTATAAAAAAGTCTATATTATATGTTTTTAAACTATTTTACTCATAATTAAACTAAATATTAATTAATTACTAATTAAACTAATTAAATTCTAAAAAATAGAAAATGAACAGTGAAAATTGAGAAATTCATAAAATTATTTTATAACATATAAAAGCTAGGAAAAATATAAAAACTAGGTATTACTTTATAAAAACTAATTTTGCTATTTAATACTTAAATATTAGTTAATTATTACTTAAACTATATTTAATTCTAATAAATACTAAATGACAAGAGAAAAATCTAGAAAAATTCCTAAAAATACTTTAATATAAAAGAAAATTAAGAAAAATATAAAAATACAAATTACTTAATAAAAAGGAAAATTAAAAAGATAAATAATATTAAATAGAAGTTATCACTTAAATTAAAATTTGATTTTTCTGGATTCTTAACTTACAAAACTATTTGTACACTGATTTAAGGCAACTTTAATAAAAACAAGTAATTTAAAACTTGAAAATAAGCAGATTGGAGCTTATTGAGCTTAACAGCTTGTATTTTGGCTTAAATTGGAATTTAAGCTCAAACAAGCTACACAAAGGAATACAAAGGTAAAACAAAGTATAAACAAGTGAAAAGGACTGGAAACAAGCAAAATGGATAGGACATAAGCACTGATAAGCTATGATTAAGCAAATAAGCACTTATAATCACCACAGTCAACCACTTAGGCCTGCAATCAACTTTAAGGGCTAAATAAGCTTATGAGATAAGCTAATAAGCACAAATAAATGACTAAAGTAGCAAGCTGAGTTGGTGGACTTTCCAAAAAGCCTCAGCTCACCCTCTGGGACCCACTATTGAAGGTAGGGGAGGGCATGGAAATTTGATACAAAATCTGAGTGCTCAGCATGCACTCAGAATGGGACAAACAAAATGGAGCATGCAGCCCTATGAAATAAGCTCTAATCTAGAAAATAAGCACTGTTGCTTAAAGCTTGGCTTATTGGCTTTCCAATAAGCCAAGATTCAGGGTGTGGGGCCCAATATGGAAGCCAGGAGATGCAATTGAAAATTGGTGTTTTGATCAAGGTCTGTGGTGCAGGGCAACCCTTTGCCCTGCAGGCTACTTTAAGCAGTGAAATAAGCTGTAAATAAAAATCACAAAAATAAAACAATTATGGGATTCCAAAGATAAGCTGGTAGGTTACAACATATAAAAAGCTCAGGGTCTGAATCCAACTACAAAAATCTAAACAATTCCCACAAAAAGTGGGAATTCTGCCTAGGGGCCAAATTTAACTTTTTGAGTAAACACTAAGGATTGACTTATATGGATTTTGATTGAGCTCAATTGACTGAAAATGTGTTAATAAGCTAACATGAAGCTAAAATAAGCTAATCTAACTACTTATAAGTTGAAATGGTGAGATTAAATCTCCTAACCCCCTAACAGTGCACACAAATGATGGATCAAAAGGTTATTTTGACTATTTGAGGTTAAACCTGCAAATCTATTGTTGACTTATCCTACTACAAACTAAAGTGATCAAAAGTAACAATAATCAACAAGTAAACCACCCTGGATCACTGAGGAACCCTCTGAACCAAACACCCCTTAATACCTTTTAAGATATGATTTTCATAACATGTTACTGATTTGGGTCATGAAACTGAGTCACAGAGGCATATGAAGATAGAAAAAGTTCAGTTAAACTCAAGAACAACAACATTAACATCCAATACTCATGAATCCTTATTTAAACTAAAGTGGCAGTGGGATCCAAAAAACTTGAGCAACCATAGATTATATGAACAACTGAGAACAATATGACATCAAAGCATTCCATTATACTTGAATAATCATGAAAACACAGATAACACAGGTAAGAGCTATGTAAACAGTAAATGGTAAAAAGTACAAGTGGATGTTTACCAATGATCCACACAGAGAATTGAGATACTAGGGACAAAAATCATAATCCTAAGACTCCCCAAGGAGATCTAAAACCAAGGGAAATCAAGGATTTACCCTGCTTCTTTCTTCTTTCTTCTCATAAACTGATTTTTTGATTTATTATCTATTTTTCTAGTAATTTTTGAGATTTTGTAAAATAACTGAGCTAAACTAATTTAGATGCTGTGAAAGCTTTGAAAAACTTATAATTGAGCTTAATTGAGTTGAAATGAACACTAACCAACAACTTGTGAAAACATTTAAATTAACATGGAATTTTCACTGAATTGGCATAAACTGATTCAAACAAGGAATTCTGAAATTATCATTAATGGAACTTAAGATTACACTAAAAATGTGGATTACAATTCTTTTAAACTAAAAATTATAACTAGAAATGAACTTATACTAAAAAACGACATTAAATCTACACTACTTGACTATATTAACTCCCCTCAGCTTCTTTCTCTCTTTCTCTTCATATAGTGGACTGAGGGTGGGTTTCTCCTTTATTCCCATCAAATTCTGACCCTCGGATTAGCTTGTAGTGATCTAGGCCATTTAAAATGGATTTGGCGAGAAAAAGGGTAAAATGCATGTGGAAAACTAGAAGGGGGGGTTGAATAGTTTTCCCCTCTTTTTCATTTTATAAAAACTTTGTTTCAAAATGTTGATTCGAATTTATTCAATTGTTTGTTTGGAAAACCTTTAATTAGAGTTTAGTATGAAAACACCATATAATCAATATGATCAATTATATACGTAAGCTTTTGGAAAAACTTAGTTTTATGAATGGAGCTTTGGTCAGTCTTTGTGTGAATACGTTTTCCTTTTAAAATCTTAAAACGTTTTGTATCAAATTATCTATGAAGTTAAAGTTAATATGAGAAGTGTGAATAATAATCTATTTGACCATATCATATAATTATACACACAATCACAATATTAACTTCTATGTACAACACAATCAATCATCACAACTATATAAGCAACAACTAAGACATATAGGCAAGCATAGATGTAAAGCGATAAATGCAAGAATAAATGAAAAGAGATAAGAGAAAGGAAATGCAAACCGGACACGATGATTTATAGTGGTTCAGCTACAAGGACACCTTCCTTGCCCTACTCCACTCCCCGAGTCACTTACTCGAGAGTTTTCTTCACAACTAAACAAGCTCCCTTTTGGCGGAGAAAACCGTACATAACTTTTGCTTACACCATTTAACGACACTAAGCTAAATGTTGAATTCTAATAGTAGCTAGAACCAATCTCACAACACTACTTCGATCACTACACAACTTCTACACGACTTCACGACTTCACGACTTCTTCATGGCTTCTCGACTTCACGACTTCTTCATGGCTTCACGACTTCACGACTTCTTCACTACTTCACAACTTCTTCTATACTCCACTACATATTCACACATCTACTTCTTCACAACTTCATGACTTCTCCACACTACTACTTCTTCCCACTACTTCTTACTCACTTATAAACTCACTACTAAGTAAGATCATCTTGATCTACTTATTACATATACATAACTCACAACATTACATAAACACTAACTAGATCCTAATACATCTTTGGCTTTATGATAGGGAGGATTCTTCTCTTGCACTTTGAGTGGTAAAGGATTGGATCACTTGAAACAAAGACTTATAATCTTATGATCAAAGGATTTAGAAGGATGTTTTGAAGGGATTGGGACTGAAAATTTTCGTGCAAAAGGTAAGAAAAATCTGTGGAATGAACCAGTATTTATAAGGGAAAAAATATTGTTTAGGAGCGTGGGCAGTCCCCTTAATTGTGTGGCCGGTCCCCTTAATTTACTAGTCGGTCCCCTTAATTAATTAAGGGGGCCGCCTAATAAAAAAATATTTTTTCTTCAGAATTTTTGTCTTTTTGTGGGGAAGGTTTTTCTTGAAGAATATGGCCGTTTTTTGGGTAGAAATTTGAATTCAAAATATTTATTTTGAATAAAACATTTCTTATAAATACAAAAAATATTTTGTATAAGTTTAAAAATGTTTGTCCCACTTTATAAAAAATGTAAGGTTTGTAAAGATAAAAATTCCTTTGATCATAAAATGTATTAGACATTTGTTTGTACATACCTTAAGTGATTGTTGAGACAAACTCGAGACGTTGAGATGTCGAGGCTTGTTGACGTAAGAATGCATAGATAAATTGTGATCACAAGTAACTTAAGCACTTTACGTTATATATTGTAACTTACATCTTTGTCATCATCAAAACATGAAGAGAATGTTTAGATTAAATATCGTAATATTCATGCCAACAATCTCCCCCTTTTTGATGATGACAAACTATGTAAACTATAACTCATAGTAAAATGTATAAGTTACTTGTTTACACTTCTTCTCCCCCTTTTGTCGAAGCAAAAAGGTGGACTCTAAGACGAGACTTTAACTAAGCTTGAACCCTTGAGAAAGAATGTAAAAGGCGAGCTTGCATCATCGTAAGTGAAGCCTTGATCCTATCAACCTTAATGCTCCCCCTTGGTGTATGCTCCCCCTTGGTGTATACTCCCCCTTGGTGTATGCTCAAAACTTGTTTTGGCTACCAAAGAATCGAGCGATGAAGTAATCCTTCAAAACAAAGTTAGTAGACAAGTGCAAATATATATAATGATGATGATAGGTATATGCATGATACTAATAGGGGAACAATATATGGACGTAATAGGTATATGCACGAAAAATATGACACATGCAATTATTTTTTTAAAAACAACAACCTAACTCCCAAAAAAATTACCATGACCAAAGCTTAAGACATGATAATGATTAGAACCTAATGCAAAGATTCTACCGACGTATTTTGGCAAAAGATGCCAAAATATATATTCTAAAAGAGTTAGAAAAAAAAATGAAGATGATAATGACGCGTTCTTTTAAAGACGTAGAAAAATGAAGAAGGATGAGCGTGAATGAAAAGGGAAGGTAATGACAAAAGGTTGACAAATATGGTTTAGATTAATATATCGTTTGACAATGGTGGATGATTGGGAATCATGGGATTTTTAGGTGTTTTGTTGGTTGACGACCGAAGATGGATATGTAAATGAGGTGGTGATGACATGACAACACTTGAAGCTTGAATATCTTCTTTGTGTTCTTCACTTGCTAGGAAGTGGAAAAGATGCATTTCATGAAGAAATTCACTTGACTTTTAGGGATTAAAGTTTTGGTGGTGATGATGCACTTAGTAGAATGTAGGGAATGGTTACATTGTGGAATCTTCTAGTGAAGATGGGAAATGAGGGTCAAGTGGAGATGACTAGGTGGAAGCGAAAGAGTGATGATACTCTTGATGGATTAATGGAGGTATATGTTTGGGTGCATGAGTGTTGGAGAGTTTAGAGGTGTAGAGCTAGGAGCGGAAGAGGTTTATTGAGGTTTTGGATGTTGTTCAAGCGAGGGTTTTGGATGAGAACTAGCGAGAAGATACTCAATCCAAGTGAAGTGTTCCTTCGATGAAATGGTTTGTTTTTGGGGAAAGATGCAACAAGGAAAATTGTTGACATGTTTTACAACTTGTTTCAAGTTGTGGGGTGATGAAGGAGAGCTAGAGGGAAGTTATTCCAAGTTGCATTGAGCAAGGTGTAAGGCAAGAAGAGCACTAATGCTCATAGGCTTCCTTGAGTTCTTCAATGAACTTCAAGTGTTTGGAGAAAGGTGATGATGGTGGATTGTGGTTTTAATTAGGGATGGATGGAAGATAGGCTTCATGAGTGGATGGTGTTTTTTTATTATTATTATTATTATTTATTTATTTTTATTATTATTTTTTTTGTGTTGAATGAGCATCAAGTGAAGCATTGGTGATGAGGTTTGGATTGTTGTTTTGGGATTGTGCATGCTCATCATGAGAAGAAGCATTGGTGGAACCAAGCATGGGTGTTAGGCTTTGTTTGTGAAATAGGTTATTTGTATGAGCATAAGATTTGGGTATTGGTTGATTTGGAACAACATCACTTGAGCTTTGACAAGAGTCAAATTTTCTCCTCCAAATGGGTTTTACGGAGATCTTAGCAACTCTTGAGAGTTAAGATCTTGGGTTGTTGGGGGATGACATGTTTGGTTGGATGATCATTAAGGATGAAGGAGATGTATTTATAGTGTAGGAAAGATGTGGTTTAGGAAGGTAAATTTTGAGGGCATGGAAATGGTGGATGACTCGAGATTGGTAGTATAAAGGATGATTCGGTTTTTCATTTCACATGGGTGGTTTGAGGATGTACTAAAGAAGGGTTATGAGGTTTGAGTGTAAGGCAGAAGAATATATGTGAGTGAGTGTGTTTTCCCTTCCCATTAAATTCGTGCTCATCCGGACATAGAGTTAAGCATGTAAAGGCATATAATCAAATCACATAGGAGCAAATAAACATCTAGAAACAACATATATGCGATATGCCATAAATCTAGAAATGAAATAATCTAATGAGAAGCAAAGTTCATAAAAGTAAACTAGCGTTAGGTATATATAGGAAGAGCAATTTAATCAAGTTGGAGAATGAGTATGAGACTATTACTAGTGGTGCTCAATTCAGGCTAAACACGACCATTTTTACGGGCTACACACACCCAACTTCTCACATAGAAGCAATTCAACCGTTAGGTTAAATTGAATTTCTAGTCAATAGATTATCCAGTAGTCATTCTCTTTTTAGAAGAAATTGAGTTCCTAAATTTACCTATCGAAGATTACCAAACATGAAGTTTGCTTGATTCACTAATACTTGGCTTAATGTGACTCAAACATCATGTTTTTATGAAGGTAAATCTAGATGATATATTTTATTCAAGATCCTAATAGAGACGTGTTGAATATTTAGATAAGAGTAAACAAAAAGTTTTAATCTTTTCTTCATGATTTACCGGTTGTTTGGTTTTGATGACATATTACTTGATTTAATAACTGTGCTAGACTTAAGAGTGCACCTTAGCATCTCTTGTGAAGTGAATCTCATTAAGATTATTTATCTTAAATGAGTTTGTGATTCTCAAATAATATCAAAACTAGACATTAATATATTTTTAAACAAATATTATTTTCTATGATTTTTGCCAATGTTATATATCATACTTTAACAAGTATTTGAAAAAATAAATTTTACTTGTTTATGGATTGTGACAAGTTATTTTTCAATTCTAATAACTTATATTATTTCAAAAAAAAATTGTAGTGCATTATCTTGTAACAAAACCATTCATGCTACAAAGAAAATGAAATATATAGAATATATAGTGTGTATTATTCTTAAATATGTATTTTATCTTGTGGTGATAATTTTAAGTAGTGTGAGCAAAGTTTACATATGTTGTT
Source organism: Artemisia argyi (assembly GCA_030686995.1). Lineage (NCBI taxonomy): Eukaryota > Viridiplantae > Streptophyta > Magnoliopsida > Asterales > Asteraceae > Artemisia > Artemisia argyi. The sequence continues at coordinate 212,274,350 of CM060702.1, read as the reverse complement.
AGTTTGCTCATGTTTGGTTTTTCGGATATGACACATTTATCCATTGCATTACAATGTAAATTGCTTGAATATTTCGGATGAAACATCCAAGTCGTCAATCCTACTTCATTGTATATTTTATAAATTTGTTTAAAATGTTATTCTAATATTTGGAACACAATTATTGGACAAGTAGATAATATGACATTATCAACACAAGTGTGAGTTATGATCCAATGCATACTCTTTTCATCTACAAAGGATGTAACTAAGTTCATATCAATCTAGTGTGATTGAGTATGTAGATTCAAGACTATATCTTTTCTTGTAATTTAATATAATCTTGAAGCTAAACAAATAGCAATCCAATTTCTTGTCCACACTCAAAAATGTGTCAATTAGATTTGATAAATATATCAACCATAATTTAAATAATGAATTGATATAATATCAAGATCTTTCTTGACCCTCACGGACACTCATTTGAAATAAATAAACATTTTGATAGTGTGTTCCATTAATCCTAAGATTATTTATTAGTGAATGATTGAAAGTTGACTTATTATTTCATGATTGTTATATGTTTTGTTTTTGTGAAAGACTCTTCATTATTACTTATTATGAACACACTTAGATTTTGAAAATACTTTTTCTTTTATATAACTATTAATGTTTTACAATGATTCAATTTCTCTTATTAAACATCTTAAGGTAAAACAAGCTAATTTGTAGAAAATATTTAAGTGTGTTGTGAAGAATAGATTAAATTGTTTGAAATGTTTAGGTGACTAGATTGAACTCATTTACAAGATGTTTGAGTAACATTAAGCCATCTATACCTATATGCAATGCAAGCATATTATAACAATCCTAACGCAAGAAATCTAGCATAAGATCTAGTTAAGTATAAATCGGAAAACTAGCTATAAACTAATAGGGCACATATGCATAGATATACACATAGCTAAACTTCAAATAGCAACAATCATTTAATATATTCAATTAAGAAAATAAAATCACAAAGAAGTTCACATAACACATAAAACACTTGTCGTCGTTTTGTGTATTATATACACCAATGTTTACTTAGCTCGAATTTATTTGAAAATAAAATAGTTTCCTCCCCATTCTATAATTTAATTAAGATCAATATTTTGAAAACATAAATACTTAATTTTTCAAAAGTATATCAACTAGGAATGCCCGACTTGAAGGAAAAGGTAAAACAAAATTTTTACGTTAAAACGAAACACAACGTTTTGACCACCGTATAGTATTTAGACTTTCTTACTTATTTAAGTTTGTAATGGTTACTTGTAAGTATTTTTAAATGAAAGTAGACTCAATTACCTTTAAAACGCCGGGTGGCACGACTTCTACGGAGTTACGGTTAATTTTATATAATTTTTCAAAGTTTTCGAAAAACTGTCGAACAGACAGGCGGACCCCTTAAATAATTAAGGGGACCGCCCAGTATTTAAGGGGGCCGCCCAGATAATTAAGGGGGCCGCCCATCTGGTACTCAAAATTTCATTTTTTGTAAAAAAATTGTTTTCTGACTTTTCGGAAAGGTGTGTAACTTTCTGATTTTGATACCGAACATATAACACTTATTTTAAGCATAATATTCTTTCGAGCTAGTATAATTAGTGTATATATCATCAAAACTAATACAAGTTAATCAACAAAACACTTTTCATATTTAATCCTCCTTAATGGGTAATTTGATACATGGATCGTACTCAATTTTTAAAACCATTTGTTTTGAAAATTTGAGCAACCTGGCTCTGATACCAATTGTGGAAAACTAGAAGGGGGGGTTGAATAGTTTTCCCCTCTTTTTCATTTTATAAAAACTTTGTTTTAAAATGTTGATTCGAATTTATTCAATTGTTTGTTTGGAAAACCTTTAATTAGAGTTTAGTATGAAAACACCATATAATCAATATGATCAATTATATACGCAAGCTTTTGGAAAAACTTAGTTTTATGAATGGAGCTTTGGTCGGTCTTTGTGTGAATACGTTTTCCTTTTAAAATCTTAAAACGTTTTGTATCAAATTATCTATGAAGTTAAAGTTAATATGAGAAGTGTGAATAATAATCTATTTGACCATATCATATAATTATACACACAATCACAATATTAACTTCTATGTACAACACAATCAATCATCACAACTATATAAGCAACAACTAAGACATATAGGCAAGCATAGATGTAAAGCGATAAATGCAAGAATAAATGAAAAGAGATAAGAGAAAGGAAATGCAAACCGGACACGATGATTTATAGTGGTTCGGATACAAGGACACCTTCCTTGCCCTACTCCACTCCCCGAGTCACCTACTCGAGAGTTTTCTTCACAACTAAACAAGCTCCCTTTTGGCGAAGAAAATCGTACACAACTTTTGCTTACACCATTTAACGACACTAAGCTAAATGTCGAGTTCTAAAAGTAGCTAGAACCAATCTCACAACACTACTTCGATCACTACACAACTTCTACACGACTTCACGACTTCTTCATGGCTTCACGACTTCACGACTCACAACTTCTTCTATACTCCACTACATATTCACACATCTACTTCTTCACAACTTCATGACTTCTCCACACTACTACTTCTTCCCACTACTTCTTACTCACTCATAAACTCACTACTAAGTTAGATCATCTTGATCTACTTATTACATATACATAACTCACAACATTACATAAACACTAACTAGATCCTAATACATCTTTGGCTTTATGATAGGGAGGATTCTTCTCTTGCACTTTGAGTGGTAAAGGATTGGATCACTTGAAACAAAGACTTATAATCTTATGATCAAAGGATTTAGAAGGATGTTTTGAAGGGATTGGGACTGAAAATTTTCGTGCAAAAGGTAAGAAAAATCTGTGGAATGAACCAGCATTTATAAGGGAAAAAATACTGTTTGGGAGCGTGGGCGGTCCCTTTAATTGTGTGGCCGGTCCCCTTAATTTACTAGCCGGTCCCCTTAATTAATTAAGGGGGCCGCCTAATAAAAAAAAATTTCTTCAGAATTTTTGTCTTTTTGTGGGGAAGGTTTTTCTTGAAGAATATGGCCGTTTTTTGGGTAGAAATTTGAATTCAAAATATTTATTTTGAATAAAACATTTCTTATAAATACAAAAAATATTTTGTATAAGTTTAAAAATGTTTGTCCCACTTTATAAAAAATGTAAGGTTTGTAAAGATAAAAATTCCTTTGATCATAAAATGTATTAGACATTTGTTTGTACATACCTTAAGTGATTGTTGAGGCAAACTCAAGACGTTGAGATGTCGAGGCTTGTTGACGTAAGAATGCATAGATGAATTGTGATCACAAGTAACTTAAGCACTTTACGTTATATGTTGTAACTTACATCTTTGTCATCATCAAAACATGAAGAGAATGTTTAGATTAAATATCGTAATATTCATACCAACAATGCTAATGGACTGGTAACTTGGAGAGATTTAAGGGTCATTAAATAGAGTTTGTATTATAGTGTTTGGAGAGGAAACAAGTACTGGTGATGTTGACGTGGAGGGATGGGGAGGATTGAGTGTTACAGGGGAGATGCAGTGAACCAAGTGGGAAGGACAAGAGGGTGTTGACCTGTGGTTTGACTGGGGATGTTTTTATTAGTAAAAATGGGGTGGGCTTTGTGTTGGGCTTAGGGGTGTACATGGGTGGATCAGGGAATGGATTGGGTGGATTTGGATTATGGGTTTAATTTTTGGGTTTGTTTGTTGTTTTTAAGCTTAAGAACCAAAAGGACCATTCATGTAAAAGCTGAGAAATGGAGGGGCCTGTTTTTCCATTTTCCCATAATATTCATAAGGTCCAATTTTTTCCAAAATCCAATAATCCAGGGACCATAGAAGTTAAATTTCCATTTTTAGACATCTGGGAACCAAATCTGACAAGTTTCAAAATCTAGGGACTAAACTTACAAATTTTCAAAACTTTTTACCCAAGGATCATTTTTGATAACATTTGACTTTTAAAGGACTTGGGTTGACTTTTCTTTTAAAACAAATGCTCAGGGACTAATTTTGACAAGTTTTGAAAGTTGGGGGACTGAAACTGCCAATTATGCAAACTTTGTTCATTTTTCATCTGTTTTTACTCATTTTGCATCTGAAACATATAAAACATAATTCCTGGAATATTTTCAGTATTTTGATTCATTTTTTAGTGTTTTTAAATGTTTTTGCAGTTCAGATTGACCAAAAATGATGAGTGTTTGAGCACTCATCAGGGTGTTTGGCTCATGGATTTAGAGTTTGAAAATTGATTTTTCCCTCGTAATTGCATGGCTCAACATCTGCTGGGTCTGACGGTGTCAGTCTTTATGGTCTGACGGCGTCAGAAGGGTCTGACAGCTTGACTCCATTGAACTCTTATTCTAATCACTTCCATTCCATTCCATCTTTTTCCAAGAAAATGAGCAAGCGCACCCGACAACACCGAGGGAGTTCTTCAAGATCTCAATGCGTGAACTTGGGTGACACGGTTCATAGTTGGGGCGTGTTTGAGGATAATGCCTCTACGACCAAATATGTTGAATTGCTCTACCACCAGATTGACGCGGGGGGGGGGGGGGGGGGGGCAGTTATTGATTGGGACTTCTTGAGGGCCAAGGGCCTCGAGAATGCTTTTCTTGAAAGGATCCAAACTGATGCATTTACCGGTCCTCAATGGGAAAGGTTATTCAGGATGAGGGAACCAGTTTATAGTGAGTTGGTGCGAGAATTCTTTGCTACTTTTCATTTTGATTTGGCTGACGCTAGGACTGATATGGGTGGTACTACCATTTACTTTAGGCTGTGGGGAGAGCTTAGGACTTGCTCGGTTACAGAGTTTGGTTGGAGATTGGGTTTGTATAGTCAGCATGAGGCAATTTAGGGTGGGTTTATGCAGAGACTGATGGGTGGTGAGATGATGAAGAATGACTTGAGGTGTGCCACGTTTTGGCCGAATATAGGGAATAGGGTGTATACCTCGACTACTAGGGCGGCCTCCATTAGGGATCCTAGGGTTAGGTTAGCCCACAGATGCATCACCTACAGTTTAGTAGGATGCCACGGCTCCACTCACCGCGTCACTGCTTCTGACCTCTTCTACCTATACACCATTTTTTCATAGGATGTGTATTGTAACATCCCGTTCTGGGTGGCGAGTTATCTGAAGACGAGTGTAGGGGAGAAGGATGGTGATAAGATCTATGGGGGGGTGTTTGTGACCCGCCTGGCTCATTCTTATGGGATCCTTGTGCCGGAGATCATGGGATACTTGAGTGATTGTGGTGCATACAGGGTGGTGAAGGCCAAGTCCCTCAAGTAAATGAGTATTGTGATGGAGTTGGGGGACGGGTCTTATGTTTGGTATGATGCAGGGGGAGCGGCGGCTGCTGATGATGATGATGAAGATGATGATGAGGGTGCACCCCAGCAGCAGCAGTATGGGGATTATGAGGTTGGCTCTACAGACTACTACCGGCACATGGGTCGGGGGGATTGGCAGGCTCATCAGGGGGCCTGGATGGGTCAGATGGACACCTGGAGGGCCACTACTGACCAGAGGTTTGAATGGATGTACGATCACACGATCCACCAGATGCAGCATCTATCGACCCGTGATCACATCGAGCCTCACTTGCAGATTGACCCATTCCCCGGTCATGAGCTTGATTATCCACCCTATGGGTACACAGGACATCTCCCTCCTGGTTATGATTACCGCTTTGGTCCCCCTCCTCAGTGATGTTTTTATGGTAGTGTCATGGTGTCTGAACAATTTATCTTTGGTTGTATGATCTGAACAATTCGGTCTGTAATAGTGTAGGATTTGGCCTCTGTTTGCCATTGGATATTTATTACTATTTCCTTCTATGAATTTAGGATTCTCATTTTTGTGGTTGTTTTATTAGTTTTATATGTTTTATTTGTTTGATTTTTATTTATTTGATTTTATTTGTTTCCGTATGCATGTTTTGTTTTTATTGTTGGTAAATCATGTTTCAAAGTAAATTGTGAAAATGTTTTATTTTGTTTTTAACTTCGTCTTAATTACATATAAAGGTATTTTGCAAAAGCTAAGTGAACATGTATATTAGTATTTGTTAGAGTCAAATGCTTGTATCGAGTCATAACGATGTTTTGCAGGATTTTCCAGGAAATAAGGCATAAGTTTTTCCAGAAATTTTCCGGAAACTTAACATGAGATTTTTCCAGGAACATTCTGACGGCGTCGGGAGTTACAACCTGAAGGCGTCAGGTACTAAAATTCTGAAAAATTTTGCGAGTTTTGTTTAAACCGGAGTCTTAAAGTTTTTGTTGATTCTTTAGTTTTATAAACTCTAGTAAATCTGCAAACATTCATTCCACAAGCATTATATCTTAAATAATTTTCTAGGATTTTTATTAGTATATAAAGATTGCCGCCGATTTTACGCGAGGTTTGCCTTGATTGTTTTATCAGGTTTAACAGGTTATATATGACAAGAAGATGATTTATATTTCTGGAGGGAAGCTTTCAACGTTCATTTTCTTGGAGGAAGATCTAACCTTGTTGACACTATCCACACCGAACGAATCAGGGGAGTATTTGTTTTCATTCTTTTACCTACTTTACTTTTACATCCTTTAATTGAACATTGGGGACAATGTTCATCCTAAGTGTAAGGGGAAGGTAAATGATGATACCTTATAGGATACAATTGCACTTGAGTTTGTTTGTTTGATAGTAGGTGTGTAATAAAACTAAGAGAAATATTTGTTAGTGCAATTTTAGCGCCAAATTTAAAATTTTTTACAACATTTAGGAGTGAAGCTTTAGCCTTAACAAGTGTCTCATGGATAGGAGTTGTATTACTAGCACAAAACCGTACTACTTAAAAAAATTTCCACCTAAATATGTGAGGTTCACCTTTAGATTTGATAGGAAAAACATTCATTATTAGTGCTTATGAGTGTACCGGTAGTATTTAGATTCTAGAACTTGCGATAGTGATGCATCCCAAGACCGCTAGTGAGACTACTTTCGTGTAGTAGGATTTACTACATAATAAGAGGAATTAGGATCACCCTTGTGTTTAAACCCATATCATAATTACTTGACCATTTAAGTCATATTACTTGACTAGCGAAGCCAATTAATTTTCCCACACCTTAGCGTTGTACTCATTTTTAGTACACGATACCCCTAGTACACCCCTCCGAGCCTATCTTTGCGTTTCTAACTTTAAGCATCTTACTTAAAGGAAGAATTTTTTTACAATCCACCCAAATGTGCAACCAAATCGCCTTAGCTCTCCTTGTATGCACTCATCTTTAGTGCATTATTGTTATTTGTTAAACCCTTAGTTAATTATCTAATTGATTACATGGTTGCTAAGTCGAGTCATATCTTGTACATATTGTTTTGGGACGATTAGGACTCATGGGTAAAGTACTAGTGTTATGGAGTAATGCGGAAGAACATCAAATTATTACCCCCATATGTGAGTTAATCTTAAAAAGTACTCCAAGTGTTTTGATTATCTTAATTCGAGTCATTAGAGTAGTTTATTGTAAAGTATGTAAAAATTCAAGTGTAAGGGGAATGCAAATTTCCTATGATGTATTATTTTGGATGGTAGGGCAAGAGTGTATGCAAAAAAAAATAGAAAAAGTAAAAGAGAAAAAACATACGGACTACCATCCCGTTTCATTCTATGTTTGTTTTAAGTTTTTGTTATTTTTGATTTATTAGCTTAAGTCGAGTCGAGTCTTGGCTTAGCAACGCCATATTCTACATGTAATTAACCAAGATGATTAACTCGCCACCAGTAAATATTGCCTTTATCCAACAAAACCGTGTTTTTCATATCCCTACACCTAACGTTATAACCCTTTAAAAGACCTCTTTGATAGTTTATCCTAGGTGCTTACGCCAAGTGGTGGAGGTTTGATCCTTTCCCAAGCCTATGGTAATCTATTTGCTATGACAGGTAGTGAGAGATGTTTTCCATTTCTATATTGTGATATATACTCTATTACACCCGAGAGATGTGAGTATCTAAACACTATTTGTGAAGTGCTAGTGTATGACCTCCGTGCTTGTTTTTGGTTTTTAGTGGAACGATTATTTGTTGTAATTACTTTTATATTAGTGTTAAATGACCCCTAACTTGTATTTTGATTAGAATAAAAGCGCATTTGCTTGAGGACAAGCAAATCTCAAGTGTAAGGGAATTTGATAAGGCAAAAAGTGTACCGCTTTTAAGGGGTCATTTAAGACCGAATTCATGATTATTTGATGAATTACTGCCCTAAATCGTTCCTTTTGTCATTTTAGGTACTTTTGAGGAGAAATCTGGAAAAGGAAGCATTTTGGACGTTTTTGGAGCATAAAAGTGAAGAAAATGGCAAAGTCTCAAAATCCTTGCTGGGAACAGTACCTAACGACGTCAAGGCTTCACACATGACGGCGTCAAGAGTGGCAAAAGAGGTGGAAGTGGAAAATATAACGTGACGGCCCAGAACATTTTCGGTGTTATTGACCTGACGGCGTCACCAAGGCCGTCAGGGTCATGTTACAAGTGACGGCCTAGAGTATATTTACATATGAAGGCGTCAAGACTGGATCTAGGCAATACGACTCTTAACTTGGCAGCGAGTTGACGGCGTCAGACCCTACAACGTGACGCCGTCAGGATGTTTTATCTATACATATTTTTCCAATTTTTCATTGTAAAGGGTGAAACATTAGGAGCATAAACCCTAGGTCGAATTTTCATCATATGGTAGGGGTTTCAAACCCTTCTTTCATCCATGTTTGAATAAAGATAAGTCTCCCAATAATCATTCAATATGTCTATGTGTTGTTTGATTCTATCTTATGCTTGTCTTTCTTTTAACATGCTAGGCTAGGTTTTTATTGTGTTTGCTTAGATGTAGTGAAACCTAGATGTTGATTATTGGTTGATTGTTTGCTTATAATTGTTGTGGATGATTGTATTCGATGTTAGGCTTAAGCAAACTGGCAGACTTCCATTGAGACTTCCATTGGTAACTTGCTTGAACGTCTTAAGAAACATGATCGAAGGTGTACTACGATTTTTGGTTGTATTTAATGCGTAAGAGAATTCTAATGATCCCATGTTAGGAGCTTCTAACGGCTCGACATAGGTGTGAAGTAGGATCTTATAGAGTTAGGGAATATTGTACACGGCCCTACGACTGGTATTAAGGAATATAACCCGTCATCCATGCAATTGTAACAAGCTAATCAACCGGTAAAAGATATCTAGGGAGTAATGAAATCTAAGTAAACACAACTTTTCTCATTATTTTTCCACCACATTAGTTTAATTTCATTTCTTTTTATTTTATTTTGATTGCATCTGTAGTTAATTGGGTTAGTTGGCTAGCAACTAATTCTGCCCACTCCTTCAAAACCCAAGATTTTATTTGCTTTCATAAAATATAAAAAATACAAAAAGAATCATCCCTCACGTCTAGACCTAGTTTAGTAGGCTTTCTAATCCTAGCGACACTATTCCTGAGTTGAACGATCAATCCCCCGGTACTTGTCACTATACTATACTATAACGATCAGGTACACTACCTGGCGGGGATTGCAAGCTTCTCAAGATCCCTTGAGAGGTAAAACCTATTGCGAGGGCGCAATCCCGCGTATCAATTATATCATGTCTACCAAATGATATAATGGATTCAGTTATTAACTGTCCTATTGCCAAGAAAACATTGATGGATCTGATTCCTAGCCATGAAGGTCCCTTAGATACCAAGGAAAACAAGGTCATGGACTTGAAACTTGAGTATAATACTTTCAAAGCCAAAGAGCACGAGAGTCTATCTTAGACGTATACCAGATACAAAACCTTGATGAATGAACCTGTCAATGATGGTGTCCCCCTGTCCAAACATGAGATTAACATTGGCTTTGTGAACAGTCTTCCCACAAAATGGCTTAGCTTCAATCGAGGGTAAGAAATGCAAACCATGTCAAGAATCTTGAACTGGCTGAAATTTATGGAAGATATGTTTATAATGATAATCTCATGTCTAAAATGTATCCTGAAAAACAAAAGGCCTTGAACTCAATACCCATATCAACTGCCTTTTATTCAAATGATGTTGTTCAGGATTTTTAGGATGACTCAGAGGATGAAGTGGATGAAAGTAGTTAGGAGTACATCGATGACGTGAATAAGGAATTCCATGAAAGAGCTTTATTAGAAAACTCAAAAAATTTATAAAAAGAAACACTTATTCAATGAAACTAAATCTTTTTCAAATGACTGTTTTAAATTTGGAAAACCTGGCCACATGGCAAAAGACTGCTTTACAAAAACAACCTCACCCTCATATCCATCACAAAGCCAAAATCGTTTTCAAACTAAACTCATCATCTTTAGGCAGTCTTCTCAAACTGAACCAAAAATTCAGAAAGATTGGATGTCTAAGTACAAAAATTTAAAGCAAAACTTGCAATTTGAAAACAAGTTCTTCAAAATCACAACCCTCAACCTCATCACAATCAACTCATGTAAAAAAAAACCAAAACCTTGTTGCTGAAACTTTTGATTAGGATGATGAGGAAGAATCCTCTAATGAAGAAGTTGAACTCAGAGTGTTAATGGCACTTGTTGATGATAAGAAGGTAGCAGTGAGAAAAGAACAAGCAAGAAATGGTCAATGGATCCACATCGCCATGAAAAAAGCAAATACTCTTTTAGCTATGGATGATAATGATGATTGGAAATCCTACTGTGATTATATTAATGTTGACTTGAAATTTGTTGAAGAACAAGGACGAATTTTATTTTCAAAATACAATAATCTTGTATTAGAATTAAGTAAGTGTAGAGAATAGTTAATTGAACTTAAGCAAGCTAAGCTAACTGCACTTGCACTTCAACATCAAAACACTAAAATTCTCAATGAGAATAAAGCCCTGAGAGAAGAGCTTGAAAAAGAAAAAGCCATTAATAAAAAATAGCTCAATAGCTGTGATAGGGTTAATCAGTGTATAAGTGAACAAATCCCTAATCAAAAGAAGAAGATTTTAGGGATAGACCAACTCTCTGAAAGCTCCTCGAAGAGGAAAGAACTGTCATTGTTCTAGCAACATTAACGCATAATGGCCAACTTTAACGACGTGCGCATGTTGATTCATACACCCACTGACCTACCCTTTGACACTGACTTGGCCTTAGCAGAAGAAATTGAATCAGTCACTCGGACACCCTTAACCCCCCTATTGACAAAGATCAGTGGTGCTGAACATATCACCAAATTTGCTGACCACCACCATCCTCACCACCATATTTGCCAGCCACCACCATCTTCACCACCAAATCTGCTAGCCGCCGCCATCCTTACTGCTAATAACAAGTCAAACGACACATATTTGTTAGTTAGTGTGTATGAATATGTGTTTTTGTTGGATTTAATTATTACTTTGCTTTAAAATTATAGTAAGGTAGATGACCTAAATACAAGCCAAAAACTAGTTTGATTTATTGGGTTTTTGGTTTGGATAACAACTATTACTTTCTAGTATTGAGATGTGCTTGTTATATGCTAAAAAAGATGTGTTTTTGTTTTATTGTGTTGAGTTCATTAACTACTTGAGAGAAGATACCGAAAACTAAAGAAAGAAATACGAGGTTGAATAATAAGCAGTGAAAAAGGCCAAAATACCATTACATGTGCGTTACCCATGCCTAAATTAACAATAAGTTAACGATTTTGAAAGCATAGGGACCAGATCAGTAACAAGATCAAACCACAATGATATGATCCGACAAAAAGAAGTGTGAGGATTAAACCCATTAAACCTAACTAAACTCAAGGCAGTGTTGGACGTAACAAGAAAACATATTTGGGGCAAGGAGGTGTAACTGGAAGTCAAAGCAGTAGATGTCAGTGTCAAAAAATAGGTTCATGTTCCTGGCCAAATGTTGCATCAAAGAAGAAGACACTGGTTAAAAGTAAGAAGGTTGAAGCAAATAACCAAGCTCAAGGTCAAACTAATGCTTAATCTCAAAGTCATATGCAAGCAACTGGTGGTCAGTCTGAAAGTCATGCTCATTCATCTGGTGACCAATATGAAAGCCATGTTGAAGAAAATCCAGTTCCATTTAATTCTCAATGTCATCGTGTAGTTCAAGCAAATTTGTCCAGTCTCAGTCTGGAAGTCAAGTGGATGCTGGTTCTGCTTCTTCTGGTGTGACTTCAAAACCATTGTGGACTAGGAAAAAGATTTTGGCAGCAAGAATGGCCTCACCATAGGTCATAAGAACAATACTTTTCATCTAATATGTAATTAATAGACAATATTTGCTCTCTTTAAACAATGTGTGTTTCTGTACTTTGTAGATTAACAAATTTTATGCATTTGGAAATATATCCATTTGCATTATCTATGAAATCATCTCATGTTAGTCTATGGGATAATAAGTTTTAAATGTATTCATTTGCCTACTTAATTTCACTTTACCCATTTCTACAGAGTGTTACAAGTTCATAGTCATAATAATTGTTGACTTTTAGAAAGTTAATTAACTTCATTACACATGAAAATTGACTATTCAATAGTCAAATACCAACATTCAACAATATACATAGTGTTGCAAGTTCATAGTCAATTGCAGATGTTGTAGTTTCAGTTGGTATGTCAAATAGATTTCTGTTTACGTATGGTATGTAAATCGGCTTAGAGATGGGATGGGAATGGTTTTGTTGTTTTGTTTTTCTGTGTTGAACGGTAAGGACCCTATGAGACTGATATAGATTAAGAAGCTCAAGTAACACTTAAACAAGAACCATGTTGCACTGCTGTGAGGCAGTAATTGCCCAAGTGTGTGAAAACTTATGTGATTATGTGTGTTGCTTTCATTTTATAGAGAGGCTTTGTAGGGTTTAGAGATAAACCCTTTGAGGATGATCAACAGCTGCTAGAGAGCCAAGTGTCGATCATCTAGGAGCAGACAAGGAGGACAGATGTCATGCGTCCTTTAGCTTGTACAGGAGAGTACTCTGCTAATAATGTCTAAAAACGTTATTTTTATCTTTCGATATCTCTACGTTTTGGTGATAACAAATGTGAAAACATTTTACGTCAAAGTTAACATAAACAAGTTTTTAATCGAAATATCCGATTTCTACGCAAATCACTCTAGATATGAACAAACAAGTGATTACTTGACAAAAACGGGAGCGTTTTTGTCTGGCACGGTACTACAGTACCACTAAATTTAGTGGTACCGTGTGATATTTAGTGGTGCCGTCCCCCATAACGGTCAAATTTTTATTTCCTATAAATACCACCTCACGACTCAGTTTTTTATCTTCCTTTTTCACACAAAACTTTCTGTATTCCATCCTCCTTTTCTAGTTATACTTCTTAGATTATTAGTTAGTCTTCTTTTGTTTAAAGAGTGATTCTTTCATCCAACCAAAGATCACCTACATTCTTCTACTAGTCAATAGAAGAACACAAGGTGTCAAGAAGACACAAAGTGTTAGAGTCTTTGTGTAATGCACTTGCGTTACCTATTATTTGCTTGATTGTATCTTGAAATACATCAAGTGTTGTAATCTTGCATAAGCTATCTTGAGTGGATCATTGTGATCGTGTTGAGATCTTGGGGATCTCTTGTAGCTAGTGTGTTAGAGTATTGATCAAGTATATCAAGGTAGATTGAGTTGATTGTGAGGATCGTGTTGATCGTATGAAAGGTTAGGGTCGTGTTGATCATGTGAAAGGTTAGGATCGTGTAAATCGTGTGAGAAGTTTGGATCGTGGTAGATTGGTACTAGCTAAGCTTAGTACTCGACATCTAGCTTAGTGTCAGAAAATAAATTAAGCGATGTTGTACGGTTTTCTCCGCCTGAAGGGAGGTTGTTGACATAGTGCTTATAACTCTCGAGTTAGGTACTCGGGGAGTGGAGTAGGGCGAAGAAGAGCTTCGTGACCGAACCAATATAAATCACTTGTATCGGTTTGATCTTTCCATTTTTATCTCTTTATTTATTTCTATTGCTAGTTAGTGTTAGATTAAGGTTGTGTTCATATTGGTGTTGGTTGATTTCATCTACATACGAATCAAAGTTTTTCACAAAGTAAATATTTATAACAAACAAAAAAATTGCTAAACTATTCAACCCCCTTTCTAGTTTCCCACACCCACTGTGCTATGTTAGACTCGTACATCTTAACTGTCAGTGATAGTTGTAACAGTTTTCTCATTGCACATGTACTATGTCGCTTAGGAAGAGTTTCTAGGCCTAGTTCAGCCTGGGCTTATGATGTTTTAGTCAACGTTGACTTCGCGAACTGTTTGGTGTTTTGGGCTTGATCTGAGCATATGATTAGTGGGCGTGGGCCATTAATAATGATACGCTATCAAGTCCCCCCAATCTAGTATTATGCCATGTACAAATGAGATGATGCTGTACTTTTGAAGTGCCCAGTCCTATGCCAAGCCTGCATTAAATGCTTGCTTGGGAAATGTAGAAAATATCCCATTTTGTTGGGTCAGACCTGTCGATTCGACTGTGCTTGTCGTCATCCTGAGACTGGGTGCACGCACGTCTTGTTAGGTCGTAAGTAGTACGCGCTTGGATTGTGCTTGCTGGCCTAATAGGTTGTTGCCACTTGTTTTCCATTAGCGGTTATCTTTCGTCTCCTATAAATAGGGCGTGAGGGATGGGGAGTTACACTTTTTCAAACTTCCCATTTTTAAAAAACCACTCAAGTTCTTTGAAACCACTGGAGGTCTTCATTCTTTTGAGATTGTGTTCTTTCTTCAAGCTTTTTTCTAGAAGAAAATGGCGAGGTGAGGTTAGTTTGCTTTCTTGTTCCTGCCTTCTTCTTTGAGTACCAGTGTTTACTATCGCAATATATGGGGGTAAATGTCACTAGACTCCTCTGGTCAATTCGTCTAGCCTATGATACATAGATTCCTATTCCATCTTTTGATCAACAGAGTCATGGGTAACCTATGCTCAGTCATTACGTACCAGCTACAATCTAGACCTATTCTTACAAAACCCGACATCTCTAAAGAGTTGATACTAGTCAACCAAAACTAAGTCTTCCTACATAAGCCATACCATCATAAAACCAAAAAAAAAAAAAAAAAAAAAAAAAAAAAAGTTTTATAAACCTAGGAGATAAACCATACAAAAACAAATATGATCACAATCCAAGAGAATACACAAAAGTTCTTCAACCGACAAACTTTATCATTCTCAAGAAGGAGATCAGCTAGGCAGTCTTTGCGAGCAGCCTCGTGCTCGTTAGACGAGGTTACCGCTAACTCTGTCTCAGCAATGAGGTCGGCTTGACATTGTTGTAATGCCGCCTCAAGCTACTCTATGTTCCTCTGCAATAAGGTTATCACAACCCTGGCTCTTGGTGACATGGGTGGATCATACCACCCTATGAACAGACATGTAGAAGCCTAAACATGAAAATAAAAAGTTAGCAACTAGACTTTGAAGCTTAAACTGAAACTAAAACCACAATTGTTAGTGTTTAAACTTAAACTGTATAATTAAACCACCATTAAACTATTGACCACCATTAAACTATAAACAAAACCTTTAAACTTAAACCACTACTACCTCCGTCCCAATTTATTAGTCCAGTTTTGACTTTTTGAGTCTTTCTTTGTCAACTTTGACCATAAATATTCTTATTTGTGTTATATAATACTTAATGAAAATTATACAAATTAAAAATACACTTAAAACTCAATCTATTTATATATTTTGCATCAAACATTAAATAATACAAACATATATATTTAAGGTCAAACTTAACAAAGAAAGACTTTGAAAATTAAAAGTGGACAAATAAATTGGGACGAAGGGAGTATTAAACTTGAAACTGAAACTGATAGTTAAACCTGTCTTGAATATGCATAGAAGCGCTGTCCAGGGTTCACATTGTTCCAACAAGTTCTAACCACAGCCCGTCTGTTACAAGAACAACACACCATTTTCAGATTTGAAGATGAGAAGTTAAAGAAGATAAGATTTTAGGTGAGAGAGGAGAGTTTAGGGATGAGTTGTGACAAAATGGGGTAATTATTAATAGGCGAGAAACATTGTAGCAATGTCAGGAGTTAGATAAACGCGTATACTATTTTACTCGGTTTAATAATTTATGAAATGACCGTTATGCCCTCGGACTAAAAACAAAAGCATAAGGAAAATAATGGTGTTGACCGACGGATAACGGGTCAAGGGACTCAGCATGATTGAAAAACTTGAAAAAGGGACTCATGATGATGAAAATGCCAATGTACGACCCCTGGTGATGTTTTTTTTAACAAGTTTAGGGACGAACGGTGTATTTTACTCTAAAATAAATGAGCGTTTATAATAAACCGATAAATATTACTCATACTTAGGTGTGATAAAAAGAAGTAAGTCAGTAACTAACTACTTTAGCACTCACGGTGCATTTAGCTTTTGAAAGACTTTTTATCTAATACAGAGTATGTCACATTTTCGCTATTATCATAATATATACTGAAGTGCAAAAGGTTTTTTCTAAAGCTTTTATCTTATATTTTTATTAAATTAAATATATCTAGATGGGTGTGAGGACGACATTTACTTAAATCAATAAAAACAACAATACATAATCTCGTCAGAGCGAGGTATAAGAGATATGAAATGTAGACAGTCATATCCTTACCCAACAGTAAAAGGAACGCTTTCAGATCATTTACTCAAATCATTTTTTTAAAACATTAGGAAGCTCAAATCATTACTAAAAAAAGCTTTTAGATGCTAAAAACCTTTTGCAATGTCTAATTAAAGGTGGGGAAAAAAAGTTTCTTTATCATGCTAGGGGGAAAAAAGTCTTTTTGTGGATAACATAAAAAAAAAAGAAAAAAAAAAAAAAAAAAAAAAATATATATATATATATATATATATATATATATATATATATATATATATATATATATATATATTAACCGCCATAGTGAAATAAAAAAAGAAGCGCGTGGGAGTTATAAAAAGAAGAAGCCCAACACCAACATAAAACACCTCTTTAAAAAAAAAGCCTTTACGAAAACTTCGGATCAACTCTCTCAATCGCCCCCAATTTCCCTAAACCCTAATTCCCCCAAATTATTATTATTATATTTTTATTTCCTTTTATTTTTAATTAAAAAAAAAAAAAAACATTTTAATTTTCGTTTTTTCCCCTCTTTCGTTCACCTCCATAAACCCTAATTCTCTGTTTTCCCCCAAATTAAACCCTTCCTTTTTATACCAGATCTGCTTTCTTTCCCTCCAATTAAACGGTTTTTCTTTCTAGGGTTTTCATTTCACAATTCAACCCTTCAATTTCATTCCTATACGGTTTAATTTCGTATCTAGGGTTTTAATCTTTCAATTCAACGGCTCAATTTCATTTATAGGGTTCAATTTTCCGTTAATTTTTGTTATTAGGGTTTTAATTTCACAATTCAAATTTGTTTTTATGGTTTAAATTTCATAAATTTACCGTTAATTTTTGTTATTTGGGTTTTAATTAATCGGTTCAATTTTGTTTTTAGGGTTTCAATTTCATTAATTTACCGTTAAATTCTGTTTCTAGGGTTTTGAATTTGAATCTTGACGGTTTAATTTTGTTTCTAGGGTTTCAATTTTGAATCTTTAGGGTTTCAATTTTGTTTCTAGGGTTTGAATTCGTGAAATTTCTCAATTTCCCCAAATTCAAGAAACCCTAATTTCAATAAAGTTTGGGTTTTTATTCGTTTTTTTAATCCCAATAAATAAAAGTTTCAATCTTTATAAAATTTTTATAAATCTTTGATTGGTTTTTGGTATATGTGTGTATGTATGGATTCAGAAGTATTAATAGATGCTGATAAAATCAACAAACAAAAAAGCACGTGCGTTAATCTAGTCTACATCCGCAGACCCAAAAAACCCAAAACCACCACCCCTGTCGATCCCGTGGTGATCGAACCAGTAACCGATAACGAAAACGGTATCGTTTTATTAAAACAACAAGAGGAAAACGTTGTATCTCCGGTGACCGAATTGGTGATTGAACCAGCGAACGGCAACCATGAAACCCTATTAAGTGATACTAATAACCCATCATCATCTGGTCAAAGTCAACATCACGAAAACGGTGTCGTTTTATTGAAACAACATCAACAAGAGCCACTTGTGAGTTTGTTAGATGATAGGGTAAAGATTTGTTTACGCGGGTCGACTGCGAAACCCGAAATTAATGATTTGAAAGGGAGGTTGGAACAAGAGCTGGAACAGGTCAGAATTTTGTATCAGAAGCTCGAAAATAAAGAAAATGAGATTGAAATGGCACGTCAGCAGGAAATTCAGCAACAGCAACAGAGGGTTATGGTGGACCCTGCTCCTGTTGTTTATAATCATCATCATCATAATCTTGATCATGTTTATCAGCAACAGCAACCAACTCAGCATTCGCCAACACTGTTACAATATCATACTCCTCCTGTTACTACTTTCGATAGGCGTTCGTTTAGCCGTGTTAGTTCTGATACCGGCAGGTTTCGCCATTTGACTGTTTCTGTTACTGATAACGACTATTTTGAGAAAGAGAAGAGGACGCCGAAAGCAAACCATCTGTACCCGAATTCTGATTTTTTGCTAGCGAAAGACCGGTTACCGCCCGAGAGTAACAAACGGCCGAAACCGAGCACGGGTTTAGAAAGGCATAAGAATCAGGTGTTTAGAAGCTGTAGTAATTTGCTGCAGAGGTTGATGAAGCATAAACATGGGTGGGTGTTTAATGAGCCTGTTAACGCCAAGCTTTTGGGTTTGCATGATTATCATGACTTTATTAAGCGACCCATGGATTTAGGTACCATTAAGAGCCGGTTAGCGCAGAATTTCTATAAGGTTCCTGGTGAGTTTGCAGAGGATGTTAGATTGACGTTTACTAATGCGATGACTTATAATCCTAGAGGACATGATGTTTATGTTATGGCTGAACAGTTGTCAAATATATTTGAAGAAAAGTGGGGTGTGATCGAGTCTGATTGGAATTATGGGCCGGTTCAGCATCATAACCATCATCATAATCATAGTCAGAATTATGTTAATAATCATAGTCAGAATCATGGTTATAATCATAGTCAGAATCCTGGTTATAATCTTAATCAGAATCATGGTTATAATCATAGTTTTATGAACCCAGTACGGACCCTTGATAGATCACAGTCCGTTATAATACCAAAACCCATGACTTATACACCTACCGTGAGGACACCTGTACCTAAGAAACCGAAAGCGCGGGATCCAAATAAACGGGATATGACCTTTGAAGAGAAACAGAAGCTTAGTGCAAATCTTCAGAGTTTGCCTTCGGAAAAGCTTGATAGTATTGTTCAGATTATTAAGAAGAGTAATACACTATCACAAAACGATGAGGAGATTGAAGTTGATATTGATAGTGTTGATGTGGAGACGTTATGGGAACTTGATCGGTTTGTTATGAATTATAGGAAGAATTTGAGTAAGGTTAAAAGGCGAGCTGAAATTCAACAAGAGCGAGCATTAGCTGGAAATAACATGGTACAGGTATGAACCGTATACAAAATTCCCTTTTATTAATTGTATTTCGACGGCTTTTGCCTATTGATTCATGGTCTGATATTATTGCAGAATCCAGGAGCAGGAGTAACGGTCCCTGATGCACCGAAAGAAAATCGAGCAGGTAAATTTATATACGTTTTTTTCTATTTTTTACTGGAACGTGATTACTATGTACTAATGTATTACAATTTTTCTTGTTTTCTAAAACAGATGAGCAGGGTCCTGCTGCTACTGCAGTCAATCAAGGAGAGAACAGAGTGGATAATGGCAGTAGGTCAAGTAGTTCAAGCAGTTCAAGTAGCGACTCCTCTTCAAGTGGTAATTTGTTATATAGTTATTTATATTATGGTCAATTTACTGTTTATGATGGTTTTGTTGATCTTGTTATGTGGATAATTGGATATTAATGTTTTCCATTGTTTTTCTGGTATGTCATCTCTGCAGATTCAGATAGTGATAGTTCGTCTGAAGATGGATCAGATCATAGGGTTTGAAGAGGAGCAGGCAATTAAGGTACTTACTCGTGTTTGCTGATAAGTTTGCATATGCATTCCTCACATGTGACATGTTGTGTGTATTTAATGGTTTATGTGATTATATGCTCAATTGTTTTTATACGGTATTTTGTGCTCAACTAATTTTAACTGCTTATAGTGAGGGAGGAAAAGGATTATACATACTGAGGCGTTTTCAGTTTTGATTTGAATGCACTTGGATGTTTTTATTCTTACCTTTTGAGGCCTTAATGTTGTAGTGAATATATCCTCACAGAATAATGGTAATTGCATGCTCCAGTCTTACTACCAATAGCCATTTGCTTGTAATAAGGGCTCGTACATCTTGCCTTGTAGCATGTATAAACTTCTTGCTAAGCTTTTGAAATGCTCAGATTGCAAAAAATAGCCTGCGTTCATCATGACTATTTTAGTAGATTTGATCAACTCAGCTTCTATAACATGAACTTCAACAACCCTTGTTTGATTTTGTATTTTGGTTGGTGTTGAAACTTGATAGTAGACTGTGGATTGTAATATAATAAGATTAACTAAGCCAGCTGCTTTATCACTTAATTGCTTTAGAGGGCATGCTATTTTTTTCGCGTATGTTATAATATTATTTTAAATTTTGTGGATTTGGTTGGCGATTCAATTAATGTAAAATGGAGGAATTTGCATGGTGGAAACGGCGTTGTCACTAATTTATTTGTTAAATAAAACGGAAACAATCAACATACTCTGACTGATGAAGCCTGTTTTCCTTTTATCTTGCAGTTTGTCGCAGATTTCCATTGAACTGATGCTATCCTGTTCAAAAATGTTTTTGATTGGGATGATGCCTGATGGCAGAAAAGCAAGCATGATCTGCACTGCGATGTTATGAGTGTATTGATGCTGAAGATTATGCTTGAACATGTTGGGATGGTGCCTTTTATTGGAATTTAGGTTTGTATGGAGTAGATTTTTTTGTAGGGATAAGGGGGACTCCTTTGTGGTAGCTGATGTAGGTTGCCAAGAATTGCTACCAGTTTTAATTTGTGAGGAACCCATTGCAGGTAGGTTTTGAATTAGACCGTTATGCTAGATAAGTTGGACGAGTGGGAATTTGCCCCTTCATTATAAGTCGTTTAATTCTTTGTGACGCTTATGAGATTCCAAATGAAAAACGTAGGTAGTGTGTACAGTTTGCTGGGTTTATAATGGCTTTGTTGTTTCATGTTCTGCGTGCTTTCTGTATGTATTCTTTCGCCGGTTATCAACTCAGGCAACTTCTTATGGGGCTGATTGGATAGTGTTCGGGTGACATTCGGTCAGTATTTCATATTTTTGACACCTGATATTGTAGTTGTTGCACTATGTGGTGTTCTGTTTGTGCTATACACCATTTGTTGCTGAAATGGCAAAAGGTATAGGACATTGTAGTTGCAGTATATGGTGTTCTGTTTGTGCTATAAATCTTACAGTAATTAGTATTGCCATTAACTCATCCAAACAAATGTTAAATTTGATATACTACAAAGTGCAATTGGGTGAGCATTGTGCCTCCCTTTATATTGGGCATTGTAACAAACTTTACATGTGATTCTTTTGTACTTATTGGAGTTAAACATGGACAATATATCATTTGGAAGAATATATACATGTCAAGCAACAAAAAAGATGATAAGATAATCCATGTAATATTTAGGGAATAATTCCTTAAAATAGTTAAATCAAATCTAACTGACTTATCCTTAAAAGTTGTGAACACTTCCTTATAAACAGGACATTTTCTAAAACACCAGCAATAGTTTGTTACTGCACACATTCATACTTATTTACTTTTGAAACCTACGACCATGATGAGATCAATCTTAAAAAATGCTTCACATTCTTTATCATCAGTGCCTCATAGGAAGTACTCATCGTTACTTCCACCGGGGCGTAAAGTGGTTGTATTAGGAGCGGCCGGAGGTATCGGACAGCCTCTTTCGCTTCTCATGAAGTTAAATCCTCTTGTATCGAGTCTTTCTCTTTACGATATTGCTGGAACACCTGGCGTCATTGCTGATATCAGCCACGTCAGCACAAGAACTGAGGTTGTTTGTTACTATATTGTGTTTGTTTTGATCTGTTGCGTTTTGGTTGTTATTTTGGTCATTTGTGGATTTTGGTTTCATATATAGTGTGTATGATCTATGATGGCAAATGCGTTTAAATATGATAATATTACTATGTTAAATAAACTTCAAATTATCAGATATAGAAAATCACTTTTGCGGCAACTACTCTTTGATAGATTATCTAAAACCGATTATGAACCTTAAATACACAACACTAGAAACTGATTATTTCACTTGAAAAGGAAATAATCCGATCGATAATTACTCTTAAGACACAATTCAAATGCCAAACAAGCAAACATCTTCTATTTATGCTACTTTTGGTTGCTTATTTAAGCTTGTTACTCTGTCTAAGTCTACAAACTTCTTTTCGGCTACCTGTTGTTGATTTGTATAAATGTGTTACGTTCGTTTTGGATGTTTAAGAATTCAGAATTATGTGCCTAGGAAACCTGAGTTTAATAACTTCATAATAAATTAGCAAATTCTCATATTGTTTCCATCCGTAATTAGCGGATCACAGGCAAACAACAGTTTTAACATGTGACGAAAGGTACTTGACATTTTGTTATGATCGATAGGTGGTTGGTTACATGGGCGAAGAAAATTTGGGAAAGGCATTGGAGGGAGCCGATCTTGTCATAATCCCTGCTGGTGTACCAAGAAAGCCGGGGATGACCCGTGATGATCTTTTCAACATTAATGCTGGCATTGTTAAGGGTCTATGCACCGCAATCGCCAAGTATTGCCCTCATGTCAGTACCCAATATCTTTTATGGCTTGCAATATTGATGATTGCGTTTAACAAAATCTACTAACACGACAGTTTTTAACACATATATTTATGACCAATAGGCACTTGTCAATGTGATCAGCAACCCCGTTAACTCCACCGTGCCCATTGCTTCTGAGGTATTTAAGAAAGCAGGTACTTATGACGAGAGAAGGCTGTTTGGTGTGACCACGCTTGATGTTGTTAGAGCAAAGACTTTTTATGCTGGAAAAACTAAGGTTGGTGACGCTGGTATCAGTGGTGGATCCATAAATTCGTACAAAGGTACGCACTATAATGCTATATGTGCGTTACCTAGTTTCTAATCTGCTTAACTTATTGGTACTAATTACATGGTAATTTCCCGAAGTCTAAATCATATTATCCATGTTCCAGCCGTCAATGTACCTGTTGTTGGTGGACATGCTGGAATTACCATTTTGCCATTGTTTTCTCAGGTATTTCTTGATTACTGTTAAATGGTAATTATGATATAGCAGATGAGTTTATGTTACTGATGTATGGTTTTGAATGCAGGCTACACCAAAAGCGAATTTATCTGATGAAGAGATAACTGCTCTCACAAAACGCACACAAGATGGTGGAACAGAGGTGGTGGAGGCAAAGGCTGGAAAGGGTTCTGCTACACTTTCAATGGCGTAAGTTCGAACTCATATTTCCAGTTCTTTTTCTAATTAACACATTGCTATTGTACATACTGTCTCAATACGTATGATCCAACAAGACACCTTTTTTAAACTCTCCGCATGAAATGGAACATAGAAGTTAATGCGTGCAGCTTGCAGCCTGCAGATAGCTTGCAGCAATAGCAGTCTGCCACACTACAATTCACTCAACTGTTTTTAGTTTTATATTATAGTGTCATCTGTGGAAAGCGGAAACCTGTATAATGATTAATATACTTGTCAAAGCCCTCAGTGATTAGTCATATAGGACCCTCTCCTCAGACCCAGTGAAGAATAGCTTCGTTTCACATGTATATATATACCACAGTCAGTTTTATGGAAGCTCGCATAATGGATACTACTTGTAAAAGTCCTCGACTCACTAGTAAGAATCAAGCTAAGCCACTGATTTCTCGAACAAAAACCTCCGTGTGGACTAGTTTCTTTAGATGCTGCAAAAAAATTTATTTGTGATAAACTGAAAAAGGTTTTCATTTTATATTTAGTGATGGATAACCATATGACAAGAGCATGATTAGAACTGAATTTGAATTATTATGGGCCAAAACGGTTTGTACCCATACAGCTCCATTGATGACAATTGTTTCTTGAAGTAGATGTATATCTGATATGTTTTTTATGCAGTTATGCTGGGGCCATATTTGCTGATGCTTGCTTGCAAGGACTTAATGGGGTTCCTGACGTTGTCGAGTGTTCATTTGTCCAATCAAACATTACTGAACTACCATTCTTCGCCTCAAAGGTACAGTTGTTTTTCCTTTGGTTCATGACCTTGAACCTATACAAATTGTACATGTAATCTACTATTTTTAAGTGTCACTAAAACTTGATGCTTAAGCAAAATACAAGGGAACTTTCAAGTAATGTACACCACTCGTCTGCAGGTGAGACTCGGGAAAAACGGTGTGGAGGAAGTACTTGGCTTTGGCCCTCTTTCTGACTATGAGAAACAAGGCTTACAAGCCCTCATACCTGAATTGAAGTCATCTATAGAGAAAGGAATCAAGTTTGCCAACCAAAGCTAAAACCTTTGCTGACGATGGATAGCATAGAAAACATCGCATGTTGCCATGTTGCATATGGTCTGAAGTTTTTTTATAACCCGTCCAATAAAAATGGAGGCACATTGCTTACCTAATACACTCATTATCTTTGTACCTATACCCTACGTATAAATGCGTATAAAGTAGTAGTGATATAAGAACAATATATAGTTTGCAAGCTCTGTCGCTGTTACCAGAACGCGTATACCATGTTCACTGCCTTTGGACAGTCATCTTCCTTCTAACTAATGTCTCCATAAAGATTTCATAATTTTTTTATAGCATAAGAAAATTTGCAAATAAAATCGCATGGACTCTCAAAGTCTCAAAGAGTCTGCATTATGTGTATGAATTATTTGCATACTTAAGTCACCTACATCGTAGAGATTAGAGACAAAGATCCAATTGCAAATTGAATATATGCTACTGATCATATTTGACCTGATGGATCACAATCATCACAGATAGACGAGCAAATACAAGGGACAACAATGAAAAAAAAAAAAAAAAAAAAAAAAAAAAAAAAAACTGAGCAGTAAATGTAAATAAGTAAATCAAGACATTCTTATACAATTGCATAACCGTGTTCATAGAATTATGATGCATTAATCTGACATAATAGAAAATTTTCTAATACCAACCAAATGTGAAGAGACTCAGTATACCTAAATTCATTTCATACATCCAACCAAAAAAAATCTGAGCCATATTTGATCTTCTTGTCACAACTTATTCAAAGGCACTTGCATCATTTTGTTTATTCGTAACCCTGCAACAGCCATAAAGACAGTTCAGATACAAACCATCATCATCCAATATAGTGCAAGTGTCGTTTCCGGTGTATAAATTGCAGAATCCATATTATTAGCAAGAATAGTATAAAGGATGGATGGATGCATACCTTCTTCTTCTTCAATATGGCCTTTGCATTCTCATCATTTTTGAAATGATCACGGACAGGCTGAAACATAGAGACAGCTTACTTTAGGAAAGTCATCTTTATTTTAGAAAAATCAACGATTCAGAAACTCAAGATGTTTAATAATGTGATTTAAGAAATATATGTATACCTGCAAAATCTTATTTAATGCTTTGGACAATGCAGGTTTCAAATCACCAGGATGCAAGTCACCTTTTGCATAATCCGCAACAAGTTCTTCATAAGTGGAAAAGACCCTGTTTTTAAATGGAATTATCAGGTAACCAAATATGTGATCGGTGAAGAACTGCTAGTTAAAATTTAAGCCGCAAAAGCCCAATTGAAGTTTGGACTAAAAAAACTCACTTTGCACCACCGTGTTCCTCTTTCCTTTCAACCTTGAACTCGTTAAACCAAGGGAATACAAGGTATTTGATGTACTCGAGGCATGGGTTTCCTTCAACGGTACCAGCCGGACAGCATGTTTTCTCGATCTTACTATTCACCTCTTTCTGTTGCATTCCATATACACAGCATTAGATAATAAACGAGTAAAATGCTAAAATTTTTAACATTATCCTTATATACTTCCATCATAGGTCACACAAATATAGAAAACAAACTTGATTCCTCAAAAGTAGAGACGTCACAGGTGGCAATTTCAACCATATATAAAAAATTATGAAACTAAAGAACACGATTATACCTCCTCATCCTCCATAAAGATAGAAGAAGAAGAATCAGACTTTGACATCTTTTCTTGTCCTTTTAAACCAGGAAGCATGCCTGCAAAGCAGGATATAGTTTAGGCTCTTACGTAACAACAAACAACAAAGCAGGGTATAGTTTAGGCTCTTACGATGAGACAATATGATAGGCTTGTTTTTCCTTTTGATAGCGTCACAGTACTCCCTTGCAAGGACATTCACCTTTCTTTGATCCATTCCCAACTGACATATGTCAGCCTATTCCAACAAACATATATGTTTATTTATGAACACATTAAAACCTATCTACCCAAGAAAGAATATAAAAAATTACCTCTAGAAAAAATACATCTGCACATTGCATACACGGGTAGAATATCTGAGCAGCAGTCAAGTCATCTTCCTCGTTACGTCCCATAATTTGGCAACATCTAACCATAAACAACTCGTTAAAATCCAGCACAACTAAATCAAATTCATATAAAAATAATCTTCCTACCTTTTTACCCTAGCAAGACTGTTTTTTGTAGCAATATCCATGACCAGAGGCCAGTATTCATGTGCTCTTTTATTGATCTCATCAGAAGACCAAACGAATTCGACGTTTTCTAAATCCATTCCAGAAGCTTTCCAAATTTCTATCAGATACTCTCCAACAACTCGAATTTTGTTCATATCTCCGCCCATTTTGTTGTTTAGTTTAGCAAACCAATCCGCTACCAATATTTTCACCTTACAGCCAGCAGATGTCAATTTATTAACATTCATCGTTTTCATAACTCCCTGTTCAGCAATAATGGCACACATGAGCAACTTACTAAAACCATAATGTACAACTGACAAAAAAAAAAAAAAAAAAAAAAAAAAAAAAAAAAAAAAAAAACCACAACTAGAATTTACTGGAGGACTTACTAAGTTGCAAAATATTATGCATAAGTATCCTATCATAACAAGTAAATTACTATGTCTCATGATCAATACGAGAAACGAACAAAGAATAAAATCCTTTAAAACGACAAACTTGGTTCCCAAACTAGCAAATGTGTTTTGCTAAACTAGTAAAAAAAATGCATGCATACAACTATACAAGTTACATATGATTATACTATCAAAGCAATCAAACCTGCGCGATGTGCATGCTTCCTGAAGGTTCAAAGCCGTCATAGCATATCGGATGTGGCTTATTTTTCAGAAGGCTCCTTAGTTCTTCCTCCTGAATGCATTCCTCTCCAATACTCCTCACAATATCAAACTTCTCTTCATCACTCATCCTACATACAAAACACGTACATGCATTTAAACAAATTATAAATCAGTTACATTCACACTTTATATTAAATCCAATGAATTAAATTTAGGCTTACGACTGTGAGTTAGAGATTGATGCGTCTGATGACTTCAGCGCCATTGCTTATTATTATGATGAGAAACTTAGGGTTCGAAACCACAACGTTGCATGTGATTTTCTTAAACCCTAAACCCCTTTGTACGTGGGTTTCTGTCAGGATCGGAGGTGCTGTATTTATAGGTCTATTGTAACTTGGCGACCAAGTTTCGTTTTCTTCGACTAATCTATATATATATAAAAATTGAGTTCCTCATATTGAATGTGAGCATTTATGTCACAAGCCAAGAAACTCAAATATGTGGTTTAAGCTAATGAATTTAGTGTATGCGGAGCTTATTTTGAAGCTTTTTAAGAGCTTTTAATGATAAATAAATATATACAAGGTTAATAATAATAATAATAATAATAATAATAATAATAATAATAATAATAATAAGGACGCATGTCTGGATGTGACTGAGGTCTCTCCGTTTGCTGGGACTGGGGTGACGTCATGGGCTCCTGGGGCTGCTTTAAGCAATGTTGTGGAAAAGAAAAGGAAGAAGTATGCGTCCAAGTGTGAAGACAATGGATACAAGTTCGTCCCTTTCGCTTTTTCTACGTTTGGGGAACTTGATTTGGAAGCTTTGAATACACTTTCGCGTGTCGGGATTATTGCCAGCAGCCACTCTAACAACGTTAAGAGCGATGCTTTTATTTTTCATCGTGTTAGTTTGTGTATTCAAACAGGAGTGGGAGCACAGATTGTGTCTAGACTCCCCTCCAATTTCATGTAATTTTCTTCGTTTCAATGAATAATAATAATAATAATAATAATAATAATAATAATAATAATAATAATATATAAAAATTGAGTTCCCCATATTGAATGTGAGCATTTATGTCACAAGCCAAGAAACTCAAATATGTGGTTTAAGCTAATGAATTTAGTGTATGCGGGGCTTATTTTGAAGCTTTTTAAGAGCTTTTAATGATACATAAATATATACAAGGTTAATAATAATAATAATAATAATAATAATAATAATAATAATAATAATAATAATAATAATAATACTAAGGACGCATGTCTAGATGTGACTGGGGTCTCTCCGTTTGCTGGGACTGGGGTGACGCCATGGGCTCCTAGGGCTGCTTTAAGCAATGCTGTGGAAAAGAAAAAGAAGAAGTATTCGTCCAAGTGTGAAGACAATGGATACAAGTTCGTCTCTTTCGCTTTTTCTACGTTTGGGGAACTTGATGTAGAAGCTTTGAATACACTTTCGCGTGTCGGGATTATTGCCAGCAACCACTCTAACAACGTTAAGAGCGATGCTTTTATTTTTCATCGTGTTAGTTTGTGTATTCAAAAAGGAGTGGGAGCACAGATTGTGTCTAGACTCCCCTCCAATTTCATGTAATTTCCTTGGTTTCAATGAAAAATCATAATAATAATAATAATAATAATAATAATAATAATAATAATAATAATAATCTATTATACTTAAAGCTTATCCCTCTTAATTTAATGTGCAAGGGGGTTGTGCACAACCACCGTACAAACATGAAGTTGCATACCAAATAACTACAAAATGTGGTTAAGTAATTGTGAAAAAAAATATGTACTGTGCAACTAGGTTTAGCAGCTCGGATGTGTAAATTAATGAATGTGAGCATTTATATCACAAGCCAAGAAACTCAAATATGTGCTTTAAGCTAATGAATTTAGTGTATGCAGAGCTTCTTTTGAAGCTTTTTAAGAGCTTTTAATGATACATAAATATATACAAGGTTAATAATAATAATAATAACAACAACAACAACAACAACAACAACAACAACAACAACAACAATAATAATAAGGATGCATGTCTGGATGTGACTGGGGTCTCTCCGTTTGCTGGTACTGGGGTGACGTCATGGCCTCCTAGGGCTGCTTTAAGCAATGCTGTGAAAAAGAAAAGGAAGAAGTATGCGTCCAAGTGTGAAGACAATGGATACAAGTTCGTCCCTTTCACTTTTTCTACGTTTGGGGAACTTGATGTGAAAGCTTTGAATACACTTTCGCGTGTCGGGATTATTGGCAGTAGCCACTCTAACAACGTTAAGAGCGATGCTTTTATTTTTCATCGTGTTAGTTTGTGTATTCAAAAAGGAGTGGGAGCACAGATTGTGTCTAGACTCCCCTCTAATTTCACGTAATTTCCTTGGTTTCAATGAAAAATCATAATAATAATAATAATAATAATAATAATAATAATAATAATAATAATAATAATAATAATAATAATAATAATCTATTATACTTAAAGCTTATCCCTCTTAATTTAATGTGCAAGGGGGTTGTGCACAACCACCGTACAAACATGAAGTTGCATACCAAATAACTACAAAATGTGGTTAAGTAATTGTGAAAAAAAATATGTACGGTACAACCAGGTTTAGCAGCTCGAATGTGTAAATTAATGAATGTCATCAACAATTAAACGCTTAGCAGCTTAAAGAATACAAACCGATGGTTTCATAAATCAACCTCAAAGACAAAAGGGTTGCATAACCTCCCCATTAAAATAAGAAAACCAAAAGATTAGTCTATTTATTGTTTAACTCTTTCATCTTCTTCTTTGAAGTATAAATAGCACACTCCAGTAGGCTCACAACATTTCCGATTTTAAAATCCTACAAGTCAAAGGAACCAAAGAGTTGATTAACCTCAGTCTAGCAGCCTAATCCCACAATCATATGACCTCGGATATGTTACATCTTCATCGGTCCAACAAAAGTCAAAGGAAAAATAAGGAAGATGAACATAAGAAATCACATCAACAAACAACCAAGACCACTAGCCTAATCCCATTATCATCTCTGCAACAAGACAAACAAATTTCGAAAATGAAAAGGAAAAGCCAATATCTCAGATGTGTTCAACTTTTTACAGATCTTTTGAAGATTTGTTTTTTTAGTTGAACACAAACCCATCACTGATCTTAAATGAAAGACTTGAACATAAACAGAAACATCATCTTACCCGAGACCTTTATAAAAGATCTTGAAGCCGAGTTTATTCTTGAATGGCTCGAATGAAATTAAAAAGGACAAAAAAGTATTGTGGTTATGAACAAAGATAAGGGATGATCACTGCGTTTTCAGTTGGAAAGGATTAGAAGATTGCTTTGATCGATTTGGTGAGATAGAGATGGCGGCATGATGTTTTGAGAGACAAATATTAGGGTATTGAGTGTGTTTCATGGGATGGAGCTACGTATATGATAGAATGGGCCAAAGCCAACCCAACAGCTCCTGCAATGTTTGGTGATATATGCACAATTGAACAACTTAATTTTTTTTTGGCCCACCAACAAGGCAAGAACTTATTAGTAAAACTTATTACATTGTGTAGCGTAATTCCATCGTGTTTGTGAACCTTTTTAATTATTTATTTGCAATATTTTAACCGATGATTGTTGAGATTGTCTGATTGTTGAGATTGTCTTAGAAGTTCTACATGAATAAAGGTAACTGTGGAATTTAGTTGGGAAGTAAATAGTTTCTTTGTGAGATTTAAGGTTTTTTTACTAAAGAATTATTAAGTACATAAACTATAAAGACTGCTAGGTTGCTGTAGTTGTTTTTCGGTGGAGTGCTCCTTCATGTTCACTAGAAGATGGCGTAAGGGTTTTAATAGATGGTGCTAAGTGGCCCAAGAGTTTCTTATATAACACAATTTGTATGTATAAAGATATCAAATGTGCATATGACAATGTTAG
Source organism: Artemisia argyi (assembly GCA_030686995.1). Classification (NCBI taxonomy): domain Eukaryota; kingdom Viridiplantae; phylum Streptophyta; class Magnoliopsida; order Asterales; family Asteraceae; genus Artemisia; species Artemisia argyi. The sequence continues at coordinate 212,242,883 of CM060702.1, read as the reverse complement.
ATAACGTATTCCGAAGAATTTATGGAATGGATGTGTCACATCCTTGAACTCTAAGCATATTGGAACCATCTATATTATATTGTGTCACATCCTTGAGCTCTAAGCATATTGGAACCATCTATTTGTATTGCTACAGCAACCTTATTTATTAAAAGATAAAAATTATTACCAAATATTTTCAATGTAAAGTTAAATATGAATATATGATTAGCTTGGGCCCAATGCAAATAAAAGAAGCACAATACTAACAATTTACATTTATAAATTTCAACCTTAAATAAAAAGAAACACAAATAAATATTTTTTTACGATTATCACCTTAAAGAATGAATTAAAAAGAACTACATAATTTTTCCTCGAACTCATTTGTAAGTTAGAATAACAATTTAAAAAGTTAAGTTTAAGACATAAGCAAGAATTCAATAGTCTATCGAGGAAAAAAATCGGTGCAACGTATAGGTTTGAATGCCATTACTTTTATAAAGTAAATCGCATGGGTCTGAATATAATTTGGAGTTTTTTGACTCGACCTCAATTAATAGTGACGAAGTAAAGGTACCAACAATTTTCATGGCATGCTGACTTGAGTTGTGGTAACAATATCACAACTTATAAATTAGTGTCGCAAATTACGCAAACAACAATTAGATCAAACTGATGTGTTTTTATACTTTATAAGACAAATTTAAGTTGTTATGGTCTTCATGCGGTTAGAATACTAAATGACGGGAGAAAGAATATTTATTAATTGTGTGATACTATTATATATGGTCACTCATCACGTAAAGTACTATAATGTTCGTCAAAATTTGAAATCTGATACGCTTTAAATGCTATACAAAATAGCGATTCCTTACTTATAAATCGAATGTTTGTGACCATGCTTCTTTGTTTGACCGGTTCTATAAGGTAAGTTTCACGAGTATATAGTGGAATATGGCACGAAGATTTATATCATAAATGACGCGCTGAACTTTATAGGGATAAAAGAAATTACTTAAAATCTCGCACTACATAGTTCATGGAAATGGGATTGTGAATGTGGGTAAATGGGAAAGCAACATCAACGATTGGATGGTATCCTTTAGTAGAGTACCAGCATGGAAGGATGATCAAATCGAAGAACCTCAAAGCTGAGAATTGCTAAGTAAGCAAATCAAACCTGCACTTACTACTTACACCCACGTGTACTAATGGTCAAGCATATTTTTGAGTATCTCTCATATGAAACATTTTTATTTGTAAAAGATTAATAAAGCAAATTTTTTAGTTTAACACTTCACGTTTCGCGACTAATTTTAATACATCTAATTAACCGTTGCAAGACTAATGCTACTTCATTGTAATTGAAGCTCGTGCATCGCACGGGCCATGCTGTCTCGTATAAACAAATGTTTAGACTTTTCATATTTTGTATTTACTAATATATTATCTAATAAATATTTATTTAATTAATTGTTAGTTACATTTTCCTGTGATTATATAAGGTCTATTTGATTAAACGTAATGGATCGATAAAGGAATTCACTTAATAGCTATCAATTACAATAAGATGGAAGACAAACGAGCAACAAGCTACGCCGCAAAATTTTTTTGGATGGCAAACCCAATCCTACTAAAAATGAAGTTTTGTGTCTTAGGCGTCGAAAAATTACTTTGCACAACCCGTTGAACCCTAGTCAAAAACTCCCTTGCTTCTGGAGCTAGGAAACCAAATGTATCAAAAGCAAAAGGGATAAACACGTGTTGATTTTCTAAACAAGCCTCCTTGTGTTTAGCAACTTTGCTCGATTCCACTTTCAACGCAGCTTGTCCCGCAACAAACCCATTGTCCCTGAGCCCAACAAGAGGGGACACCCCAGTAAGATCCACACAAGCATGTTTTCCCCCAGCCCACCCAAACACAAGTATATTATCAGCTGGCCGTAAAGTAGACCTTCCTTCAAGCGGATCCGTCAGAAAATGCACAGGGCCTCCTTTTTAGAAGAAATTCCTGCTCGTTTAAGAACATCATACAGAACATTCCTAACCAAATCATGCCTGTATTTGAAGCTAGTTAACTCCTTGCAATGGACCTCATGAATGATGTAATCAACGATGTAATAGTAATAGAACGAAAATAGTTATTAAATGAGTCATAACTATTCCATTGCCTTATTTGGTTGCTATGTTTGAATAGAATAAAGCATTTACGCATGTTGTTTGGTACGATGCAATAAACATTGAAAATGAATGAAATATATCAACATGTGATTCAATGTCATAATGGAATGAAGGAAAACTAAGAGGTGTCTATGTAATGAAATTGGTAGTTAGAGACGTAATTGTTTGAACCAATGAATAAATCATTCCATTACAAAACTCAAAATAAACAACATTTTTTTATTCCATAGTAGTGATTTATACCATTCCAACTTCGATTCATTCATACCAAACAGTATTATAATAATATAAATACACTATAAATATTATATACAAGAGTGTCTTAGTGCAAGTGTTTATGTGTGTGACCCCTAAGGCTCACGTCTACTTAACAATATAATTATATATTATCTGAGAGCACATTCCTACTGTTCCGGAGCGGCGGAGCAGTGCTATATCGCGGTTATATATATGTTTGGAACACCTCGAGTCAAGGTACCATAAAGAGACACTAGTACATAACACACCTTTGCCGACGAATTTTTTTCGACTGACCCGATGCCATTTCGTCGGTAAGAGTTGGATGCCGACGAAACTTCGTCGGCCTATGTTAGTCGGTAATACCTCGTCGGCACTTACTGTGCCGACGATATTTCCCGACGCTAAAGTGGGGCCCACAGCCATTTTCAGTCAACTGAAAACTTGTTTCGACAAATAATATACCGACGTCTAGTCGTCGGTATTTTAATTACAATTAACAAAAAACGTTAATTACTCGGTCAATAAGTCAACAAGGTCAAACGGTCAAAGTTTTTTATACCAACGCCATGTCGTCGGTACACAAAAAGTCATACTAAAAAAGTCAAAAGAGTCAAACGTGAAAGTCAAAATTGGACTATAATATACGGACGACATGTCGTCGGTATTTGTTGTTTATGAGGCTGCATAGCGGCCTGTAATGTAGCCGTTTTCCAGATTTTTCCCGGAAATTTTTCCGAAAAAAATCTACACAATCCAAACCTGTATACACAATCCAAACCTCTATACCAACATGCCAATATGCCAAAACAACTTGTAACGGCTAAAACTCTTATATATAATCGCTAAACACCCCCAAATACATTAAAACATTTCAAATTCTACAAAATGGGCGTTATCAAGCTGCCAATAGCACAAAAGCTGCTATATCCGCAATGTTTAAGTTGCCAAAATGCCAAAGTTTACAATAATAACATACGGATGAGTCAATAACATACGGATGGACAAAGTCAAGGTGTTAAGTGTTAAAGTGTACATCATACGGATGAGGATCAAGCATAAGGATGGAGAAAATGTTAACGTTTACAAAATAACCCATACAAATATACCTCATTGTCCTTCGTCAACATCGCAATCACTGTATTCATCATCACTACCCAAGTCAGCCTCGTCACTCCCCGAGCCATTCTCACTGCCACTCCCACTCACACTCACACTCCTCGATCCTGCCGCGCCCACGCCAGTCCCACTCTCCGATCCTGCCTCGGTTTGAGACGCCATCTGGCTCATCAACTGGGACCACAGATCGGGGTTTGTCTTCATTACTTTCATAACTGCCTTGAGTTGGCGCTTAGTTTCCTTAGATTCTTCTTCAACTACCTTGATCTTTTTTTTTCTTTTTCGGCAAACATCTTGTCAATCTCGGGTGTGGTGTACAAATCGGAAGCTGGCGGCATGGGTTACCTTGTCTTGCCAATACCTGGTACCACCCTACCCCTACAGGCTATATACCCCCGTTGCTTGCCCTTTAAAACCTTTGCAAGTATCTCTTCCTCTGTGTAGGCTCTCCCAATAGGCGTGTTAGCTCCCAGATCCCGCACTGCGCACATCTCTTCCTATGTAGTTGAAAAAAATGATAAAAGTAATATAAAATAAAAATAAAATAAAAAAACAAATAATATAAATTAAAATAACAAAAAAAATAATATAAATAAAAATAAAATAAAATAAAATAAAAATAAAACGTACTTACGTATTGAACACGAGCCTCGTCCTTCAACCGTACACCTTTCTTGCAACGCTGGTCGTAAAAGCTCTGTATAAGGGAGGGGTACTGACGGTTCTCACTCCTCTCAAACTGTATATATATATATATATATATATATATATATATATATATATATATATATATATATATATATATATATATATATATATATATATACATATATACACAAGCATATAAGGTGAAACAAATTAAAAACGACAAATCAAACAACATATATAATGAGCTATATGTAAAATAATCATAATGAGTCTTACGTATTGGTTGGGAGATGCGGCCAACGACCGAGATCCGTGGCGGCTAGTGTACTTGTTCTTCTGCCTGTTTTCCTTGTTGATTTTGGACCTGTTGGCATGCTTTTCACTGAGGTAGAGCTCAATATGCTTATCCCACATAGACGGCTCCATGTTAGGAGGAGGCTTCCTAACACATAATAACAAATGCAGAAAATTAACATATATCAATTGCTAACATATTAAAAAAATGACAAATATTAAAAAATTAACAAACCAAAAAATTTACCTTCGTATCTCATCCACCTTATCAGCCCCAGTAATCTTGCTTGACGCCGTACTTGTTGTCCCTGTAGCGACCTGCGAGATACTCGTTGATGCCGTCTTTGATGGTCTTCCACCGGGGTGTACGCTGGTGGGACTTCAGATCAAACATTTGTTGCAATCAAACATAACTAAAATAAATTTAATTTTTTTTTATTTTTGTTATTTTTTTTATATTTGTTAATTTTTTTTAATATGTTAGCTAATATATACATTTGTTAACTAATATATATACATCTAAATAAATAAAAAATGTTGTTAACTATTTTTTATTTATTTAAATAAATATACACATTAAAATATATAAACACGATAACAAAACAATATAAAAGGAAAATGGAATAACTGACTGAGAGTTGAGGTATGACATGCGCCTTCTTTTCCTCTTCAATTTTGTGCCAGGACTCATACCACAACAGGAACTCCCTAATCAGCTCATCACAGTAGTTACTGAACCACTTAGCGTTGTTGCCAACATGAGTGAATGTCCCTTGATCATTGTAGTCAAAATCAATAGCCTGCGGGCCAAAATCACGCACGGCATTCTTCAGGGATACGTTCTTGGTGGCTTGACGCACACCCGTCCTGCCGCCACCACCCCTCCCTTCACCCCTGCCCCTGCCCCTACCCCTTCGGGGGACTGTTCCTACAAATTGAAGTGAGTGAAAACACATCATAATTAAAATAAAAAGTAACCTAATACAAATGATCAAGTTTAAGTTTCTTTTAAAAATTCTTACCACGATGACTGCTCTCAATCGGACGAAAAGGGGGTGGTGGGTCACCGGCACCGTCACCACCGTGTCCGCGTGCGACTGCTGCCATCTGTAAAAGCACAAGTTGAATAACACATAGAAATTCGTGAACAAATTAACATAAGCATGCACACATTTAGATACAAATTCAAATAAATATACACAATTAAACAATCCATAACAATTTCATTCAAATAAGTGTTGTTTTACAAGATACAATTTAAGATCAATCTGCTAAATCGACATCACTATCATAAACACCATTAGTAGCAACTTCAACTTCATCATCAGAATTGTTTGCGACTTCATTGTCAGAATCAGCTAAATCATAAGGATCGTCGTCTTCATCATCAACAAAATCATCATCATCATCAATAGGAATGATTGGTGGTGGCGGTGGTGCCTCAACTAACGTTGAATTACCGTCGATATTCAAGGTTTGAAAGTGCAAATCATTCAAATTAGCAGACAGAGTGAGATCAGATGAGTTGTTGCCATGTATCACATCATCATCGTCTTCTACCATGATGAATGACCAGGTTGTGTTGTGATTAACATCTTGAACGACCTTCCAATTGAGTGGTCGTATGGCAGGATCTTCAAGGTAGAAGACTTGTTTTGCTTGTGTTGCGAGAATGTAAGGTTGATCTTCAAACGCTGTGCTACATGCCCAAATTTGTGTCATGTTGTTTCTAGTGTTATAACATTTGACTCTACGGTTTTTGTTGGATACGTCAAACCACTTAACTCGAAACAACACAACTTTGAACTGGGTATAAGCAAACTCCAGAATTTCTTCTAGCTGACCATAATACATTTCTCCTTCCTTTTCACCAGGTGAACAAATTCCGCTATTCTGAGTTGTACGTTTTATATCGCGGCTATGTACAACAAACTTCACACCGTTGACTACGCAAGAGTTGACTGAGATTGGGGTCGGTGATGGTCCACAAGCCAAAGCGAATAAGTCGGGAGTACAACTTCGGTCATTGGCAATGTAAAGCTTACGGATCTATGAAAAAATATAAGAATAGATAGAGATGAGTAATAGTCGTTATTTATACAAGGAAATACATGCAATAAGTTTACCTTCGACGAAAACCAGTCGGCAGATTCTTTCGACATGTCCCTATCAGGAAATTCCCTGAAAATGTTCATGATATTAGAATAAATCGAAAAGATAACATGGGAAAAAGAAATTTTAAAATGAAAACACGTGTACCTCTCGAACTCGTCCATGTACTTGTCGATCTCAGGACTGTTATGAAGTACATACCGTATCACTTTGTTCATTTCTTCACGACCTAACCGAATAATTGTCTCTTTACCAAACTTTTTACATAGTGATCGGAACACTTGGAAATCACTTGTTGGGCGAGGACAGTCCTGAGATGCAGTGGGACGATTAAATTTCATCCCAATTTCACCCCGAAAATAACGAGAACAAAAAGTTAATGCTTCGTCTGCAACATAACCCTCCGCTATTGAACCTTCCGGTTTAGCTTTATTTCGTACATAGTTTTTTAGCTTCTTCATGTATCTTTCAAATGGATACATCCACCGGAATGAAATAGGCCCGCCTTCAAGAGCCTCTTCAGGTAAATGCATAACCAAGTGTATCATAATGTCGAAAAAAGCAGGAGGATATATTTTCTCGAGATTGCACAAAATATTGATCAACTGGTCTTTAGCTTTTACCATGTCATTCACCATCAAAGTTCGGGCGCAAATTTGCTTAAAGAATGAACAAAGCTCGATGGTGCATAAGTCTGTGCGTCCAAGTATTGCTGAAGTCCATAAGGAAGTAACCGTTGCATCATTATATGACAGTCATGCGACTTCAAGCCCGTTATATTGTTATCATCTTTGGTCACTTTCGACTTGAACTTGGATCCGAACCCATCTGGCAGTTTAACAGTTTTGATGTATTGACAGAACAGTTTTCTTTTATCGGGTGTCAGGGAGTACTTAGCATGAGGCTTCGAGGACTTCCCGTTTTGTTTGTTTCCGAGCCACAACTCCCGTCAAATGCCCAAAGCTTGCAAGTCTTGTCTTGCTTTGGCGGTGTCTTTAGATTTTTCATTCATTAACAAAGTGTTCAAGATACTCTCCAACACATTTTTTTCAATATGCATGACATCTAAATTGTGTTGTAGAGAAAGAGAATACCAATATTCAAGCTCGTAGAAAATAGACCGTTTAGTCCAGTTCAGGTCGGTTGTAGTATTACATTTTATCTTCCCACCCCCATAATCTGGATGTTTCCCTGGAAAACGTGTGGGCAATATTGAAAGTTGAGTCAAGATATCAGCTGGAGTATATTTTTTAGGAGGATCTCTAAAATCAGTTGCACCATTGAATGAAGCAAAGTCCCTCCTCTATTTATGTTTTTTTTTTAAAAAAATCTTCTATGGCCAACATAAGCTTGTTTGCTTATCACACGCGTAGCCGGAGTGTCTACTTTGCATGTAGGGCATGCGTAGTAACCTTGCCCACTCCAACCAGACAAACTACTACGAGCAGGAAAATCATTGATGGTCCATAAAAGCATCGCTCTCATGTTGAATTATTTGCCTGTAACAGCGTCCATAGTCGAGACACCTGGTTTTTTCCATAATTTCTGAAGGTCATCAATCAAAGGCTTTAAGTAAACATCAATGTCCTTCCCCGGTGATTTAGGGCCAGGAATCAACAACGTCAGCATCAAAGTAGTCTCTTTCATGCATAACCACGGAGGCAAGTTGTATGTTGTTAAGATAACAGGCCACATGCTGTATGATTGACTAAGGTTGCCGAATGGATTGAAACCATCAGACGCCAACCCTAATTGGACGTTTCTTGGTTCGTTAGCAAATTCCGAATATTTACCGCTGTCAAACTTCTGCCATGCTTTACCATCAACCGGGTGTTGTATTTTACCGTTTTCCGTAGACTTTCCAGTGGCATGCCAAGTCATATGTTTTGCGGTGTGAATAGACTTGTACAAACGTTGTAGTCTAGGAATGATAGGAAAGTAACGCAACACCTTGTTAGGAACTTTCTTCCCTGTTGTGTTGTTGTCTTTCCATCTACAAGTTTTACAGGCCGGACAATACTCCAAATCTTCAGCATCAGTCCCTCGATATAAAAAGCAATCATTTTTACAAGCATGTATCGACTCATACCCTAACCCGATCTTTTTAAATGTCTTTTTTATAGCATAGTATGACGGTGGGAGATTATAACCTAACCTGGGAGGAAATACCTCCTGGAGAAATTTTAGCGTATTGTTAAATGAAGTATCACTCCATTTACCGCTAACCTTGAGATGCGTAAACTTTGACATAAAATCCAAGGTGGTCATAAAGTCACAACCCGGGTAAAGAGGCTGGTTGGAACTGGCAAGTAACTCTTCAAACTCGTTACGTACAGGAGGTGTCGTTGCTTGAGTCTGCTCGTTACTTGTCTCGCCAATATTTGGAGGAGTTGGCTCATTTTGTTCATTATTCGGAGGAATATCAAAAATATCATTAAGGCACGCACCCATATCACTCACCTCACATTGTGTTGTGTTATTTTCTAATGGCAGAGGATTGGGTTCACCGTGAAGGTGCCATTGTGTATACGTTGGGTCCCACCCATAGTCACCTATGTAGTTTTTGAGATCTTTAAGATCTACCCAACGAACATTACGACAAAGACGACATGGACATTTATTTTTCCGTAACTATTAAGTAACGGCTTGCAATGATCGAGGAATGCGGCAAGACCATCAAAAAATTGTTTTGAACAACGACTCTCTAAAGTCCAACTCTTATCAAGTTTCATAACTGCATTTTTATGATGGAATCAGTTAATATATGCACTTAATTAAACACATTCGAAAGATTCGACACAAACACATATAACTGTGGAATTATTACGAGTTGTTTTGTTCACCTAGTGCAACTATGGAAGGCAATCCTAACCCACTCTTTGAATGATTTGTCTCATATATGAATGCGTATAACTGATTTACTATTTGAGAAAATTTCGGCAGCATTTCCCCTCAACTCCCCAAATATGTGCAATTAAGACATATTCGTAGGAGTAAAGGAGAAACACTGTCGAAATCATCTCAAATAGTAAATCAGTTACACGCATCCATATCCTAAACGAGACAAAACATTCAAAAAGCAGTCCTAAACAGGGGACTTTCCGAAATTAATTTCTAATAAATTAATTTTGGACGGGTTTTCTATAGGATGATTAACTTCGGACGGGACTTTCCGAACTTAATCACTAAAATCCTAAAATCCTAAAATCATTTACAATAGTTTTCGGCTTGTATATCATAAGACTCAATTTTCCGGCTTATTTGGAGACTTGTGAGCTTATATAAGTTTATTATATCATAATATACTTATATAAGCCCACAACTCTCCAAATGAGCCGGAAAATTGAAGCTTATGAAATATAAGCCGAAATCAAATAAGTTTGAATGCATAATCACTTTCACATAACAAATATATGCCGAAATCAAATATATAAGTTTATTATATCATAACCTGCTTTTTCAATAAACATTAAGCACTTTCAATAAACATTAATTAGAACTTTACATAATGTATTAATTAACCTGCTTTTTCAAAACAATATTTTTTCTGTAACATAACTCAAATAATCACTTTTATCAAACTAGTATTACATACTAACCAAACGCAAACTAACATTTCACCAATATACTAAAATCTGTCTACTCCACATAACTAACCAAACGCAATACTAACTAACCAAACGCAAACTAACATTTAACCAATATATTAAAACCTATCTATTCCACAAATTAACCAAACGCAATACTAATTAACCAAACGCAATACTAACTAACCAAACGCATTACTAATAACCATAAAAATGAAAAAACAATGTGGATATGTAACATACTGTCTCGGGCTGCTGCTGTCACGCTCGGCTGTGGTCTCCTTGGGCTGTGGTTTCCTCGGGCTGTGGTCTCTCTCGTGCTACGGCCTCGGCTATCAAAAACGGTTGGTTAAAAATAAAGATAAAAAACTGTTGACGGCGACATGTCGTCGGGATACCAAAAGTTAATAAAAAAAATAAAATAAGGTACGTTACCTATATATGTCTTGGTTGCCACAACTCTCACCCTCGCCTCTCGGTCTCAACTATCACAGCTCTCGGCTGTATCAAAAAAAAAAAAAATCAAAACTCAAAAACTTAACAACTAACATTTACTAACAACAATTAACATTTACTAACAATTAACATAATCAAAATATTAACAAAATTATAAAAAAAATAAAAAAAATACCTTCGGTAAAAAAGAAATAGAGGGGAAGAAGAAGAGGAAGAATTAAACAATAGAGGCGTTGGGGAAGAAGTGCACAGTGGTGCGGGTGTGGTGACTGTGATGATGTGGTGGTGGTGGTAGCAAATGTGGTGGTGACTGTGATGGTGTAGTGATGTTGGTGGATTAGTGGTGGTGGTGTTGGTGGATTAGTGGTCGGCGGCTGTGTGGTGGTGTTAATTGGTAGATCGCTTTTTTTTTTTTTTGATATATGAAAGTGATGACCAGATCTGCTTTTAGGGTCCCATTTAATATTATTTTTAATCATACGGTATTATAGAAAGTTTTTTGTCGTTTTGCAATTTGGCGGGGTACTTGAAAATTTTCGGGGTATTTTTCCAAACAATTGCCGACGTACATTCGTCGGTATTTTTAATATAATTATAATTTATTATCTTTTATAAAATTAAAAAAAAATTAATTAGTATAAATTATTTTATTTAATATATAATTAAAAAAATATTAATTAGTTAATTTATAATTAAAATTAAAAAAAAATATATTTATATTTAAAATTAAATACTTTGGTTTATAATTTAATTAAACACATTCAAAAAAAATTTGGATTAATAAAAATAAATTACTTTTATTTAAAACTAAACACTTTTATATTTAAAATTAAATAATTTAGTAAATACTTTATATTTAAAATACTTTTATACTTAATTAAACACATGCAAAAAATTTACCGGGACACTTCGGACGGTCACTTTTTTTCAAGTACAAATAATAAAAAACAATTTAACAAATGGTTTCAAATGTAGGTTGCATGTCACGTTTTAAACGAACGATCCGAGATGCTACGGCTGGTTATACACGAGATGTTAAACGAACGATCCGAGATACTATGGTTATACACGAGATGTTAAACGAACGAGTCGAGATGATATGGTTATACACGAGATGTTAAACGAACGATCTGAGATGCAATGGTTATACACGAGATATTAAACGATCGATCCGAGATGATATGGTTATACACGAGATGTTAAACGAACGAGTCGAGATGATATGGTTATACACCAGATGTTAAACGAGCGAGTCGAGATGATATGCTTGTACACGAGATGTTAAACGAACGAGCCAAGATGCAATGGTTATACACGAGATGTTAAACGAACGAGTTGAGATGATATGGTGGTACACGAGATGTTAAACGAATGAGCCGAGATGATATGGTTGTACACGAGATGTTAAACGAATGAGCCTAGGTTACTGACATTGCATAGTACGTAAGGTTTCCTTGAATTATTTCACATATACGTGTTATATTTTGAGACCTTATATAGCATACATGCATGCATCCGTTTCTCACCATTCTCATACTCTCTCAAATAATTATCTCTTCCTAAAAACTACTCCTAAAGACCAGAAGTCGATTGCAATATTGTTTGGAAGCAAGAAAAGGGATATCGGGTTTGATATATACGTATAACGTTTGGGTTATACATTGAACGAGATTTTCCTTGTGTTCCATACTTTCATTCTCGACTCTCTACCACCTCAAAGGTGTTGTAAGTTATTTCTACTCGTTTCCATTCAAAATCACACGTTAAAATATAGTCATGCACCATATTCATTTTTGCTTCGAACGTATATACATTTTACATATATATTTCACGTATATATTGTCACTTAGAACACGAACGTGGCTAGCCTCTATCTTGGAAGGCCTAGGAGTCACGTAGCACACAAAGTTCACGTTAGTTTAAACGTTACATGCATTACACGCATCTATTTTAAACCATGTTCCATCATATGAAATTTAGTAAAAACACTTAGTAATATTTTCAAGTTTTCAAATATATACCCAATTCAAACATGCTACGAAACATGTGTATAACTTTAAATTTCACGTAACAAGAGTACTATATTATTACACGACTCAATAGACCACCTAGAAAACTACCAATTTCATTTATACAACTTGTAAAAATACTCACGTTTTGACACATAAATCGACTCATTTTGAATCGACAGTAACAAGGTTTTCAACTCCAAAATTTCATATAAAAACTTAATATTTTCGTGTTGGCTCAATCCAAGCCCAATAAGAAATTAAGATCCATAAGCCCACTGGGCCCATATGAAATATTTTTAGAATCATAAAAATAGTCCAAGGCCAGGCCCAAAATATTTTCCATGCCCTCGCCTCCAAAAATCTTAACAGGCCTTGATATGGTTCGTTAATGGCCCATAAGCTAAAAAAAATAAGCTTTTCGTTAAATAAGCAGTTGAAATCAGCTTATTCTTGACTTAATAAGCCACGGAAATTTTTAGAAAATTTTTATAATCATTTTTGTAATTTTGGACTAAAAATGTAACGCGACGACACCTAGAAGGACTAAAAGTGTAAATATTTAAAAGAAAGGACCAAACCTGTAAAAACAGAAACTTAAGGGTAAAAATTGATGAAAGTTAATATTTTAAGCCTAGTATTGATTATTGGACAATTAGAGGACTATAGTTGAATTTATTTATAAAAGGACTAACGGTGTAACGCAAATATCGTTAGAGTAAAAATGGTAAAATTGGAAAAAGAGACAAAGACTAAACATAATCTATTTATCATTCTTATTTATTTTCTATTTTCGTAAATTTATTTCGTATTACATTTAAACTTCATTTTTATTTATATATATATATATATATATATATATATATATATATATATATATATATATATATATATATATATATATTATTTAACTTAACGTTAATAATATATATAACGATATTTCAAAAGTTAATATTTTTACTTACGATTAAAAAGGTAAAACTTCGATGGATAATTTATATATCATATTTTGTCATATCATGCATATCACAAGAATTACACTGCACATCTCCTATTCGTCATAACGAATATTTATTATTCGTTATTCGTTCGTATTTACCAAATAGTATTTGGTCAAATTCTCAGATAAATTTATTTATCAGGTTGTGTTTTGAAGCCGTTATCATAAATTCGTCCGACTTTATTTTCTTCATTTCAGTATCAATCAAGGTGAGTCATAGCCTCACATTTATTTATTTTCAAACTTCGTGAGGGGGATACATGTTATAAACAGATCGCAAGTAATTTTCTGTATGCTTCCTGACTTGATATATGCCTAAGTTAGCTATTGCCAAAAGACCCTTGATCATGAGCCATTAATCACTGTTATGTGAACGCGAATATAATGAATAGATCTATTTAAGGTTTGACAGCCTGTCCCATTAATACTTGACAGAATGCCATTATGCATGTGGTTAGTCGTATTAGTCGTGATAATTATATTTGAGTAAAAATAGGAATTGGCAAATCACCTATTACACGAGGGCAAAATTATCATTGATTTGATAAACACCTCCGTTTTTACGGTATTTGTTAACGTTTTGCGTGTCATGAGACTTAGAGCAATATATAAACTGCAATATCAATTTTCAAACTGATTGTATTTCCAATACAATCTTACTTGTGTATCAAAATGATTACTAAATTCAAACTCTATGATATCACTCAACATTTTTGTTGACTTTTAAGCATGTATTTCAGGTATTTAGCAGGGGAAGCAAGCATGGAACGGGCGGCAAAACTTCAAAACTTATCTACTTTATTTCAATAATGGTGTAAAATAAAAGATGTTTGATTCAGTTTAAAACATCAAGACTTTTATTATAATACTCTGATTGTGACCTCTTGTATTTGAAATTTTATTAATAAACTTATGTTTTAAAACGTCTCTTTCGAGTCGTTTTCTATCATTATGACTTCGATCCTCACCGTAACACCCTAATTACTATTCCGCTGCCATGTTTCAAATTAGTGGGTGTTACAGATTGGCATCAGAGACATAGTTATAGAGAACCAAATGTTTTTAAACATTGAACTATAACCACACTTTCAAATAAATTAAATTTACACCATATTATTTTTCGCCCGCCGTGCCTGCTTGCTACCATACTCAGTAAGTTAATCATTAAGCTATGATATTTTAATCTTGATATGTTAGAATTTTGCATTCTTTGACGATAATAAATTCTTATTATGCACTATTTATGAATCATTACAGTATTATTTCAATATGAGTATATCAGACTCCGACTCTGAAATTTCCGTCGCATCTGTTACGTCGCCTGTTTATCGTTCTACCTTTGTACCTGATGCTATTTCCCAAGAAACAGAACCCTTCGAGCAAGACGAAATTGTTACAACGCCTGAAAATCCCGATGTTTTGGTTTTACCAACACCTATACCATTAACACGTCATGAATTTGATTCATATGCACCCGATCATCTATTCAATCTTTTTAGCCAAACTTATCCATATTCTTTTCACCATAGAGAACAAATTCCTGAGGAAGATATACCCGCATCTAGCCGACTTCGTATTTCCGATTCTACTCATCCACTTTCACCATCATTACCATATCCTCCTGGTTTTACTCCCCCAGCTTATATCAATGAAACTGGCGAGAGTGCTAGGATGGAAATTACCTCTACTCTTTCACCTTCTGTAGTAGTAACGCGTTTGGAGCATCACGAAGAACAGATAGACTCACTTATTCAGATGATTGATTATTCATCATTTGATCATTCGGATACTATCCACAACACCTTGCATAACCTTATAGCCAATAGGATAGAGTTGCAGCAGGGTTTAGCTCAGATACATTCAGATATCTCCGAGACATGTTCTTTCGCAATATCATTGCGAAGAGAGGGATAGAACCGTACTTGGGAAGCCCAGCTTGCACATCGAAGAGCGGATACATTGGAAAACCTTGTAGGAGATATGCAGATTCAACATCATACCGAGATGTAGGAGCTCCGAACTCAGATTTCAGACATGGGAGGACATGTGGACATACCTAATCATTAGAGGCAGTTAGTATTTGTATTAGTAATAAGGCATCTAAGCCTGCCGCATGTGGCAATTAATAAAGAATCTTGTATCGTTTTGTTATGAAAACTCAACTCATCAAGTTATTAATGTTATGTTGTTGGTTGTGATATTACTATATACAAATGTTAATTTATGCTTATGGTTGTTCATGTGTATTAAAAATGCATCTAACATATCGGAATAATTATGACTGTTGTATCGAAATAAAAACTACATATGGTGCCCAATTATTATTAGAACTCATAAATATTCATTTCTCTACTTCACAAGATCCTTTAAACAAAATTTTGTTTAAAATTCTAAAGCTATATTTTTGTATTATTAATAGAAAAATGGAGCATGCAAGTAGCGAAAATTCCAACCCGGAAGTGATCATGACACCTACTGAGGTTCAAAGAATGATTGCTGAGGGAATATCTGTAGCTCGTGAAGCGGATCGTTTGAATAACATCAATGGTGCAAACCGTGAAGCTAATACATTTACTCCTCGTAATTTTACTTACAAGGACTTCATGACTTGCAAGCCAACTAATTTCAAAGGAATAGAAGGAGTTACTGAAATGGCCCATTGGTTTGAGCATACTGAGACAGTCTTCAAGAGGAGTGGTTGTTCTGAGAATAGCAAAGTTACCTTTGCCACAGGAACTCTTCAAGGAGAAGCACTATCATGGTGGAATACTACTGCGAATGCTATGGGTCAGGATGAAGCTTTCAAACTTTCCTGGAATGAGTTGAAGAATAAAATGCTTAAGAAGTATTGTCCCAGGACAGAGATCAGAAAACTAGAGGATGAATTTCATCAGCTAGTAGTAAGGGACAATGATCTGAAGAGATACGACAGAAAGTTTCTGGAGTTGTCGGTGTTATACCCAACAATAGTACCCGATGTTGAACAAGCATTGGAGAAATATGTGGAAGGACTGCCACAATCTATTGAAGGGGATGTTACCGCATCGAACCCACAGAAAGTAGAAGAAGCTATGGGACTTGCACAGAGATTGTTGACCCGGGTGATCAAAAGAGGTTCCACCTCCGCGATCAATGAGCATAAGAGAAGTGCTGACAACCGTGGGAACAACAATAGCAACAACCGCAACTACAACAACAACTACAGTGGTAACAGGAGCTACAACAACAACAATCAAAGCAGCAACCACAACAGAGATCAACAACAAAACTGTAGTAATCATCATCAGCAGCAGAATCGTCGACAAGAAGCTACCAGAGCTTATGCAGCAGTGCCTGCAGAAAGTAAAGGTTATGCCGGAACTCTACCCCCATGTAACAAGTGCAACATGCATCATAACGGATCATGTAAGGCTACTTGTGGCAACTGCAGAAGAATTGGTCATATGACAAAGGACTGTGAGCAACTGGAGCCAACACACAATCGATAGCAGTGAAGTGCCATGGTTGTGGTGAAGTTGGACATTACAAAACTCACTGTCCGAAGAATGCCAATAACGTTGCCCGAGGAAGAGCATATGTACTTGGTGATGGAAACACAACGCAGAATTATGATGTGTTACGGGTATGTTCCTATTAAATCAACAAGATGCTAAGATATTATTTGATTCTGGAGCAGATAAAAGTTTTGTGTCTACTTCGTTTGCCGCAATTCTAAATATTACTCCTATAGAACTAGATACTATCTATGACATAGAATTAGCAGATGGAAATATCCTAAGTACCAATACCCTAATCGAAAATTGCACCTTAACTCTTCTAAATAAATCTTTCCCTATCGATCTTATGCCCATCCAATTGGGAAGTTTTGATGTCATCATTGGTATGGATTGGTTATCTACACACCGTGCCAGAATAATTTGTGACGAGAAAGTCATTCAAATTCCACTCAACGGTGAAACCTTAATCATCCAAGGTGATAAACCTAAAACTTCGTTCAATATTATCTCATACACCAAGACGATGAAATACATAAGCAAAGGATGCCATGTATTTCAAATTCAAGTAACGGGAGAAGAAACGAAAGAAAAGAAGAAACAACTTGATGAAGTGCCAGTTGTAAAAGATTTTTCTGATGTATTTCCCAAAGACTTTCCTGGAATTCCACCAACTCGTCAAGTAGAATTCCGCATCGATTTAGTGCCTGGAGCAGCACCAGTTGCAAAAGCACCATATCGATTAGCACCCTCCGAAATGAAAGAATTATCTGAACAGTTAAAAGAACTATCAGATAAAGGATTCATTCAACCAAGCTCATCCCCTTGGGGAGCACCAATCCTATTCGTCAAAAAGAAAGATGGAACGTTCCGAATGTGTATCGATTACAGGGAGTTGAACAAACTCACGGTGAAGAATCGATATCCATTACCAAGGATCGACGATCTATTTGACCAATTACAAGGATCTAGTGTTTACTCAAAAATCGATCTAAGATCAGGATATCATCAATTAAGGGTCAGGGAAGAAGACATTCCCAATACAGCTTTTCAAACACGGTACGGACATTATGAATTTCAAGTGATGCCATTTGGTCTTACCAATGCACCAGCAGTATTCATGGATTTAATGAACCGAGTATGCAAACCATACTTGGATAAATTCGTTATTGTGTTCATTGATGATATTTTAATCTATTCGCGCAACAAAGAAGAGCATGCCGAACACTTAAGGATTATTTTGGAGTTACTTAAGAGAGAAAAGTTGTACGCCAAGTTTTCCAAATGTGATTTTTGGATTTCTACCGTTCAATTTTTAGGCCATATCATCAACAACCAAGGTATCCATGTAGATCCCGCGAAGATAGAAGCAGTTAAAGGTTGGACGTCACCCACCACTCCAACCGAGATTCGCCAATTTTTAGGTCTCGCCGGTTACTACCGGAGATTTATAGAAGGTTTCTCAAAGATTGCAAAACCTTTGACGGAACTCACCCAGAAGAACAAGAAGTATATCTGGGAAGAGAAGCAAGAATCAGCATTTCAACTGTTGAAACTGAAGCTTTGTGAAGCACCAATATTAGCATTACCAGAAGGAAATGATGACTTTGTAGTGTATTGTGACGCATCTCATCATGGTTTAGGTGCGGTACTAATGCAAAGAGACAAAGTCATAGCTTATGCTTCACGACAGCTAAAGAAGAATGAAGAAAATTACACCACCCATGATCTAGAATTAGGAGCAGTGGTTTTTGCTCTTAAGATATGGAGACATTACATATACGGTACAAAGTGTACGGTTTTCACCGATCACAAGAGTCTTCAACATATACTGGATCAGAAGGAGCTGAACATGAGACAACGAAGATGGTTAGAATTACTCAACGACTACGACTATGAAATTCGTTACCACCCTGGTAAAGCGAATGTAGTAGCCGATGCGTTGAGCAGAAAAGACAGAACTAAACCTCTTAGAGTTCGATCTCTAGGAATGACAATTCATTCGACACTTCCAGCTCAAATCATCAAAGCTCAAACAGAAGCTCTACAAGAAGAAAACTGGCAATATGAGAAAATTGACAGAAGGTCAAACCCTGAAGATCAGGTTGACAGAATGCCAAATAATGAAAAAGAATTTGTGAGAAGAAATGATGGAATGTTATGTTTTAAGAAAAGATATTGGATTCCTCTCTTTGGAGGTATTCGAGACCTTATCATGCATGAATCTCATAAATCCAAATATTCTATTCATCCCGGTTCCAATAAGATGTATCAAGATCTTAAGAAGAATTATTGGTGGCCAAATATGAAAGCTGATATCGCAGAGTATGTTGGTAAATGTTTAACATGTTCTAGAGTAAAGGCAGAGACTCAGAAACCATCAGGATTACTCGTGCAACCAGAAATTCCGGTCTGGAAATGGGAACGAATCACCATGGATTTTATTACCAAATTACCAAGGACTTCGACCGGATTAGACACAATTTGGGTTATCATCGATCGATTAACCAAGTCTGCACATTTTCTACCAATCAAGGAAACTGACGAGATGGAAACACTCGCTCAGTTGTATTTTAAAGAAATTGTGATTAGACATGGGGTTCCAATATCCATTATTTCTGATAGAGATAGCCGATTCACTTCAAGATTTTGGGAATCTCTACAGAAATCTCTTGGTACTCGTTAGATATGAGCACCGCTTATCATCCGCAAACCGATGGACAAAGTGAAAGAACAATCCAAACCTTGGAAGATATGCTCCGAGCATGTGTGATTGATTTCAGAAAAGGTTGGGATAAACACTTGCCATTAGTTGAATTCTCATACAATAACAGCCACCATGCCAGCATAAAAGGCTGCACCTTTTGAGGCACTGTACGGAAGGAAGTGCAGATCACCAGTCTGTTGGACAGAAGTTGGTGATATGCAACTCACCGGACCAGAGCTAATACATGACACTACAGAGAAGATATTCCAAATCAAGCAACGCTTACAAGCTGCTCGTGACAGACAGAAGAGTTATGCTGATGTCAGGAGAAAGCCTATGGAATTTCAAGTAGGAGACAAAGTCATGTTGAAAGTTTCTCCCTGGAAGGGAGTGATCCATTTTGGAAGACGTGGAAAGTTAAATCTGAGGTACATTGGACCTTTCAAAATTCTGGAGAGAATTGGTTCAGTTGCTGTTAGGTCACCATTTTGTAAACACAAGTATGATTTAGAAAGAAATAAGATGAGAAAAGAGATTGGTTGATTATGAGACAATATGAAAGGTGAAAGTGCAAGAGTTTCCTTAAGATAATCAAATAACCAACCAATGAAATGTTTACATAAGCCTTCTATTTATAAGGGAGGAGTTAGGGCAACACTCCCTTCCTCCCTTATCCTTAATTTCGTGGGCTTTAAGGCCTTATGGGCTTTTACATGTTGCCCATTAACTTAAATAATAATGATAAATAATACTTAAGCAACCTATTACAAAATGTAATGACCGAGACTTGACTAAATACTAAAGTATGATCCCAACAATCTCCCCCTAAGGGTCGGTCATCACGGTTGCTTGACGTCTTCATCTTAGTCGTTGACTTGTGACATGTAAAACTCTAGACGTCTTCAAAATGAGTGAATGATAATGAAAGTACTTTGCCCTTTGTCTTTGTTCTTTGGTGATGATGTAGTGAATAAGTTATGAAGTTGTCTGCCGTTCGTCACTTCTGCGTCTGTGGTGGTTGTTCGCCATTCCAACATACTCATACATCTTTAGACTTTAGATTTTCACGTACAAGAAGTTCCTTTTCATGCATTGAGATCTTTGTCATTATACTTTGTAGATTCTGCTTATTGCCGTAGAATCTTTCTTTGAACTTTGTGTTGCTAAGATCTTTGGGGGAGCTTTCTTTGACTTCAAGATGTATGTATGAGCATGTTGGAATCTACCATCATGGAGGTGAGGTACCTGCGAGTAAACAGTTAGCAATAAAACAACCGGTACTTACGGATAAGGAATTAGAGCTCATCAACAGCATATTGTGAAGACTCCTTCTAATCCTTATCCAGGCCATTCCTATATCAGATACTCCCGAAGGAGCTTACTAGACCTACTAAGTAGCTCAATGACTGGGTGAGTCGCTGGGGATCACTCCACGACTGTAGACCGTAATGGAACCACCGCAAACACTAAGCGTAACCCTTGTGGGGTTACCGAAGTGACCTGCTGTCAGGGCTGTTTGATGTTGACCCTGGCAGGATTTCCGTTCAATCATTGAGAAATACTTACGTAATCCTCTCATAAACGTTCTCGGCAGATTGCTAAGATCTGCGAAGGACTCGATAGTTTACAACTGATGCCCATTGATGTAGAACACCAGCTGTAGAAAGACTAAGTGTTCCTAAGAGATCTTTGTTGTATCTCAAGGCTCTAGACTCTATTAGTGCACACCTAGGTTTCCTATCCGGAGACTGGGGAGGGGTCTCCTGCTTCAATATCAACCGTCTCTAAGAGATAGGTCGATAGGTTATGCGGGTTCCCCGTGAGAATGAAACAAGTCCTTTTAAGAGAACTTGAGTGGTTAGGAAGGTTTAGTGCATTGCGTCACTGGGTCCATGACGACTTAATCTTCAATACCGGTGTTGTCTTTTGCAACAGCCAGTAGCATACGTATTGAACCCGGTGTCTGCCCTAAGGTTGAACATATGGAGGGCTATTTCTTTTCACCCTTTTCTTTGCTTTTCTTTTTAATTCTTCAACTCCTTCTTTCCCTTTCATTCATTTCTCCTTTTTTCGTATCATACCTAAGGACTTCTAATTCTAACTATGGGAGATGTCCTTGGGTAGATCCCTCCGGCTCTGGCGGATCATAGGACGGATATTCCTATCTTAATCACCTTATAACTCCGACAGTAGCCAAGAAGCCTTTGATTGAAAATCTCTCAAAGTGTTTGTAATAATCGAATATTTTGGTTAACACTTTGAGAGTTTTGTGTACACTTTTGAAGGGCTCCCCCTGCACATGTGCTCATCAGTGTTTAATAAATTTGCACATGCGGGAGGAGCAAGCACTTTTGAATTGATCCACTTTCCGTGAACAAGACCGATTCGAGACACGCTTACATCACTAGTTAAACTAGCTTGAAGTTATTACCCGGCCTGATCAAGTTCACAGAAAGTTTCTTGAGACGGTACATTTCTACTAAGACATATCCTTTTCGAGACACGCTTACGTGGTTAGTTAAAGAGTTCCATTGTCAGCTTTTAGGTGACAACTAGCTCTAGTAACTAACTTGATGTTATTACCCGTCGAGGATAAGTCTTTTCGATGTTACTAACTTTTGTTGTCTCGTCAATTCCTGGGTCATTACTGAGTCTAGCTCGCACATGATACAACTTTTTAGCTTTGACTTCGTATATTTTAATCACTTTTTCATTTTCTCCCCCTCAAAAATAGCATATAAAATGGTGTTTTTGACAAACTTTAAGATTAAAATATGCTTTTTGAGTCTTACGGGGAGATTCACCAAGAACTTTAGATTTTGAGCAAAGTAATTTTTGTTATGACAAGTGCTCCCCCTCAACAAGTGATTAGGTCTTATTGAGGTGAAATACTTGTCCTTTTGAGCAGAATTGTGAAAAAAAAAATCATAAATGTTTGATTAATTCTACTCAAAAGTAAGAAGCCTTCGCTCCTTATATTTAGGATTGAGGCACTGATGCGTACCTCAGGGTCCTTTCTTTACAAGTTCGGGTTGTGCACTGTAATGCGTGCACAAGCCATAAAAAAACATGATTTTGACAAAGCATTTTGATTTCAAAATACTCCCCCTCAAAACAAGCATGTGTTTTGACATTTTTTAAACTGTGGATCGAATTGGGGAGTAAAGATTTGAAAAATCTTGAGCAAAATTTTGAAAAGTTTTGAAAACCTTTTGAAAAAATTTTGAATAAATTTTGCTCAAGATTAAGAGAGTTAAAGATAAGCTTAGCATGAGAACTTCTTGTTTTCAAGGAAAAGTGCACGTTTTGTTTTTAAGAAATGGTTTAGCAAGGCCCTTTCCTTTCTTTGAAAACCAAATTGTACACTGAAATGAGTGCACAAGTCGTTGTTTTAATACAAAATTAGTTTTCTTTAAACAAAAATACTCCCCCTCAAATAATGAATGTTATTCGAGAGAAAGTCTTCTTGAGCAGAATTTTGAATCGTATTATAAAATACTTTTTGAAAATTCGTGAGACGACTCTGCTCAAGGTTTTAGAAAACACAATCTAGTATTGTACAACAAAGAATGCTTGAAGATCAGATTAGACAACAACCTTGAGAACTAAAAAAACTTTAGTTTACCAAAATTTGAAATCCATTTGTAGGTTGTGTCAATCCGAAAAAAATGTTGAATTTCAACGAGGATTGAAAAATTTTGTTTCATTTTGATAAAACACTCGTCGAATCAATGGAAATTTAAAACTCTTTTGCTTATGAAAGGTTGTTAGAGACCCGGAGTCTCTCTTTTGAGTTTTAAAAATCTGAAGAAGAAGATTTCCATCTAAAGTTGAACCTCAAGGATTCTTTTTGAAGATTTGTTTTTGTGATGAATGGAAAACTTCCGGTATTTGGGATGCCCAAATCAGAGTCATTCTTTTATCATAGCCAAAGCATTCCAGATTTTGAAAAAAATTTGAAAAATTTAGAACACCTTTGCTTTGGTCTTCACACTTGCTTTATCGGTGTAAAACAATAGTGTAGAGTTTGGAAAAGTTTGTTTCTCACCATTTTGAATCTATTTACCAGTTTTAGCCTTTTAACACATTTAACACTTTGCCCTCAAAGTATGTTCCGTGAGAAACATTTTGACAATTGTTGAAGTTTTGACTTTCAATGGGATGACATGTACTTGCACACAGAGAAAATGCATAAGGCACAAACAAGTTTGCGGATGAATCAAAAACTCATTCCAAATCTTTGAAGAATGCTCAGAATTCTCAAATTTACGCATAAGATCACAGATTAATTCATTCTTTCACTCGAAATTTCCCAATTATTATCATGGTTTAGAGTTATGATTTGAGACTTTGCACGCATGTTAGCATCAAAATGCAAGAATATTGTACAAACAAACGCCCTAGTAGTAGCAGCAAAGACATCGACATCTTAAACCCTAAATCACTTGATTTCAAACCTATGTTGTATCTAATCATGCAACCACACCAATCGAGCATTCTTTAGTGTTCTCTAAGGTTATAGGAAATGATTAATTAGGCTAAACACATAAAAGAAAATACCCCGATCGATAATTACTTGAACCCTAGTTTCTGATTATGCCTTTTTGACTGTTGAAAACATTTGAAAAATTTAGGGAACGATTAGATAACAACAATGAAGAAATTAGAAACTCATAATCGAAAAGAATCGAGGAAACAAAAAATCGTTAGTCTGATTCGTTGAGGTTTTTAATAATGTGTGAAACTTTTGAGAACATTTGTAAACATTGATTCGAGCCTTTTTTTTTTTTTTTTTTTTTCATGCAATGTCATTTTACCTAAGTTTAAGACTTTTGTGAACTTTACTCATTAAAGGTTAACTACTTTTCCATTTGAAGTCTAAACATGGTTAAATTGGAATCCTTGCCGAAAAATTTCTTTTCTCCCCCTCGAATTAGCATTTATTTTGTGAAACATTTTTGCACATTTTAATTCGAGAGATCATAGAACCTTTAGAAAAATGAGTTTTTAATCTGAATGATGAAGAAACATTTTATCCTTGAAGAATAATGATTAGGTGTGCAAACTTCATGATTTTGTGAAAAATTTTCTCCCCCTCAAAACATGTTCCATTTTGACAATGTAAAGCAAAATATGTTTTAATGTAGGAACATAGTTTTGAAGATTAGAAGTTTGTACACAGAGAAAGAAGATTCTTTTTGCAGTTTTTTGTATTTTCTTAATGATAGAATATTAACAAAAAAAAATTTGATGTTTGACTCTCTTAGTTTTTAAGAAAGTTTTGCAAATCATCTGGAGTCAAACACCGCATACTAATATGGTGAACTAAATCAACAAACCTTGATGGAGGTAATGCCTTTGTAAACAAGTACGCCAATTGGTATTCAGTTACCACAAACTCTAATTCAATTGTACCCTTCTCAACATGCTCCTTTATGAAATGGTAGCGGAGAGAAATTTGTATGGCCTTGGAATGATGAAAGGTGTTGCACGAGATAGCAATAGCACACTTTGAGTCGCAGTACATTGAGATCTAGTCAAATACATAGCCGTAGTCTGTGAGCTAAGTTCTCATCCAAATGATTTGAGCACAGAAAGCAGACATGGCTACATACTAAGCTTTTGTTGATGACAGTGATGTACAATCCTGCTTCATTGACTGTATCCCTTTGTAATTAAACAAGATTTGTTGCGAATCACTGTGCCTTCTGTGTCCAGCTTATTTTCCAAATCCATATAATTCCAATGATGTGTCGAAGGGTGATGTTGTTAGAACGTATGCATATTAGACGGATCCAAATTGCGAGAAGACGACTCTATTATATCAAGAACGGTTGGAGTCGGTGCAAATGGATTGAAGAAAGTATTTCCATCATAATCTGCAAGTTGTGGTACTGATTGTCTGGAGTTGGAAGCAGTTTGCCTTGCTATTGTTGGAGATTCACTTGGAGGACCGTCTTTCTCAACAGTGGTTGTTGAATATTCTCAGGGTGTGCAGCGGAAATTGGTGAGACTTCTTGAGGATGGTTTTCAATTGAATCATCAAACAGTTGAGCAAACAGGGTTTCCAATTCCTTGCGAGAGAGTGACAATGGTTCTGCCGAAGAATCCGGAATATATAGACGGTTGGATGTAGGTCCTAAGCTGTTGTGCTCAGAAGCCATTGCTGAAGTGCTTTTAAAACGGTTGGCTGCGGGTCCTAAGCTGTTGTGCTCAGAAGCCAATCCATTAAGCTCGGGTCCGAAACTGATTTGTTCCGAAGCCATTGCTATTAAGCTCGGGTCCGAAACTGAGTTGTTTCGAAGCCATTCCTGGAGAATCTGTAAAGAAAGAAAGAAGAGACAAGAAAAAAGAGAACAAGGATCCCCAAGAGTAACTGGGTTCCAGATGTTAGAAGCATAAAGATGTAGTGTCAATTATCTTCTTGACACTCGAACACACAATACCGATGGTGTTCATTCTAGTCTCAGAGGTAGAAGTTGTGGAGATCACATTAGTTTTGGTGCAAATGTCTAAAATCTTTCCTGTAGGAATCCACCTAAGACCAATTGATTTGAAAATTCTACCCGTGGGTACCCACCTAGTGTTAGATCTAGGAGATGTTTTCCTTTTAGATGCAGTTGAATGAAATGTGGGAGCATCACTTCTTAGAGAAAACCTACGTCCTATGTTGATCCGCTTCTTAGGTTTCTGACTTATGACTTTTGGTTCAACGGGTTTGTTTGTCTTAGTCGATTGAGCCTTTTCAAGTGAATTTCCTTTTTGAAGATATTTTAAAGCACAAACAACATGATTATTTACGCAACTACTCTTAGATGCTAGCCAATTCCTATTAGTTTGTTGAGAACTCCTAGGTTTTGGTGTGCTACTACTAGCAGTATTTTGCACTACAGTGGAAGGCATCACACGAGGTTTTGAACCTAGAATTCCATCCTTTTGAAGTAGCGCCTTTTTCCTAGCCTTTTCTAGATCATAGTTCTTGCACATGTCATATTTTCCATAAGAATCTTTACTTTTAATGCTTGTTTTAGACACTGTTTTTGAACTAATCCTATATGAGCCAGGCATAATCACGTGTTGATATTTAGCAGACGCATATGCTTTTCCCTTAGGCCAAGAATGTGGAGTGACTGGTTTTGTCAAATTGTTTTTCTCAACAACTTGGGAGGCAAACCGAGGTTTTGAAAATTTAGGTCGTTCAGATTTAAATGCAGTTGGTTGTCTAACCACTGATTGTTTTCTGTTAGTTTGAGAAGGCGGTTTCCCCAAGATTGATGGTTTTGCAAACTTAGTATCCACACTATTGCCAGTCAGTCTTCTTAATTTGTTTTGCAATGCAGCATGTGCAAACACCTTTTCTTGAATTTGACCTTTTAAAAGCTCATTTTCTTTAACTAATGTATCCACACGTTTACTAAGTTCATTTGAAACTTGACCATTGTTGCCCGAATTTTGAGATTCGTTTTGCATTTGGAGTTCAAGTGAGATGCAATGTGCCTCTAGTATTGAAAAATTTTTATGACACTGGGCAATGGTCTTTTTGAGAAGAAGGTTTTCAGACTCAAGAGTTTGATTTGATGTTTCAGTCATTAGATTATCATGTAAAGACTCAGACTCAGAACGTTTGTCAAGACATTGTACAACATCCTGGTCAACATCTCCTACATTACTGAAGTTAGGTTGCTCAGATTGTTGTTTATCATTTGCAGGTATAATACGATCAACAGTAGATTGTACCTCGGCCATTAACTCTTTGTCAAAGTTAGGTTCTGTGTCATAGATGGGTATGACATCTTCCTCATCCATCTGTTCTTTGTCAAAGTTGGGCTCTGAGTCATAGAAGGGTATGATCTCTGCACAGTCTGCATCTGTATCATTCCCCAATCTGCTGTTGTCATCCTGCACTTCTGATTCTGTCCCATTGTAATCCATGAAAACCAAATTAGCTTCCAACACATCAACCATATTAGATTGCTCTTCTTGAATCTGCAACTTTTGTTCATTCATTCTTTGGACATAATTTCTTCTGTGAAGAATCGCCTTCTCAATCGAATCCAAATCTCGTATCAATATGTCTTTGAAAGTTTCATCCTTGATTCGGGATTTGATGAACTGCTGAAACTGTTCCTTGATCACTCTGAAGGTGGCGTTGGATTCATTCTCATTTCGTGAAAATGTCAAAGTCTTCTCCAAGGAGTGATGGAAATGCCCGTTTGAATCCATACTCGGAACGAGTTCCTTTTAAGTCTTTGTATGAGAGGACCTTAAGGTGTGACTTAAGTGATCTACACTGTTCCATGCATCTCTTCACTAAATATGTCTCTAACTCACGCATCAGCGACCTTGATTGATACATTTTCTCTCCGTTTAATCTCACAATTGGATCTTCAGAATCATCAGAATCATGCTCTGGGCATGTATTATTCATGTGAGATTCCTGCATGTTTGCCATCAACATCACATCTGTTGTATCGGTTTCCAAATCTGCTGTATTGGATTCCAAATCTGCATATTCATCATCAGATGGAATATCTCCCATGACCCTTTGCAAAACAGCATTGAGATTACCCCCTTCAACTTCCATTTGACTAAGTGTGGCATTGTATTCAACATTATCGTCAAAAAGTGGAGTTGAATCATAATCTTGATCTTTCACATCTGCAATATTTTCTGTATATGCCAAAAGTGCCATGCTCGGTTCGATAAGATCTTCTTCATCATCAGAATCTTTCATTGTGTTTAAGCATTCAGAAGTTGAAGTCATAGCGCCATTGCCTTTCTTAGAAGATACTTGACTAAGTTTCACTAGATTTTGCAGAAGAGATTGCACATTATTATGTAGTGTTGCAGGATGGTACTGTGGAATGAAGAAAGGCTCAGGTGCATTCGGAGGATTGAAGAAGAGACCATTTGGAGTGTAAATTAAGGATCTATGGTCAACAGCTAGAGATGGTGGAGCAGGGAGAATGGTCTTCAGAGGATTTACGCTTAAACAAGATTCAAGAATTTGCTTCATTCTGATGTGATGAAGTTCTTCTGTATGATGCATAGCTTCAAGATATTTCCACATTTCATAAGCACTGGCTTCAAAGTCCATATACATGTAAATTGAGTTGGGAAGGGCTAGTGTCATGAACCATGCAGCTTGTTGGTCAGCATCATACTGAGCAAGTTCATTAGCATTCAAATCTTCATCCGTTTGCAGTCTGATAATCCCTGTTGACTCAGCAAGAAATATCATTTTGTGTGGACCATCTTGTATGGATTTAAGCATGAGATCTGCCGCAGGACGATCTGTGAGCCATTGTAGAAATCTCCGTTTCCAATCAGTATACGTTCCTGGTAGCAACATTGGAGGCCTTGATTCATTGCCAAAGAGCAAAACATGACGAATGAGGGTGCTGTGACTTTGTTGTTGATGATACTATTGCTGATGAGAATATTGGTGAGGAAGGTAGTTGGAAGAAGGTGATTGAGACGTTGTAGATGACATTGCTCTCCCCCTTGATTGTTGCGATGTAATCGAAATAATCAAACAAAATGTCACACTCGAGGTCGAAATAGTGATTTCTGGTTTTCCCTCCAAAATAATTTGAAAAATTTTTTCTTTTCCAAAATTTTGAAAATTACTATAAAATGCAATTCTAAGGTTATAGAAAAAATTTGAGTTTAAAAAATTTTGCCGCCAAATTTTACCGAAAAAATTTGAATTTTGGCCTAAAAATTTGAATTTTGGGCCAAAATTTTCACTGTTATACCAAAATTTAAATTTCACGTAAAAATTGAAAGTTTAGTCTCCTGTAAAAAATTAAATTTTACTCAAATTTTCCCGCCAAAAAACTTTTTTTTTTTTTTTGAAAATAAGTTAGAAGATAGCAGAAAGAGACTTGTGTTAAAGATGGATCTTGTAGAAGATTGAAATGCACGTTCCTTTGGTTAAGTTCAAAATCCTTGGGGTAAGTTGAAATCTTACGCGTAAAACAGAAACGTATGCGTAGACTGCAAAGTTACGCGTAAGGTTGATCTTATGCGTAAACTATAAAGTTATGCGTAAGGTTCAAAGACCAAACAAATCTTTCAAACTTATCCAAGCTTGAAAGATATCCGTAGTCGAAGTATTCCACTAACTTATCCAAGCTAGGGAAGTACTGAGTCACCGTAGCACAAAGAAAATACCGTTGATGAAGCTTATGCGTAGACTCTGAAACTTACGCGTAAGATTATATTTTACGTGTAAGATCTGACTTATGCGTAGAAACTTAGGCGTAGAGACAACTTCTGCGTAGGAACTTAGGCGTAGGAAATAGACTTACGCGTAGGATTTAACGCGTAGACTTTCAAGTTAAGCGTAGGAACAGGGTTTTGACCACAGTTACGCGTAAGAAAAGGGTTTTGACCTTAGTTACGCGTAAGAAAAGGGTTTTAGGCCAAAAGTTATGCGTAAAAAGGACAAAAAGTACTGTTGACAGCTTTAGAATCGTACTATTCACTAGAGTTACGCGTAAACAGGTCAGAAACTTGAAAAATCTCAAATTTTTGAAGAACAAATGCTTAAGAATAAGGTACTTTTGATCAAATAACTTCACCAATACTTAGAAAACACTAACTATTGAAGATTTTGCTACCAAAAACTAGTTTTCCAATATCAACGAAGCTATAAAACCTTAAAAAACCTTAAAAATCACAACTTTATGCAAAAACTAAGTTTCAAATCACTATATCAACCTTGAAACTTATCCAAGCTTCAAGATTTGAGTGAAAGAAACCAAGAGAAAGGCAAAAAAGATGAAGAAAGATGATGAGAACCCCACGTTAACAATAAGAACAACACTTCAATCTCTATTAGGCGAATGATACCACTTGTTAGGTCACCATTTTGTAAACACAAGTATGATTTAGAAAGAAATAAGATGAGAAAAGAGATTGGTTGATTATGAGACAATATGAAAGGTGAAAGTGCAAGAGTTTCATTAAGATAATCAAATAACCAACCAATGAAATGTTTACATAAGCCTTCTATTTATAAGGGAGGAGTTAGGGCAACACTCCCTTCCTCCCTTATCCTTAATTTCGTGGGCTTTAAGGCCTTATGGGCTTTTACATGTTGCCCATTAACTTAAACAATAATGATAAATAATACTTAAGCAACCTATTACAAAATGTAATGACCGAGACTTGACTAAATACTAAAGTATGATCCCAACAGTTGCTTATAAGTTAGAACCTCCGGAAGAACTCAGTAGGGTACATCCTACGTTTCACGTATCACAACTCAAGAAATGTTTGTCTAACGAAACTCTCGTCATTCCACTAAAGGAGATTAGATTGGATGACAAACTAGTGTTCACAGAAGAGCCTGTGGAAATAATGGATAGAGAAATAAAACAAATCAAACAGAATCGTATCCCAATTGTAAAGGTTAGATGGGACTCAAAGCGAGGACCAACTTACACATGGGAAAGAGAAGATAGATTCCGTGAGAAATATCCACATTTATTTTCATAGAACGCACTTGTTAGATTTCTTAAAATCAAATTTCAGGACGAAATTCATAATGACAAGTGGGTACTGTAGAACCCTGTAAAAATTTCTTGTAATTATATCGTTAATAAAATAAATAATCTTTCGTTATCATTACTGATTCCCATTTTCTCGGAAAAATTTGAAATTTTTCTTATTATATTATTTAGACGATTATCACAAAATAATATAATTCACGAAATGACGGAATTAATCCTCGACAAGTTACTCGAAACCTAAACTTTTCATTTAATCCTAATTATATTTCCTAAACCTAATTAATTTTCCTAATCACAATAATTATACAAACGGACCCTTAATCATTTTCGGCCCATCTCTCGTTTACTATTCATAAGCCCGAAACCAAAGCCCAACTTCCAAATATTAATAATTCATACGATCGACTAAGCTTCAAGCCTCCCAAAACGCCTCGTTTAATCTCGATTCTTATACACAACGTACCAATATTTTTACACCATCTCGTTCATCACCTAGCCAAATATTAGTGTGTCAAATCCCAACTTCATTGGACGACGTTTGATACGGTTTTAAATGGCAAAGTGATCGATATATACTCGACCCAATCAATTCATAGTTTATTCAAAACTTAACCGTTTTGATTCCCGTTTGTTCCTAATTGTTCCTAATAATATTTCTAAGATGATTTCATGTTCAAATGTCAAAGATGATTAGCTATAATCAAGTAGTATACGATTTAGCAAATCGTATACACATAAAAATGGTTGGTCGACATGAATATGATTCACCAAGACAATCTCCATGATTTGTGCACTCTCATTCCATAGTTTAAGTATATAAAATTCATACTAGAGCCTAGGTTACTGACATTGCATAGTACGTAAGGTTTCCTTGAATTATTTCACATATACGTGTTATATTTTGAGACCTTATATAGCATACATGCATGCATCCGTTTCTCACCATTCTCATACTCTCTCAAATAATTATCTCTTCCTAAAAACTACTCCTAAAGACCAGAAGTCGATTGCAATATTGTTTGGAAGCAAGAAAAGGGATATCGGGTTTGATATATACGTATAACGTTTGGGTTATACATTGAACGAGATTTTCCTTGTGTTCCATACTTTCATTCTCGACTCTCTACCACCTCAAAGGTGTTGTAAGTTATTTCTACTCGTTTCCATTCAAAATCACACGTTAAAATATAGTCATGCACCATATTCATTTTTGCTTCGAACGTATATACATTTTACATATATATTTCACGTATATATTGTCACTTAGAACACGAACGTGGCTAGCCTCTATCTTGGAAGGCCTAGGAGTCACGTAGCACACAAAGTTCACGTTAGTTTAAACGTTACATGCATTACACGCATCTATTTTAAACCATGTTCCATCATATGAAATTTAGTAAAAACACTTAGTAATATTTTCAAGTTTTCAAATATATAACCGATTCAAACATGCTACGAAACATGTGTATAACTTTAAATTTCACGTAACAAGAGTACTATATTATTACACGACTCAATAGACCACCTAGAAAACTACCAATTTCATTTATACAACTTGTAAAAATACTCACGTTTTGACACATAAATCGACTCATTTTGAATCGACAGTAACAAGGTTTTCAACTCCAAAATTTCATATAAAAACTTAATATTTTCGTGTGGGCTCAATCCAAGCCCAATAAGAAATTAAGATCCATAAGCCCACTGGGCCCATATGAAATGTTTTTAGAATCATAAAAATAGTCCAAGGCCAGGCCCAAAATATTTTCCATGCCCTCGCCTCCAAAAATCTTAACGGGCCTTGATATAGTTCGTTAATGGCCCATAAGCTAAAAAAATAAGCTTTTCGTTAAATAAGCAGTTGAAATCAGCTTATTATTGACTTAATAAGCCACGGAAATTTTTAGAAATTTTTTATAATCATTTTTGTAATTTTGGACTAAAAATGTAACGCGACGACACCTAGAAGGACTAAAAGTGTAAATATTGCAAAGAAAGGACCAAACCTGTAAAAACAAAAACTTAAGGGTAAAAATAGATGAAAGTTAATATTTAAGCCTAGTATTGATTATTGGACAATTAGAGGACTATAGTTGAATTTATTTATAAAAAAGACTAACGGTGTAACGTAAATATCGTTAGAGTAAATATGGTAAAATTGGAAAAAGAGACAAAGACTAAACATAATCTATTTATCATTCTTATTTATTTTCTATTTTCGTAAATTTATTTCGTATTACATTTAAACTTCATTTTTATTTATATATATATTATTTAACTTAACGTTAATAATATATATAACGATATTTCAAAAGTTAATATTTTTACTTACGATTAAAAAGGTAAAACTTCGATGGATAATTTATATATCATATTTTGTCATATCATGCATATCACAAGAATTACACTGCACATCACCTATTCGTCATAACGAATATTTATTATTCGTTATTCGTTCGTATTTACCAAATAGTATTTGGTCAAATTCTCAGATAAATTTATTTATCAGGTTGTGTTTTGAAGCCGTTATCATAAATTCGTCCGACTTTATTTTCTTCATTTCAGTATCAATCAAGGTGAGTCATAGCCTCACATTTACTTTCTTTCAAACTCCGTGAGGGGGATACATGTTATAAACAGATCGCAAGTAATTTTCTGTATGCTTCCTGACTTGATATATGCCTAAGTTAGCTATTGCCAAAAGACCCTTGATCATGAACCATTAATCATTGTTATGTGAACGCGAATATAATGAATAGATCTATTTAAGGTTTAACAGCCTGTCCCATTAATACTTGACGGAATGTCATTATGCATGTGGTTAGTCGTATTAGTCGTGATAATTATATTTGAGTAAAAATAGGAATTGGCAAATCACCTATTACACGAGGGCAAAATTATCATTGATTTGATAAACACCTCCGTTTTTACGGTATTTGTTAACGTTTTGCGTGTCATGAGACTTGGAGCAATATATAAACTGCAATATCAATTTTCGAACTGATTGTATTTCCAATACAATCTTACTTGTGTATCAAAATGATTACTAAATTCAAACTCTATGATATCACTCAACATTTTTATTGACTTTTAAGCATGTATCTCAGGTATTTAGCAGGGGAAGCAAGCATGGAACGGGCGGCGAAACTTCAAAACTTATCTACTTTATTTCAATAATGGTGTAAAATAAAAGATGTTTGATTCAGTTTAAAACATCAAGACTTTTATTATAATACTCTGATAGTGACCTCTTGTATTTGAAATTTTATTAATAAACTTATGTTTTAAAACGTCTCTTTCGAGTCGTTTTCTATCATTATGACTTCGATCCTCACCGTAACACCCTAATTACTATTCCGCTGCTATGTTTCAAATTAGGGGGTGTTACACAATGGTTATACATGAGATGTTAAATGAACGAGTCGAGATGAAATAGTTATACATGAGATGTTAAACGAACGAGTCGAGATGATATGGTTATACACGAACGAGTTGAGATGTTAAATGATAAGGGGGTTCAGTGACCGGAGTTCATTTAGTGGGGTTCAGGCTCAGTGACCAAGTTCAGAAAGTAGGGTTCATGAGATCTAACTAATCTCAAGATGCTATGGCTGGTTATACACTAGATGTTAACGAACGATCCGAGATGCTATGGCTGGTTATACAGGAGATGTTAAACGAACGAGTCGAGATGCAATGGTTATACATGAGATGTTAAATGAACGAGTCGAGATGCAATGGTTATACACGAGATGTTAAACGAACGAGTCGAGATGATATGGTTATACACGAACGAGTTGAGATGTTAAATGATCAGGGGGTTCAGTGACCGGAGTACATTTAGTGGGGTTCAGGCTCAGTGACCAGGTTCAGAAAGTAGGGTTCATGAGATCTAACTAATCTCAAGATGCTATGGCTGGTTATACACTAGATGTTAAACGAACGATCCGAGATGCTATGGTTGGTTATACAGGAGATGTTAAATGAACGAGTCGAGATGCAATGGTTATACATGAGATGTTAAATGAACGAGTCGAGATGCAATGGTTATACATGAGATGTTAAACGAACGAGTCGAGATGATATGGTTATACACGAACAAGTTGAGATGTTAAATGATCAGGGGGTTCAGTGGCCGGAGTACATTTAGTGGGGTTCAGGCTCAGTGACCGGGTTCAGAAAGTAGGGTTCATGAGATCTAACTAATCTCAAGATGCTATGGCTGGTTATACACTAGATGTTAAACGAACGATCCGAGATGCTATGGCTGGTTATACAGGAGATGTTAAACGAACGAGTCGAGATGCAATGGTTATACATGAGATGTTAAATGAACGAGTCGAGATGCAATGGTTATACACGAGATGTTAAACGAACGATCCGAGATGCTATTGTTGTTGCTGTTTGTTGTGTTATTGTTGTTGTTGTTTAATAAAATATTGTTGTTGTTTTGAAAACTGATGTCGAATGTGTTTATTTTTTTTAATTTAGACATAAATCGACTAGCTTCCTGTTAATGCAATAACTAACATAACATTTAAAACACGAAATACATTAAACATTAAACATTAAACATTAAACTTAAAACATGAAATACAAAAGTACGATTAATAGAAACTACGATACGGTAATTAAAATAAAACTACGACTTAAGAAAATGAATCATCTGAGACCTAACCATCCTCCTCACTCGAAGAAGACTCTGATGGTACAGGGCCAAGCCCCATGGCCCATCGGCGTGGTATTTCTCTGTTTATCCGCGCCGTATGAGCAGCTTCCCGAGCCCTAGGAGTAGCTGCCACACGTTCTTCGTCTTCTTCAACCTCTCGTCGGAATTGCAAATCTTGCTCGAAGAGTTCTTCATCAGTCAAGCCAAATGTATTGGGTTTGTTTTCCACTGGTGGATTGTTTACCCGTTCATTCTCAGCTGGACTATTTTGTTGTTGATTTCCATTTTCTGCAGTTGGAGTGTTCACAATCACCGGTTCTTTTGGAGGACTTGGGAATTGATGCGAGAAATCCTTGCGAGACATCGAGAATGGGACTTGGGAGTTTTAATTTTGTGAGTTTATG
The DNA here is from genome assembly GCA_030686995.1 of Artemisia argyi. Lineage (NCBI taxonomy): Eukaryota > Viridiplantae > Streptophyta > Magnoliopsida > Asterales > Asteraceae > Artemisia > Artemisia argyi. Next base: position 212,206,465 of record CM060702.1, on the reverse strand, counting down.
TGTGTTTTACCGAGTTAATGATTCTTTGTATATATAAAGTAAAAAATTTGGCGGGACAAAGGAAAATAAGGCAGGAATATAAGGCGGAAAAACAAATACCGACGTCATGTCGTCGGTAATAAATAGGCGGAAAAAAACCCCGCCCAAAATATTCACTTTTATTCGCAAGCCAAACGACAAAAAAATGTTCAATATTTTACCGACGTCATATCGTCGGCATTTTTACAAACCAAATTTACTTAAACGATAATAAGCGCTAATTAAAACTCTAATCACAATAAATATTTATTTAAGGAAAGTACCGACGACTGGGTGTCGGGAAAAGATTGGCGGGTCAAATTCCCGCCCAAGTTTTCGCAATTATTGGGAAAGTCAAATTTGACCAATAAAATACCGACGTCATGTCGTCGGTATTTGAAAATTCATAAATTTCAACATGAGTTTGGCTCGGTGAAGCGTATTTTTTGTTGTTTAGTGAAATATACCGACGACCTTTTGTCGTCGGTATTTTGTTCGTCGCCAGTTCTACTTATTCTAGTAGTGAGATTTGGACAACCTGCAAAGCAAAGTAATTTGGAACACGTGAAGAATTTGGTTCTTAATGATTAACTTAGGGTGTGTTTGTTTCATTTAGAGGTTTTAGGTCTGAATCTGACTACCACATCTTACTAGTAAGAGGTGGCTAGAACGTCTAAATCTAAACGAAATAATGTTGTTTGTTTTTGTATAAATGTCCGAATGATTTTAAGTGCTCGTTTCTGCAATTTATTTAAGTAACTTGTGTAAATATGAAATAAGACTTTTTATCATAAATATAACGTAGTTAATAAATCATCAAATATATTATATTAACACGAGTCTTCAATTTCTCTTATCGAGTAAGAGGCAGTAAAACAAGTCTCCCACCTCTTACTGAGTAAGATTTTATATGTCTAACTGGGTATGACTCAAAAGAAAAAAACAAACAAGCAAAACGTCTGCCCACCTCTTACTGGTAAGAGTAAGAGAGAGTAAGATGGCTAGTTAGACTTTTTTTTAAAAAACAAACACACCCTTACAATTAGTATCAACGACATTACCTGTGGGTATCCACCTAAATCCACTTGAATCAAATACTATACCGGTTTGTATCCGCCTAAAGCAAGTTATAGGCAACTATGTTTTTTTGTTGTCCTTTTCGTTTGTTTTTGTGTGTAGGCAATGATACACAACGGGAAAAAACACACAATTGCTTGGATCATATACTTGATATATCATGAATTTCTAAAACTGCCCCTGACAGTTTCTCAAGAACACCCTCAGATAGGGGTGTCCAAAAGAACCGAAGAACCAAAAGAACCGAGGAACCGTACCAGTACCGTACCGGAACCGAACCATATATTAGAACCATGGTACGGTTCTTGGTTCCTAAAATTCCAAATTTTAGGATCTCGGGACGGTTCGGGTCGGAACCGTCCGGTTCCGGTTCTTTCCCTAAAGAACCGACTACTTTAAAAATATGAAATTTTATAGGTTTATTTGGGACATTGTGTAATGTGTATAGCATTTTAAGGAGGAAAAAAAAAAAAAAAAAAAAAAAAAAAAACCTACTCATTATTAAACTGTAACATAAAAAATCTAAAACTTAAAAACACATAATAAAATTAACACCCAAACTTTTAATCCATTCAAAGATCATCATCATTATCATCATCATTTATCAACATGAAAGTATGTTTATCTTGAGATTATTATCGTAAATTAAATACTTACCTATAGTAATAGAAAAATCAAGTGAATTATATAATGCAATATGTGACGAATGACGAATCTGTAGTTAACGAGTATAATGGGTTGGAGGTATGAATGCATGTTATATTATATAAAAATGTGGTCAGTTGGTGTTGGTGTACTTCATGCTTTTCGATTCAATATGATGCGCAATATTTAATCAAATATATTAAATAACTAAATTAAGTATATATGTTGTTGTTTAAGTATACAATATTTAATCATGTACATTAGTTAAATACCGTGTGTATTTGTATTGTTATAGCATTATTAACATGTCTTTATGAATGATCGACGACGAAAAAAAATAAATTATTTAAACACTTAGGTTCTTGTGGGAATTACCCAAAATTCCCGTACCGGAACCGAGTACCGTACCGAAGAACTTGGGACGGTTCTTGGTTCCACTTTTACCATATTTTCGGTTCTCGGTTCTTTCGGGACGGTTCCGGTTCGGGACGGTTCCAGTACCATGGACACCCCTACCCTCAGAAGTTAACTTGGTTGTTTCAGTCGATTAGTATAAAAGTTTAGTCATTTGAACATTATAACATGCAATCCAATAAATAGCTACAAATTAATTAGACATAATGCTAACTATTCGTTTTAACATTGTTGTGTTACAACCTTTCTAACGAAACGTGTTAAACGATGTATTACAAAATGATACATACAACATAATAAGATTCATGATTTGTTACGGCTAAAACAATTAGCTTAAGATAAATCTAAATATGCAATGTTTGTCTTTCAAAAATATAAATAACGTCACGGTACTATTTAGTTGATTTTTATTAGCTCGAGTTTGAACTTTAGCAGACTAAGGTGTCGTTTGTTTTTTAAGAGCTTTTACCTCTTCATCTGCAAACCATGTCTGCAGAAGAAGAGGTACATATAAGCTCTTCATCTGCAAGAAAAAGACCGTTTATTTTTTGTGCTATTTAAGTACTTCTTTCATTTTTTTTCAAAACTATTTTTTGTGCTAGTACTTTTAATCTTTTCCTTTTTCTTTTTCACAAGTTTTTTTACGTTTTCTTCCGCTTGTTACCGTTTTGGTACGTTTGCCACCGTTTTTTTACGTTTTCGTCGGTTTGTTTACATTTTTGTCCATTTTTATTATGTTTCGCCCAATTTTTATTTTTATTTTTTTATGTTAAAAAACAGATGAAAACGTAAAAACAAAAACAAAAAAGTAAAAAAAAAATGGTTGAAAACGTAAAAAAAACAAACAAAAATAGATGAAAACGTAAAAGAATGTTGAAAACGTAAAAAAACTGACAAAAACATAAAAAAAAATAGACAAAAACGTAAAAAAAAGGCCAAAAACATGAAAAACCAGAAGAAAACGTAAAAAAATGAACAAAAACCTTAAAAAAACAGAAGTAAACATTTAACAAAAATAAGAAAACGTAAAAAACGGACGAAAACGTAAAAAAACATACGAAAACGTAAAAAAATAGACGAAAACGTAAAAAAGGGCAAAAACGTAAAAAAATGCGAAAACATAAAAAACCGGATGAAAACGTAAAAAAATCAGACGAAAACGAAAAAAGACGAAAAGGTAAAAAAGGGGCGAAATCCTAAAAAAATAGACGAAAACGTAAAAAATGGGCGAAAGGGAAAAAAAGGGGCGAAAACATAAAAACATTGACGAAAACATAAAAAAACGGACGAAAACGTAAAAAAACAGATGAGAACGTAAAAAAAACAAACGAAAACGTAAAAAATTGAATATTGAGAAAGAGATGTATGGTTTGTGAATAAAGAGGTAAGAAGTGAAAGAAGAGGTAATAAGAGGAAGGAGATGTCTGCATTTTGGAAGAGGAAAGAAGCTATTTTGTCTGAAAAAAAACAAACATGTTCCTCTGCGCGCCCGCAGAGGAAAGAAGTGAAAAGAGGCAATAAGAGCTTTTTTTGAAAAAACAAACGAGACCTAAACATGCTTGGAATATCTGCGAGCATTTCTCGACATAATGAGTATTTTACTTTCACGTTTACCCAGTGTTTTGAGACTTAAGTAACTAGACAACTTCTTGATATTAAAAGTTATGTGAAGATAGCTTGAGTCAACATTAAGTATTCCTGAACTTGCTTCATGAAGTCTAATTGATTGCAACTGACTAACGCGTTGAACTGAGCTCGAATTTAACTTAATCCTCATACAACCGTAGTAAACAACAGTTTAGAGTATACGATTTTGCTCAAATCCATTGCATAAAAAGATATAAAAAAGGTTCAACTTACATGTAGAACTTAACTATGATTCTAAGGGCCAGTTTTGGGAAACCTTAAAGTTTCAATACCAAACTGCAAAAAGCAATAGGGACAAAATACAAACATAAACCTATAAAAATGCTGCCGTATATACGATTGGATGTTGTTGCCAATGCTTACATAAATACCTTAATTAAAATCAATTATGTATTAAATAACAAAAACTTATAAAAACCATAAAATGTGACTGTATATATGTAAAAAAAATCCCCTCATTTTCTATTTTCTCTCACTAAAAAAAAAAAAAAAAAAAAAACACTCACTCTATAGAGACAATCTTTGAAACACAAACACAAAACACACAGATATGTTCCAAACCCACTTCTTGTCTTGTTAAAGATAATGAATAGTACCTTAAACATCTTCTTTTCACAAGGAGATGTTGTCCCAAAACACAATCTTTGATACCCTTTTATTATGTGATGAACAACAAGATTTTGGTCTTGATCTTGAGTTTAAAAATAATGAAAAAATCAATTTTTTATGGGAAAATGATGAATTGGAAACACTTTTGTGTAAAGAAAAAAATACCCATTTGGATTATGATGAAAATTTAATGGTTTTGAGACAAGAATGTGTTGATTGGATGATTAGAGTTGGTACCCATTATGGGTTTGTTGCATTAACTATTGTGTTAAGTGTTAATTATTTTGATAGATTTTTAATGAGTAGCTGTTTTCAAAAAGATAAACCATGGATGTGTCAATTAGCAGCTGTTTCTTGTTTGTCTTTAGCTTCTAAAGTTGAAGAGATCCAAGCTCCATTGTTGTTGGATTTGCAAGTAAGTGGTGCTACTAATTTGTTTTTTTTTTTAGATGTGTTTGTTAATGTGGTGTTTATGATATTGGGGTTTTATTTTTGGTGTAGATTGAAGGTGCAAAATTTGTGTTTGAGTCAAAGACTATAATGAAGATGGAGCTTTTAGTGTTGTCTTGTCTTGAATGGAAGATGAATCCAGTTACTTCCCTTGCATTTTTTGATTACATTATGCGTAGACTTGGTTTAATGACTCATGATCTATGTTTTGAGTTTTTAAGGCGATGTGAGCGAATTCTTTTATGTGTTGTGAATGGTAAGTTTTAGTTAATGGGGAGTTGCTTCTGTTTTTCCGCAGTTGGATTCAGTGGTGATGTTTGTTATATTGAATGCAGATTCGAGGTTTCAGGGATTTCTTCCGTCTGTGATGGCTGCTGCTATAGTGTGCATTGTTAGTAAAGAGATTGAGCCTGATAATGCATTGGATTATCGAACTCGGCTTATTGATCTTCTCAATGTTTGTGAGGTTTGTTCTTCTCTGACTGATATTAAATTAGTCCTTTTTTGCCTGCATTGTGGTTCGTTTAACTTTATCTTATGTCTTTGCATTACATCTTGAATACATTTTTAGGTTTAGTTTGATCCTGACAGAGCTGTATATATATCACTAGCATTTGGTTACATAGATTAGATAATGATGCTAAAATTTGTTCAATTGCATATCATAACAGGATGACATACAAGGGTGTTCTAAGTTCATAATGGATGTATCAAAACATCAGGGGAGTAACTATTTCCCAACTCACAAGAGGAGATACTCATCGGTTCCTGGAAGTCCAAGTGGTGTAGTGGATGCGTATTTCAGCAGTGATAACTCTAACAACTCATGGGCAATTGCATCATCAGTCACATCTTCACCTGAACCTCCATTCAAGAAGAACCGAGCCCAGGAGCAGCAAATGAGATTGACTCCAGTGAACCGAGTGTCCATCAGTGTCCTTAGCTCATTGAACAACCATTAATCTGCTATCTTTTAGTATGGTATTTATTTACAATCTTTTCTTGGATATTAATCGGCCAGAGTATGTTCTTATGGTGCAACTACATTGCTACCTTTAATCTATAACTATATTTCTGGTGACACCCATGTGATGAATAGCGCATATTTTGCACTGCTCAAACTTTGAACATCCATATCATTGATTTAGATATGTATCGTTGCATTGAATTGAGCGATTCGTGTAGTTATCTTTCAAATTGGCTACATTTTATCTGTCCATTCAGTACCCTCTGATATCAATCTGTGTAAGGGCAGTATTGTCTATAGGTATTAATGCAAGGAATACTTTTCAGTTCTCATCTTGAATCACGCCACTTGTTGAGTATCATAAATCAACAAGTTAGAGGTGGGTAGGATCATAAATAGATATACCGGTGTCCGCATATTGTCTAAGTCGATTGAACTGTCACATTGGGATATAGATGTTGAGCCTAGTTCGATGACTTTTGACTTAATTAATTTAGGACATCCTTGTTTAGTCATTAAACGATCAGCTTGTAAAAATTTTAGGATACTAAAGATGTTAAGCTATTTCCGCACATTAAACAAGATCAACAAAAGGGTAGCTTCTTGTTTGTTGACTTTTGAATTTCGTGAAATGAGGTCCCCTAGTTTGTTCTGAAGACTTAGACATTCAAGATTCATAACTAATAAAAAACTAATGTTTTGTGTCTGCATAGTACAGTAGATGGATAAAATGAGTACAGATGCTAAATTATCCGTTATGGTGGTGTGTTATGGTGGTTTTGTGGGTTCACAATGTGAGATGGGTGATGACTTGGATGACGAGTTAAGGAGTTGGAAGCGAAAGGGTTCGGGGATGAGAATGTTTGGTGATATGTGGAAAAAGAAGGGACAGAAGTAGAAGTAGCGAGTTTGTTATTGTTTATGTTTTGGGGAGTGATGGATTTGTTCTGTAAAGCTAAGTTATTTTGTTGCCGTTTGAATGCTATATGCTAATGTAGATTATTGATCATCATGATAGATTAATCTATTAAGTATGTTTATATTACATACTTACATCTATGTTAAATGTTTTCCTAATATTAGAGGCAATTCCATATTCAGCTGTATTTTTAATGATGATTTACAATACGGAGTAGTATTTTTGAGAAACAAGCTCAAATACTAGTAGATAGTAGATAAAAAGTGGTAACAATAAACCGTATCTAAAGAACATGAACTTGCATTAGATTGGTCTCAAGGTTGAGTTATATAAGAACCATCATAGAGCACATAACATTCTAATATCTATTCTTTTAACTCAAATCTTTGTTGCTTGGCCAACCTTTAGTATTTGAGTCGATTACTTGATGTTGTGGGCTATTAGAACTTGTTTAAAAACCTTCCTCCTCAACATAAGAGATATAATAAGCATGATGTCAAATGCACATATTTTATATACTAAAATGACATGTTTTTCCTTTTAACTTCTTAAGGTTTTAAGGAGCAAATTGTAAAAGTTGAGCATAAGATCAATAAAGACAAGCATCACAAATGTGCATGATTGCAAAAATTAAACTTGTGAGAAGAAAAATGAAAAAAAGAGTATTCCGTTGCCGGGACTTGAACCCGGGTCTCTCGGGTGAGAGCCGAGTATCCTAACCAACTAGACTACAACGGATTGATATTCATTCACTACCGCTAATTTATATGATTGGTTTAAATGCAATCTGTTAAGAATCATCTTTTGCCAAATGCTGAGTGCAGTGTTCATATACTTTGTTAAGTACTTTTTTAGTACATTAAGGTTGAATTGCCAAATAAAAAGATTAACATGGTGACCGCATAAAGCTCAAGCATATACCTGTTATTGTATTTTTTAATGAGGAGTGATTTGAACACTCCATCAGTTGATTTGCACACTAAAAATGTTTGTGTTATGATATTTATACATTTAAGTCACTTATTGGAGTGTCCAAATCAAAACACAAATACTAAAGGTATAAAAGTCATGACACAAAATTTTGAGTGTGCAAATAAATTGATGAAGTGTGCAAATCACCTCCCATTTTTACACTTATCGGTTTCAACAGTGGTGGTCTCGGAAAGCAGAGGACAGATGGTTGATTTGAAACAATCTTTGTTAGGCGACTATAAGTTGGTGACATATTTTTTTTTAGAAATGCAAAGTTGGTGACATATTGATGCTTTATTTAACAGTATTAAATCATTAAATTTAATCTTTGTAGCGTATATCACTATTATTATTAAGTTTTCGGCGTTGGAACACTTCTCTTGGATCAGTTAATGCAATACTGGAAAAGAAAGAAAATTACCAGTCCATCTGTCATGGACAAAAATATGTACCATCTATATAGACTGAAAACCATAATATATCAGTCCATCTGTCATGGACAAAAATAATATGGACATATAAACATATATGTAATCATAGTTGTTAAGATCCCGCTTCTGATTCTGATTTTAAGATCCTACGATACTACAAAGCAAAAATGATCCAAATTCTACGTAGGATATTAGCAGCTTAATAAGATCTTATAAGATACTGATCTTAACCATAGGAGATCTAATCCGATCCGATTTTACTTTTTTCGAACAACACACTAAAAAACTACAAAAGGTGTTTTTGTTAAAAGTAGCAGTGGGCAGTAGCAAAGAGTTGTGATCAGTAGCCACAGAGCATTTCTAAAAAATAGCAAAACTCACTGCTCCTTTGCCAAATGAGTACTAAAAATCAAAATGCTTATTGCTCACCGCTCCAAAAAGCTCCACACGGCTCCGTGCCAAACATACCCAAAGTTATGGATTATGTTTTATAAAATTTAAAAAACATGTTAATTTTCTTAAACATTCTATATTCATAATTTAAGACAACATTTTCATGAAACATTCAAATAATTTTGTGTTTATGATATATAATAATTAGTAGATATAAATATTATTACAAAGACTATTAAAAAAAATGACATGATAGTTAGATCTTAAAATCCCGATCCGATCTTAAGATTTGATCTTTCAAAAACAAAAACGATCGTGAGTAAGTAGGATCCTGATCTTTAAAACCTTGTATATTACAGTTGGATTCAAAATTTTAATTTAAAAACTGAATATGGCAAAGACATTTAGCAACAACAAGCCCATGTTTCTGCATTCTAGCAAACCGTAAAACACGAGAAGAAATGACAAAACCATATAAATCCAACAAAGCAATAACTGTACAACGCTGCCTATGTTTTTCATTTGGAATCTCAAAAGTATTGCAAAGAATTAAACTATTTATACTACTCTATCTGGCATTTGGTCTAATTCAGAACTTAGCAGCAATGGGTACCTCACAAACTAAAATCGCTAGCAATCCTTAGCAACCTACATTTGCTACCATCAAGGAGCACCCGTAATCCCTAAACAAAATCTACTTCATACAACCCTAATTCCTAACTAGAAGGCACCATCCCATCATAAGTACATGTTCAAGCAGAATTCTCGGTATCAATACACAGTCAAAAAGTATTGCAAATAAAAAACATGTTGGTTCTGCCACCATGCATTATCATATGGCCTTTCAAAAGCATTCGTCTAACTTTACAGGATAGCATCACTTCAATGAAAATCTGCCTCAAACTGCAAGATAAGGTTAAAAAAAGTTTCATCAGATTCGCAGTTAATATACGGAATAGAGAATAATGTTCCCATGATGTTGCACATTCTTTCATTTTAAAAGCAGTTACACAACATACATAAAAGATTTATCATAATAATTCCACATTTAAGGAGTGTAAATGCACACGACTTACTAACTAACATAAATAAGCTATACCTTAATCAGCTGCTCCTTATTGACCCCTAGGTGATCCTTCTTCCGAGGAACTGTCACTATCTGAATCTGCAGAGACGTCACCAAAAATCCAGGAAAAAACATTAATATCCACATTAATATAAACACCACCAACTCTATCGTTATCGTTATCATTATTTTCCGACAAAAATTAAAAAAATAACCAATTACCGCTTGAAGAGGAGTCGCTACTTGAACTGCTTGAACTACTTGACCTACTGTCATCATCCCCTTTGTTCTCTCCTTGATTGACTGCAGTAGCAGCAGGACCCTGCTCATCTGTTAGAAAAAAACACACAAGCAAATGAACGTATTAGCAGAGTAATCACATTCGAATAAAAAAATAAGAACCTTTAGATAAATTACCTGCTCTTTTTTCTTTTGGTGCATCAGGGACAGATACTACTGGATTCTGTAACAATATCAAATCATCAAAAACCATACATCACGAATAAATATTAATAAAACTACAATTCGGAATAAATTGTTTACGGTTCATACCTGTATCGTGTCATTTCCAGCTAATGCTCTTGCTTGTTGAATTTCTGCTCTCCTTTTAACCTTACTCAAATTCTTCCTATAATTCGTAACATACCGATCAAGTTCCCATAACGTTTCAATATCAACACTATCAATATCAATTTCAATCTCTTCATCATTTTGTGATAGCGTATTATTCTTCTTAATAATCTGAACAACGCCATCAAGATGATCCGAAGGTAAACTTTGAAGATTTGAGCTAAGCTTTCGTTTCTCGTCAAAAGTCATGTCCCTTTTATTTGGCTCACGCGCTTTCGGTTTCTTGGGTACAGGTGTCCTCCTGAAGGGAACGATTGTCGCGGGTCTTGGTAAACCCATGGACTGTGATCTGTCGAGAGTCGCGGGTCTTGGTAAAACCATGGACTGTGATCTATCGAGATTCCGTACAGGGTTCACAAAATTAGGACTATGATTATGACTATACTGACGATGATTATGCTGAACAGGTCCATAATTCCAATCAGACTCAATCGCTCCCCATTTTTCTTCAAATATACTCAACAACTGTTCAGCCATAGCATAAACTTCATGCCCTCTAGGATTATAAGTCATCGCGTTATTAAACGTCAATCTAACATCCTCTGCAAACTCAGTAGGAACCTTATAGAAATTCTGCGCTAACCGGCTCTTAATGGTACCTAAATCCATTGGACGCTTAATAAAGTCATGATAATCATGCAACCCCAAAAGCTTCGCATTAACAGGCTCATTAAACACCCACCCATGTTTATGTTTCATCAACCTCTGAAGCAAAGTACTACAACTTCTAAAAACCTGATTCTTATGCCTTTCTAAACCCGTACTCGGTTTCGGCCGTTTGTTACTCTCAGGCGGTAACCGATCTTTCGCTAGCAAAAAATCAGATTTCGAGTACAGATGGTTTGCTTTCGGCGTCCTCTTCTCTTTTTCAAGATACTCGTTATTATCAGTAACGGCAACAGTCAAGTGGCGAAACCTACCAGTATCAGAACTCACACGGCTAAACGCCCGCCTGTTAAAAGTGGTAACAGGAGGAGTATGATAATGCAACAGTGTCGGCGATTGCTGAGGTTGTTCCTGTTGCTGATAAACATGCTCAAGATGACGATTATAAACAACAGGAGCAGGGTCCACCACAACCGTCTGTTGCTGCTGCTGCTGCTGAATTTCACGCTGACGCGCCGTCTCAATCTCGTTTTCTTTATCTTCGAATTTCCGATACAGAACTCTGACTTGTTCCAGCTCTTGTTCCAACTTCCCTTTCAAATCATTAACTTCGGGTTTCGGAGTCGACGCGCTTAAACAAATCTTGACACGGTCATTTACCAAACTCACAAGTGGCTCTTGTTGATGTTGTTTTAATAAAACGACACCGTTTTCATGATGTTGACTTTGACCAGATGATGATGGATTATTAGCATCACTTATTAGGGTTTCATGGTTTTCGTTTGCTGGTTCGACCACCGGTTCGATCACCGGTTCGACAGGGGTGGTGGTTTTGGGTTTTTTGGGTCTGCGGGTGTAGACTAGATTAACGAAGGTGCTTTTTCGTTTATTGATTTTATCAGCATCTAATAACACTTGTGAATCCATACATACACACATATACCAAAAACCAAACAAAGATTTATCAAATTTTTATAAAAATTGTAACTTTTTATAAAAGATTGATTGGAATTAAAAGAACGATTAAAACCCTAAATTTATACCAAAAACCAAATAAAGATTTATCAAATCTTTATAAAAATTGAAATTTTTTATAAAGGGTTGATTGGAATTAAAAGAAAGATTAAAACCCTAAATTGAAAATCTAGGGTTTCTTGATTTTTGGGGGAAATTGAGAAATTTCAAGAATTGAAACCCTAGAAGCAAAATTCAGCCGTAAAGATTCAAATCTGAAACCCTAGAAACCCTAGAAACGAAAATTGAACAGTTGAATTACGAAATCAAAACCCTAGAAAAAAACAGAATGTAAAATTGAACGGTAAATTTGTTTAATTGGATGAAAAGAAACCAGATCTGATGTAAAATAAGGGTTTAATTCGAAGGAAATTAGGGTTTATGGAGGAGATGATGTTCGTAACGAAAGAGGGGAAAGAAGCGATTTTTTTTTAATTTTTTTAGAAAAAAGAAAAAAGAAAATAGAAAATAAAAATTGGGGGAAAATAAGAAATTAGGGTTTGGGAATTGGGGGTGATTTGAGAGGTGGGTTGGTTTGGTTTTTGGTTAGATCCGAACAAGGGTGGGTTGGGTTTTATTGATGAAGCAAGCGTGACTAGAGGTGGGTGTGGGTTCGTATTATATACCACACGCGCTCCTCTTTATCTTTGACCGTTTTTGGCTATTACGGAGTACCTTTTTAGTTTCTTTCTAGAGTAAATTGCATAAATCGTCCCTGAACTTTGGCCAGATTGCATGTTTGTCCCAACTATTATGAAAGTGCGAAAATCGTCTCTGTGTAAAATCTTTGAGCAAATTTTCGTCCCTGGTTGGGACTTGGGACGAAAATTGCATAATTCGAAAGTGCCAAATTGCATGTTTTGTCCCAATCACTCAATCAGGGATGAAAATTTACTCAAATGATTCCCACAAGGATGATTTATGCACTTTCGAAATAGTTAGGACAAAACATGCAATCTGGCCAAAGTTTAGAGACGATTTATACAATTTACTCTTCTTTCTATATTTAATTTAAATCTTAAGATGGTTTAAAGGTTTTTCTAATGATAAACATGTTTGTTTTTTCATGGTTTTTCAAACCGAACCGGACATCTAAACAGTTTTCTTTAAGGTTTCCGGTTTTTTTCTGTTCAGTTCAAATGGCTTCTGCGTCCTCGGTGAATGTTTTGGTAGAAGATATTATTTCTTGAAACTGTTGTTCCTGATGGCGGTTGAACCATCCGGTGCTGTTTTCAAAACATTGTTTCTTTTATTTAATAATCATGATTTTCGACCATTTAGCTGACTACTACACGGCATTTGAACCCACCGAATCACCGATACATATTAAAATCAGGTAATACCCTTTTATTTAGGGAGGTTGGCGTAGCCACTCCAGAGCTGCTAAATCGTCAAATAATTCAGATAGTAGCCCTAAATTAAGCAACTACTTCAACCTCCGATTGTTGGCTTACAACTTCAACTCTCGACATTTAATAATATTAAATAAGCTTTAGCTTTAAGATAAGTTTTGTCAAACACATCGCGTAACTTTTTATTATATATTGTACTATTAAGATGGCCAAAATAGCTTGGTTAAAGAAGAAGGAAAAAAAAAAAAAAAAAAAAAACGGATGTTTATTAGGGAAATGTAATGAGCTAAAACAAAAACAAGTTAAATGATAAGAAAGTTACTCGGTCATTAATAGACGTACAAAATCGAGTACCAACACATGTACTCTACGTCGTATCTGATGGACGACCAACAAAACATTTACGACGATAGTTTATGTAGCCAATAGTCAAATAACAAATCTCAAATGACCTGGGAAGAAACCAACCAAATATGCAGCAAATAAATCATCAAATAAAATTGAATATAAAAGCTACTTTTGCTACTCATACAGTTGCATCATTGTGTGTATGCAGAGATTTTGTCCAACAACAAAAATTTTAAAATTATGAGCTATTTTACATCTTAACGATAAACTTAGCCTATAACAAAACAGAACACAATATAATCAAATTGCTCAATGCACTAGAAACAAACAAAAACGTTTCTTGTTTTACTTTAATAACAACTGGGGAGATAAACTTAGCCTATAACAAAACAGAACACAATATAATCAAATTGCTCAATGCACTAGAAACTAATAAAAACGTTTCTTGTTTTACTTTAATAACTGGGGAGATAAACTAACCCTATAACAAAACAGAACACAATATAATTGAATTGCTCAATTCACTAGAAACTAACAAAAATGTTTCTTGTTTTACTTTGATAACAACAGGGCAGAGATAAGGTGCAAATCTTGCATTTTTCAGTCTAACAATCTTGCGGATCTAAGAACAAGACTACTTCTCAAGACCAAACTTGACCTCAGAATAACTGCATTGGGAAGCAGAAGAGACATCAATACTAGAGGTGGCAGAGGGGTCAATGAAGTGTATTTTTGGTATGTGTCACAGTGGGTTGACCCAAGCTTTTATTTGCCAATATTCAAATACTCAGTAAGTTATATTTGAAAAGTGTGCTAAGTAGGAATATGTAAATAATATATTGCTCTGATAATTTCTAATATTTGGAATGACAGGATTTTGTGGGGTTTATGTATTAAAAATACACTAGTCTTTGGGAGTTTGGGACAATTCCAACCCGTTCAACCCCTTTTATCTTTTAGCTAAACTTTCTTTACTTTACACATTTGACCCATCAGAGATAAAGCATAACCTAAATCAACTACTAATAAATAGGCTGAAATTGATACCTCTAATTGCTATGGATAATGTAAAACAAAGGGCAATATGGTGCACCTTGAAGTGAGCCTAATGAACAGGAAAGGAGCAAACGAACACTTTGCCGATGCTATGTGCTAACTAGTAATCAACTCGGTATTTTTCCTTTCATTATTACTTATCCAGTCGAGAATATCCAAACAATCCTCCTGGTTGATGAAAACCCTGTAAACGTTTAATGTCAGTTTAGTAAGAAAAAAAATGGTAGAAAAGAGGGGGTTTACTAAACTTGAAGCGCTTACTCTCTTTTAGTTCTATAGGTTTTTAATTGTGCAATTTGTCGTCGATCTGACATGTCTTTTTCCATTGCAAGTGATCGAGGGAGCACCAATTTCCCGGTTTGATCATGGTACGCCTTATATAGGAAATCGATTACCTCTTCCTGCAAGCAGGTATAGCTTAGATATCATCATAAAGGTGACATGATATGCAGGGCAGGTACCGGGACAGAAGGCTCAGCATGGGTTTGGGTAGAGTCGTGTCATTTTTAGTACTCGTCGAAAGCAGCAAGGTCACATTGACATACACTTTTTGGTCCATCTCAATTTTTTAAAATAAATGATGAATGTGTTAATTGTTAAGGAACAAAGGAACATTATTACTATCCAGATACCAATCTATATACTTAAAATATAATGATTTAGGAGGTTGCACGTATTGAGAATACACATTGGACCAATTTTAACCTGTTTGACCAATTGCCGTTTATTTTTTGTTTGACATTAAACCCGACCCAAAACCAACCATATAAAATTAGAGAATGGAAATGTGCAGGGGAAGATGAAGAGCTGAAGTTTAGAACAGAGGCATACAAGGGGTCGCGAAGCATCAATCCAGTTATAAATTGGCTCATTACGAAACCATGTCAACTGTCGTTTTGCAAAATTCCTGCAAGACAAAATAGGAATCAGACAAAGCTCTAATGGTTTACGCGAAATAAGTTTGGCACAATGAAGTGTGGTACTAGCGGAAGGTAAATTGATATAAGGAATGGTTCACCTTGATGCTTTCTGAAATTCAGAGAGAAAAGCATAAAAATCACGTGTGGAACTGCTGCCCCCTTGTGCTTCACAATTTAAAAGGTACTCCATGGCCTAGAGTTTGCCATTAAAATGATACAAAATAAAGACTCCAACAGTCAATAGTGCGTCACAGAGTATACACTTGTCAAAATTTCACAAATTATATTGATAGATTTAGCAAAAAGAAAATTCTTGAATTTAGTAACCTTTAACTAAACTAGAGGTGACAACATAGTCAGATCAGGCAGCTTGGGTAATGGGTCAAAAAAATGTTGGCTTTTGAGTGGGTTGGAATCTAGTTGACCCATTCATGTTTTTGTCCATCTTTTTAGGTAGTTAATGTGTGATGATTACAAAGACTATGCAAATATGATAATGATTTAAGTGTTCCTTTCATTTAAGCATACGGTACTGGTAAAACTGGGCAAAGACTGCAATTCTGCAAAAAACTGAAATATATGCTTTTGCGATTTTCAACTCGTTTAACCTTGCCCTCTTTTAGCAGAATTTGTTAATTTGACCTGTTTTACCCAAACTGACCTGTTCATAAGAGCATCTCCAATGTTAGCACCAAATATTATGCACAATAATAGTGCAAGGAAGGAAAACCTTTTACACTTAGACTTTGCCACCTTCAAACAAAGTGTTGGTATACGTGCCACTTTGATCACGCAGAACCAAAACTTAACGGATTCAAAATGCATTCTGATTTGGGCATTGCCTAATTATTTTTATTGCTTATGACAGTGAACCTTAAAAATTTTAGTCTTAACCCTTGGGGTTACTAATTCAGTAATTGCTTTTATACAACATGCAATAATGATTAGAGGTGCAACTATAACCACATCCCATGAATAATAGGATCAGAAGTATACATAAGAAGCAACACAATACCTGTCTATAACCTATTGCTCGTGTGGCAGAATTTGAATTTGGCAGAAGGCCTATATCAAGAAGCCATCTTGCCTCGGATAAAATGCCATTGTCTCCTAATACCAACATATATAAACATTAACCTTTAAGATTGCCTAACCAGATAAGAAACCAAAGTTCAAATGCTATGCCTAACACTCACCTGAAATCATATCTTCACACCGAAAATCAATTGACCTATAGAGATCCGTTCTTGACGTTGAAAGAAAAAAGCAAATAAAATCATAATCCAAATCCTTTTGCTTTTCATCAAGAATTGCATCAGTGGGGGTGGCGACGCCAAGGTTTGTAGAATGTGAATCAACTTGTCCTTTAAAGAAATCATATGGTATTGGAAAGGCTGATGGAGGTAACCCACTAGACTGCATATCAATGGTAAGCTGTCAATATAATGTTCTAAAAACTGTTCACAGAGTATTTTGCACTCCACTAAATTAACTGATTTAGATGTTAGAACTTATTGATTGCAGACACATTATAATGTTCTAAAAAGTTGAGGACTTTGGGATAACCTCTACAAAGTAGAGCATGCCGATAACATATCATACAGTTAGGGGTGGCTAATACGACCCATTTACAAATGGTTTGGCCGATTCTGGTTATGTATTATATTCTAACGGGTCAGACGGATATAACAATAAAGTATGGTATAAATAAAAACGTCAAATGACTCAAACGGGTTGAGGGTAGACCAAAGTGTATTTTTTATCACATGACACCTCTGAAACTGTTTTACTACAAATACTAGATGATTTCTGAATAAATCTAACTTTCGAAACCCTATTAAACACACTAATTATTTTATGAAGACGTCAAATTAATCGGACACGAGGTGCTTCAGTTAACCCACCCTACCTATACCAGAACCAGTTGTGATCCCTTCCCAACCCGCCTATTTGCTGACTCTACATACACCACACATTTTATATAATTACATTTTGTGCATTATACAGACTAACATATGCATGCTGAAACATGATAGAAGGCTTGCTGTAGTTACACGATGGAAATGAAAACTAACCTTGATGATTTCAAGTTTGCGGCGCAAACGATACCAATCATTAGCAGGTAAAGACTGAGCACGTGAATCACCTGCTTTTGTGACTAATTCCACAGCAGCATCCCAGTCATAGCGTCTCTCAAAAGTGGCAAGCTCAGACTGCACTTCCAAACTAATCTCAGGAGTTGCTTTTGGAACATCTGGTTTCCCATATATAAACCTTAAACAACATTAAAAAATCCTCTAAGATCTAATGAACTAAAAAAACCAATTTCAATAAAATTAAAAAGCCAAAAATGTCAATCATTTACCATCTTAAGTATAAACCAGTCCCTCCAGTAACTATTGGAACACGACCTCTACTAAGAATGTCTTTTGTAGCTTGCCTCCCATCGTCATAGAAGTTCCCAGCAGAATAATCTGGTTAAGAAGAGCCGGTTAGCTTGTGGACTAAAACAATGGTCCACAACATATTTCATAGGCTATTGCTACAATGTTATATACCTTCAGCAGGGTGCAAAATGTCAATTAAATGATGCGGTACTTCCTACAAAAAGCTGATTAAAATTAACCCAAATATATTCTAACAAGACAAAACTATCTAAGTAATAGCAAATGCACAACACAAGACATAACGCATTTATAAATGTATATAAATACACAAGAATTAGTCGGAAGCATGCATTTAAAACTAAGGATTGTAAATGTATGGTGTATCTCGACTTAAACTTACCTGTCTTTCACTGATAGAAGGTTTTGCAGATCCAACATCAAGACCTTGATAGACCTGTCATGACAAAGAAAATTAAACAAATTAACTAAGCAAAATCTTACCATAAAGAGCATCAAAAGCGATGCATATTAACTTATTGTAGACTTTGTTGTCGCTAAGCCAGTTCATGATATCATTTACTCTATTATATACTTCTATAAGTTATAGTAGCTAAAAGGTCTATGAGTTGGTATGTGTTAGCAGGAATCATTATTAGCATCGTTACCAACTCCACTCGTGACTGAAAATCCTATGTTAGTTTGAGTTAGCCTATATGAAGACATTGCTTCTTCTAGCTTTTAGACATTGTTTCTTACGTTGAGCATAGTTACACTAGATTATTACTCACTTACTCGTCACTCACAATCCTTGTTTTCTTTTAGCATAGTTGTCATTTCGAAACACTAGGAGTTAATCGAGCATTTGAGTTAGGCTATAGAGACATTGTTTCTTCTACTTGTTATGGAACAATAACTAACATTATCATGTGTTTAAAATTGCTTATTTTAACTACTGTACTTATCTACTCAAAAAAGCATGTACACTTACTTTTAAGTGCTTATTTACTCTAAAATAAACGAACAAGTAGCTATATCCAAACATCCTAATACTAATACAAATCATTATGGCTGTCTATGGCACAAGTGTCTAGAATACAATGCATGTTTATCAACAAACATTTACATCTAAATTTTGTTCAAACGTTCCGATTCGTAATGCTAATACAAAAGGTGTTTAGCATTTAGCTTTACGTCATTTTACACTTTATAATTACATCTACATTACCAAATGCTTTTATAAACCAAAAAAGCTGCCGTTTGCTTTATAAAAGCGAAATGCTAATAAAAAAGGTGTTTTGCACTTAGCTTTACATCATTTTAAACTTTACAAGTACATATACGTTCCAACCGCTATTGTAAGGCATACCATTTGGCAAAATTAGTCGTAGCTTTAACTAATACTAGTTATTAGCGGTATCTGTTTGTTTTATAAAAGCGTTTGATAACGTAGTTTATATTCTAAACGAGCATTACATTCTAAACGCGCGAAAACACGATAACAATATGATTAACTCATTTCAACAAATAAATAAAAATTAAAAAATATATATATAAACCCTAACTCTTTATACTACCTGAACAGAATCAGCGCTTATTATTTCACCGTTAAGTTTTTTAGCCAATTCTAACGCTAGCCTACTTTTTCCGGCACCGGTGGGGCCGGATATAACGATAACTTTCTGTTTATTTGAAGCGGAGCAGTTGAAGGTGGTGAAGAGACGTATGCGGCGGTGTTTGAGGGCGGTGGGACGGAGGAGAGAGGTTTCCGGCGGTGGTCGGAGGGATGTTGTGATAAACCTTCCGATAACGGTGTTCATTTTTTATTTGCCTGTGTTTGGGAAAGAGCTCATACAAGGTGTTTGTTTAAGGGGGTGTTTGTTTAAGCCGCCCGAGTCCGACAACTGATCCAATCCCGACATAAATTGATAGTCCCGAAATCGAATAATAGCTGATGACGTATAGCCTATATTTGGGCCGCAAGCCCAAATGATAGACATTACTTACACCTAAGCCCATCACGAATGGGCTACCATGACAAATGGTATGGGCCGTGGTATCAACGCTTGGGCTCACGAAGCCCAAAGGCCCAATCTAACTCACCGGATATCCGATAAGGATCATCTATTCAAGGAATGGATATCCTTACCTCGGATAAGCACCATGCGTGCGAAGAGTAAGGAGCAAGAAACACGGTTTCTTAGCCCCTATATATAGAATCACACGATTCTCATTCAAGGTACGATTCACGGAATCCCTAAACTCTTAAACCAAAACCTAAATTCGATTACTTACTCTCACGCCGGAGTCTAATCGGGGGAGACAATCCCTCGATAAGCCTAACGGTGTTGTTTATTTTCTTAGTACGCAGGTAACAAAGTGCTAAGGAACGAATTGATATAAGAGCAAAGCCCAACAATCAGGTACGCCCAACTTTTGTATCAACAAGTGGCGCCATCCGTGGGACCCTACAACGAACTAGAATGACGAAACATAAGAATTCGAGCCAGCGGACTCCGCAGCCAGAAAAACGTGACCATCTGAGGAAGAATCAACAAGATCCAACCTCTAGACAAGTCGCTGGGACAACCAGCACACCTGGTCACCATGAGGCAGGGACAACCCAACCTCCCCCAGCGGTAGAACTACCCAGGATTACTTTAGAGGTCCCCAGCGTTGAAGAACTCCAACGCACCCTCTTCACCACTCCTCATCAGGCTACACCCGCAGTGAACAACACTGTGCCGCCAGGCGCTCCTGAACGGAACAGGGCGCCTAACACTGAGGAAGAAATTCTTGCAACTGAGGACGCACCGGATCTGACTTTGGGAAACTTTGTATCCCAAAATTATGAAACATTAAATGCCCTCATGCAAGAAGAAGCGGCAAGGAGAGCAGGTGCGGATCCGCAAACCCGACTTAATCTTGGTCCAGAGCGCGAACCATCACCACCGCGCCACCCGCGAGGAAGACGTACAGAACGTACCTCTGTCCATGATAGGCTAGGTGCGGTACCTGACTCACAAAACTCTGGAGACAGCGGTAGGCGCACCAATGTCCATTCCAGACTTGGCAGTCGGGGAATACACGATCGATTAGGGCCTCAGCATTCGCCAAGCCAAGGATCTTCCAAACCTGAAAGTAGGCGAATACAAGATAGATTGGGGAGGAGGAGATCCCCAAGCAGAGATCCCTCAGGCTCCTCTTCTGAAAGGAGCAGGCGCAAACGCCGAAGGAGAGATTATTCTTCCTCCAGCGATTCCTCGGACAACGAGGATAAAGAAACAGGGCACTGGAAATCAAAAGGAAAACGTCGCGAGGAAGAGAACGAGGATATGTCTCTCCCATGGCGACGCCACAAAATTGATGCGTTCACACGTCGCATAAGTGATTACTCAGACGACAGGCGCAGACGCATGCCCGCTAATGTGAAGATATATGATGGAACAGGTGACCCTGACGACCACCTCAAAATTTTCGAGTCAGCCGCAACTATCGAAAATTGGCCACAGCCTGTGTGGTGTCACATGTTTAATTCCACATTAGTAGGGAACGCGCGCACATGGTTTAGCAAACTCCCACGTAGGAGTATAGGCGGCTTTGAGGAATTGCGAAAAGCATTCCGCCACAACTTCACCCAGCGAAAGAAGTGCGCTAAAAATCCTGTGGAATTGGCAAGGGTGAAGCAACGCCAAGGAGAATCAACCAGCGCCTTCATGGAGCGCTTCAAGGATGAGTGCATACAAGTCAAAGCATGTCCCGAAATACTAAAAATTTCAGGGTTCATGAATGGAATTAATAATCCAGAACTCATCCGAAAGCTCAATGATAGAGTTCCACAGTCTTTCGATGAACTCACAAAACGCACCAGATCCTTTATACAAGGAGAAGCAGCTGCTGCGGATAGCAAAAAAAGATATTCAAACTATAGGCAACAAGAACAGCCGCGGAGACAATCCAATGATCAAAACAATAACCGCGGCAGGAACTACCGCAGTGGAAGAGACAACGACAAATATACTCCTCTCACTAAAACTCCAAGGGAGATATTTGCAACAGAAGGTGCGAACTTCCCAAGACCACCACCAATTAAAACGGCAGAAGAAAAACGCCAAGGTAGTGGATACTGCGAGTACCACGGCCAAAAGGGCCATACAACTAACGAGTGCGTCCAACTGAAACAACTAATCGAAAAATTAGTGAGAGAAGGAAGGATGGACCACCTCGTAAAAAACATTAAGGAAGGAAAAGAGAGACAGAGAAATGGAGGCAAGAAAGAACCCCCAAAGGAAAAGGCTGATACTATATACATGATACAATCATGGCAGCGCAAAATAAAGCAAAAAGTCAGCCAAAGATTCTCTCCAGAAAAGGAGATATCCTTCCCTACAATCGCTGCGGACAACGCAGTCGTGGAACCTCTGACCATTGAAATACATGCAGGAGGACACGACATCCACCGCATGTATATTGATGGAGGAGCATCCGCAGACATCATGTATGATCACTGCTTCAAAAGGCTGCGACCTGAAATCCAAAGTCAGTTGATACCAGCTACAATGTCACTAACAGGATTTACAGGAGAAAAGATCTGGCCCATGGGGCAGTTACGCTTATTGGTGGTCGTAGGAGATGAGCAACACTCAACTGCGGCATGGATAAATTTTATGGTAATCAAGTCTCCCTCACCATACAATGGCATAATTGGAAGACCAGGAATATCATCCATGCGCGCAGTACCATCCACAGCACACGGAATGCTTAAATTCCCAGTTGAAGGAGGAGTGGTTACTCTCTATAACACAACGGTACCACCAAGAGAATGTATCGCAGTGACAACTGAAGCAGAGACTATTCCAGAACAGCGCACGGAAAAATCGTCAAATTTAAAGGTCGCTATTCATCCAGACTATCCGGAACAACAAGTTTCGATTGGAGGATCTTTATCTGACAAAGGTAAAGCAGCCGTATGCGCACTCTTGCAGAAGAACCTAGACATCTTTGCATGGGAACCAAAGCATATGACAGGAGTGCCTCGTTCTATCACAGAACACAAACTACAAATCCGACAAGGATACCCTCCAATACGACAAAAGAAGCGCGGTCAGGCTCCAGATCGTGCAAAAGCTATTTTGGAAGAAGTACACAAGTTAGTAGATGCGGGCATCATGCGCGAAGTGTACTACCACGACTGGCTCTCTAACCCAGTCATGGTAAAGAAGAGCGATGGTAGCTGGAGAATGTGCGTGGACTTCACGGACCTCAATAAAGCATGCCCGCAAGACTGCTATCCATTGCCAGAAATTGATTGGAAGGTTGAATCCTTATGTGGATACCCCTTCAAGTGCTTCCTAGACGCATATAAAGGGTACCACCAAATCCAAATGGCAGTGGAGGATGAAGAAAAAACAGCTTTCCACACCAGTCAAGGGGTATACTGCTACACAAAAATGCCTTTTGGCTTAAAGAACGCAGGCGCGACATACCAACGGCTGGTGGACACAGCTTTCGAAAAACAAGTAGGCCGCAACTTGGAAGTCTACGTGGACGACCTTGTTATAAAAAGCCATACAGAGGATGAGTTAGTGCGCGACATCGAGGAAACATTCCGAACGTTGGGGCGGATAAACATGAAACTGAATCCAAAAAAGTGCACCTTTGGCGCAACTGAAGGCATGTTCCTCGGATACTTAATAGAACCCGATGGAATCAAACCATGCCCAGAGAAGACAAAGGCTGTTATTGATCTCCCCTCCCCGCGCACACTCAAAGAAGTCCAATCACTGAATGGAAAGCTGGCAGGGCTGAATCGCTTCTTATCTAAGTCAGCGGACAAGTCCCTTCCTCTCTTTAAAACACTCACGAAGTGTACAAAAAAGGGAGACTTTCGTTGGACCAATGAAGCGGAGGAAGCTTTCCAACAACTCAAACATCATCTGGCATCTCTTCCCAAACTAGTCGCACCGCGACAAGGGGAAGAACTAATCATGTACTTATCAGCAACCCACGGAGCAGTTAGCGCAGTACTATTGACAGATAGAGACTCCGTCCAGACACCCATATACTTCGTAAGCAAAGCCTTAAAGAAAACAGAGGTTAACTACAGCGCCATGGAAAAACTGGTCTTGGCTTTAGTGTTCGCCGCCAAAAGACTGCGCAGATACTTCCAAGCGCATTCAATTGCGGTAATCACTGATCAGCCAATTAAACAAGTTATCTCTAAACCAGATGCATCGGGACGCTTACAAAAATGGAGTGTAATGCTCAGTGAGTACAACATCTCATACAGGCCGCGCACTGCTATCAAAGGGCAAGTTTTAGCTGATTTTATCGTGGAGAAGCCAGAGGGCGACAGCCCAACATCTGCAGCAAAAACGGATCTACAGGAACCATGGACACTGTTCACCGATGGATCCTCATGCGCAGATGGATCAGGCGCAGGACTCATTCTTACAAACCCAGAAGGTATGGAATTCACCTATGCGCTACGCTTCGAGTTCACAGCCACAAACAATGAGGCAGAATATGAAGCCCTACTGGCCGGACTACGCATCGCAATTCAAATGGGTGTACGCAACCTAGAGGCAAACGTAGATGCTCGGCTAGTCGCTAACCACGTGTTAGGAGAATACGAGGCCAAGGATGACCATATGATCCAATACCTGGAAAAGACAAAGTCTCTGATCAAAAACTTCGATAGGTTCACAATAAAACAAGTACCTAGAGGGGAAAACAGAAAGGCGGACGCACTCAGCAAGATCGCATCTACAAGCTTCGCACACCTTTCAAAACAGGTATTGGTGGAAACCTTAAAGAACAAGTCAATCCTTGATATGGAGATATCAACGGTGATAGAAGAACAAGATCCTACGTGGATGACACCTATCATCGAATTTATCAGCAAGGGAACCCTACCCCAAGATAATAAAGACGCTCGAAGAATACGGCGCACGGCGCAACGATTCGAATTCCGCGACAACGTACTCTATCGGCGATCTTTCTTACAACCATGGCTCAGATGTGTTGGACCCCTTCAAGCAGACTATGTACTCCGCGAACTTCACGCTGGATCATGTAGTATGCACTCAGGACCGCGATCCGTGGTGGCAAGCGCTTTAAGGGCAGGATACTATTGGCCAACAATGCACCGCGACGCACGCGACCTAATAAGAAAGTGCAGCAACTGCCAAGTACATAGACCTATTCCGCGCCGACCACAGCACGAGCTAACACCAATTACCTCACCATGGCCATTTTACAAATGGGGTATCGACATCGCAGGACCTTTTCCCGTCGCAGCGGGAGGAGTAAAATTCCTCATCGTAGCCATAGATTATTTTACAAAGTGGATTGAAGCAAAAGCTGTGGTGAACATTACGGGAAACCAAGTAAAACGCTTTGTCTGGGACAATATTGTCTGTCGCTTCGGCCTACCAGGCGAGATCGTATCAGACAACGGAAAACAATTCTGTGATAACCCATTCAAAGATTGGTGCACACAATTAAACATCACACAACACTTTGCTTCAATCAAACACCCACAAACCAATGGCCTGGTTGAGCGCGCTAATCGCAGTCTAGGCGAAGGCATAAAAACGCGCCTTGACAGACATAAAGGAAGATGGGTAGATGAACTCTCGCATGTCTTGTGGGCGCATCGCACAACAATCAAAACCAGTACTGGCGACACGCCATTTTCCTTAGTCTATGGAACAGAAGCCGTCATACCAGCTGAGATAGGAATGCCTACTATACGCACAGCAGAAGTCAACGTCATGACAAATGACGAGGAACGGCGCATAGACTTAGATATACTGGAGGAGAGACGCGAACGCGCAGCCATACGAGAAGCAAAGGCCAAGGCAAAAATGAAGAAGTATTATGATGCAAAAGTCAAGAACACTTCATTTCGACCAGGGGACTTTGTTTATCGCGCCAATGACGCAAGCCACGCAGAAGACACAGGCAAACTTGGACCCAAATGGGAAGGACCCTACGAGGTCACAGACGCGCTCGGCAACGGCGCATACAGGTTGCGCGATATGGAAGGTCAAGACCTGGCG
Source organism: Artemisia argyi (assembly GCA_030686995.1). Taxonomy (NCBI): domain Eukaryota; kingdom Viridiplantae; phylum Streptophyta; class Magnoliopsida; order Asterales; family Asteraceae; genus Artemisia; species Artemisia argyi. The sequence goes on along the minus strand of CM060702.1, from coordinate 212,180,484 downwards.
CGCACTTGGAACATCTGCAATCTCAAAAAATGTTACTTCTAGGCTACGGCCCTCACACAAACACACAAACACCCTACGAGGTGCCCAATAAGTGTTTGTCTTTCTTTTATTTCTTAGGAATTTTATTTTCTATCTTTTCAATAAACTTGCAAGTATTAATAAAATGTTATGGTTTCTAGCTAACTCCATAGCGCACTTTTACTTTATTGCATATATGTCAATATTGTCTATCTTATATTTTTTGCCTACATGGCGTACATGCACCACTTAAAGACCCACGAAGGCATAGAGGATGAGTTAACCTACTAATTTACTCGTTGAATAAGAGGGTTGCAAACCCATCAACATTGGATCACGTATCCTTGCTAAGCGCCTTACTCTTGAGACGTCAAAGTAAGTTTCACATGCGCACCCCACGACGGATGCGCATATACCAAGTACACTATACGAGCTTAGCAATATAACGAGCCAAGACACTTGGTCAAAAATAAAACTTAGCAAACAATGCAAGTATACTTAAGTTACGCACTTAAAAGACTCAGTCAAAAATAAAACTTAGCAAACAATGCAAGTATATTTAAGTCACGCACTTAAAAGACTTAGTAAAATAATCAAACTTAGCAAACAATGCAAGTGTATTTAAGTTACGAGCTTATAACAAAATGTATTTTATTCCATATTTATTAAATTACAAGGACAAAATACATAAGCTCACAAACAACCTATATGCTATGGCGGTGATCATGGCTCTCTTCTGGAGCGGCGGAACTCCCCTCCTTCAACTTACTCAAGATTATGGCATCCTGCATCGATACGGTTGGAACACTTACAGCCACGCCATCTGATCTAGGAAGGTGTGCAGCGCCAATACCGCACATCACGGCCTTGCCCTTGATACCCTTCTTCACAGCAGCCCTCTGCGCATGTTGCTCCAGCACCTCCTTCAAGGGGACTTCCTTCTCCAGAGCAAAAGGCTTGAGGATATCACGGGGCCGCGCAAAAACCGGGACTTGAAGCTGCGATACATCAGGTTTTAGATAATAGTCTAACTCCTCTTCCGCATTCTTCTCAAGATGGCGCTGCAAAGTTAAACCGGCCATCAGCACAGCTATAGGGTCATCTTGGTCGCGCTCCAATTTCCCTATATGCGGCAGCTCAAGAACCTTCAGCCCCGCCATCGCCTCCACCAGCTCATCGTACGCCGTTGAGCTATAACCAGGAATCTCCGCCAAGTCCTTCTCCAACAGCTTGGCCTCACGGAGCTCCTCCATCGCCTGCGAACGGCCACGCGCCATCGCGCAGTGGACAACCTTCCCAAAGGCCTCCACCACCTCCGCAGACTCTAAAGTACTTAGAGCTGCCAGACGAAGCCCATGGCTGATCAACCACCTGCATTCACAAAGTGGTAACAAGATAAGATAAAATGGAGTAAAGAAAACAATTCTAAAAGATAAGGGTGTAAGAATACCTGCGCTCAGCAATCACAGACATGAGATGCGGATACAGCTCCTCGTCGTACTCAATGCTAAGGGCGCGCAGCTTCTCCTCATACGCCACAAGCGTCTTCTCCATGTTCTCCTTGAATTCTTGAAGCCTAGCATAATGCTCGGATCTTTTCTCCTCAAGGAACAACACAGACCACGATGCCCTGGCCTTCATCTGCTCGAGACACGACCTCGCATGTAGCAGATCAGCCAAGATGCTCATCTTGTCCTGAGCCATCTTCTCCCCATACACCCTTGACTCCCCAAGCTCAGCTTGCACGCCCGCCAATTGCGCGCGCAGCTCCTCCAACTCCTCTTCCTTCTGGGCCAGAGCACGACTCTCCCCAACGCGCTTTCCCTTCAGCTGCGCCACCAGCTCAGCCTGACGGGCAGTAGTCGCAGCCAACTCATCAAGAAGTTGCTGCGCCTCACCACCATCTGCTGCCAAGGTATCCTCTCCTTTGTTTTCATCCTGCGGAGAGGATACTTCATCATCCTTCGCGTCGTCATCCCTACGGAACAAAGACAGTCAACAAAAAATTACAACAAGTAATTACACACACAAAAAAAAAAAAAAAAAAGAGAGAAGAAGTGCACACTTACAGAAACGGAGAAGCATCAGCCTTCAACCGTGCGCCGGAGGTCGAAGTTTCTTCCGCGTTCGACTCTGCGTCTTTGATGACGTGTCGACGCCTCTTGCTGGTGCCACTGGTTCCAGCACCTCCCTTGCGCTTTAAGTTCTGCGCAACCTCTTCCCTCAGCACCTCTTCAGGTTTCAGGATCCGAATACTATCAGATGACCCTGAGCGCGCCTCCTCGCGCGCCACCTCCACTTCAGGCACCACAGTGGGCGCCACCACTACCTCTGGCGCCATACTCTGGACGGGCGTCACCACAAGTGGTGGCGTGTCCTCGGGGACTGTCGCGGGCAAAATAGTCAAACGCCCCGCGGTCGCTTCCAGCAAAGGCAGCTCCCCTTCTCTCAGAGGACGCACCCCTATGGTCACCTGCTTTGGCTTATCAAGCTTCACCACTGCGAATAAGTCCATCTCTGCACATATAAAAATGAAGCAAGAAAACAACGAAAGATTAGTTGGTAAATGCGCGAAGAAAAAGGATGAAAAACTTACAAACAATTACAAAGGATGAACACCCACCCCGGCCATCCTCACTCAGGAAAGTGGGAACCTCATCCGCTGCGCCAAAATACGCGCGACTCAATCCTACATGCACCAAAAACTCCTCCGGATAGGGGTTAATGGCCAATCGATTGGCATTTAACGTCTGCGCGTCAGCAATACTATAGGAACCGGGTGCGGGATGCCCATCCCTTGGTAAAGACGCCTGAGTATAAAACTCAAAATTGGAAGGAAAGACCACGTCGTCTACCCAAAAGAAAAATTCTCTCCAATTCTTGAGGGCGTCAACCTTCTCCGTATAACATTGAAACGCCCGCGGGCGCTTCGCAAAGGAGACCCAACCGTTTGACCACGTTGAGTGGTAAAAGGAGCGGAATAAGTCCACAGTGGGTTCTATCGCCAACAAACGGCAGTTTATTTCAAAATTCGACACTTTCGCCGCACCTATACAGTGCAGCTGAGAGATGTGGAGGCGATAGTGATTGAGCAAATCGCTCAGAAATATAGATATAGGTACGCGGTAATTAGCATACTCGAAAAATTTCGTGTATAAACCTATCTTCCCTTCGGGGAAGTCGGCTATACACGCATCGACATCTGGCGCCTCTGGATGCACATCCAAAGGCACAAAATGGTCGGAAGAAAAGCGCATCACGTCCTCAACAGACAACGCAGAGCGAAACTCCTCTAATTGAGCGACCATGTTCATCTTAAAACTAAGTGGACGCACACAAAGGTTACCTACAGAAGTTCAAAGGTTTTTTAGCAAAAACGCTCTCAAAATGAAGAAGATGAATAGTGGTTGTGTGTGTATTTTACTGTGTGGTGAAAATAAAGGGGGGCGGCACTCTTATATAGGGTGGTAAAAACCCTAATTCACGCCCACGTGGATCCCACTCACAGTAAACGTGTGGCTAGAAGATCAAAAGGTACAACACTTTTTCCCGAATCCCAAGTGATACGTGGACACCACCCCCAATTACCGAGGTAACTATTTTGAACCTGTTAGGTGCATTGCACCTCCAAAAAGGCGGTAACAATTTGTTCGTTATCCCGCCACGCTTACCGCTGCTTACATTAAGTCTAGTACCCGCGGCTACGTGCCGCGCATACTAGACTGGGGGGACATGATGACGTATAGCCTATATTTGGGCCGCAAGCCCAAATGATAGACATTACTTACACCTAAGCCCATCACGAATGGGCTACCATGACAAATGGTATGGGCCGTGGTATCAACGCTTGGGCTCACGAAGCCCAAAGGCCCAATCTAACTCACCGGATATCCGATAAGGATCATCTATTCAAGGAATGGATATCCTTACCTCGGATAAGCACCATGCGTGCGAAGAGTAAGGAGCAAGAAACACGGTTTCTTAGCCCCTATATATAGAATCACACGATTCTCATTCAAGGTACGATTCACGGAATCCCTAAACTCTTAAACCAAAACCTAAATTCGATTACTTACTCTCACGCCGGAGTCTAATCGGGGGAGACAATCCCTCGATAAGCCTAACGGTGTTGTTTATTTTCTTAGTACGCAGGTAACAAAGTGCTAAGGAACGAATTGATATAAGAGCAAAGCCCAACAATCAGGTACGCCCAACTTTTGTATCAACAATAGCTTCTCGGGTCGAGAGTTGGGATGGATTTTTAGCAATTTCGGTACGGGTCGGGACGGGACGAGCCAAAAAACTAACTACTTTTCGATCGATATTCGGTTTACAATTTAGGTGACTTTCATGATCGGGATTAGTCGGGACGGGTCAGGTCGAGATCCGGCCCGATGCTCAGCCCTACATGTGAGCTTATGAGTTACGAGCTTATTTAATTTCGGCTTATATTTTATACGCCTTAATTTTTCGGCTTCTTTTAATACTCTTGGGCTTATGAAATATAAGCCGAAACACAAATAAGCTCATAAGCCACATAAGCTTAAACAACCACCCCCTAAGCTTATATGTGAGATTACGAGTTTATTTGATTTCGGCTTATATTTTATAATAAACTCTAATTATTTGGTTTATTTTGAAATGTATGGGTTTAAATAAGTTTATAATGTCGTAATACATTTATATAAGCCCACAAGTCTCAAACAAACCGAAAATTGAGGTTGTTAAATTCTAAGCCGAAAAAGAAATTAGCTAATAAGTCACATATTAAACAAACACCCCTCAAGTTAAAGAAATATAAGTTATTTTATAAAATACTTTTTTTTTTTTTTCCTTTTATAAGCTATAAGCTCTTACGATGTCACAAGCAAAATTTTAAGAGTACGGGTTTATATGGAAGCTAATTGCTCGTGTCGGTTTTATTAGAGCATTCCAGCGATAAAGGGGTAATACGTGTCACGAGCATAGGACTAGACATGGTAACACTGTAGGGCCACTCTATGTCCAAGACATGACAAAACATTGAACTTTTATTATATGATAGAAAAGTTTGGTCGTTATTGAGTTAAGGACGTCACACACGTAACTCCTTGACAAATAAATTTAAGCTAATGGAAATAAGTTTTTAGGAACCCAAGATTACATAAATATCATTGATTAACACATGTAAGTATGAAATGTATGTGGATAATGTCTTTCGATGTCAATTTACAACTCTAAATATATGTGGATTTAGCTTAATTTGCTCTTTTATGTAATTTTACAACAATGAACTCAAACTAATTCATCAAATATTACGAGGTTTGGTGAACGAATTTATTCCAGGTTTTGATAAGGTTTTCTTTATGTAGCTTATCTTGTAGACAGAGGCGGGGCGAGGGGAGTGCACGGAAATTTCATAGATTTTTCTTACGTAGTGTAAAATTATGTAAAATATACCATTTTTTTTAAATGAACTTGGTCCTTCAAAACTGGGTTATGATTTTTAGTACTTTTCATAAAATGAACGTGTCTGCCGCTGCTTGTAGAGTTTAGACATGGTGAAGAGTGAAGACTACTAGCAAAGCAAACTCGCTTAGTGATGGCATGTATCATATGATACGAGAACGCATAAGATTAGCAAAGTACAAAGATAGCTTAGAGAGACATAATATGTCCCGCTACCCCTTTCGGGTAACAAATAACCTAACCTTGTCACTAGTAAACTGAGCATTTCACCAAAACACCCATCAAACCTTATGCCTTTTCGGCACATAAGCTGATCACTTGTACAATAAAAGTGAATGGAAATCAGCAAGTGATTATAAATGCTTGGCACATATTCACAAAATCTTCACTTAATTCAAATAATAAAGACCCCATATACATGATTTAACTTTTTGACATCACAGAAAACAATAAGAGTAAATTCTTAATACTATCAACTCATGACTTCAAAGATCCAAGCTGTACATTACATTAAAAAAACAATCCAAGATGAAAATTCAAAACTGATAAGAGTATTGTATCTCTACGCAAAGAAGAAGCATCCTAAACACATTTATCAAAACTTGGCTCATCTTTTTCTGCAAATACGAAGGAGTAAGACTAGACGATCTCCCATTGCGGGTCTGGTAAATCTTTGGTAGGTAATTTTGGTGCAATGCCATTTCCGATTGGTGGTTTGAATTCATTGTCGATATCTCCGTACAAAACTGACACAGCTGCTCATACTTCTTTGTTAACCTCCTTTTCAACATAAAAGCAACTTGTATAATTTTCTGGGAAAGCCAATAACAAAATGGGAATTTACTAACCATCAGAGACCGCGTAGCTGGAAGAAGCAAGTCTTGTGGAATCATTACTGCTAGCACAACCAAGAGCTGTGACGGACTCGCAAGACGTGAGACGGCGAGAGATACAGAGATATGGCCCTCTGCAGGATTACAGTAGATTGTATCTGGTTCTACAGCAACGTTTTTGAATGATGAGCTTGATGAATCCTCTTTATTCTCATCGCAAGTTATCGTTTCCAATTCAGATGATTTATTTTGGGATGACTCCACTTCAATCTGTTCGTCAGTGCCCACATTTAGGTCACTAGTATCTTCTATACCCCTCTGATACTGAATTATCACTCTGTGAACTTTCAGTATTAAGTTTTCCAAGTTTTCATGAAATAAGACTTCAATTTTTTTGTCTTCTATACCCGAACCTCCATTTTCCAAATTCTGAAAATCATAAGTTTGTGAACTTACATTACAAAGTTCCTTCTTCTCCAATAATTCACGTAAGAACTTGGCAGCAGACCTTATGTCAAACTTTCAATCTCCATCTTATGATACTGAATCATCATTCTCTAAAGTTTCATCAGAAAGTAGTTCAGAAGAGCTTTTATGATTCTCATATAATTCCCGAAAGAACTTATTATGGTCATTATTCTCCAAATCTTCACATAAGAACAACTCATGATCATCGTCACACTTCTCATCTTTACATGGGGTTTGCTCCATCACAAATTTTCTTGGCCACTGGTTGAAGAATTTAGTGGAACTTGAATGATTTGTTGGCAAGGGCTACAACTTTTTTTTTTTTTTTTTTTTTTTTGGGGTAAAAGGGCTTCTTAGCCCGGTAAAATAAGCAAGGGCTACAACTTTAAGTTAAAAGTAAATGTAAACGTGTAAACTGATAAGATTTTCCCAATTTAGGTACACAGTAAGGGCGGGCCTTTGACTCACATGTACGTGGTAGTAACCCCTTTCTCTAGCCAACCCCAAAAGTGTACCTAGTGAGGACTTGAAGGTGAAAGCATTGAATCTTAATTTTGTAAGAATATCAAGACTACCAATATTAATCAACCATATAACCATGGTTGCCAAAATCATATCAATTACCTCAAAGGACTATAAAACCATATCAACAACCATACCAAAAATAAAAAAGCGGCAATAGCAAAATGCATAGAAATTTCATAATCTCATATCAAATTATAACAAAATTCATGTATAACATCAATTCAAGTCATCAAAATTAATGATAAACAAAATAAGCCAAGTAATCAACCATTTGGCACTACAACTCAAAAAATTATTCGCCGTTTAAATTTACCTCAAAAACAAAAATCCTAACTTGTTTCCTGTTTCACTTTCTCCTCATTTGCTTCTTTCGCATTTTCCGCTTCTTTCGATTTTTCTTCTTCTAATTGATTAAGCACTTGTTTTTCAGCCATTTTCTCAGCATGTAAAATAGGACCATAATAATCTTGATTAGCTTCCATACATTTCTTCAAAGCAGAAGTAACTTCAACACATTTCTCAACAATATCTTCTCCATTAGTCTCACCTTCTTCAATACATTTTTCCCAGTTTATAAAAGTTTCTTTACATTCACCTCCTTTCATATATGCGCAAAATGGACACTCACCCTCTTCTTCTTCTGCCAATTCTTGATCTGGGTTGTCATTATCTTGGACTGGTTTTGATGATTCTTGATTAGGGTTTTGAGATTCTTGATTAGGGTTTTGGGTTTCTGGGGTTTTAGGGGGTTGTGAAGTGTTTTCTTGATCTGGGTTTGTTGGGTTTTCAGATGGGGTTTCAGACATGGCGGCTGCGGTGGTGGCCGTGGTGGTGGCTGTGGTGGCGGAGGTAGTGTTAGGGTTTGGGTCTTCTGGTGATGAGAAAATAGTTCCCATTATTTTGAAGGTTTTATAAGTTAAACCCTTTGTGGTGGTTGATGGTGTGAATTTTTTTTGATTTTTTTATAAAAAATTTGTGTGTTTTTTATTGACTTTTTTTGTTTGAAGTGAAATTTTTTAGATTTATTTGGTTATGGTGACTTGAGAAATAAGAAAGATGTGTTGTGGATTATTTTTGGCCAAGAGTATATTGTGATGTGGTTACCAAAATGAAAAGGGAGATTTCATTTTGGGATGTTGTAAATTGGTTACTAAAATTACTTTGAATGTTTACATCATATACAAGGCTACAAACGAGTTATATGATGTTTTGAATTGGCAACTTAAGTCATCAAACATGGTGATTTATAAAATAGTTTTGCTAACCTCTGCTCATCGAGCACGGATTAATTTATTTATAAAATGAATGTTGTAATTTATTCAAGTAAAAATCATGTTAAAATATAGTAGTAATTTACAAGTTTATTTAATGTGTATTTAATGCATTTTCTGATTAATTAAGAAAGTTTATTTTTATCAACTACACCTTAACTCATGCCCAGTAGTCACTTAAGTAATCAAACATGGTGATTTATAAAAACATGAAGAGTTTTATGTTGTTTTTAACCATAGTGTACATGTATTAAACTTTTTTATAAGCTCAAATGCATATGTGTTGTGGAGCATTTATAAAGTTGTAAAATATTTTTACTACAATGAGTTTAAGTTTTTAAGACCAAAAGGTTTAAAATTTGATATTTGACATAATTATAAAGTTTTATAAACAAAAAATCACCATTGTATATACTTGATACTTGAAAGAGATTTACAACGGTCTGAATTTGGATAGACTTCCGCATCGGTTAAATTTAGAGGTGGTAATTTGTGTCCAAAATAAAAAAAATAGGCTAAATGGGCACATTTTTAAAAGATTTGGATACATTTGAGCCCTTTTTTTAAATGGGCATATATTACTCATTTAGAAGTTAAATGGGTATAATGGGCACACATGTTTTTCTCTCAAATGGAATGAAAAACTTATGGATATATTACTTAAATATAAATGAGGTGTTACGTTTGACGAATTTTTGTTGTTGTTTTAAATCTTTTCTAAAGTGATTCGTATAACATGCGCCCGTTTGGCCCGCGCCCGTTTAGCCCGTAGCCCGTGCCCGCCCGTTTTGCCACCTCTAGTTAAATCTTTCAAGACGAGGGTTGGAAATCAAATCAATTTCATGTCCGGTATGTTCCAACGGTATGGAATCGAATGATCATGTGTTTTATACGTGTGATGTTGCATTACATATTTGGCGCTTGGTTTGTATATGGTGCGACGTATCTATTCCTCTTATGTTCTTATTCAAGTTGGAAGTCTTGGTTTGATAATCTCCATTTATCAAGTGATGGGAAGTCTCGGTTACAAGTGATCGCTGCTACACTTTGGTGGACCCTCTAGAAGTATAGGAACTCCGTCACCTCTGCGTTCCCGAGGTTTAATTTTGAAAGAAGAGAAAAGAAGTGGGAAGAAAACGAAATAAATTTGTGTTCCAGAGTTTTTTTAGGAAAGAAGAGAGAAGAAGAGGAGAGGAAATTGGGTTATATTTCTCTCCAAAACTTTCTTCCCAAAAGTGGGATGATTTGGGAGGAAAGTATATTTGGAAACTTTTTAATTAAACAATGACTTAAATGCCCTAGAATAAAATATAAATTTTGTATGTAACAAAGGGTATAATTGTAAAATCATCTGTTTTTTCTTCTTTCCTCTCTCAACTCGGGAACATGGTGTAAAAAAAACAAATTACATTACTCTTCTCTTCTTTTCTGTCCAATTTTGTCTCTTCTCTTCTTCTCTTTCATATTAAAACTCGGAACAGAATATGCATGAGAAAATGTTATTTATTTGACAATATTCGTCTTTGCCATTTTACTTGGTTAAAGTGTAAAGTTTCTAATGTTTAATTTGGCCTGGTTGGCTTAAAAAACTAGTGTAATTTTTCTAACTCCTTGTTATTTTTCTTAACTTTTAATGCCGTTCAAAAGAAAATAATAAATAAATAAAGACCCCATATACATGATTTAACTTTTTGATATCACAGAAAACAAGAGTAAATTCTTAATGCTATTAACTCATGAATTCAAAGATCCAAGCTTTAGGTAAAAAAACAATCCAAGATGAAAACTCAAAACTAATAAGAGTGTTTTCTTTTTATGCAAAGAAGAAGCATCCTAAACATAAGTATCAAAACTTGGCTCATCTTTTACTGCAAAAATACGAAGGAGTAAGACTAGAGGATCTCCCATTCCGAGTCTGGTAAATTTCCGGCTGGTAATTTTGGTGCAATGCCATTTCCAACTGGTGGGGGTGTGAATTCGTTGTCGATATCCCCATACAAAACTGATAGCTGCTCATACTCCTTTGTTAACCTCCTTTTCGACATAAAAGCGTCTTGTATAATTTTCTGGGAAAGCCAATAACAACAACAGTGTACATTAGCTAATGAAACAAGAATTAGATTAGGAAAACATGAACGCGTAGTTAAAATTTCACCATTCTATGAATTAGATAATTTAAAGCTAATCATAAGTGAAATAAATAAGTTCAAGATTTAACGTTAATTACTCAATAACTTGAAAGATATGTAACTACGAACTAAACGCATTCTATTACTTTTGGTAATGTATATGATTGTAAAAACTTTGTAAACGGATGTGGTTTTCCCTGTTGAGGTTGCCCAGGAAGGGCGAGTCTTTTTTACTAAGATATAAGCGGTCTCACCGGGTAAATCCCGGGACCGTTTCTGACCCTTCTCTGGCCACCCCCAAATGATTGTAAAAACTTCGATAGTAGTATTATTTTTCAAGAGTCTAACTATATTCCCTAAATTTTATAAATAATTAGTGGTTAATTATAATCGTTAAAAGTTGTACATCAGAGAAAAAGCTCTACCTTGTAAGACCTGCTTCCTTTTGACTTGTGCGGAAAGTTCAAAAGTTTTCCGTCAACCATGACACAACTTTCAGCAAGCTGTTTGTTCTCAGACAAGTCAACGTTGTCCATTCTAAGTTCTTCGGAATCAACAGTGGGTTTATCCGCTCCTCCTGTCAGAACTTTACCAAATCAGAATCTAAAACGTTAATGCATAGGAAGTTAAGTTTCACATCATCGAAAATTAAAGCATGGTAGGCAGAGACAATACTCGTTCTGACTTAACACTAAGTCGAATAGAAAAGTTAGTTGATTAAACTTCATTGGCAAAATCATAAATCAAATCAGATTAAAGCAGCATACCAATTTCAGACCAACACGAAGCTTCAAATTCTGCAACATTCCAGTTATGGGAACACTCACTTGTCCCCAATCCAGTTATAGAGACAGACTCGTCGGTTTTGATAGTGTCTGGCATTCGACAAGATAAAATTAGCCAAAAAGACAAAGTGACGGGTGCGGAAAAAAAAAAAAAAAAAAATCTCAACATAAACTCACTCAAAATCCATGACTGATATGCATGATCTCATAGATTGTATTTCATCTAGAGAGTGTCAACTATGATCACTTAAAACTTAGAGGCGGCGATATGGGTGAATTAGCAGGTTGAGTAACGGGTCAAAACCACTCGTATGTTTTACAGCGATCTAAAACAGTTATGTTGACCATAAAAACTTTTCGTCAAACAGTTTTTTTTAAACAAAGACAGTAGTCAAATAGGATTATATAAATTTATTGTTTCAATAAAATTTGATAGTTTGAATAAAATGACAAGAAGTTGAACGCATAAAAAATACTGCTATTAGTGACTTTCGACCCGTTCAACCCGTTTCCTTCTAATCTGTTATTTTTTTTTTACTTTAGCCGTTTAGCCCATTACAGATATAACATAACTCAAATAATGAAAAAGTGTGACAAAAAATTGGTATTTACTAACCGTCAGAGACCGCGTAGCTGGAAGAAGCAAGTCTTGTGGAATCATTACTGCTATCACAACCAAGAGCTGTGACGGACTCACAAGAAGAGAGACCACGGGAAGATATAGAGATATGGCCCTCTGCAGGATTACAGTCGATTGTATCTGGTTCTACAGCAACGTCTTTAAATGAACTTGATGAATCCTCTTTATTCTCATTGCAAGTTATCGAACTTTCCAATTCAGATGATTTGTTTTGGGATGACTCCATTTCGATCTGATTGTCAGTGCCCACATTCAGATCGCTAATATCTTCTATACCCCAATCTCCATCTTCCGATACTGAATCTTCACTCTGTGAACTTTCATTATTAACTAGTTTAGAAGATGTAGTATCGGTCTCCAACATTTCATGAAATAAGACTTCAATCTTTTTGTCTTCTATACCCGAACCTCCATTTTCCAATCCTGAATCATCACTCTGTGAACTCACATTACAAAATTTCTTCTTCTCCAATAATTCACGTAAGAACTTGGCATCAGACTTTACATCACACTTTTTTTCTTCCATACTCCAATATCCATCTTCCGATACTGAATCATCACTCTGTGAACTTTCATTACTAAGATGTTTAGAAGATATTGTATGGTTCTCCAACTTTTCACTAAATAAGACTTCAATCTTTTTGTCTTCTATACCCGAACCTCCATTTACCAATTCTGAATCATCACTTTGTGAACTTGCGTTACAAAGTTCCTTCTTCTCCAATAATTCACGTAAGAACTTGGCATCAGACCTTATGTCAAACTTTTTTTCTTCCGATACTGAATCATCACTCTCTAAAGTTTCATCAGAAAGTAGTTCAGAAGAGCTTTTATGATTCTCATATAATTCACGAAAGAACTTCTCATGGTCATCTTCACACTTCTCATTATCATCTTCAAACTTCTCATCTTTACACAAGGATTGCTCCACCACGGAATCTTCTTGGCTACTTGTAGAAGAATTCAAAAGAGCATCCAAATATGATTCATCACTCTGTGAGCTTTCATTACACGCTATCTCAGAAGAATTTTCTTCATTCTCCAGATCTTCACTTAAGAACAACTCGTGATCATCGTCACACTTCTCATCTTCACAGGGGGATTGCTCCATCACAGCATTTTCTTGGCTACGTGTAGAAGAGTTTAGCGAAACTTGAATGGCCTGATCAGGAACCTTATTTAGTAGATTCTCATCTTTGTGGAGTACACCAACTTCAGAGCTAATACGATTTGACTGGCGTAGGGCAGAAATTGATGGTCGGTGACACATTTCAGGAGCCTCGTTTGGTTTACATATCTTTCGTCTAACAGTGGTTTCTTTAACGGCTGCAACTGAACTAGTAGAGGCCTCAGCCAAATCAATACACTTTGGAGAAAGAATCAAGTCTTGCATAACATCGGAATAGAACTTCTTCACACTCCTACAAACTATTTGGACTTGGTTTCCAACAAATAAAACCGGTTCCTGGAAAAGAATGAATGTTGACAGCACAATCTTCCAGATTTTATAAAAAAGGTTATCAGAATCATCAGCAAAATGTATTTGATGGAACCAGAGACGGGTTGACAAGTATACCTTGTATACGAAGTCATCGATATCCTGGCACGCTGACTCAATCTTCTGGTACATGTTTGTGATCCAGTTTTCATCGCTCCTTTGATTTCTAGCCATTGTGAATGTTTACTGCAAAATAAAACAGAAATCAAACAATGAGATCCAGTCATGTTGTAGCAACAATAAATCCTATTAAAGAAAAACGTATAAACCTAAATCAAAATCACATTCCACATTAAACATGCACAAATGCAATAGAAACTGAGATTTAACTTATTGCTACTTATTAAGCCTCTCATATATGTACACACATATATTTCCTTACAAGCCCGTTATTGAGGATACAGGTTCCCAAATCAAAGTAAACAAGCATGGGTTATGTTTCATAACTAAGCTAATGTATTTATACATAAATACGCATGATTCAGTCAGCTATTAAACAAAAATTAGTAGCCAGTTAATTAAGTAACATCAATGCAGCTAATATGATCTTCAAGATGTCTTCCAAGTCTAGTTTTAATTATCCCCAAGAATGCTAATCGTTTCATAATAGTCTTATAGCTTCAATGAAACTAAACATGCTCTTTAAATCAACGCAGCTAATATGATCTTCAAGATGTCTTCCAAGTCTAGTTTTATCCCCAAGAATGCTAATCGTTTCATAATAGTCTTATAGCTTAAATGAAACTAAACATGCTGTTTAAATCAACGTTAAAGAGTGAGCTAAGGGTACTATTTGTTCTACTTTTCATAATCTTATTAAAACCTAACTGTTTAATACTACTAATTAATTGACTCATGATCATTCTGAATACACTATAATTTTCTTACAGCTTCAATAAAAACTCAACCAAGATTGTGCATATTCTTATAGGTATTATATCGACTCAACTTAACACTACATAATCGACACGAAAAATCATCATCATAATAATCATCACTATTCTACTAACCAAATACTATCACTTAAAGTCTTAAACCATAACTTTTTTTCTTAGTCAACTTTAGTCAAACATAAAACACCACATGATCAACCAAATATCTTTAAAAACAAGAAAAATCATTAACTCTTGAAACCTTTTTAATCACACAATTTTCATGTTCTTAAAAACATACAACACGTTACGATAAAAGAACAAAAACACTAAAAGTAACGACATAAAAAAATCAAAAAAGAATTAGCTATGTAAAACAAAGTTACTTTTAAACCTACGATAAGTAAAAAGTTTACCGGCGAAAGTCGCCGGTGAATGTGATCGAGTGAGGTTAAATTTGTGGCGGCAATATCTAAGGATTTTAGATTGTCGACTTTGTATTATTTAATGTTAATGTCATGCATATTTATAGGCCTTTTATTATTTTATTTATTAATTATTTGTTAATATCTCTTCATCTCCAAGTAAAGAGTATGTTTCGGATTTGTTTCTTTTAATAATAAATAACTTCGTTTTTTTTTAAATGGATAAAAAAATATGTAACAAATTTCAGGAAGATTAGGATTGTTTAATAAGGAAATAATTAGTTTTTTAATATTGCAATTAATTATTTTTACACGTGTGTTTGGGTATTGGTTCTCTACTAGTTATAATGCCCGCGCACGCGCGGGTTTTTTTTTAAAATTTGTTAACCATATATTTTTATTTATTGAAAAACAAATAATTTAATCTTTGTTTTGTTTTATTTATGATGTTTAATTATAATTTTTTATTATTAAAGATAATTCTTTAAAAATTTTAATCCTATTATTAATTGCATCTTATCTATATTTTTTGCATTTATCTTCTACTTGTGTTAGGGATAAATATAAAATGTTACATAATAAGAAAATATTTTTTTTTAAATAAAATTATTACTAAATAAATAAATAAAGTATGCATGCATGCATTTTTTTGAAATGAAAAATTCCCAATAGGGGTTTTATTGTAATATATAAAAGATTGGTATGTGATTCATGGGTTTACATATATTTGTTTTTATTTGCTCACAAGGGGTGACAGTCATGATCTCATGCCTCCGTCATGCCTTACCACCCATCAATTCATGAGAGCTCATTCCATACCCCATCATACTTTTTTGGTCAAAAACATGATTCCATATCTCACCTAATATTATTTTTTATTTTTATATTCATAATTATATTAAATAATTTAACAAAAACATAATATTTATGATGACGTATAGTCTATATTTGAGCCACGAGCCCAAATGATAAACATTACTAAGGCCCAAATCCACAATAAGTGGGCTATGATAACAATGACTTGGGCCGCATTACAAAAGGATTGAGCTCACGTAGACCCAAGCTCAACCAAACTATTTATGGTCTAGATAAGGATCTTCTATCTATAGATAAAGATCCTTGGACCGGATAAGCACCATGCGTGCGAAACGTAAGGAGCACGAAACCTACAAGGATTCTGCGCCTATATAAGGAATGACATAATTCTCATTAAAGGTACGATTCACAAACCCTAAACTTTTTACGAGAACCCTAAAAACCGATTACTTACTCTCACGCCGGAGGATAATCGTGGGAGATAATCCCACGATAAGCTTAACAGTGTTTGTTTATTTTCTTAGTGCGCAGGTTTCAAGCATTAAGAGCTAATTGGTACGAGAGCAAGAGCCTAAACTAGGAACGCCCAACTTTTGTATCAACAAGTGGCGCCATCCGTGGGACCAACACTAAGAATTAAAGAACTAGAATGACGAAGAATAAAAACACAAGCCAGCGGACTCCGCAGTTGGGAAAAACACGTGACCCCCAGAGGAAGAACCAACAAGATTCGACCTCTAGGCAGGCTTCTGGGACAACCAGTGCGCCTGGTCACCAAGAAACGGGACCAACCCTACCTCTCCCAGCGGTAGAATTGCCTATAAGGACTACCCAAGCCACCACAGTAGTCCCAAGCGTTGAAGAACTTCAGCGCACCCTCTTCAATACTCCCCACCAAACGGCGCCTATAGTGGATAACACTGTGCCGCCTGGCGCACCTAACCGAGATAGGGTGCCCAATACTGAGGCAAATATTCTTGCAGCGAATGAGGACGCACCTGACCTAACATTGAGTAATTTTGTATCCAAAAAGTACGAAACTGTAACCGCCCTCATGCAAGAAGAAGCGAGGAGAAGGTCAAGTACAAGCCTGCAAGCCCGCCTCAACTTTGGTCCTGAACGTGAAGTATCACCACCGCGCCACCTACGAGGAAGACGCGAAAATAATGAAAAACGTACCACTATCCATGATAGGCTGGGTACGATATCTGACTCACAATATTCAGAGGAATATGAAGACGGCGAGAGGCGTGCCAATGTTCATTCCAGACTTGGTAGCCAAAGGATACAAGACAGATTAGGACCTCAACATTCACCAAGCGAAGGTTCGTCCAGGTCTGGGAGCAAAAGAATTCAAGACAGATTAGGGAGGAGAATATCCCCAAGTGAAAGCCCCTCAAGCTCTTCCTCTGAAGGAAGCCGGCGCAAGCGCCGCAAAAGAGATTACTCTTCCTCCAGTGACTCCTCGGACAACGAGAATAAGGAAACAGGACACTGGAAGTCTAGAGGAAGACGTCACGAGAAAGAAGACGAAGACATATCTCTTCCGTGGCGTCGCCAGAAAGTTGATGCCTTTACAAGGCGTATCAGCGACTACTCTGATCATAAGAAAAGGCGCATGCCCACTAATGTTAAAACATATGACGGGACGGGTGATCCTGATGATCACCTAAAACTTTTCGAGTCCGCCGCTACTATCGAAAATTGGCCACAACCTGTGTGGTGCCATATGTTTAACTCCACGTTAGTGGGGAATGCGCGCACGTGGTTTAGCAAACTTCCACGAAGGAGCATAGGTGGGTTTGAAGAATTGCGAAAAGCATTCCGTTTAAACTTCACCCAAAGAAAGAAGTGCGCTAAAAACCCTGTGGAACTAGCTAGAGTAAAACAGCGCCAAGGGGAATCAACCAGCACATATATGGAACGCTTTAAAGATGAGTGTATACACGTAAAAGCGTGTCCCGAAGTCCTAAAAATCTCAGGGTTCATGAATGGGATCAATAACCCAGAACTCATTAGGAAGTTAAACGACAAGGTTCCCAAAACCTTCGATGAACTAATGAAGCACACAAGATCCTTCATCCAAGGAGAAGCAGCTGCTGCGGACAGTAAAAAAGGCTACTCAAAATATAGGCAACAAGAACAGCCTAGGAGACAACCCAATGATCAGAGCAGCAACCGCAACAAGAATTGTCGCGGTCGATTAGATAATGACAAGTATACCCCTCTCACAAAGACTCCGAGGGAAATATTTGTAACAGAAGGCGCAAATTTCTCAAAACCTCCACCAATGCGCACCGCAGAGGACAAGCGTATAGGGAATGGATACTGCGAATACCACAGCCAAAAGGGCCATACAACTGTAACAACCGTGGTTTTGGCAGGTTAGTTTGACTAATAGTCTTGACTCGGTTGACGTTTGTTTGGTGTGTATTAGGTGTTTGAAGTGATATATGAGTGATATAGGTGAGTTTTAGAACTAAATCCCTTTGCGTAAGTGGTTTTATTGTGATTTGGAAAGTTTGGAATTTGGAAAAGTTCATTTTGATCACCTTTGTGGTGTAGAAATGACTTGTGTAGTTTTGGTGTTTTTGTGATTTTGCGTAACAAGTTTTCGTTCAAGTATTTGAGCGTTAGCAAGTTACGAGGAGTTTGTTTTTAGGAGTTATATTTCAAAAAGAGTGTGAAATTCTATTTTTGGAAACTTTGTTTTGAAAATGATATTTTTCCGGTTTATCGTAAAATTAAGGTTTATCGCGTAAGACGTTAGGTTTCGATATGGGAATATATAAAATATGAAAAGTATGAGGTTTTGAGTGTAATAAATAAATTTAATAATATATATATATATATATATATATATATATATATATATATATATATATATATATATATATATATAAGTAAAAATTCGGATTTAAGGGATAAGGGGGAAAAAGGAAACCCAATTTGAGTCCAAATATGACTCTTAAGCCCAAGGATTATCCATAATTAATATATATACCAAACCAAACACCCCTAAAACATTTTTTCTGCAATTATGGGTCGACACATGGAGAATCAAGAGGGGAAAAATTAGGGTTTCATAATTGTCTAGCATAATCAAGAATCAAGGTAAAATCTTTAAATCCTATGTTCAATTAATTGATTAATTAATATAATTCATGTAATAATTATATGATGGATTAGGGTTTGTGTTAACTTCTGTAAATTAATGTTATAAAACATGTTGGGATCAATAATTAGTAATATTATGATGATTGGTGAAGAGAATTGAGCGTAAAACATGTTAGTTATTGAGTTAGGGTTTGGACAGATTTGTAAGGCTGTAAAGATGTGAGTGTACATAACAGATGGTGATGAGTTAGATCACGAATTTTAAGTCTAAATTGTAGTATAATGAAAGAGCTTTCCAAAAAGTCCAGCCACGATCAATTTTGAGGTCCGTAAGTCGGTCTTTTGATTTTTCTTTGTTAAGGTGTCAAAGCTGTCAAACCGGGACAGATTTTGGGTAAAAGTTTGTGGTTGGCATGTGGTTGTAAAAGTGGTATTTTGACTTGGTCTTCTGGTATAGTTAAGTTTTAGGTTATATGAGACTACCACGAAAAGGATTCGCGATAAAAACTTATGGAAGTAATTATTAAAAATCAAAACTTTTTGGTGTGCGTTCAGATCCGAATTTGAGTAGTTGACAAGTTTGAATTTTTTTATGAATACTTGTGTGTGTTATTGGTACATGGCCTTCTGGGATTAGCTACTATGCTTATGAGAGACCATGGTAAATTTTTGGTGTGAGTTGTTAAGCTTTATTTGTCATAATTTCATGTGAGCGAATGTACCAAAAAATTCTGCGTTTTCTGAGTTTTAGAGTGCAAGGGATTTAGTGAGTATTAAGTTATGGTAATGGTTAGTGTGGTGTCTAGGAGATCCATGGTGGGTCATATGAGTCTTAGACATCCATCATATGTGTATTACATGGGTTGTAGCTTTTAGCTTGACCTTATGTAATGTGGATTATTTTTGTGTGTTATAGATTGTGTATTGTTTTGTGGAGCTGCGGAGTTTAAGGTGAGTTCATAGTCCCATATTTTTACTTTGTTTTAAACTTGGGATGGGAATGATGCTTGTCTTAAATGATTTGATTTACTGTGATTATGTGTGTGGTATTAAAGAGCTTGGACTTATAATGTTGTCGTATGTATGCTATGTGTGATTATTTGCTTGTGTGAATGTTTTGGGATTCAATTAGGATAGCGACCTAATTGATGATATATTTTTGGGATTCAATTAGGAGGGTGCTTACCTTGTTGCTCGCGCATGCGACCTAATTGATGGCATATTGATGGGTACTACTTTGGATCGGTGGGCACGTTCCGCCCAATGGTTGCCTTATGAGTGTTGTTGCCTTTATGTGTGGATATTAACTTGCAAATGCATGTAGCAATATGATAACTATAATTTATTTGTCCAGCTATATTTCGTAATCACAGTAAATTCGGTTGCCTTGTGTGTTGAGTCTTAAACCTATGAATCTCACCAACATTATGTTGACGTTTTAAGCATCATTTTCAGGTGAGCTTTCTAAGGATAAGATAGAAGGATGTGGATAGACGAGACCTTAGTTGCATTGGAAGTGGTTTATCATCTATGTTTGGATTTATGTTTTGTTTTGGTTATATTATTTTGGGGTATTGTTACAACACTTTGTGTTTGTACATTGCTCTATTTATGTGCATGTAGTTGTTCTCTATGTTGACACCAGGTGTTGTGATGATATCCATGAAGTCATACCCGCGCGTTTCCGCCGTGGCGGGGTGTGACAGATTGGTATCAGAGCCTTGGTTATAGAGAAGTAGGAGGTTGAACCTAGACTATAACTTAGGAGTCCCTCATATAGTTGCATTTAGGATCTATGTGTAAGTATAGTATTTTATATGTCTATTTTTCTATATCTATAAGATGTTTTATTGAGTTTCAGACGTCTATTTTATCCCCTATACATAGTATTATATATATCAACTTTATTATATCGTCTTCCGCGCGTAAGATGCTTCATTAGACAACCGTTGTCGCTATCGGATGCGAGAGAAGTGGTAGGATAAAGCAGACTAACCGCAGAATCCGAGTTCCCGATAGCATGTATCTTTGTTCGGACAAGGAAAGGACGTTTATGGGAAATGTTGGTGGAGAAGAAGTGGAGAGGTTTGGAACCACGGTGACTTCTGGAGATGGAGCCATTACCGAATACCCTTGGTAGTGCCCTCACTTCACCTAGGAAGGAGATGTGTTTTAGTCTAAACCTCGTGATTTGTATGCGCTTGTGAATTATGTAGAATTGGAAGAAAAGAATAGAGATGGTTTTGCATGTTGTCGACTACCTCAACATGTAGGAAACATGAATGGGTGGTTGAGTAAAGATGAAAGGGAGTTAGGATGGAATGGTGTGGATTCGGATCTAGAGTCCACAGCGAGTAGTAAGTTGAATTGATCTGAGTGGTGAGATAAGTGCGAGAGTGGAGTTGAGCCATTATGCGACGTGTTTTGTTTTGTGTTATGTTTTGGAATTTGTATATTGTCTTTTGCCGCCTGGAGCCATGTTGGAGCGTGATTACTCTTGGATATTGGATCGACCCTATCCAAGTGATTTTGATTATAGAGTTTACGCGATAGTTGGAATTGTTCCATGTGAGATGATTGTTGTGACGTCTTTAGTTTTTGTTTGCATGTTTGTTTGCATGATGTGTTGTCATAGGAGGGAGTACACTTATGAAAGGGGGCATAGATAATTATGGTGGCCAACATAATTATACATGCGTCACGACACAAGTGGACTTGCAAGTATGATAGCATGGATTGCATGGTGTATTAGGTGCTATGTGGTATATGTGCGTTATCATTGAGATGTGTGGTTTTGGAAGTAAGTATACGTGTGGAATAGGCTTATAACTATGGTCGCGAACATAATTATAAGGGTATCACACACGTGGACTTGTGACCATTATTGCATTGATTGATGTTTGTTGTTATATGTTGTGGTAGATGGTATGTGATATCATGTTGGTGATGGCTGTATGGTTAGAGAAGTATTCTCTTAACCGTTCGGGCAGTCGTTACACATTGGGGTGTGTAGGTGGTAAGATTCCATCCTATCTATCATATGTTGATACCTCAATTATCGGTGGGTACTTATGTTGTGGTATTTAAGTTGATTTGTTTGCTAGACGCTCCGTTTGTATACCTAATTCTTTGGTTGGCATTTCTATTCGTACCATGATGGTACATATGCCATATTCTTTCTCTTTGACGTCGTGATAGGTGATGGGTAATAGAATTCGTTTTTGTTGGATACTGGTTCGTTTCTTTGATTATTCCATACATTCATTCCTCGGATGAATGTTATGCTATTCTTCAAGTATTGTTGGTTCGTGACGAGTTGGTGTGGATATTTGAATCCCTCATTTACACACATCAATTGAATTTCGTGACATGTTTTTGTGACCTGGTAGTATCGGTGTTTTTCTATGATTTTGGTTTGATTGTTGTACGAATGAGTCTGTAAGTTCATCGTTTGGTTTGCAATGTATTTGCGTGAGTGATCACTGGTATGAGTTCGTTTGAGGATTATTTTGATTATGGAATTCTTCAATGTCTTTCGCGTTCGATTAAGAGGTTGTGTTAGAGTCTTTATGGCATTTTACAAATTCGTTTTGGGTATTTGAAGGTTGTTTGATGGAAACTAATATTTTTATGGGAAATGAAGTGGAAAAAAAAAATGGTTATGTTGATGTCTTACATAAAATGGTTTATGTATATTTTATAAAAAAATGTATAAGTTTAAGATATGTTTTGTGAAAAAAAAAAAAAAAAAAAAAAAAAAAAAAAAAAAAAAAAACGGTGTTCATTTGTTTTTGGGAAGGTCGAGTACGGGAATAAGAACTGTCTATGGTTCTCATTTACCAAACTTGTTATGTATTTGGTTTATCGAGTGTTTCTTTCGGTGAGGTACGCTTGTGCATGTTTTATTGGTACGTGTATTTTATATTTTATTTGTATGAGTTTTCGTGAACATTTTATCCGTGTCTATTTTATTTGGGAAAATTTTCTCATTTTGTTTTTCTAGCTTTGATTTTGATGTTCGTTACTTCGTTAGTCGGTAATTCGTACCCCTTTTTGAGTTCGTTGATATACGTTTTAGTTCGATCGGTTTCATGGTTCGCGTCGTTCACTTAGGATAGATTGTCGTTTTGATTATCGATTTGTTCGTCGAAGAGGAAGAGGGTATTTGCCAAGTTGTTCATGTGAGAGGTGTAGCTTTAAGATGTACGTTCTTCAGGAAGGTGGTCAATGATAGCGAGTGTTCGTGGACATTAGTAAGATAAAAGTGGTGAAGAGTGGAAAGTACCTAAGACACCATCTGAGAGATGATTGTCCTTAGGATTGGCAGGTACTATTGACGATTCCTTTCTATCTTCTATAGATCGCGTAGACATCGCGGAGGTGGAAGGTCCATGAGAGGAACTATGTGATACATGATTTAAAGTTGGGAAGTATAATTTGGAGATGATATTTTATGGAGCAAAGAGTGTGGTCTACCCAGATCATGAGAATCTTTAGCATATATTTGACAAGAGGTTAATATATGTTGAAGAGAAGTTGGGTGTGGAGTTTCTCAGTGACTACGATTGTCTGATTCGCTATCGTCAAGGAAGGGAGGACATCGTGGTAAGAGCGCTGAGCGGGAGTGAACGAGTGAAACTTGGATGTTTGTGAGCGATGATTATGATAATTCAGTTCGGAGTTAAGGGGATGATGTTGACGGCCTGGAGAAAGGTTCAAGGATGAGAACATGTAAGAAGAATGATTACTTGGTTTAGACCAGTAGATGGAAAGGAACGAGGATGGAGGAATGTACTGTACGGACCAGCTATTGGTTTCATTGAGAGGAAGTGTAAGGACATCAAACATGCAAGGTATTTGATACATCCGAGAATGAATAAGACGCATTATTACCTTAGCAAGAGATGTATGGAGGAGTAGGCGAGACTTTTTGCTCGGTGTGTTGGTAATGAGCCATGGGGTGTCGCGTTGATCATCAAGAAACATGATGAAATACTTACTTCGCGATAGTGGTAAACGTGTTATGGAGTCTTGAGAACGCGTAGGTAGATGAGTACGACTTATCATTCTCTAATGAGTGAACTAAGTTAGCGTACAAATTGGGCGTTGGATGGTGAGCTGAGAGCATGGGTGTGTTTGATTTTGGAGGAAGCCGGGGTATACATTTACCCTTAGCTGAGTTCTCCTATATCAATAATTATCATTCTAGTATTGAGTATGTGTCGTGTGAAAAGTTGTATGGAAGGTAATGTAGGTCACCTGTTCTGTGGGTAAAGGTTGGAAGAAGCCAACTAATTGGTCTTGAACTAGAACGAGAGACTACGAATAAGGTTTTCTGGCTAAGGAAAAGACTTAAGGCAGCAAAAGATCGCCAAAAAGAGTTATGCGAATAATTGCTGTAAGCCTTAAAGTTTGGCGTTGATGATATTGTGTGGTTAAAAGTATCTCCTTGGAAGGGTGTTGTGCGTTTCGGTAAGAAAGGCAAGCTAGCACCGAGATACGTAGGACCATTTGAGATTTACGGAAAGGATTGGATTTGAGACATATCGGTTGAATTTTCCTGAGAAGTGAAGTAGAGTACATGATACGTTTCATGTATCTAATGGACAGAAGTGGTTGGCGGATGCTAGTCTGCATGTGCCATTAGATGAGAATAAGGTTGACAAGACTCTCCGTTTTGTCAAGAAACCTGTTGAGATTATGGATAGAGATGTTAAGGGTTGAAGTATGGTGAGATAACGTTGGTAAAGGTATGGTGGGATTCTGAGCATGGTCCTGAGTTTACTTGGGAACGTGAGGATCAGATGATATTTAAGTACTCAAATTTGTTTGCGGATGTGGCTGCTGAGCAGATCGTTTGTAGTTGGATTTAGATCATGGAAGTTAGATGCGGGATATTCATAACTGTTTGTTTTATGGGTATTTGTTATTTCTGAGTGCGTCTTGCGGTTACCATTCGGATTTTCATTTGGTTCGAGAGTATCGTACCTACCTGTGAGAAGTTGTTCGGATCTTTGGTGTTATTGATCGATGTAGTATATCTATTTTCGTGTATTGTTGGAAGTATCGATATGTTTTCTATCGTGTGAATTCGGGTATTTAGTCGGTTCACATTTTTGCGATTCTTTCTCTGTGAGTTTATGGTGTGGTATTTATCCGCTTAAAAATCCATAAATTTTCTTTTGCTGATGTTTTTGGTGAGACGAGTAGTTGAAATCTCGGGACGCGATTTCCCTAAGTGGGGGATGATGTAACAACCGTGGTTTTGGCAGGTTAGTTTGACTAATAGTCTTGACTCGGTTGACGTTTGTTTGGTGTGTATTAGGTGTTTGAAGTGATATATGAGTGATATAGGTGAGTTTTAGCACTAAATCCCTTTGCGTAAGTGGTTTTATTGTGATTTGGAAAGTTTGGAATTTGGGAAAGTTCATTTTGATCACCTTTGTGGTGTAGAAATGACTTGTGTAGTTTTGGTGTTTTTGTGATTTTGCGTAACAAGTTTTCGTTCAAGTATTTGAGCGTTAGCAAGTTACGAGGAGTTTGTTTTTAGGAGTTATATTTCAAAAAGAGTGTGAAATTCTATTTTTGAAAACTTTGTTTTGAAAATGATATTTTTCCGGTTTATCGTAAAATTAAGGTTTATCGCGTAAGACGTTAGGTTTTGATATGGGAATATATAAAATATGAAAAGTATGAGGTTTTGAGTGTAATAAATAAATTTAATAATATATATATATATATATATATATATATATATATATATATATATATATATATATATATATATATATATATATATGTAAGTAAAAATTCGGATTTAAGGGACAAGGGGGAAAAAGGAAACCCAATTTGAGTCCAAATATAACTCTTAGGCGCAAGGATTATCCATAATTAATATATATACCAAACCAAACACCCCTAAAACATTTTTTCTGCAATTATGGGTCGACACGTGGAGAATCAAGAGGGGAAAAATTAGGGTTTCATAATTGTCTAGCATAATCAAGAATCAAGGTAAAATCTTTAAATCCTATGTTCAATTAATTGATTAATTAATATAATTCATGTAATAATTATATGATGGATTAGGGTTTGTGTTAACTTCTGTAAATTAATGTTATAAAACATGTTGGGATCAATAATTAGTAATATTATGATGATTGGTGAAGAGAATTGAGCGTAAAACATGTTAGTTATTGAGTTAGGGTTTGGACAGATTTGTAAGGCTGTAAAGATGTGAGTGTACATAATAGATGGTGATGAGTTAGATCACGAATTTTAAGTCTTAATTGTAGTATAATGAAAGAGCTTTCCAAAAAGTCCAGCCACGATCAATTTTGAGGTTGGGAAGTTGGTCTTTTGATTTTTCTTTGTTAAGGTGTCAAAGCTGTCAAACCGGGACAGATTTTGGGTAAAAGTTTGTGGTTGGCATGTGGTTGTAAAAGTGGTATTTTGACTTGGTCTTCTGGAATAGTTAAGTTTTAGGTTATATGAGACTACCACAAAAAGGATTCGCTATAAAAACTTATGGAAGTAATTATTATAAATCAAAACTTTTTGGTGTGCGTTCAGATCCGAATTTGAGTAGTTGACAAGTTTGAATTTTTTATGAATACTTGTGTGTGTTATTGGTACATGGCCTTCTGGGATTAGCTTCTATGTTTATGAGAGACCATGGTAAATTTTTGGTGTGAGTTGTTAAGCTTTATTTGTCATAATTTCATGTGAGCGAATGTACCCAAAAATTCTGCGTTTTCTGAGTTTTAAAGTGCAAGGGATTTAGTGAGTATTAAGTTATGGTAGTGGTTAGTGTGGTGTCTAGGAGATCCATGGTGGGTCATATGAGTCTTAGACATCCATCATATGTGTATTACATGGGTTGTAGCTTTTAGCTTGACCTTATGTAATGTGGATTATTTTTGTGTGTTATAGATTGTTTATTGTTTTGTGGAGCTGCGGAGTTTAAGGTGAGTTCATAGTCCAATATTTTTACTTTGTTTTAAACTTGGGATGGGAATGATGCTTGTCTTAAATGATTTGATTTACTGTGATTATGTGTGTGGTATTAAAGAGCTTGGACTTATAATGTTGTCGTATGTATGCTATGTGTGATTATTTGCTTGTGTGAATGTTTTGGGATTCAATTAGGATAGCGACCTAATTGATGATATATTTTTGGGATTCAATTGGGAGGGTGCTTACCCTGTTGCTAGCGCATGCGACCTAATTGATGGCATATTGATGGGTACTACTTTGGATCGGTGGGCACGTTCCGCCCAATGGTTGCCTTATGAGTGTTGTTGCCTTTATGTGTGGATATTAACTTGCAAATGCATGTAGCAATATGATAACTATAATTTATTTGTCCAGCTATATTTCGTAATCACAGTAAATTCGGTTGCCTTGTGTGTTGAGTCTTAAACCTATGAATCTCACCAACATTATGTTGACGTTTTAAGCATCATTTTCAGGTGAGCTTTCTAAGGATAAGATAGAAGGATGTGGATAGACGAGACCTTAGTTGCATTGGAAGTGGTTTATCATCTATGTTTGGATTTATGTTTTGTTTTGGTTATATTATTTTGGGGTATTGTTACAACATTTTGTGTTTGTACATTGCTCTATTTATGTGCATGTAGTTGTTCTCTATGTTGACACCAGGTGTTGTGATGATATCCATGAAGTCATACCCGCGCGTTTCCGCTGTGGCGGGGTGTGACAACAACCAACGAGTGTGTCCAGCTACGACAACTTATTGGAAAATTAGTAAAGGAGGGTATAATGGATCACCTCGTAAAAAAACATTAAAGAAGGGAAGGACAAGCAAAAGAATGGAGGCAAAAAAGAACATCCCAAAGACAAAGCGGACATAATCTACATGATACAGTCATGGAAGCACAAGACAAAGCAAAAAGTCAGCCAAAAGTTCTCTCCACAAAAGGAGATATCCTTCCCCACCCTAGCTGCGGACAACGCAGTAATAGAGCCATTGACCATTGAGATACATACCGGGGGACATGACATCCGCCGCATGTATATCGATGGAGGAGCATCCGCAGATATTCTGTATGAACATTGCTTTAAAAGGCTACGACCTGAGATACAAAATCAGTTGATACCAGCCACGACGTCGCTGACTGGGTTCACAGGAGAAAAGATATGGCCTATGGGGCAATTACGCTTACTTGTAGTTGTGGGCGATGAGCAACACTCTACAGCAACGTGGATAAATTTCATGATAATCAAGTTTCCTTCACTGTACAACGGCATCATTGGGAGACCTGGAATATCATCTATGCGCGCTGTACCATCCACAACACATGGGATGCTCAAATTCCCAGTAGAAGGAGGGATTGTCACCCTCTACAACACCACAGTACCACCCAAAGAATGCAACGCAGTAACCAGTGAGGTGGAGAATATTCCAGAACAGCGCGTAGAAAAAATACCAAACTTAAAGGTCGCTATTCATCCCGATTAACCAGATCAACAAATATCGATTAGAGGATCTTTATCTGACAAAGGTAAAGCAGCTGTGTGTGCACTCTTGCAAAAGAACCTGAATATCTTTGCGTGGGAACCAAAGCACATGACCGGAGTGCCACGCTCTATCACGGAACACAAGCTACAAATCCAACAAGGATATCCCCCAATACGACAGAAGAAGCGCGGCCAGGCCCCAGATCGCGCAAAAGCTATTCTGGAAGAAGTACATAAACTTGTAGACACAGGCATTATGCGCGAAGTATACTATCACGACTGGCTCTCTAACCCAGTGATGGTAAAGAAGAGTGATGGCAGTTGGAGGATGTGCGTGGACTTCACAGACCTCAACAAAGCATGCCCACAGGACTGCTATCCACTGCCAGAGATAGACTGGAAAGTAGAATCCCTGTGCGAATATCTTTTTAAGTGCTTCCTAGACGCATACAAAGGGTACCATCAAATCCAGATGGCAGTGGAGGATGAAGAAAAAACAGCTTTCCACACAAGTCAAGGGGTCTATTGCTACACAAAAATGCCTTTTGGCCTAAAAAATGCAGGCGCAACATACCAGCGATTGGTGGACATGGCTTTTGAAAAACAAGTAGGTCGAAACTTGGAAGTCTACGTTGAAGACCTTGTCATCAAGAGCCACACAGAGGAAGAATTGGTGCGCGACATCGAGGAGACGTTCAAAACATTGGGAAAAATAAACATGAAGTTAAATCCCAAGAAGTGCCCTTTGGTGCGACAGAAGGCATGTTCCTGGGGTACTTAATAGAACCTGATGGTATCAAGCCTTGCCCAGAAAAAACAAAAGATGTTATTGATCTCCCCTCACCGCGCACACTGAAAGAAGTCCAGTCATTAAACGGAAAGCTAGATGGGCTAAACCGTTTCTTATCTAAGTCTGTAGACAGATCACCCCCTCTCTTTAAAACACTCACGAAGTGCACCAAAAAGGGAGACTTTCGTTGGACAGAGGAAGCCTTCCAACAGCTAAAACGGCATCTGGCATCACTCCCCAAACTTGTCGCACCACGACCAGGGGAAGAGTTAATCATGTACTTATCTGCAACCCACGGAGCAGTCAGCGCAGTACTATTGACAGATAGGAACTCTATCCAGACACCCATATACTTTGTAAGCAAAGCATTGAAGAAGACAGAGACTAACTACGGCGCCATGGAAACGTTGGTCTTAGCTCTAGTATTCGCAGCTAAAAGACTGCGCAGATACTTTCAAGCGCACCCAATAGCTGTGATCACGGACCAGCCAATCAAACAAGTTATCTCTAAACCTGACGCATCAGGACAAGTGTGCTGTTGAGCGAGTATAACATCACGTATAGACCACGCACTGCAATCAAGGGGCAGATATTAGCTGACTTTATTGTTGAAAAGCCAGATATCGATACTCCAACATCAATAAGCAAGACAGAGCTACAAGAACCTTAGATTCTATTCACAGACGGATCCTCATGTGTGGATGGATCAGGCGCAGGCCTCATCCTTACTAATCCAGAAGGAATGGAGTTCACCTACGCACTGCGCTTCGAATTCACAGCCACAAACAATGAGGCAGAATACGAAGCCCTACTCAGTGGACTGCGTATTGCAATTCAGATGGGTATACGCAACCTAAAGGCAAACGTGGATTCCAGGCTAGTAGCTAACCATGTGTTAGGTGAATATGAAGCCAAGGACGAACACATGATCCAATACCTTAAAAAAACCAAGTCCTTAATTCAGAACTTTGATAGGTTCACAATCAAACAAGTACCCAGAGGGGACAACAGGAAAGCTGACGCGCTTAGCAAGATTGCATCTACAAGCTTTGTGCACCTATCAAAACAGGTATTGGTAGAAACTCTAAAAAACAAATCAATATTAGAGATGGAAGTATCCACGGTGATAGAAGAACATGATCCCACGTGGATGACACCTATCATTGAATTCGTTAACAAAGGAATCTTACCACAAGATCATAAGGACGCTCGAAGAGTGCGGCGCACAGCGCAGAGATTTGAACTACGAGATGGCATCCTATATCGACGTTCTTTCTTACAACCTTGGCTCCGATGTGGTGGACCTCTTCAAGCAGATTATGTACTCCGAGAAATTCACGCTAGATCATGTAGCTTGCACTCGGGGCTACGATCCGTTGTGGCGCGCGCTCTGCGATCAGGATATTATTGGCCTACTATGCACCGCGACGCGCGAGATATGATAAAAAAATGCATCAATTGCCAAGTACACAGGCCAATTCCGCACCAACCACAACAAGAGTTAACCCCCATCACCTCACCATGGCCATTCTATAAATGGGGCATTGACATCGCAGGCCCTTTCCCAGTTGCAGCGGGAGGGCAAAAATTCCTCATCGTAGCCATAGACTACTTTACAAAGTGGATTGAGGCAAAAGCAGTGGTGAGCATCTGGAGAAATCATAGCAGACAATGGGAAACAATTCTGCGACAACCCATTCAAAGATTGGTGCGCGCAATTAAACATCACACAACACTTTGCTTCAGTGAAACACCCATAAACCAACGGCTTGGTTGAACGCGCAAATCGCAGTTTAGGTGAAGGGATAAAAGCGCTCATTGACAGACACAAAGGAAAATGGGTGGACGAGTTATCACATGTCTTATGGGCGCATCGCACCACAATCAAAACTAGTACCGGAGACACACCGTTCTCCCTTGTCTATGGAATAGAAGCCGTCATACCAGCTGAAATAGGAATGCCAACTATACGAACAGCAGAGGTTAACGTCACAACAAATGACGAAGAACGGCGCATAGACTTGGACTTGCTGGAAGAAAGGCGCGAACGCGCAGCTATACGCGAAGCAAAGGCTAAAGCAAAAATGAAGAAGTATTATGATGCAAAAGTCAAACATACTTCCTTCAGGCCAGGAGACTTTGTATATCGCGCTAACGACGCGGGCCATGCAGAAGACACAGGAAAGCTTGGACCCAAATGGGAAGGACCCTATGAGGTCACCGATGCACTAGGTAATGTTGCATACAGGTTGCGCGATATGGAAGGTCACGATCTGGCGCGCACTTGGAATATCTGCAATCTCAAAAGATGCTATCTTTAGGAAAGGCTACGGCCCACAAACAGACAACTTTGCACTTTAGTATGTGCCCAATAATTGTTTGTCGTCTAACTTTCTTTTCTTTATTAGGAATCGTTTTTTATTTTTCAAAAACTTGCAAGTATCAATAAAACGTTGTGGTTTCTAGCTAACTCCATAACACATTTTTACTTTATTGCGTACATTCTTATATGTTTCAATATTGTTATTTTATACTTTGCCTACATGGCGTGCATGCACTAATTAAGACCCACGATGGCAGAAAGGATGAGTAAACCTACTAATTAACTCGTTGAGTAAGAGGGTTGTAAACCCATCAACATTGGATCACGCATCCTTGCTAAGCACCTTACTTTCAAGACGTTGATGTAAGATTTCTTTGTCTATTCCACGAATGATGCGCAATATCACGTACACTGTACGAGCTTAGCAAACTATGAGCCAAGACCCTTGGTCATTTAATAAGACTCTGCAAAAATAATGCAAGTTTATTTTCATACTTATGATTTATTTTAAGTCACGCACTTAAACATAGGTTCCAAAAAGAGTATCTTAATTGATCTTCTTACATAAAGGATAACAATTTAAGAACGGGTACCATAACACGCAAAAGATATAATTTGTTATTTATACAATAATATACAAGTTACAAAAGCCTATATCTACACACTATGACGGTGCTCAGGACTATCTTCTGGGGCAGCGGAGCTTCCCGCCTTTTGGAGCTTTCTCAAAAGTAACGCATCCTTAGGCGATACGGTTGCTACGCTGACGACAACTCCATCTGATCTGGGAATATGCGCAGCACCCACACCGCATAGGATGGCCTTACCCTTAACACCCTTTTTTCTTGGTTGCTCTCTCCGCGTGCAGTTCCAAGACCTCCTTAAGGGGAACCTCCTTTTCAAGAACAAAAGGGTTCAATATATGACGCGGCTGCGCAAAAATGGGAACCTGCAGCTGCGACTCGTCAGGCTTTGGAAAAAAGTCTGGATGCGCCTCTGCATCCTCTAAGATGTGTCGCCCCAGGTTAACCCCTCCATAATTACCTTTATGGGGTAATCCTGGTCGCGCTCCAGTCGCACAATATAGGGAAGCTCAAGCAGCTTCATCCCCTCCATAGCCTTCGTCAGCTCATCATAGGCATTGGCATTATAACCAGGCACCTCAGCAAGCGCCACGCTCAACAACTTCGCCTCATGGAGCTCCTCCATAGCTTGCGCCCTACCACGCTCCACGGCGCACTGAACTACCTTTCCAAAGTTCTCCAATACCTCTGGGGACTCTAAGGTGCCCATCGCAGCCAGGCGCAAGCCATGACTGATCAACCACCTACACACGCAGAAAAAGGATGCATTAGAAGCAAAGAGACAAATTAATACATATAGTAAGGCAACATTGCGGAATATACCAAAACGTACCTGCGCTCAGCTATTGTAGACATAAGATGAGGATATAATTCCTCATCATATTCTATACTAAGGTCGCGCAGCTTCTCCTCCTGCTCCTTCAGAATCTTCTCCATGCGAAGGCGAAATTCGTCAATATGGCCAAAGTGCTCAGCCTTTTTCTCCTCAAGATACCTTACCCCCCAGGTAAGGTTCGCCCTGAACTGATGCAGTTCCCTGCACGCATGTTGCAGCTCAGCCATCATGGTCAACTTTTCATCAGTGACCTTGTCCGCATGCGCCTTGACGGACCCTACCTCCGCTCGTGCATCTGCTAACTGCGCATGGAGCAGGGAAATCTCCTCGTCCTTCTGAGCGAGGCTGCTACTCTCCCCAACATACCGCGTCTTCAACTGAGCGACCAGCTCAGTCTGATGCTCAGCAGCAGCAGCCAGCTCCACCAACAGCTGCTGTGCAGATACCTCCTCAGCCACCTTCACTCCCTCCTCCACGTTTGCATTCTGAGGAGGGATCACGCCTTCCACAAATGCCGCATCATCCTTTGCAGCATGGTCACTACAAAGCATAAGTAGAAGGTTAGAGCAAAAAAAAAAAGTAAGAAGACAGGAAAGACATGGTTATCACTTACAGAAGGGGTGAAGCCTTTGTTATCCCCTTATCCGCGCCGGTGGCGGATGTATCATCTTCTGCGAATGACTCTTCATCCGCGATAAGATGGCGCCTCCTCTTGGAAGTGCCAGGGCCATCAGCCTCTCCCTTGCGCTTTAGACTCCGCGCTACATTCTCAAGCTCTAGCACCTCCACGCTGTCAGAAGACTCAGCCTGCAACTTCTCCAAATGAGCAGGCTTCCCAGTAGGAGGCACGCTTTGCATAGGCGTCACAAGCAAAGGGGATGAATCTTCAGGCCCAGCTTGCCCTTACACAGTTAGATGCCCAGCGGTCGCATCCAGAAGCGGCTCCTCATTTTCCCTCAGAGGACGCACACCAATCGTCACCTGCTTCGGCTTCTCTAGTTTCACAACGGCAAAAAAATCCATCTCTGCGCAATATATGAGCAAATAACAACAAACAGATTAGTTATTGAAGGTACATATACAGAAATACTTACATTATTTAAAGCGAACAAATAAAAGGGACAAGCACCCACCCCGGCCGCTCTCATCAATGAAGGTTGGCACCTCGTCAGAACCATGAAAATAGTTGCGACTCAGCCCCATGTGAACCAAAAACTCCTCAGGGTAAGGGTTAAGGGGGATGTGGTTGGCGTCAATCGTATCCGCATCCGCTACACTATACGAACCGGGTGCGGGGCGCCCATCCCTTGGCAGCGTCTCTTGAGTATAAAACTCAAAAGGCGAAGGAAATACCCTATCATCTACCCAGAAAAACTTTTCCCTCCAATCCCTAAAAGAATCCACCTTCTCCGTATAACACTGAAGGCGTCCACCGCGCTTCGCGAAAGATACCCATCCATGCGACCACGTTGTGCGGTAAAACGCACGGAATAGGTCAACAGTCGGGTTGATAGTCTATATTTGGGCCACGAGCCCAAATGATAAACATTACTAAGGCCCAAATCCACAATAAGTGGGCTATGATAACAATGACTTGGGCCGCATTACAAAAGGATTGGGCTCACGTAGACCCAAGCCCAACCAAACTATTTATGGTCTAGATAAGGATCTTCTATCTATGGATAAAGATCCTTGGACCGGATAAGCACCATGCGTGCGAAACGTAAGGAGCACGAAACCTACAAGGATTCTGCGCCTATATAAGGAATGACATAATTCTTATTAAAGGTACGATTCACAAACCCTAAACTCTTTACAAGAACCCTAAAAACCGATTACTTACTCTCACGCCGGAGGATAATCGTGGGAGACAATCCCACGATAAGCCTAACGGTGTTTGTTTATTTTCTTAGTGCGCAGGTTTCAAGCATTAAGAGCTAATTGGTACGAGAGCAAGAGCCCAAACTAGGAACGCCCAACTTTTGTATCAACAATTTCATTAATAATAATAAAAAAAGAAAATTACATAATACTTAGGAATATATATATATATATAT
This sequence comes from Artemisia argyi, assembly GCA_030686995.1. NCBI lineage: Eukaryota > Viridiplantae > Streptophyta > Magnoliopsida > Asterales > Asteraceae > Artemisia > Artemisia argyi. The sequence goes on along the minus strand of CM060702.1, from coordinate 212,145,570 downwards.
ATATATATATATATATATATATATATATATATATATATATATATATATATATATATATATATATACTAGACATCAAAGCCCGCCCAAGGGGCGGGCATGACTTATAATGATAATTTGTATGGTTTTAGTTATTGTGAAATTATGGTTAATTATGATGCCGCATATACAAATTTTTACTTGATGAATGTTACATTTGTCGAAGCCCCCCCCCCCCCCCCCCCCCGATGGGCGGGCATGTCTTATAATTATCGTTGGAAAGTATTTGTTATCAGAAAATATCCTTTTTCCTTCTTATGCGGTTCCTTCTCCTTCATGTATAAGTGACATATTAGGTCGATCTTTTCTACTACATATAACAAACATGACAGGATTATATAAGCAGTTTTGATATACAATTTGAAACAACCTCTTTTTAAGTATTTTTGATATGCAAAATCCAAACTGAAACTCCCTATTATGATAAGAAATTTAAAGCATTTCTACAAACCAATCCCAAACATTCTTCATGAGATACAATTTTTAATAAAAGTTCCAAACAATCCCTAACTAAATGTTGTACCTAAATATTACTGTTCTAATATAGACCAGACAACCAGATTGACACCTTATTCATAAGTTTTCACAAGATTCAATGAAAATAAATGAAGTTGCCCGCTAGAGGCTTTATCTCAACTTCTCTTGACTTTGATTCCTTAGGGTCCAGTAGACCTCGTTCAACCTTATTACCATATTATACTGATAAACCACGAGGAAGGGTTGGACGATCACTTATACCCCCCTCAATTTATCTGCATGTACTAAAACATAGGAAAACAAACATGAGTCTTTTCTTAATATTTTGTTTAAGGATTTTCAGGTGATACAAAGCAAGGTCGTTGCCAAACACTATAGGGTATTCAAGCAACTACTCAAAATGAGTAGCCGGGAGCAGCTCATATGCTTGGACAAAAAACCTATTAGCAAAATGAGCATTTGTCAACCACCTAGTTTGTGAATATTATCTTAGTGGAACAATGTTACAAAACATGCTCATAGAAATACAACTGAAAGAACGATGTAAACACATCTTTACATTATATATAGAAAGAAAAGGGAGGTTTTATTTTGTGTTTTTAAATAACTACCATCTTAATATTTTAACCCAGAAATTTTGAATCACATATTTTGTCATTTTTTTCATATCAAGCGCACACGAATTAGATACACACAGCAAACAATAGTTTTAATGTGCAAACATTAAAATAAAAATAATGCCCCTTCCTCTTAAGTAAGTCTATATTTGCGTTTTTAGTAAGTTTATGGATCATGAGATATATAGGTAAGATAGTGCAAAATATACTCACCAGGTGCAATTGGTCCAAATACAATACTCTCCGGGCTCCGTCACCAGTTGCAATTGGTCCAAATACAATACTGTCCGGGATCCCTTTAACTCTATCTTCTACACCTGTGTATAAACGAACTACACACATCCTCTAAAGTTATATATAAATGCCATGTAAGAATGGATAAATAACTTGTGTAATAAGTCATAAAGATAGTATTCATAACTGGCACAAAAATTAAAGGTAATAAGAAGATTTATCAAAGTTCTTCCTCCCACACAAGATCTCTAACAGAATATTCCCAAAGCAGTACACATCCACTTTTTCTATTATAACCGAGCTCAACCATTCTGGACCGAGATAGCCAGGTGTTTCCCTCATTGTAGTAATCACTTCAGTTTCATTTCTGTTGATGAGTTTAGATAGCTCGAAATCAGAAACTTTGGCATTGTAATCGTTGTCTAAAAGTATGTTTTGAGGTGTAATATCAAGATGGATGATTTTTTTGCCTACAATCTTCATGAAGATATGCTAAACCCTTTGCTATATCCTTAATTTTAACTAAATTCACCAGGTGAATACTTCCACTGGATTCAACCTTGGCTCAGAATGATTTATTAGCATGGCCAAGACCTTCAAGACATTTTACTGCAATCTTTGAGCCATCTTCAATTGTCCTTGAAAAAATTGATCCAAACCCCCCCTTGAGCAATATTTTTGCTGAAATTTTCTGTTGCGGTCTTCAGTACTACAGAGGAAAACCAAGTAGTCATTCCTGGCACCTCTTTTATATATTCTTCCTCCATTTTGGCGTTCCTTCTTCGCTTGTGAAGTATGTATAATAAAACCTACAATGACAAATAGAACCAAAATGCTTCCAATGATGGACCCTATAATTGTTGTCATGAGCCCACCTTTTTTTATTTGGTATTTGGGATGTTGAAGGAGGTGATACTCTTCAATAAACAACGGAAATAAAAACCTTTCATATCAAGCGTATGCATGTACTTTATGAAAGCATATCCCCTCGGTTTGTTTGTGTTTTTATCAGCGATCAAGCGAACCTGGAACTCTTAAGGGTTAGATAAACAACGGAAGACTGGGAAAACTAAGAACCCATGTTTCTTTAATAAAATACAATTAGAGAGCGGTGCTCCAACCTATAGCAAATCTATATACGTTGCAGCACGTATAATTTGCTCTGTGATAAATCAAAGGCACGTAAAAAATTGCAACTATAAAAAATTGCAAAATATGTATGGAATAGCTACAAAATGAAAAGAATTTTGTTGCAATGATAGTTATATAGTAATTTGGTTTAATCAGTAGCACACCTGCTTCTGCTATACGTGGACCACCATTGTTTGAATCCAGCTCACTATATACACCCCCTGTGCGCATGTTTACACCTATCAAATTATGGAAGCAACGTATGTCAAATAGGTAAAGACACCAAATCACACTTTAACAACATAAGAATCTATGAATTCTAAAATACTAACATGCATAAATGATTGAGGATCAGTAAACATGCAAGTTGATTTAGTATTGATTTTAAAATAAGATATAAATCGGGCCCACTACTGGCAGCCAATAGTCTACAAAATCAGGAAAAAGCTTCATGAGTTGCAGGATCCCAAAAGCTACTTACCCAACTGATACTTAAGATACCATGCTAAACTGTAGCTCATTCCATAAAATGCTAGTCTTTCACAATACTCATTAGCTACAAATATTAATAAAGGATATGGATCATATGCACTTAAATGAAGCCACGGGCCTTCCAAGTTCTGGTCTTTCTCTTATCATGCAGATTGTTAAAGTAAAATACAGTCCCATTATCCGTGTAGATGTCATCTTGCTTTGATTGTAGGAAATTATACGTCATTGATTCGCTATCACTTTCTTTATAGACACCTGAATATAAAAGGTTCCATCAGATATATGACGCATGGAAATACAAAATTGAGCATTGTAACTTGCTTACAATTAGTAAATCAAGAAAAAAAAGGATGGGCTAAAAAACCACCTGGTGCAATTTAGCAGTAGAACTAACAATAATTAATGCATCTACCCATCCCAACTCAACCCCGATTTGAAATTGACAGATACCTGCATTGACCCATTACCCGAATAAACTTGCACTTTTTGTCACCTCTACGATCTATAGCCATATAGGTGCTCTCTTTCAAACTAACACTATTGGCTACCTGTTATGCGCTGATTGACGATTGCTTCTTGCTACTCGGATCTCCTAATAGAAATAAATTGACTATTGCTTCTGGCTACCTGGAACATTGCATTGGTTGCGCATGAACGCTGGAATACCCGTAGATGATCCAGCAGCCATGTTGCAACCCAACTCATGTAGTTATGGGTGACACCTATATACGGCTTCCCTGAAAATCCACCTGCACTGAATATATTAAACATCAGAAATTTAATATTTGCAACTTGAAACGCAATATTCAGATAATCACTTTCAAATGCATAAATTTTTTTATTCAAAAGATGTTAGGATTACTGAGTACTATAGCAAATAGGAATACTATAAACACGCTACCAAAAACCTATCAATATAGTTATGAGCTTTTTCCACATTAGAATTTGTGTTAAGGTGGTTTGGATGTGTGTTTAAATTGATTATTAAGTTACTTACCTTGCCCAAGATTAAGCATCTGATTATCTCATTAATCACGATAATGACTTTTTAATAATCACTAAGCCTGATTACATTTGCCACAAAGTTCCTAAATGTTGTAGAATGCAAGGTGCCTGATTCAAAACCTGGCTCAACTGATACTACAGGAAATAACTTGGCTGATGGTTCATGACCTAATGCCACTGACAAGCCTTCGGAATCAGCTGAACGTAGAGATTCTACTAAGCCATCTGATACAATCACTGAGCCTACTGGACAATCTCAGCCAGTAACTGATGACCTCCCAAACAGTCAACATTCAAATACAATGAAGAGACTAATGTTTTAACAATTAGCCTTAAAATACAAAGTATTAAAAAAATTTTGCTCATGGATAATCAAACATATATAAACATCTAAGGCCAAAAATTATATGTACTATAAAAGAGAAAATTTACTGAGACATCGTTATCATCACATCAATAATTTATGTTCGATCAATATTAAATATTGGTAGTAACCTCTTTGATGGAGCCATCTTGGTCAGTAATTCTTCAATGCGCTGCAAGCTCCTGATTATGCCAGACACCCTTCTTTGTCTTTGATTAAATACTGTATCTATATAGTTCTCAAAAGAGCCTTGTGTCAGATCTGACTCAGTCACACTTACATACTCGCTCAGTTCTTGCCATAATGGCTCAAGTGAAAACTTCAAGCTCGTGCTCAATTGCTTTCAATGATGCCTAAGAAAGCCTAAAAATTGACCTTAATGTATTAAATTGATTTTTTCCTTTATCGTCATTTACCCGGTCTTGTGCTTACCAATTTCAAGATCAATGCTTGAACTTACTTTACACTCACTTCTCTTTAATCTCATTTATCTTATTGATTCTGTTTTATCTTCATCATCACCTTATACATTCAAAATTTCCAATAGCAATTCTCAAACGAATGCCCCAAGATAAAGGCATATATGCTTCAAAATGCAAAGCATGGTCAAGTGACATATTTCTTACATATTCATGCATAAGCATATGTTGCTCTGGCCTACACAGTACCAATGAAGTGTTATGATGTTTGGATGCCTTAATCGTGAAGCGTTCCAAGTCACCTCCAAAAATGCTCTTCTTCATGAAACTGACTATTACAACTACAAGGCCTGAATACCATATAATCATAAGTATTATAAAGCATAAACATACCTTTTAAATAGCTTCTGCAGTGGCAAACTGAACGTGCCAATAACCTGCAAATCGGTCTTCTCTAGTGGTAGATATGCCCTCAACAACTTTACCAACATCTTTGAAGAAATTTTTCCTATTGTATCAATAAGTACGTGTTAGAAATGATATAGATTAAATAAAGTTAGCAAAATACAAATGCAAAATAGCACATACACGTCTTCCTTCTTTATTTAAGAATTTTAAATTGGCCATAAACAACGTTTTGGATCATGTGGCTTGGGTAAGTGACCTGGGTTTAAGGCTGTAAATTTTACCTCGTAAGTTGTTTATGGCCAATTTAGTATAAAGTAACAGGCTACCTCTTTTCGTGTGAGGAAGAACTCTGATGAGTGTGTAAATACTCATCATTTTTACCGAATTTTAACTGCCAAAACGCGAGAAAACACTCAAGAATGCATCAAAATAATAAAAATATCCCAAAGATCGTGTTTTATATGTTTTAGATGCAAAATGATTGAAAGCAAATGAAAAATGAATAAAGTTTGCATAATTGGCAATTTCAGTCCCCCAACTTTTAAAATTTGTCAAAACTAGTCCCTGAGCGTTTATTTTGAAAGAAAATTCAAACCAAGTTCTTAAAAACCAAAAAAATACCAAATAATGATCTTTGGGTGAAAAATCTTTCAAAAATGAACAAGTTTACATGTTTGGTCCCTGCAGTTTGAGAAATGACAAAAGTGGTCCTCGGGAATTACATTTTGGAGAAAAATGATTTTATAAGTCTTGTGGAATTATAACTTGTCAAGTTTGACCCTTGGAAGCAGTTTCAAAATGTGGCAGAAAAGGTCCCTTAAAATTCAGTGAATTACAACATTGGTCCTTGTGTTACTAAATTTACAATACCAAACGGACCCTCTTTGTTATTAATAAACCAACTCAAAACCAAACACAAGCCCACCTTATTACTCCATCATGCCTCACCCCAAACACTAACCCAATCCCCATCCTTATACTACCCTTGGCCCAATTTAACCCCAAGCCCAACTGCCAAACCCTATTTCACGTTTTATATAGAACGCATACCCACTTTGACCTGGTCAAAATTCCAGTACCCTTTCTTCCCCAACCCTCTCTTTACCCACCAAATAAAACCACCACTCCACGCCTCCCATCTACTACCATACACCTTCCCTCATACCATCACCACCTCCAAGATGTAGTCACGAGATACCAAACCCTTCACGGGTATCCCATGACAGGTCATCCATCCTATTTTTTTAGGCGCCAAATCAATTTCAATGGCCAAGATTAACACAACTCATCCAACGGTCAAGATAAGAAGTGGAAAAAGCCAGGAACACTGCTTGGAGCCTATAAATGAAGAAGATAAGAGAGAAGAAAAGGCAGTTAGATTTTTAGTAGGGTTTAGTTTAGTCTTCAGTTTTCTCTTTAATTTTATTTGAAGTCTTATGTATTTTTTTCAATTCAATGCAAGTTTAAAGATTTTATTTTACTTAACTGTTACTAATTTACTCATGTTATTGCCTAATTCCTTTTAATTTATGATTATTAGCTCATTTAGTTTTTATTTTATCCAAGTAGTTGGTAGGGAATGCTTTGATTGCTTAAACGTATCTTTCATATTTCTGCTTATTAAGGTACTTAATTTAGCCTGCTCATTGTTTTCAAACAGCCTTTCCACCCAGCAGTTACCTTCCCCAAACCCCCTCATGTTGGCCTCCTAACTTACCCACTCGACCACTGATTTCACAATTGCAGCCTAGGAATAGGTGTGCTTTTATGTGCTTATTGCTTTCCATCTCAGTTTATTAAGGTTGTATTTGCTTATTAGGAGTAGGAATAATTGTAGGTGCTTGTTTGTTAGGTTTTAGATTGGCTTATTGAAGCGGCATTACCAATCTCATGCACTGCTGCATCAGTAGCAAGCAGCCCCCTATGCCCCCTTTTGATCTCATTTAAAGTTAGTTGTAGTTTAGATTAGTGTTCGCATTTAGGTGCACAAGTAGTTAGTAGTTTAGAATTTGCATATTTCAGCTTATCTCTAGTTTCGCAACTTATTTGGTTGCTGTATCCAAGCCTCCAATCCCACGGAGCAGGCCTGCACCACATTTGACCTGTCCATCAGCTTACTTTCGATCTTAATTTTCATCAAGCTTAAGTTAGGTTCAGATCTGGATTTAGTTTTTTTTTTCTTTATTATTAGTTGATAGTATACCCTTAATTAGTTTGGCTTACCTAGGTTTGAAGTAGTTTTTGGTAGCTTATTTGTCAGCCTCCAATTTACCCTTTTTCACCCATTGTTTCAGCAGCCCGTTGTCCCCTTTGGCCTGCTGCGCAACCATTCCACAGCCCTTAGTTTAATAAGTTTAAATTCGTAGGACATTTGCTTTAAAATTTGTTATTCTTAGTCTTTGCCGACTTATCATCCTTGCTTGTTCTTTGTGTTTCTAGTTGATTTTAGTTAGTTTACAAGATTGTGTCTGCTCATGATTGTGTTTTGCTGTATATCCCTGAGACAGTAGAAATTGTCGATTTTTCTCGTTGTTCGATCCATCGTAGCTGTTTTTAGTTGATGTTTACGAATGCAATCCTACTTATAATTGTTTAGAGCGCTTATTAGTTCTGGCATAGTATGGGCTGCGTTTGTTTGACTCGTAAATCTGCTTGACTTTGGCTTGTTGATTGTTGTGTTTTGCTTGTTAATAATTGGTCTAGATTTTGATTGTTTAAGTTTTCTTTGGCTTTTGCTTATGTGTCATCTTGGCTAGCTGCTACTCATTTTTTTATCTCACCTTGTTTTTGGAATCTGAGTTTCTTTAAAGCTTACTCTAAACTGATTAAAGGTTTTTCATGAATGAAAGTTGTTTATGTTTGTTGGTGAAAGGCTTGGCAAATTAATAATTGAAAGGAAAGAAAAAAAAAATGTTTGTAAAAAAATTGGTTTGGTGGGGGTCGAACCTGGGTCTGCTACCACACAACACACAAACAACCCCATCCATCTGTGCTACACCTTGTTTCTGGTTTGTAATTACTTAATTTTATTTATAACCATTAGTTAATTAGTTTGCTTATTTGCTTATCAGTTCTTACATAGCTTATTTTCTGCTTATTTTATACTGTACCCACCTTTTTTATATTTTTCCTAGGTTAAGATTATCTTTTAGTATTTTACAAAAAAGTTTCAGAATTTTCAGTTTAATTTTAATATTTATTAGACTTTAATTAGTGTTTAATAGTATTAAATCATAATAAATAGACTTTTTATTGAAAATTTAAATTTCTTTTTTCTAAAATTTTCTTTTGTTGTCTAGCTCGTAAGAAAATTATTTGGAAACTCGTAGGACTAGCGTAGCTCTAATTTCACGTTTTAATTTGCGCACTCGCGTTTTTTATTAAAGTAACTTTCGCGTTTTTAAAATTAGTTTACGTTTAGGGTTCTCTAGCTTCCTAATTCTGATTCCCGTAACATCTTAAGTAGTTTTTAAGTTTTAACTTTCATTCCTTGTTTGAATTCATGATTCAGTTTCGTTTATTTTATTTTTCGTACGTTGTTTGCAATTTAGCGTAATTCAACAATACCAAATAATCAAACCAATCCTTACAAGCATTTTAATCTCCGAATCTCACGATATTGCCCATTCACACCTCATTGGGACACAACCCGGGTAATCACTTACCCGGTATCACATATATATATTGTATTCACGAGTTTTCGCAAGTCTTCCTTTTCCTAAAGGTTGATTCGTGAATTCCACTCATGTCTACTTTGTATATTAATTTGATACGCGCAAAAATGCAATATCAAAATGGCGCCGCTGCCGGGGAGGTTGTGTTGCGACAATATCGTTACGATTTTAACGATTAGTGACTTGTAGAACCTTCGTCAAGAAGTTATCGTTTTCAAAAAAAAAAAGGTATAAAACACAAAAATATTTTCCTTTTCTTTTGTATATATATTTATTATATAAAAATACAAAAAGATTTTCCGGTTTTCTTTGTTTAATAAAATAACCATAAAACACACCGCCGAGAACCAAGGCAGAACACCTACCAACTGGGGGTGTGAACATTAATAAGTTCCCAAAACAAAAGATTAAAACTTGCCATTGTATCCTTGTGAATTGGTGTACCTTCTTCAAAGAAGCCATTTACATTGTGATTATTGGTTTAAGTTCAAAATTATCTTTTTGAGGTGGCCTCGTTTTAATTGATGTGTTTTTCGAAAAACCCAAAAACTATTTTTCCTTACCCTCTATCCGTTTGATTCTACCTTCTTATACCCCTCTCATGTATAATTCTCATGGCGTCTCTCGGCTACACGTGTTTTCACTGTAAAAGCCCGATTGAGAATGGCTATCGTTGTTTCCGGTGTATTTGTGAGAAGTGTGGAAATAATTGTAGTAACAGCTTTTGCACTACGTGAAATTTGTTCATAAATCCAAATTCTCTCGATGATTCACCAAATTCTTCCAACTACCCATCACTGCCTGAGATACGCGCTATTAATGACAAACCATCAAGAATTGATCCTAACCTTTCAGGGTTTACGGTTAAAAGTTTGTCAAGCAAACGTACAGAGCTTAGAGCAGTGACTGAAAAGAACGACTTGCCTAATCTTCACGTTTATCAAGAACAAAAACCAGAGACCATAACGGAAGTGGTGGAAATTCCTAGCTCTAAGAGTACACCACTTGTCCCACCTCTGACTTTTATTCCTTATGTCGGTTGTGGTGAGTCGCTTTTCTGTTTGCCATGTCGTTGGTGTACATGTGAACAATGTGGTAATGATATTCGAGACGGAAGTTGTTTGTTTTGTGGTTCGAGGAATTCATTCGCTTATGATCCTAATCATAACTCATTCAACGACTCCTCAAATTTTTCCAACTACCCATCACATTCATACGAGCAAGAATCATATTATCCAAATCTCAATGATGCTTCGTATCAAAATACACCAAACCAGACTCAACAGTTTTTCTGTTGTGAGTACTGTGGTGGCCCACACTACAGTTCTGATTGTCAATCGGGAAACACGCTTGTCTATGAACAGTTTCCTGATAACAATTATGACTCTAGCACATACGACTCACAACCACATCAGCTTTTCTGTTGTGAGTACTGTGGAGGTCCTCACTTTAGCTCGGATTGTCAAACAGGGAATCCCTTTCCTTGTAACAATTACGACTATTCGTTTCAAAACCTAAATCCACAGTACCCAATTATCCAAGCAACTCCTCAATACCCGCAAAACCTTTGTCATGAGGTTCTTGAAGCATTGAAAGAACTTAAGGAGGAGTTGGCTACTACATCGTTTCAAGATTCTCGTGAGAAATCCATGGCAAAATTACTTGCTGAAGAACGAGATGCTAGAAACGATATGAGTATGGAAGAATTACTTGCTGAGCAACGAGCAGCTAAAATGCGTGCCAATCTTCACAAGGCTACTCTATTTGATGACGATGATGACAGTGATGATGATGAAGATAACATTGTTACTCAAAAAGATTCATCGAGTACATCAGTTGAAATCCCGCAATCCAAAAATCACAGGGAGAAAAGACTATGATAGAATTACTAGCAGAAGAACAAATGAAATTTATAAAACCTATGTCTGCTAGTCCTTCTCATCTCCCTAAGTCTGTTGTTATCACACCCGAAGTTCACACTCACTCTCTAAACATGGGGGATGAGCATCTTAGCACTGTTCCTGATAAGGAATCGGACGAATTCATAAAGTCTAGTGTTGAGAACCTTGTCCCAATCCCAAGAGAGTCACAGGGAACTTTTGATCATGTGTGTGATTTACCTTTCTCTCTTGAGTGTCCAGAAGATCAAATTGAGACTTTCTCCGATTGTAGCAAAGATTGTGCATCTTATGGAGACATCGAGTATGTTGAGGCATCAGTTCCACATTCTGATGCTGATCATCTTCTTGAGGAGTTCGCCGATGAACTCACTCACATCAATCCACTTCCAACGGGAAGTGACGATGATCTCGTTGACTTTGAATCCGATCTTGGAGAAATTGAAAGTCTCCTATATCATGATCCATCACTCAGTTCTTATCCCAGCAGTCCAATAGAGAATGATAATCACTTGTGTCCCGAAACATTTAATACTACTCTCACCAATCCTCTATTTGAATTCAAATCTGAATTCACTTTGATTTCTGATAATCCACTCTTTGATATTCAGAATGAAGATTGTGATGAGTCTATTCCTGAACATGAATTCATAGATTCACATCTTGTGAATAATTCTCTTCATGAAGAGTTCTCCAGTGAACTCACTTATCATATCATGACTCCTCCGGAGTTTGATAGCCCAGGGGGGGGGGATGCACTCAATCATGAGGATTTGCAAATTCCCACCCACCCTCCCGGGATGTTTTTAAGCTTAACCCTTGAAATCCTAACTCAGGCTAATGAGCATGCCCTCGAGGAAGAAGCTTTTATCATGATTTTCATCATGGTTTTCTTCCTTTTTGTTGGGATCATACTTTTTTATTTAGTCAAGTCTCGGTCATTGCCTTTTGTAATAGGTTGCTTTAGTATTTATTTCATTATGTTTCATGTTACAAGGCTTATGTGTTAAAGCCCTATGGGCTTGAAAGCCCACGAATTAGAGAGATAAGGGAGGAAGGGAGTGTTGCCCTAACTCCTCCCTTATAAATAGAAAGCTTATGTAACATTTCAAGTTGTTGGTTATTTTATTATCTTAAGGAAACTCTTGTTCTCTCACCTTTCATATTGTCTCATAATCAACCATCTCTCATTCTCATCTTATTTCTTTCTACATCATACTTGTGTTTACATAAATGGTGACCTAACAAGTGGTATCATTCGCCAAATAGAGATTGAAGTGTTCTTTCTATAGTTAACGTGGGGTTTAGGGGCTTATTCTTCATCTTTTTGCATTTTTCTTGGTTTCTTTCACTCAAATCTTGAAGCTTGGACAAGTTTCAAGGTTGATATAGTGATTTGAAGCTTAGTTTTTGCATAAAGTTGTGATCTTTTAAGGTTTTATAGCTTCTTTGATATTAGAAAACTAGTTTTTGGTAGCAAAATCTTCAATAGTTAGTGTTTTCTAAGTATTGGTGAAGTTATTTGATCAAAAGTACCTTATTTTTAAGCATTTTTCTTCAAAAATTTGAGATTTTTCAAGAAACTGACCTCCTTACGCGTAACTTTAGTGAACAGTACAATTCTAAAGCTGTCAACAGTACTTTTTGTCCCTTCTACGCTTAAGTTCTGGTCAAAACCCTTTTCTTACGAGTAACTTAGGTCAAAACCCTGTTCTTACGAGTAACTTTGGGATTCTACGCCTAATTCCTACGTGTAAGTCTATTTCTATGCGTAAGTTGTGATTCCTACGCTCAAGATTCTACGAGTAAGTTGTGAGTCCTACGCAGAAGACAGATCCTACGCAGAAGTTGCCTCTACGCATAAACTTTACGCATAAGTCAATCTTACGCGTAAGGTTCAGTATCTACGCTTAACTTTCAACAAAGATCTTCTCCTTGTGTTACGGTGACTCAGTACTTCCCTAGCTTGGATAAGTTAGTGGAATACTTCGACTACGGATATCTTTCAAGCTTGGATAAGTTTGGAAGATTTGTTTGGTTGTTTAACCTTACGCATAAGTCTAAACTTACGCATAAGCCAAAGCTTACGCGTATAGAGAAAACTTACGCATAAACTCTTTTGTTTACGCCTAAACTACTCTTTACGCTTAACCTAAAAGTTTACGCGTAAGATTATAGTTACGCGTAAGAATTCAACTTACCCCAAGGATTTTGGACTTGATCAAAGGAACGAGCATTTCAATCTTCTACAAAGATCCATTTCTATACAAGTGTTATAAAAATGTCTCAACCACCTAATTACTACTTCCCTCATACTCAGCAACAGCAACATTAGTAGTATCAGCAACAACAATACCATCAACAACAACCTTATCAACAACCTTCACAATCACACGTTCAACAACAACCGTTTAATCCACTACATCATTACCTCATGATGCAGCAACATCAAATAATTCCTCAACAACAACCATATCAAATGCCACAACAAAACACTCAGTTTTCCTCCAAACAACCTCACTGGTTTGACAGAATGTGTGAAGTTATTACAACTCAACAATCCCGACATGAGGCAGGATCACTTGAAACACCTCCAATGCTAACACCTGGGAACTATGTTCAATGGTCAAGTCGATTCTTACGATTTCTTGAACTAAAGAAACCTCATGGGAAATTCTTGAAGCAAGTGATACTTGAAGGACCATTTGAGTGGCCAACAAGATTTGACGTTGGTGATCCAAATGCTAATCCTCCACGTCCCCCTGGTGATAGACCTCTTCCAGAGTCTGCACTCACAGAAGAACAGAAATTACATCGTGAAGCTGATGAGTACGCAATGGCTTATATACTTCAAGGAATACCTAATCCAATTTATCGAAGTGTCGATGCTCAGAAAACAGCCAAAGCTATGTGGGAACACGTTCATCTCCTTATGGAAGGCACTCAATTGAACAAAGATGATATGGAATCCAAACTCTACATGGAATACACAGACATCACAATTGAACCAGGAGAGTCACTCGAATCCTACTATCATCGTTTCACAAATGTGGTCAATGATCTGGAACGTCACAAAATCACAGTACCGAGGATAGCAGTGAACTCCAAATTCGTCGGTAGTCTTGGTCCAGATTGGCATAAATATGTGACATTTGTTCGTCAAACCAAAAATCTTCATGATGCTCCATATGGTTTGTTGTATGATTTTCTGAAACACCATGAACCTGAAGTTGAAAAAGATCGAGCTCTACGAGGAGGATACACACCAACACCAACACCAAATTCTTTGGCTCTCATAGCTCAATCTCCCTATGTTCCACCACCAATGTCCAATCATGCATATGTTCAAGAGAAGAACTACTTCAGTTATCCACAGTCTTCTACCTCGAACCAAATGGTCCCTTATGATTCATCTCCACAGAATGCTTCTACTCAACTTGTTCCATTAAACAACAATGATGCAGTGTATTACTCAAATTCCAATGACGATGACGATGATGACTTTAATACGTTGAATCAAGGACTTGCTCTTATTGCTCGTGCTTTTAGCAAATTCTCTAACAAAACAAACAACCGTCAACATTCATCTTCTAACACAAGGAATCAAGTTGTTGTTAATGATGGAAGAGTGGAAATTCAGAATCGTAGCTATGGCCGATCTGGTTCAGGAAGTTCTTCAGGAAACTTTGGGAATGGTCAGAGGTTTAGTAACAATGCGGGGTTCAGAAACAACTCAGGGTCTTCTCAGCAAAGGTCTGAACCAGTTGCAACTAGGAACTCCAACTCAGGGAATGCAGTATGGTGCTACAATTGTAATGAACAAGGTCATATAGCGACAGCATGTCCCAAACCGAGAACTCGGGGCAGTAAGTTTCACAAGCAGGCATTACTCATGGCTCTTCAAGATGAAAAAGATGGACATTTCCCTGAACAAGATAACAACTTCATGGCAAATGTGTACAATGATGATGATATGGAAGATCTGGAAGCCAATGCAGCTGTGATGCTTATGGCCAACATGCAGGAACTTCAGTTTAATGATTCAGGTCCAGTGTATGACACTTACGGCTTGTCTCAGGTACATGACCAAAAAGCATGCCTAATACATGAAATAGCCTCACCCTCTGCTTCTGAATCAGATATGGCGCAAGTTGTTCCATCTACATCATCTTCATCCTCTCAAACAGATGAACAAATAAGCACAGTTGTCATATTTGATGATGACACAGTTGTTTCATTTGATGATCCTATTGAGAATGATAAACATGATCACTTAGAACAACATGAACCATCATTTGATCCAGACCCTGACCTCATATTTTTATCTAAATAACTGGATGCTCAACAATTGCAAATCATAAAATGCAACGAGAAAAACAAAGTCTTAAAAGAGAAAAATGCGTCACTTGCAAGAGATATTGAGTGTTATAAAATTCAGCTTTCAAATCAGGAAGACAAGATTAAACAAACAAAAAGTTTTGAAAAAGCTTTTCAAGATTCTTACAACAAAGAACAAGATCTTCAATGCAAAATGCAAGATTTAATTGAGTCAAACGGAAAGTTGATTTCGAAACTCGAAAGTGAAAAGTGTGAATTGAAAATGCAAGTTGAACTTCTTCAAACAGTACTTTCAAAAACAGAAACAGAATTGTCAAGTTGTAAAAAGGAGTTTTGTGAACATAAAATACGAAAAAGGAAGTATATAGATGACTTACTCGGTGATATTGTTGATCTTGAAAAACAACTCAAAGAATTTCGTAACATTGTTTACAAACACGGGAACTCTGTCACAACAATTCAGAAATTTACTTTAAAACCGAGACCCGATAAAGGATTTGCACTTGGCGATTACAATTCAATGTTTCTTCACATGGCATTCAAAGAAATTCCTAAAATTTACAGTATGGACCATTTGCTTGATAATACGATTGTGCGTGCTGTTGTTTTTGATACTGAGGAAGAAGAAGAACTTGAAGACGAGATTCGATCTAAAATGAGTTACGTTCAATACTGGACACCATATGATTATTCAAAAGCTCCTCACATTTCTAAATCTTTTGTTACTCAAAAGGAATTACCTGAGAAATCATGGTTTGTCGAAGAGTCATATGTTTCATCCTCTAATGCAGCCCCTGTCCAAACTGTAGCACAAATAAATGGTCCTTTACCATCATCCGGTGAACTTACATCTTTACCAAAAAGTTGTCGTGTCTTAAACTATTACAAAACTTTTATGGAATACATCGAAATTTTGGAGGAAACAATTGCACGCAATTCTGAAATAAAAGTTGAAACTTTTCAATCCGCTTACGAGCGAGAAAAGAGAGATATTTTTCAAAAACAAATGCTGCCAATTGTCAAACACCTCCGTCTCTGTGCTACACGTTGGGATCAGGAACTTCAAAACGAGGTCAAAAATATGATAAACATTTTCAACTCTACTGAAAATGAGATTTTGGTTCAAAAGCAAAGAAATAGAGTTTTAAAAAATGATACTGATCGACTCTTGGAACAAGTTCTCAATGCTGATATTTTGTCTGTTATCATGAATGATCTCTATAAATCTGGTACTTCTATGCTTATGGATGATCTTTGTGTTGATAATAACTTGTTGAATGAGGAAATTGAGACACTCAAACAGGAAAATGATAAGTTGAGAATTACAAATGATGATGTGACAAAACAATTTTCAAAAGAAATTTGTTTACTCAAACAAAGGCTTGAATGGTGTCAAGCTCAAAGTCTTAAAAGGGAATTGAAACTTCAAAATCAAAATATTTCAAACTCTTGTCAACTCTGCAAAAACAACGAGTCTTTCAAAAGTTTGTGTCTCAAATACGAGAAAGAAATTGCGGATTTAAAAATTGAAAACGCCGACTGGCAACAAAACCGCGATGACATCAGATATTGCAATGGTTTACTTGAGTCTGAAATTCAGGACAAAAATCACATCATCATCGATTTGAAAGAGAAAATTAGGCTACTTCAAAAAGGAAAAATGGTTGACACCACGGTGATAGCACCAGGATTGTATCATTTAGACAAAACTACTAAAGGAAATATTGTTCAAACCACTAACGTTGATAACTCCACTTCTACAGGACTAGTCTCCACTAATAGCGTTAGCAGACCCAAGTGTAAAAGTAAAAGGAAGAATAAGCTCTGGCAACGTAAAAGAGGATCACTAGAAGCTCAAGAAGTAGAAGATCAACTTAGGAATTTGAATAAAACTCATGTTGCATCAGATTTAGATTCTAATCTGGCAAATTGTAATCAAAATCTAAATGTAACGAATGATGAACCTTTGAATGTTTTGAATATTAATGCATCTTGTGTGTTTTGTCGTAAAAATGTTTCATCTGGTGATCATACAAAATGTATAGCTAATTCTCTACTTAATCGTCATAAGAAACGTAGGACACGCATTCCTTTTAGGCCCACTACTGCCTCTAAATCTATCTTAGGAAAGCCGCCTTCTACGGTTTCTAATGAAGTTGATGTTACCCCCATAAGAGCAGAGAACAAGTCTAGGAATCAGCCAAACACTAGTGAATTCACCATTAAGAAAGCTCGAACTAGTTGGAATTGGCAACGTTGGTTACAACACAAACCAGACTTTAAATGGATTCCTAAATTGTTGAATACTTGTGCTTCTAACCAACAGGAACCCGCAGTTTCTTTGGGTTCCACCCTTACTTTTGTTCCATCCGTGTCTTCTTCTTGTGATGCAGGTGGTACAGATTATTCTCTGGATTGTTGATAGCGGATGCACCCGACATATGACAGGCAATCTCAAACTGTTGCAAAACTTTGTCTCAAAGTTCATTGGTACTGTCAGATTCGGGAATGATCATTACGCTTTAATCATGGGATATGGTGACTATGTCAGTGGGAACATTGAAATCAGTCGTGTTTATTATGTGGAAGGCCTTGGACACAACCTTTTCTCTGTTGGTCAGTTTTGTGATGGGGATCTAGAAGTCGCATTTCGTGAGAAAACCTGTTTCGTCCGTGACTTACAAGGAAACGATCTAATGTCTGGCTCACGTGGTTCTAACCTTTATACAATATCAATGTCAGATATGATTGCTACTTCTCCGATATGTCTTCTCTCCAAAGCAGAATCGACTAAATCTTGGTTATGGCACAAACGTCTTTCGCACTTGGATTTCAAAACTATGACTGACCTTGCTCGTTATAAACTTGTTGATGGATTTCCAAGATTCCGCTTTACCAAAGATCACTTATGTCCAGCCTGTGAACAAGGAAAAAGTACTCGTGCTCATTTTCCTAATAAACCTGAGCATAGTACGAATCATGTGTTACAATTGCTTCATATGGATTTGTGTGGCCCGATGCGTGTTCAAAGTATCAACGGTAAACGCTATATTCTTGTAATTGTAGATGATTATTCCAGATGGACTTGGGTTTATTTTCTACGAAGTAAAGATCAGGCTCCTTCAATGATCATCACCTTTCTC
This sequence comes from Artemisia argyi, assembly GCA_030686995.1. Lineage (NCBI taxonomy): Eukaryota > Viridiplantae > Streptophyta > Magnoliopsida > Asterales > Asteraceae > Artemisia > Artemisia argyi. Next base: position 212,127,334 of record CM060702.1, on the reverse strand, counting down.
ACTAAAATTCAAGTTCAGCTACGCAATACGGTACGAATAGTCAGAACTGACAATGGAACTGAATTTAAGAATCAGACACTTCGGTCATACTTCGAGAAAGTGGGAATTGAACATCAAACATCTATTCCTAGAAGCCCAGAACAGAATGGAGTTGTTGAAAGACGCAACAGGACGTTAGTGGAAGCTGCTAGAACTATGTTGATTAATGCTCAATTACCAGATTACTTGTGGGCGGAAGCTGTTTCAACTGCATGTTATACTCAAAACCGTTGCATGATCACAAAACGCCATCGCAAAACACCTTATCAAATTGTTCACAAAAGAAAACCGAACATCGACTACTTTCATGTATTTGGAGCACTATGTTATCCGAAAAATGATCGTGATGATTTAGGTAAACTTAAAGCTAAGGCTGACATCGGAGTGTTCGTTGGATACTGTGAAAATTCCAAAGGTTTTCGGATATGGAATCGTCGTACAAGAGAAATTCAAGAAACCATTCACGCTAATTTTGATAAACTCACACAGATGGCTTCTGAGCAACACAGCTTAGGACCCGAATTCAACCGTCTTAACTCTCCGGAATCTTCGGCTGAACCATTGCCACTCAACCGCAAAGAATTAGAAACCTTGTTTGCTCAACTATTTGATGACACAATTGAATACCGTCCTACTGAGGTCTCACCTAATTCCGCTGCTCAACCTGAAAACATTCCAGTACCTGACTCACCTCAACAAACAACTACAAGTGTTGAGAAAGACGGTTCTCCAATTGTATCACCATCTACAGCAGAACAAACTGGTTCTACTTCCCACCATCCAGCTGAAGATCCAACACCACAATCAGTTCCACAACCCGCAGAGCATGATCCTGATGCGTTCTTTAACCCGTTTGCACCGGCTCCTACAGTTCCTGATATAGCTGAGTCGTCAACACGCAATTTGGATCCTGCTAACATGCGAGATACTTATCAACTACACCCTTCAACACACAAATGGACTCGAGACCATCCACTAGTTCATATTATTGGCCATCCAGATGCACCTGTCATGACAAGACAACGACTTCACACTGATGGAGAAACTTGTATCTATGCACTCACAGTTTGTCATGAAGAACCTAAGAACATTAAAGAAGCACTGACTTATGACAACTGGATTGAATCTATGCAAGAGGAATTTCAGCAATTCATAAGATTGGAAGTCTGGGAATTAGTTGAAAGACCTGACGGAGTCTTTGTCATCGGGTTAAAATGGATCTGGAAGAATAAGCTTGATGCAGAAGGGACTGTCATACGTAACAAATCACGTCTGGTAGCGAAAGGATACTCCCAACTAGAAGGACTTGATTTTGCAGAATCCTTTGCTCCAGTGGCTAGACATGAAGCTGTTCGAATATTTTTGGCCTATGCTGCACACAGGAACATGGTTGTTTACCAAATGGATGTGAAAACTGCCTTTCTTAATGGAGAACTCCGTGAAGAAGTGTATGTGAGCCAACCAGATGGCTTCGTTGATCCTGAGCGTCCTAATCACATTTACCGACTCAAAAAGGCACTCTACGGACTTAAACAAGCCCCACGGGCGTGGTATGACAAACTGTCCACTTTCTTGCTGGCCAATAAATTTTCTAAAGGATCGGTGGATCCAACACTATTTACAAAAACCTACAGGGAGGACTTACTTGTTGTTCAAATATATGTCGACGACATTATTTTTGCCTCAACAAAAAGAAGTTACTCTAATGATTTTGCAAAATTAATGAAAGATAATTTTGAAATGTCCATGATGAGTGAACTTTCATTCTTTCTAGGACTACAAGTTCATCAATCACCCCGTGGAATTTTTATAAATCAGTCCAAATATGCTCTTGAAATTTTAAAGAAACATGGAATGATGTCTTGTGATACTTATAATACACCAATGGGCTATACCACAAAACTAGATGCTGATTTACATGGGACTCCTGTTGACCCTACCAAATACCGAAGTATGATTGGGTCCCTCATGCATCTCACAGCTAGTAGACCTGATATAGTATTTGCTGTCTACATGTGCTCTCGCTATCAGTCCAAACCAACTGAAAAACACCTCAGTGAGGTCAAAAGAATCCTTCGATACATAAAGGGAACCATTAACTTGGGAATCTGGTATCCGAAGGATTCTTGCTTTGAACTAATTGCCTTTTCAGATGCTGATCATGCAGGATGTTTAGACACACGCAAAAGTACATCTGGTGGATTACAATTTCTCGGAGACAAACTTGTGTCATGGCAATCAAAGAAGCAGGACTGCACATCACTGTCGTCTACAGAATCTGAATATGTAGCCATGTCTGCTTGTTGTGCTCAAGTCATTTGGATGAGATCACAACTTAAGGATTATGGCTACCTATTCAACAAAATTCCTATCTACTGTGATTCAAAGAGTGCAATTGCTATCTCCTGCAACACAGTACATCATTGCAAATCCAAACACATCGATCTCCGATATCACTTCATCAAAGAGCATGTGGAAAAGGGTACCGTTGAACTTTATTTTGTTGGGACTGAGTACCAATTGGCGGACTTACTTACCAAATCCTTAGCACCATCAAGGTTTGCTAGTCTAGTTCACCAAATTGGTATGCGATGTTTGACTCCAGCTGATCTGGAAAAGTTTTTAAAACACAATTGATTGTCAAACATCAACACTATCTTTGTAAATATTTTTTCAAAAAAAAATGCAAGTATAAACCACCTCTTTCAACACTATTTTATAAAATGTCTTCAATTATTTAAAACAAGTGTTGAGGGGGAGGTAAAGTAATTTTTCAAATTTCTCAAATATATATTAACTTTTATACTTGCATTTTACCAAAAATTAATACGTTTTATCTAAAGTGTTGATTCAAAAAGCGTTTCGGGTTACTCTCCCTGACCTATAATAAATTTTCCAGTATTCTTTACTACGGTCTAAGGTCGAGGGGGAGTACCACAAGTTGTTCTTATCATAACTCGGTGTTGTTAACGAAAGTTAAATGAGTTAGTGAGTTTAGGCATTAGGTGTGTAAGTAAAATGAGGTTAAGGGGCCATACTTGTCAAAATGTGAAACATGTTTTAACTCTTGGTCAAAACCAATTTGACCCACACGCATTTACTACCACCTGCAAAAGTAATAACTCTTTCACCTACTCAATCTAACGACTCACAATCATTCTTCAAATCCGTGCATCAATCTTCGAATCTGTAAGTGTCAAACAGTTTTGATCATGTTTATCAACAATGGTTTTAAATTTCATAACAATCCAACGGCTTAATTTGTCATAATCAATTAATTTGTTCTTAGGGTTATGCGTAATCATGAACCCAGAAATTTGTGGTTGTTATGGTTGAATTGATTGATGGGAAATGATCTTAGGATGTATATAAACATGTTTCTAAACTCTAATCGCACCCAGAAACATCAATTAATCGATTTGAAGTTTAGGGTTCATACGATGGAATTAGGGGTTCTTGAGTTTGTGCTTTAGGTTTGAAATTGGTGATGGGGATTATGTTATTACATGCCTAGGATCATGTTATTATGGTTTAATTGCATCAGAAACTTGTAATGATCAAGAATCATAGGTTTAGGGTTCGAATGCACTTGCAGTTGTGATCTCTTAATTTCATGGTCAAAAGTTGTTATAAGTTGGACCATATGATCCTTAGGTTGTTAGATACAGTTGCCATATGTTTAATTTTGCCCAGAATCATGTTTGATTGCATTAGTGATTATGTGTTCTTACGTTTCTACGCGTAACTCAGTTCTTAGGCACGTTTACACATATAATGTGCATATTAAAGTGTGTGGGAATGTATATTGATCAGTGGTAATGTTTGTACACTTTCAGGAATCAAACAATTCATATTACTAAAGGTGAATTTCTGGAAAATAACATTCTTACGCGCAACTTGTTCATCCTACGCGTAAGATTGAATCTTACGCGTAAGATTCGACACGTGGACAAACATTGTCTTGGATAAGACAATGTTTACGCTTAATGATAAATCTTACGCATAAGTTTTGTTCTTACGCTTAAGTCTTGAACTTACGCATAAGCCAAAACCTACGCATAAGTTATATCTTACGCTTAAGGTTAATCCTTTGCGTAATCTCATTTCCTACGCATAAGATTTTATCCTACGCGTAAGATTGAGCCTACGCATAAGATTTACCTTACGCGTAACATATAAACTTACGCGTAACTTTTGCTCTTACGCCTAATTTCACTTCCTACGCTTAAGTCATGTTATGCGTAGACTTATTCATTTACGCGTAAACTTGTCAAATTCATGATTTTTTTTTAAGTATTGTAAAATTTCCAAAGTGTAACTTCTTGTAATGATAAACTCATGTTGTAACTTAATTGTCATACGTTTCTATCATGTGATAAAACATAAGTTTGTCATATATCAAAAGTTTTCACACACACAAACACCCACTGATCAAAGTATTATATGCAAATCATGTAATCTTATGTCTGAGCTAACACTGTAAACCATTGCCATGTTTGTATTTGTTTATGATCAATTCAGATGGCAGAACACAACGACGTTCCATACGGACCAGAACCCGAACCTAAGCTTTCATGGGAAGAGACATTCCCAGATGATTACACCAGGAAGATTGGAAAGAACAACCTCCGTATCAACTTCAACAAAATCACTTGCAACGAGTCCTCATGTATTGTTGCAGTGGATGCTCTTCTATATCACCCCAACAAGCTGTTGTTCACTAAGTCTGCCTCAGTATCCTGCTTCTACATCCACCAGTTTTGGCATACACTTCAGCTAGATCTTGGGGAGGCTTCCTTCACCTGTATGCTTCATAATCGTCAGGTCACTGTGGACATTGATATGCTTAGGAATGTACTTGGGCTACCAGAACTCGGCCCAGATGAAGTATATGATCAAGTTCCCACCGAAGAAGAGCTGATAGAGTGGTTACGGGATATTGGCTATGACGAATCAGAAGAAGTTATTACAAGACATTCTAGGGTCAACATTATGTATCTTCCACAACCATGGAGAACCCTATACATTCTGATTGCCAAGTCATTGTCTGGCAGAGACACTGGCCACGAACACCCAAAGCTCCAACACCTCAAACTCTTCTGGGCAGTGGCTAATGTGAAGAAAGTTGATTATGCCAGCATTATCTGGGAAGACCTTGTGTGGCACATTCAACACAAGACAACCAACATTCCATTCGTCCACAAAACTACTCATTGAAAGCTTCCTTCGTGAGTATGATGATATCCCACAGAGACTTGATGACAAAGATAAGAATACTTTCAGAAATGAAGACACTCTCAGAGTTGTCAAGAGACTCGACACCAGCACACGCAAGCAAGGAATGAAATTTCCTGACTGTCTCTTGAATGACAAAGTGAAGCTTTGCCCGAATTTCAAGTATTACCTTCAAGCTCTTGAAGCTGAAAAAGTTGGTTTCTTGGATGAAGTTCAACCATTTAAGGGTAAGACAGGTACCAAGACTAGAAGCTCCGGCATTTCTACCAAGTCTAAGAAGAAGAAGGGTACTCTCAAGAGAAGGACTCCTGCCAAGAAGCCTGCATCTATTCCTGAACCTGGGTGGTTTCCCTCACCACAATCTTCTCCAAAACCGGCTGACTCTGAACGAACCGAATCCGAAGAAGGTCCAGTGTATAGAGAAGCTTATGCTAACATTGATAAGGATGTGAATCTTGATGACATTGACGATAAGGATTTGACGTTCGAAGATTGGGAAAAGAATATTGACGAATTTGCTGATCATGCTGAATACCCAGCATATCTCAATCAAAGACCGTTCACTGAAGCTCAAATAATTTTGGAAGAAGAAAGGATTAGGAGAGAGAAGATGAAGGAACCAGTAACTGATGAACAAGAATTTGTAGGCCTTTCAGTTGAAGAAGAAAATGAAAGGGCTCTCAATTTGGGTCTCCTCCACAGCCGAATTGATGCATTCAATGCTGATCTACCTCCACCTCCAGTGTTCTCTCAAACCACCGAAGCTGGCGGTTCAAGCAGCATTCCTGAGCCTACCACAGGGATCAACACAGACTTGGTCGCTTACGACAATCCCTCGGTATCTCCCACAGACATTGAAATGACTAATGATACAGCAATGGGAGAAGAAGAAGAGGAAGATCCCATGGATACTGATGCTCCACGTTTGATGACTATGGAAGAAATGGAGCTCAGAGAAAGGGCTCAGGAAGAGGAACTAAAGAGAAAACAGGAAGCTGAAGAGGCTAGGCTTGAGGAGCTTGCACAAGCCAAACTGGAAAAAGCTATCCGTATGGAGGAAAGCAGGAAAGCTGAAGAAGCAGCTAAGCTGGCAGAAGATAAGTTAAAGAAAGAAGAAGAAGCCAAGCTAGCTGCAATACAAAAAGCCGAGGCTGACAAACTTGCTGAAGAACAAAGGTTGGAAGAAGAAGCAGCCAAAGCAAAGAAAGTTGATCAACCCGAACCACTGAAAGGAGATGACAAAGACCTTACCACCATCATTGAATCCTCACAGTCATCACCTCCTGCATCCGAATCAACTCACGACAAATCAATCAAGAAACCAAGCACCAAAGCCTCTGCTGCATCAAAGTTGCTAAAGTCAGCATTCAGAAGAGTACATGAAAAGAGGAAAAATAGACTGGAAGATCAGGTTGCTACACTAGTAACCCAAGTTGTTGAATTGACGAAGCTGAATTCGAACGTCCAAGAGCTGCAAGATAAAGTTGATACTTTCTTAGCCAAAGACGTACAAGAGAACTTGGAAGCCACATTGGCTGCTCAAGCACAAGAGTACATGGCACAACACTTAGTTGCTGAGTTAAAAGATCTGCTGGCACCCATGAGAGATGAACTCACCAAGTTCACAGAGCAAGCTGTCAAGAAAGTAATCCGATCGACAACATTTACTCTTCGAGCTGACAAGTCTACTGTTCCACTACCAGGGCTATCTATGGATGAATTGGAAGCTCAACTCTTGGACAAGCTGGCAAGCAAGTTCACCTTGACTCCTGAAGAAGCCAAAGTCCTGGAAGCATTGAAAGACAAGATGACCAAAGAGACTTGCAGCACAGAGGTGGACAAACTGAAACGTCCAAGAGATGATGAAGACAGGGATCCTAATTCTCAAGCAAAGAAACAGAAGCAAGCCGAAGGACCCTCATCTCAATATAAAACACCGGTCACCCCTCCAACAACAACTTCCTCATAACAACCGAAGGCATCAGGTTCTGCTCCCAAGGCACACGACCATTTTGAATACACCGGTGGTGACGAAATTCCTCAACCCGATGAAGTTCCAGAACCGTCCTCCATGAAGAAGAAGAAAGAAAGGAAAGGAAAGCATCATCAACCCAAACCGGACACCTCGCCAGAAGGCACAGAACCTAAGAAACCGAAAACCGTCCTTAAATGGCTAGACCAAGACGACAGTGCCGAATACTCCTGGTTTGAGAAGATGATCAATTCGCAACCACCACTTGAAGATAATCAAGAACCTCAAGATGGTCGAACGGTGGAATACGCTCAATTAATTCAGCAAAAGTTTAAGATGAATAAGAAAGAGCTGCGAAGAATCAAGAATGATGCTTTCAATCTTCTAAAAGACCGGTCTGCTAACTCAATCGAACTTGAGTATCATCTGGAAAATATTGCTCGAGCTATGTCAAGCAATATTGACTGGATCAATCCTGAATCTTATGTCGATCCGGTCATAAGGAAAACCGCACCCTACATTACTGACTGGTCCAAACCACTACCGATGATTGGGAAGCCTAAGGAACCAAAGATCCCGTACAAGTTCTTCTTCAACACAGACTTGGAATTTCTGAAACTTGGCAGCAAGACTGAGAAGAAGTACGTTACCTCACTCCCTTTCTCCCTGCAGCTCGATATCTCAACAATGCCATCGAAGAAGAAGCTTCAGCATTATTCGTTGATAAAGTTGTTGAATATGACCGGAACGCACTTTACGGTATACATCATTGGCCAGAAAACCGGGCACAGTACTATCGAAGCAGCAGACTTAATCAGACGATGGGCGATGTGACAAGTGATTTGAAGATATTCTCAATTCAGTTTATTTTGACTGTCACTCACTTTGGGTACCCCTTCCTCAACAAAATCACACTGAAAAGACTTGATGAAAAGGAGTACGATATTTTCGAGTCAGACTTTCCACGACTACTTCTCAATGACATCGAAGACATGTACCTGCTCAAAGTTCAAGGAAAACTCTGTGGCTTGCCTAAAGAGATGCAGCTTGCCTTTATCCAAGCTCTCCTAATCTTCATCAGGCAGATAGTCATCAGAGAAAGAGTAGAAGATCTTCAATTGGGAGTGGAAAGTTATCAGAAGAAGCTCAATCTCACCAAACCCAACATGTTCAACATCCCCGACCTTCAACATCTACCTCAATACACCTTGATCAGGCAACCATTTGGGTTTACCTACCGCAGTATAAACGGTCGCAACTGCTTCATGGCTTACGACGAAATACATAAGTTCTGTGATGAAACCTTGAAGTTCGTCAGAGATGGAATCAAAAGCAGATTGGATGACATTGCTCTGGGTAAATCTAAAAGGTGGAAAACCAATGAGGCCAGGGATGCTCGTAGATTCATCTTAAGGATTGAGAACAGATTGAAGCGCAGGGATCAGTTTTGAAGGTTGGAAAGTTATGTGGGAGGCAGACAGAAGTTTCCGGTGTTGACATTTCAGAGACCTGATTGGTAGAAAATTGTAAGAGTTTGATTTGATTTGTCAATTATATATACTTCATAATGGCTTGTGCACGCATTACAGTGCACAACCCGAACTTGTAAAGAAAGGACCCTGAGGTACGCATCAGTGCCTCAATCCTAATATAAGGAGCGAAGGCTTCTTACTTTTGAGTAGAATTAATCAAACATTTATGATTTTTCATAATTCTGCTCAAAAGGACAAGTATTTCACCTCAATAAGACCTAATCACTTGTTGAGGGGGAGCACTTGTCAAAACAAAATACTTTGCTCTAAATCAAAAGTTCTTGGTGACTCTCCCTGTAAGACTCAAAAGGCATATTTTAACCTAAAAGATTGTCAAAAACATCATTTTATATGCTATTTTTGAGGGTGTTGGAACCATAGTTTTACTATTTTATCAAGTCTCGGTCATTTGTAATAATGCTAGGTTGCTTAGTTATTATTTACTTTCATTTACATTTTGTATTAAGTTTACTAGGCTTAAGTATGTAGTCCATGGGCCTCAAAGCCCATACGATTTGTAAGGAGGAAAGGAGTAGGAATGTTGCCCTAGCTCCTTTCCTATAAATACTAGTCTTAGGCCTCTTGTAAACTTGGTTGGTTATTTGAAAACATTAAGGAAACTCTTGCATTTCATTTTCTCAAATTTCTCATAATCATCCCACTCTCATTCTCATCTCATTTCTTACATAATCATACTTGTGTTTACAAAATGGTGACCTAACAAGTGGTATCATTCGCTAGAGGAAGGTGTAGTTCTTGTTTTTCATTGATTTCTTTCTTTTTTATTCGTTTTTTTAATCGAATTTTTTGTGAAATTTTATATTTTTTGATTTGCTTCTTGGTTTTTCTCACATCTTTGCTTACAAACTTGTGTTTAAAATCAAAACAAACCATAAAGTTCCAAACTTTCACAACAAAACTCGATTTGTTCTTACTTGTACTTTTATCGAAATCTTACCAAGGTTAAAATTTTTCTTAAAGTTTTCAACTTTCCATAAGATCTACTCATTTTATACACAAAAGTACAAGTATCTTGAAAGAAAAACGAATTTAAGGATTGCTTTCTTTGAAATACAACCATTACTACTTATCGAGAACCTACAAAGTCTCATTTTTGCGATCTTCTCAAAGTGCACCACCTAGACTTCGTTTGTGTGGACTCGGTATTTTCTTTCTTGTATAAGAAAGTTAAGTACTTCGACTATTGGGAAAGTTTTCGAAATTGTATAATTTCGAAAACCAAGTTTCGAAATCTTTGTGATTTTTTCGAGAAAATTGTTACATTATCGAAATCTTAGTTATCGAGAAATTTTTTTTATCGAAATCTTTTCTCGATAAACTGCTTGATTATCGAAATCAATTTTTTTTCTCGATAATACTACACAGTTTCGAAAACCTTTCTCGATAACATCCAAGTTTCTCGAAAATCTTCCAAGTTTCTCGATAATCTGCCAAATTATCGAAAACTTATTTTCGAAATCTTCTTTGAAGTTGTGCTACGTTTCTCGATAATTGGTTCATTCTACACTATCCACAAGATCCATTTCTACACAAGTGTTCGAAGATGTCTCAGCCACCGAATCACTACTTTCCTCATGTTCAACAACACACATCTCAGCAACAACAACCTCAGCAGTATCAGCAACAACATTACCTTCCGCACACAATGAATCAACAACCTCCTAAATACAATCCACAACAACAATACCTTATGATGCAACAACAGCTCATTTCTCAACAACAACCATATCAAGTGCCACTACAAAACACTCAGTTTTCCTCCAAACAACCTCACTGGTTTGACAGAATGTGTGAAGTTATCACAACTCAACAATCCCGACATGAGGCAGGATCACTTGAGACACCTCCAATGCTAACACCTGGTAACTATGTGCAATGGTCAAGTCGATTCTTACGCTTTCTTGAACTTAAGAAACCTCATGGGCACCTCTTAAAGCAAGTGATACTTGAAGGACCATTTGAGTGGCCAACAAGATTTGAAGCTGGTGATCCTAATGCTGATCCTCCACGTCCTCCTGGTGATAGACCCCTTCCAGAAACTGCACTCACTGAAGAACAGAAACTACATCGTGAAGCTGATCAGTATGCAATGGCTTATATACTTCAAGGTATACCCAATCCGATCTATCGCAGTGTCGATGCTCAGAAAACAGCCAAAGCTATGTGGGAACACGTTCATCTCCTCATGGAAGGAACTCAATTGAACAAAGATGACATGGAATCCAAGCTTTACATGGAATACACTGACATCACAATTGAACCTGGAGAGTCACTTGAATCCTACTATCATCGTTTCACAAATGTGGTCAATGATCTGGAACGTCACAAAATCACAGTACCAAGGATCGCTGTGAACTCCAAATTTGTTGGTAGTCTTGGCCCTGATTGGCATAAATATGTGACATTTGTTCGTCAAACGAAGAATCTTCATGATGCTCCATATGGGTTGTTGTATGATTTTCTGAAACACCATGAACCTGAAGTGGAAAAAGATAGAGCTCTACGAGGAGGATACACACCAACAACAACACCAAATTCATTGGCTCTCGTAGCTCAATCTCCCTATGCTCCACCACCAATGTCAAATCATGCATATGTTCAAGAGCAGAACTACTTCAGTTATCCACAATCTTCCACCTCGAACCAAATGATCCCTTATGATTCATCTCTACAGAATGATTCTACTCAACTTGTTCCGTTAAACAACAATGATGCTGTGTACTACTCCAACTCCAATGATGATGACGATGATGACTTTAATACGTTGAATCAGGGACTTGCTCTTATTGCTCGTGCTTTCAGCAAATTCTCCAACAAAACAAACAACCGTCAACGTTCATCTTCAAACACAAGAAATCAAGCTGTTGTTAATGATGGAAGAGTGGAAATTCAGAATCGTAGCTATGGTCGATCTGGTTCAGGAAGCTCTTCTGGAAACTATGGGAATGGTCAGAGGCTTAGTAACAATACCGGGTTCAGAAACAACTCAGCATCTCCTCAACAAAGGACTGACTCAGTTGCTACAAGAAACTCCAGCTCAGGGAATGCAGTTTGGTGCTACAATTGCAATGAACAAGGTCATATAGCTACAGCATGTCCCAAACCGAGAACTCGAGGTAGTAAGTTTCACAAGCAGGCATTACTCATGGCTCTTCAAGATGAAAAGGATGGACATTTCCCTGAACAAGACAACAACTTCATGGCAAATGTACACAATGATGATGACATGGAAGATCTGGAAGCTAATGCAGCTGTGATGCTTATGGCCAACATGCAGGAACTTAAGCTCAATGATTCAGGTCCAGTGTATGACACTGACGGCTTGTCCCAGGTACATGACCTCAATGCATGCTTTATAAATGAAATTATCTCACCCTCTGCTTCTGAATCAGATATGGCGCAAGTTGTTCCATCTACATCATCTTCATCCTCTCAAACAGATGAACAAATAAGCACAGTTGTCATATTTGATGATGACACAGTTGTTTCATTTGATGATCCTATTGAGAATGATAAATATGATCAGTTAGAACAACATGAACCATCATTTGATACAGACCCTGACCTCATAATGTTATCTAAACAACTGAATGCTCAACAATTGCTAATTGCAAAGTGTAACAAGAAAAACAAAGTTTTAAAAGAAACTAATGCAACACTTGCAAGAGACATTGAGTGTTATAAAATTCAGCTTTCTAATCAAGAACAAAAGATTAAACACACTAAAAGTTTTGAAAAAGCTTTTCAAGATTCTTACAACAAAGAACAAGATCTTCAACGCAAAATACAAGATTTAATTGAGTCACATGGAAAGTTGATTTCGAAACTTGAAAGTGAGAAGGGTGAATTGAAAAAACAAGTTGAATGTCTTCAAACTGAACTTTCAAAAACAGAAACAAAATTGTCAAGTTGTCAAAAAGATTTTCATGAACATAAAATACGGAAAAGGAAGTACATAGACAACTTACTCGGTGATATTGTTGATCTTGAAAAACAACTCAAAGAATTTCGTCACATTGTTTACAAACACGGGAACTCTGTCACAACAATTCAGAAATTTACTTTAAAACCGAAACCCAATTGCGGTTATGCACTTGGTGATTACAATTCAATGTTTCTACACACGGCATTCAAAGAAATTCCAAAAATTTACAGTATGGATTATTTTCTTGATAATACGGTTGTGCGTGCTGTTGTTTTTGATACTGAGGAGGAAGAAGAACTTGAAGACGAGAGTCGATCTAAAATGAGTCAAGTTCAATATTGGACACCATATGACTATTCAAAAGCTCCTCCACTTTCAAAATCTTTTGTCACTCAAAAGGAATTACCTGAGAAATCATGGTTTATCGAAGAGTCATATGTTTCATCTCACAATGCAGCTCCTGTCCCACCTGTAGCACAAATAAATGGTCCTTTACCATCATCCGGTGAACTTACACGTTTACCAAAATGTCGTGTCTTAAATTATTTCAAAACCTTTATGGAAGACATCGATATTTTGGAGGAAACAATTGAACGCAATTCAGAAATAAAAATCGAAACTTTTCAATCCGCTTACGAGCGAGAAAAGAGAGATATTTTTCAAAAACAAATGAAACCAATTGTTCAACACCTTCGTCTATGTGCTACACGTTGGGATCAGGAACTTCAAAAGGAGGTCAAAAATATGATAAACGTTTTTGATACTGCTGAAAATGAGATTTTGGTCCAAAAGCTACAAACTAAAGTTTTCAAAAATGATGCTGATCGACTCTTGGAACAAGTTCTCTGTGCTGATATTTTGTCTGTTATCATGAATGATCTTTATAATTCTGGTACTTCTATGCTTAAGCATGATCATTGTGTTGATAATATCTTGTTGAATGAGGAAATTGAGACACTTAAACTGGAAAATGAAAAGTTGAGAATTAAAAATGATGATGTGACAAAACAATTTTCAAAAGAAATTTGTCAACTCAATCAAAGGCTTGAATGGTGTCAAGCTAAAAGTCTTGAAAGGGAATTGAAGTTTCAAAGTCAAAATGTTTCAAACTCTTGTCAGATTTGCAAAAACAACGAGTCTTTAAAAGGTCGATGTTTCAAATACGAGAAAGAAATTGCGGATTTAAAAATTGAAAACGCCGAATGGCAACAAAACCGCGACGACATCAAATATTGCAATGGTTTACTTGAGTCTGAAATTCAGGACAAAAATCACATCATCATTGATTTGAAAGAGAAAGTTAAGCTACTTCAAAAAGGAAAAATGGTTGACACCACGGTGATAGCACCAGGAATGTATCAAATAAACAAAACTGATAAAGGAAAGGTTGTTCAAAACACTAATGTTGATACCTCCACTTCTACAGGACTAGTCTCCACTTCTAGCGTTAGCAGACCCAAGCGAAAAAGTAAAAAGAAGAATAGGATCTTGCAACGTAAGAGAGGACACCTAGAAGCTCAGGAAGTAGAAGACCAACTTAGGAATTTGAATAAAACTCATGTTGCATCAGATTTAGATTCTAACCTGGCAAATTGTAATCAAAATCTAAATGTAACGAATGATGAACCTTTGAATGTTTTGAATATTAATGCATCTTGTGTATTTTGTCGTAAAAACGTATCATCTGGTGATCATACAAAATGTTTAGCTAATTCTCTTCTCAATCGTCATAAGAAACGTAGGACACGCATTCCTTTTAGGCCCACTAATGCCTCTAAGTCTAACTTAGGAAAACCGTCCTCTACGGTTTCTAATGATGTCCCAGTTACCCCCATAGGTGCCGAGAACAAATCTAGGACTGAGCCAACTACTAGTGCATTTAACATTAAGAAAGCAAAAACTAGTTGGAACTGGCAACGTTGGTTACAATACAAACCAGATTTTAAATGGATTCCTAAATTGTTAATTACATGTGTTACTAACCAACAGGAACCCGCATTGTCTTTGGGTTCCACCCTTACTTCTGTTCCACCCGTGTCTTCTTCTGGTGATGCAGGTGGTACAGATTGTTCTCTGGATTGTTGATAGCGGATGCACCCGACATATGACAGGCAATCTCAAACTGCTACACAACTTTGTCTCAAAGTTTATAGGAACTGTCAGATTCGGGAATGATCATTACGCTCTTATAATGGGATATGGTGACTACATCAGCGGTAACATTGAAATTAGTCGTGTTTACTATGTGGAAGGCCTTGGACACAATCTTTTCTCTGTTGGTCAATTCTGTGATGGGGATCTAGAAGTTGCATTTCGTGAGAAAACTTGCTTTGTTCGCGACTTACAAGGAAACGATCTAATGTCTGGCTCACGCGGCTCCAATCTTTATACAATATCAATGTCAGATATGATTGCAACATCTCCGATATGTCTTCTCTCCAAAGCAGAGTCAACTAAATCTTGGTTATGGCACAAACGTCTTTCTCACTTGAATTTCAGAACCATGACTGACCTTGCTCGTTATAAACTTGTCGATGGATTTCCAAGATTCCGTTTCACCAAAGATCACTTATGTCCAGCCTGTGAACAAGGAAAAAGTTCTCGTGCTCATTTTCCGTCTAAACCTGAGCAAAGTACGAATCATGTTTTACAACTGCTTCATATGGATTTGTGTGGACCGATGCGTGTTCAAAGTATCAACGGTAAACGGTACATACTCGTAATTGTGGATGACTTCTCCAGATGGACTTGGGTTTATTTTCTACGAAGTAAAGATCAAGCTCCTTCGATGATCATCACCTTTCTCACCAAAATTCAAGTTCAGCTTCGAAACACAGTACGAATCGTCAGAACTGACAATGGTACTGAATTCAAAAATCAGACACTTCGGTCTTACTATGAGAAAGTGGGAATTGAACATCAAACGTCTATACCTAGAAGCCCAGAACAGAATGGTGTGGTTGAAAGACGCAACAGGACGTTAGTGGAAGCTGCTAGAACTATGTTGATTAATGCTCAATTACCAGATTACTTATGGGCAGAAGCTGTTTCAACCGCATGTTATACTCAAAACCGTTGCATGATCACAAAACGTCATCGCAAAACACCATATCAAATTGTTCACAAAAGGAAACCGAACATCGATTACTTTCATGTATTTGGAGCACTTTGCTATCCGAAAAATGATCGTGATGATTTAGGTAAACTCAAAGCTAAGGCTGACATCGGAGTGTTCGTTGGATATTGTGAAAATTCCAAAGGTTTTCGGATATGGAATCGTCGTACAAGAGAAATTCAAGAAACCATTCACGCTAATTTCGATGAACTCACCCAGATGGCTTCTGAGCAACACAGCTTAGGACCCGAATTTAACCGTCTCAACTCTCCGGCATCTTCAGCTGAACCTTTACCACTTAACCGCAAAGAATTAGAAACCTTGTTTGCTCCACTATTTGATGACACGATTGAATATCGTCCTACTGAGGTCTCACCAAATTCAGCTGCTCAACCTGATCACATTCCAGTACCAGACTCACCTCAACAAACTTCAACAAGTGTTGAGAGAGACGGTCCTTCAATTGTATCATCTACAGCAGAACAAACTGGTTCTACTCCCTGCCATCCAGCTGAAGATCCAACACCACAATCAGTTCCACAACCCGCAGAGCATGATCCTGATGCGTTCATTAATCCGTTTGCACCAGCTACTACAGTTCCTGATATAGCTGAGTCATCAACACGCAACTTGGATCCTGCCAACATGCGAGATACATATCAACTACACCCGTCAACACACAAATGGACTCGTGACCATCCACTAGTCCATATTATTGGCCATCCAGATGCACCTGTTATGACAAGACAACGACTTCACACCGATGGTGAAACTTGCATCTACGCACTCACAGTTTGTCATGAAGAACCCAAGAACATTAAAGATGCAATGACTTATGACAACTGGATTGAATCTATGCAAGAGGAATTTCAGCAATTCATAAGATTAGAAGTCTGGGAATTAGTTGAAAGACCTGACGGAGTCTTTGTCATCGGGTTAAAATGGATCTGGAAGAATAAACTTGATGCAGAAGGAACAGCCATCCGCAACAAATCACGTCTGGTAGCGAAAGGATACTCTCAACTTGAAGGTCTAGACTTTGCTGAATCCTTTGCTCCAGTGGCACGACATGAAGCTGTTCGGATCTTTTTGGCTTATGCTGCTCATAGGAATATGGTGGTTTACCAGATGGATGTGAAAACAGCATTTCTGAATGGAGAACTCCGTGAAGAAGTTTATGTCAGTCAACCTGAAGGCTTCGTTGATCCTGAGCGTCATAATCATGTCTACCGACTCAAAAAGGCCCTCTACGGACTCAAGCACGCCCCACGGGCGTGGTATGACAAACTGTCCACTTTCTTATTGGCCAATAAATTTTTTAAAGGATCGGTGGATCCCACACTATTTACAAAAACCTACGGGGAGGACTTACTTGTTGTTCAAATATATGTCGACGACATCATTTTTGCCTCAACAAAAAGAAGTTATTCTAATGTTTTTGCAAAATTAATGAAAGATAATTTTGAAATGTCCATGATGGGTGAACTTTCGTTCTTTTTAGGACTACAAGTTCATCAATCACCCCGTGGAATTTTTATAAATCAGTCCAAATATGCTCTTGAAATCTTAAAGAAACATGGAATGATAACTTGTGATACTTATAATACGCCAATGGGCTATACCACAAAACTAGATGCTGATTTACATGGGACTCCCGTTGACCCTACCAAATACCGAAGTATGATTGGGTCCCTCATGTATCTCACAGCTAGTAGACCTGATATAGTTTTTGCTGTCTACATGTGCTCTCGCTATCAGTCCAGACCAACTGAAAAACACCTCAGTGAGGTCAAGAGAATCCTTCGATACATAAAGGGAACCATTAACTTGGGGATCTGGTATCCGAAGGATTCTGGCTTTGAACTAATTGCTTTTTCAGATGCTGACCATGCAGGATGTTTAGACACACGCAAAAGTACATCTGGTGGATTACAATTTCTAGGAGACAAACTTGTGTCATGGCAATCTAAGAAGCAGGACTGCACGTCTTTGTCATCTACAGAATCTGAATACGTAGCCATGTCGGCTTGCTGTGCTCAAGTCATCTGGATGAGATCACAACTCAAAGACTATGGCTACCTATTCAACAAGATTCCTATCTACTGTGATTCAAAGAGTGCGATTGCTATCTCCTGCAACACTGTGCATCATTGCAAATCCAAACACATCGATCTCCGTTATCATTTCATCAAAGAGCATGTGGAAAGGGGTACAGTTGAACTTTATTTTGTTGGAACTGAGTACCAATTGGCAGACTTACTTACCAAATCTCTGGCACCATCCAGGTTTGCTAGTTTAGTCCACCAAATCGGTATGAGATGTTTGACACCAGAGGATCTGGAAAAGTTTTTAAAATACCACTGATCGTCAAACATCACAACTATCATTGTATAATATTTATCTTTCTTTCTTTACTATAAACTAATGAAAACCCAAAAAGATTTTTTTTTCACATTTTATTTTTCTTAAAAAAAAAATAAAAAAATAAAAAAAAAATAAAAAATAAAAAATAAAAAATAAAAAATAAAAAAAAATAATAAAAATGCAAGTATATCGCTTCCATTCAACACCTTGTTCTTTCTTTACAAGTGTTGAGGGGGAGTCACGCTTAAATCTTTTACCAATTAATTGGTATACTTGCATATTTCTCGGTTCGGAAAATGTGCGGGTGATTTTAATTCACTACACTTTGTCTCTTTTGGTGTAAGTCTTCATAAGTTAACTTAACAAAGTCACATCTCAAATGTCAAAAGACTTGCTAGTTACTTTAGGGTTCTAGTTAAAGTACTTCTTAGTTAAGGGACCCTTGTTGTCAAAGTTTTTAAGATTCTAATACTTTTGAACACTTGTTTGTTTCTTATAAAGTCCAAGGACTAAAGGTGACTAAAATCAAACTTTTCAATATTTACAAAACAAACAAACCGTTCCACCCAAAATCCACTGTTTCATAAAAGTTTTAAAACCTCTTAAACCCTTCTTACAAAACCAACGGCTCTCAATCATTCTTGCTAACCACAATCTTGATCTTTAAATTGTAAGTTCATATGTTATCTCTAGGACATTACAAACATAGGTTCTTGATGAATTGGTTTTTCAATGGTTAGATCTCTTGTATTCGTGATGTCGAGAACTAGGGTTAGGATTTCGATAACGTGAGTAACCTGTTGTAAGGGTTAATTCTTGATGGGGTTTAGTCACTTTACTTGTTTCTAATACTTTCTCATCAGTTATTATCTCATTCCATCATGTTTGCTTGGTTCTCGATTTCAAAAGAATGGGTCGAAGTGGGTATTTTAAGCTTCTGTGATTAATAGGTTATTTTTTGTGGTGGGATTTGCTTCAAAGGTTTCATATGTGCATACCTAATCTTGCTAAGATGTTTCTCACCATTGTTCATGATTCTCGATAAAACTTGTTTGCCTTGTTCGTGAAAAACATCATGTTATACGTGTCTCGTGTATTTGTATATCTGTGACAAACCAATATCTGAGGAAACGTTATTTGTGAAGGATATGAACATGTAATTTCATGATAATTCGATTATATTCTTGTATAAGAATGTTTTCGAGAAATCTGTGTAATATCGAAATCTTTCTAAAATTATCGAGAAACTCAAGTTCTCGATAAAAATGGTTTCTCGATATAATAAAATTTCTCGATATTCTGAGGAAAGTTTTCGAGAAATCATTTTCTCGATAAATTTTTTCATTTATCGAAATCTTTCTGGGAACTCCATTTTTTCGAAATCTTCAGTTTCTCGAAATATTGATATAGGAAAGATCTCGATAAAGTTTCTCGATAAATATCAATGTTTCTCGAAATGACACTTTCTCGATAATGTTTCATTTATTGAAATCATTCAATTTATTAAACTTTCTCGATAACACCAGGTTCTCGATAAGATTGATAATAGAATTTTTTCCGATAATATCAAGTTTTTTTTTCGAAAAATAAGAAATCTCGATAAAAGGTCCATGATGCATTTTTTTTCGAAATATTGTTTGGTATTATATCAATGTTACCTTGGTGTGATTCATTAAGTGTTGTGTAATGTGATGGAATGTGAATTGTGCTTGTCATGTTATACTTATTTGCCATTTGCATTATTTGACTCATTCTTAAATGACGCATTTGTGCTTAATAGTTTCAAGTAGATATCTATATCCAATATCTAAACTGTGCTAACTCATAACACATTTGGATGTTTGATTTATGGTGATACTTTTCAGAAAAACATGGCTGAACACACTGATAACGTCGCAGAACAACCTCTTCCATTACTCACCTTGGATGACATCACTCCCGAGAACTACAATGTCACAATTGGCAACAACAATCCCAGAGTCGATTTCAACAAGTTGAATATCACAGAGAAATCATGCAAGATTGTGAAAGATATCCTACTGGCACATCCATGCAAACCACTTCTCACCTGCTCAACTTCAGTTCCACTGTTCTATCTTCATCAATTCTGGCTTACTGCTCAGACCAACTTGGATAATGAGTCTTTCACTGTTACCTTAGATAGCCAAGATTACTCTGTAGATCATGACGTTCTTCGAACAGCCCTTCTCATGCCACAAACTGACAACGAATTTGCTCCAATACTACCTGACTTGGAACTTCTTGACTTCTTCATTGAATTAGGATATGAGGTTGATGATGATGAACCTCTAATCAAGCTTTCCAAATTCAATGTCAAGTATATACCTCAGCCTTGGAGAACATTCTGTTTGTTGGTTGTTAGATCTATATCTGGTAGGAAAAGTGGTCATGAACATCCAAGGCTCGAACACCTGCAAACATTCTGGGGAATGGTGACTCTGACACCAATTGACTTTGCAGTTCCTATCATGAATGATATCATCTACAGTATTCAGACCGACCGTGTGAAGACTATGATACCATTCACAAGATTCACCAAGCTTATCGTTGAACATCTCTGCAAAAGTTCTCCAGAATTCATCAAGAGGATGGCTGATCCTAATGAGCCGAAGCACCTCTTCGAGGACGACTTCCCCACCTTATTCATCAAATCAACCACTTCCGCTACCAAGATCAAAGGAATGAGGATTCCCGAATACCTTCTGAATGACAACATTAAGAAAAGGGCGAACTTCAAGTTGTATGATCTGGCTTACAAAGGGGAACTGGAAGAAGCAACAATAAAGACTCGTAGCAAAGGAAGTGTAAAGTCTGGGAGTACCACGAGCACCACTGGATCACCTCATACAAGATCTAAGTCTGCTACAAAGGCAAAACCCAAGACTACTACCACACCTAAACCTACATCCAAACCTAAACCTGCTACCAAACCAAAGAAGAAGGCAACTCCTGAGTACTTTATTCGGGATGAACCTACTCCTCCACCTTCTGACACTGAGTCCGAATTTGATACTGAATCTGATGAAGAAGAACCAGACTATGAACTGAGATACAGAGCACCTGATGAAGGATTTCCAGCAATAGAGATTGCAGTACAACAAAGTCTGGAAACTTATCAAGAAGAGACAAGGAGAAGAAAAGGAGTCACTATCAATGAGCCAAATGATGATGAAGACGAAGCAATCGTTGAACCATTAGTCGATAAACGCAAACTGAAGAGTATAGTTGTCGACACTAGAGATGAAGAAAAGCAGCTTAGGAAAGAACAGAGGAAAGCAAGTCTTGAAAGTCGACTTCTATCACACCCTCCAACACCACCACCTATCGATCAGTCAGAACATGTAGGGGCTACAAGCAGTATGGTTCCTCCAACAACGTCAGAATCAGCTCCACAACCTGATGACAACGTTAAGGATACAGACAAGACAGAAGATGTCCACATGACTGAGACTGCTACTTTAGAGGAGAATGTTGGTGGTCAAGAGAACTTAGCTACGGATCAGGAACATGAATATCTTATTACTCCAGAGTTTCTTGCACGAGAAGCAGAGGAAGCAGAGGAACGTCGTCGAAAGGAAAATGAAGAGAAGAACGCGTTCGACACCAACATGTTTCTTAAGTCATCTTCTCAGCAGACCTCCTCAGCACAACCTCCACCTCCTCAAGACTCTCCGCCAAAGGATCCAACTCCTCCTGCTTCTTCTTCAGACTCTCACAACGAGTCTTCATCCGAATCATCACCAGAGCACTCATCACCCACACCATCTGAAACCGCATCTAAACAGCATTCGATCAATGAACCAAAACAACAAGTTGATCTTCAGGAGCAAGTGAACAAACTCACCGACAAGGTTACCAAACTTACTAAACAAGTTGAGGAATTCCAGGATTCTACGCAGCTGATTGACAAGTTCTTGAAATCTGATTACGAAGGTTTTATCAGAACTGCAACACATGATTTTCTCACTGATAATCTGGTTGAGATGATCACTCCTGAAGTTGCAAACCTTCTCAAACCAATCAATGACAACTTGGATCACAGAATTAGAAGTGTTACGAAGAAAATGTTGTCTACTACACCCTTCACGCTTCACACCGCAAAATCTTCTACTGTGGCTCCAACCGTCCAAGAATTGTCTCTCAATGACATGCTTGTCAAAATTTTTGACAACCTTGCCACCAAAACCACACAAACAGCTGAAGAAAAAGGCCTGTATGATGCTATGGTAGCTTATATGTCAAAAGAGTCATGCAAAGATGCTGCTGGATCCCGAAAACGGACAAGAAAAGATGACGATCCTGACCCAAACTCCAAAGGCAAGAAACCGAAGTCTGGAACAGGTCCCTCATCCTCTCTCCAACCACAGAAGGACTCCACTCCTCCTGGAACTCAACAACAACCCTCAGCTACTGGTGAAGGTCAAACCGAAGATGAAGAAATGTTCATGGAACAAACTGATGACTTCCAAGATCAACTTGACACCGATTACCGTGCTCCACCAACTCATGATTCTCATGCTGGTCCATCATCACCGTCCAAAGCCAAAGACAAAGATGCTACATCCAAGTCTAAGAAATCCAAGAAGAAAACACGTCATTCATGGCTCGACAATGATGACAATCCTCAGAATGATTGGCTTACAGAAATGGTCCAAGCTCAACCTCCTCTGGAAGAAGAAGAACCTCTTCCTGGTAACACTCTTCAGTTCACCCAGGTCATTATGAAGGATCTTCACATCAACAAACTCACAAAGGCGGAGCTTAGGAGAATCAATAGGGATGCACAAGAATTCCTCAAGAAAAGATCTGGAAACAAAGTCGAATACGAATATCACATGCAGAATATAGCTAGTGCAATGTCTGCCGACTTTGACTGGTTAAATCCTGAAGTGAATATTGATCTAAGTTCCAAGAATCATGAAAAACCTTACTTCACCGACTGGACCAAACCATTACCGTTGAAAGGATTTCCTGACAAACCAAAGATACCTTACAGCTTCTTCTTCAACAAAGATCTTCGTAACATCCAGCTCACTCAAGAGATATCCAAGAAGAAATATGCTTCCTCACTCACAATCTCAGTACCAGCCGCTAGATACGAAATTCCAGCCATTGAAGAAACCACCCGTATTTTCAGCAACTCCATCGTTGCTTACGACAGAGATGCTCTACACGGAATTCAACATTGGCCTGATCGTCGTCGTCTCGGTTATACAAGCAGATTAGGAGAGACATCATTGGAAAATGTGAAGCAGAAATCAAAGATCATCGCTATCTTGGAGATTCAGCAGTCGAAACGGTTTAACTACTTATTCATGCGTGAAATTGTTGTTAAACGACAAGATGAAAAGAAGTACAAGTTCTCCGAAGCAGACTTTCCCAACCTTTATCTCAATGACATAGAAGATATGTATCTTGAAAAGGTTCAGAGTAGAATGCGCGGATTCGATAGAGACGTTCAGTACAACTTCATGGCATCGCTACTTCTTTACATCCGACGATTGATTGTTCAAGAAAGAGTGGAAGATCTTCAGCTTGGAGTGGAAAGTTACCAACAAAAGATCAATTTGACAAAGCCACAATTCTACTTTGATGGTCTCTATGACACACCACAGTTTACTCTCATCCAAGAACCATTTGGCTTCACCTACATAAACAGCAAAAAGCTACAAAGCTTCATGAGGTTCGATGAGGTACATAAATTCTGTGATGTTACACTCAAGTTTGTTCGTGATGGGCTTGTCAAAAGATTGAATGATGATCGACGTAAGATAGCTAAGGGGGAACAACCTAGATGGAAATCCAGCTCCAGAAGACAAGTTCGTAACTTTGTCTTAAAGATTGAAGAACGGTTATTTCGACGGGAACAGATCAGACGACTGGAAAGCTACATCGGTGCCAGACCATCGTTTCCTGTCAGAAACTTCGAAAGACCAGAACCTCAGTTCACTAACTTCAATGCTCCACTTCCAGACGAAGAATAACTTGGTACATTTGGTCATATTTTTTCATTATCAATTGTTTCATTGATTGAATCATTTTTCCATTATGGTTTGTGCACACATAACAGTGTACAACCCGTGCTTGTAATTAAAGGACCCTGAGGTACGCCTCAGTGCCTCAATCCTAAACATAAGGAGCGAAGGCTTCTTACTTTTGAGTAGAATTATACAAACATTTATGATTTTTCATAATTCTGCTCAAAAGGACAAGTATTTCACCTCAATAAGACCTAATCACTTGTTGAGGGGGAGCACTTGTCAACACAAAATACTTTGCTCAACGTCATAAATTCTTTGTGAATCTCCCCGTAAGACTCAAAAGGCATATTTTAATCTAAAATTTTGTCAAAAACATCATTTTATATGCTATTTTTGAGGGGGAGAAAATGTAAAGTGATTAAAATATACAAAGTCAAAGCTTAAAAGTTGTATCATAAGCGAGCTAGACTCAGCATTAACCCAGGAATTGACGAGATAATACAAGTTAGTAAAATCGAAAGGACTTATCCTCGACGGGTAATAACATCAAGTTAGTTACTAGAGCTAGTTGTCACCTAAAAGCTGACAATGCATCTCTTTAACTAACCACGTAAGCGTGTCTCGAAAAGGATATGTCTTAGTAGAAAAGTACCGTCTCGAGAAACTTTCTGTGAACTTGATCAGGCCGGGTAATAATTTCAAGCTAGTCTAACTAGTGATGTAAGCGTGTCTCGAATCGGTCGTGTTCACAGAAGGTGGATCAATTCAAAAGTGATTGCTCCTCCCGCATGTGCAAATTTATTTAAACACTTATGAGCACATGTGCAGGGGGAGCCCTTCAAAAGTGTACGCAAAACTCTCAAAGTGTTAACCAAAATATTTGATTATCACAAACACTTTGAGAGATTTTCAATTAAAGGTTTCTTGGCTACTGTCGGAGTTATAAGGTGTTTAAGATAGTAATATCAGTCCTATGATCCGCCAGAGCCGGAGGGATCTACCCAAGGACATCTCCCTTAGGTAGAATTAGAAGTCCTTAGGTATGATACGAAAAAAGGAGAAATGAATGAAAGGGAAAGAAGGAGTTGAAGAATTAAAAAGAAAAGTAAAGTAAAGGGTGAAAAGAAATAGCCCTCCATATGTTCAACCTTAGGGCAGACACCGGGTTCAATACGTATGCTACTGGTTGTTGCATAAGACAACACCGGTATTGAAGACAAAGTCGTCATGGACCCAGTGACGCAATGCACTAAACCTTCTTAACCACTCAAGTTCTCTTAAAAGGACTTGTTTCATTCTCACAGGAGAACCCGCGTAACCTATCGACCTATCTCTTAGAGACGGTTGATATTGAAGAAGGACATCCCCAGTCTCCGCATAGGAAACCTAGGTGTGCACTTATAGAGTCTAGAGCCTTGAGATACATCAAAGATCTCTTAGGAACACTTAGTATTTCTACGACTGGTGTTCTACATCAATGAGCATCAGTTGTAAACTATCGAGTCCTTCGCAGATCTTAGCAATCTGCCAAGAACGTTTATGAGAGGATTACTTATGTATTTCTCAATGATTGAACGGAAATCCTGCCAGGGTCAACATTAAAACAGCCCTGACAGCAGGTCACTTCGGTAACCCCACAAGGGTTACGCTTAGTGTTTGCGGTGGTTCCATTACGGTCTACAGTCGTGGAATGATCCCCAGCGACTCACCCAGTCATTGAGCTACCTAGTAGGTCTCGTAAGCTCCTTCGGGAGTATCTGATATGGGAACGGCCTGGATAAGGATCAGAAGGAGTCTTCACAATATGCTGTTGATGAGCTCTAATTCCTTATCCGTAAGTACCGGTGATTTATTGCTAACTGTCTACTCGCAGGTACCTCACTTCCATGATGACGGATTCCACATGCTCATACATGCATCTTGAAGTCATCAAAAGCTCCCTCAAAGATCAAAGCAACACAAAGTTCAAAGTAAGATTCTACGCCAAAAAGAAGAATCTACAAAGTTTAAAGACCAAAGATCTTATGTGAAAGAAAGGGACTACATGCATGTATAAGTCAGAACTCAAAGATGTATGAGCATGTTGGAATGGCGGACAACCACCACATACGCAGGAGTGACGAACGGCAGATTACTTCATAACATAATCACAACAACATCATCAAAGAACAAAGTCAAAGAGCAAAGTACATCCATCATTATTCTAATCATTTCTGAAGATGTCTAAAGCTATGAAAGTCAAAGATTAAGACGAAGACGTCAAGCAACCATGATGACCGACCCTTAGGGGGAGATTGTTGGAACCATAGTTTTACTATTTTATCAAGTCTCGGTCATTTGTAATAATGCTAGGTTGCTTAGTTATTATTTACTTTCATTTACATTTTGTATTAAGTTTACTAGGCTTAAGTATGTAGTCCATGGGCCTCAAAGCCCATACGATTTGTAAGGAGGAAAGGAGTAGGAATGTTGCCCTAGCTCCTTTCCTATAAATACTAGTCTTAGGCCTCTTGTAAACTTGGTTGGTTATTTGAAAACATTAAGGAAACTCTTGCATTTCATTTTCTCAAATTTCTCATAATCATCCCACTCTCATTCTCATCTCATTTCTTACATAATCATACTTGTGTTTACAAAATGGTGACCTAACAGAGGGGGAGAAAATGAAAAAGTGATTAAAATATGAAGTCAAAGCTTAAAAGTTGTATCATGTGCGAGCTAGACTCAGTATTGACCCAGGAATTGACGAGACAATAAAAGTTAGTAATATCGAAAAGACTTATCCTCGACGGGTAATAACATCAAGTTAGTTACTAGAGCTAGTTGTCACCTAAAAGCTGACAATGTATCTCTTTATCTAACCACATAAGCGTGTCTCGAAAAGGATATGTCTTAGTAGAAATGTACCGTCTCGAGAAACTTTCTGTGGACTTGACCAGGCCGGGTAATAACTTCAAGCTAGTTCAACTAGTGATGTAAGCGTGTCTCGAATCGGTCTTGTTCACGGAAAGTGGATCAATTCAAAATGCTTGCTCCTCCCGCATGTGCAGATTTATTTAATACTTATGAGCACATATGAAGGGGGAGCCCTTCAAAAGTGTACACAAAACTATCAAAAGTGTTAACCAAAATATTTCATAATCACAAACACTTTGAGAGATTTTTCAATCAACGGTTTCTTGGCTACTGTTGGAGTTATAAGGTGATTAAGATAGGAATATCCGTCCTATGATCCGCCAGAGCCGGAGGGATCTACCCAAGGACATCTCCCATAGTTAGAATTAGAAGTCCTCAGGTATGATACGAAAAAAAAGGAGAAATGAATGAAAGGGAAAGAAGGAGTTGAAGAATTAAAAAAAGAAAAGTAAAGAAAATGGTGAAAAGAAATAGCCCTCCATATGTTCAACCTTAGGGCAGACACCGGGTTCAATACGTATGCTACTGGTTGTTGCAAAAGACAACACCGGTATTGAAGACAAAGTCGTCATGGACCCAGTGACGCAATGCACTAAACCTTCTTAACCACTCAAGTTCTCTTAAAAGGACTTGTTTCATTCTCACGGGGAACCAGCGTAACCTATCGACCTATCTCTTAGAGACGGTTGATATTGAAGCAAGAGACCCCTCCCTAGTCTACACATAGGAAACCTAGGTGTGCACTTATAGAGTCTAGAGCCTTGAGATACATCAAAGATCTCTTAGGAATACTTAGTATTTCTACAACTGGTGTTCTACATCAATGGACACCAGCTGTAAATTATCGAGTCCTTCGCGGATCTTAGCAATCTGCCGAGAACGTTTATGAGAGGATTACTTATGTATTTCTCAATGATTGAACGGAAATCCTGCCAGGGTCAACATCAAACAGCCCTGATAGCAGGTCACTTCGGTAACCTCACAAGGGTTATGCTTAGTGTTTGCGGTGGTTCCATTGCGGTCTACAGTCGTGGAGTGATCCCCAGCGACTCACCCAGTCATTGAGCTACTTAGTAGGTCTCGTAAGCTCCCTCGGGAGTATCTGATATGGGAACGGCCTGGATAAGGATTAGAGGGAGTCTTCACAATATGCTGTTGATGAACTCTAATTCCTTATCTGTAAGTACCGGTTGTTTTATTGCTAACTGTTTACTCGCAGGTACCTCACCTCCATTATGGTAGATTCCAACATGCTCATACATACATCTTGAAGCAACTGATAGCTCCCCCAAAGATCTTAGCACCACAAAGTTCAAAGAAGGATTCTACGTCAATAAAGAAGAATCTACAAAATATAAAGACTTAAAGATCTCAGTATATGTAAAGGAACTTCGTGCACGTGAAAGTATAAGTCCAAAGATGTATGAGTATGTTGGAATGGCGGACAACCACCACAGACGCTGGAGTGACGAACGGCAGACAACTTCATAACACAATCACTACATCATCACCAAAGAACAAAGACAAAGAGCAAAGTACATTCATTATCATTCAACCATTTTGAAGACGTCTAGAGTTTTACTTGCCACAAGTCAACTACAAAGATGAAGACGTCAAGCAACCGTGATGACCGACCCTTAGGGGGAGATTGTTGGGATCATACTTTTGTATTTAGTCAAGTCTCGGTCATTGCCTTTTGTAATAGGTTGCTTTAGTATTTATTTCATTATGTTTCATGTTACAAGGCTTATGTGTTAAAGCCCTATGGGCTTGAAAGCCCACGAATTAGAGAGATAAGGGAGGAAGGGAGTGTTGCCCTAACTCCTCCCTTATAAATAGAAAGCTTATGTAACATTTCAAGTTGTTGGTTATTTGATTATCTTAAGGAAACTCTTGTTCTCTCACCTTTCATATTGTCTCATAATCAACCATCTCTCATTCTCATCTTATTTCTTTCTACATCATACTTGTGTTTACATAAATGGTGACCTAACACTTTTCTTCACCTACAGGGTGACTTCTCTTGTTCTTCACTCCTTCGGGAATGAGGATACCATCTTTGATCCCGGCATTTTCATTTACCATTATCTTGAGCCGGGTACTTATCTCATCGGTGTGGAACTTTCACGTGCTTCAAATGTTTGTCCAAACATCTTGAATGAAAGTCCGATGGAGATTGTTTCTTCCACATCATGCTTCCCCATGGACAAATGAATTCGGGGTCGAGTCAAGCTAGCGACTCGGTAAACAAAAACAGTAGCATGCTTATAGGGTTTTCACCCTATGTGTGGGGGAGTTACCCCCACTGTGGTTACTTATAAAGTGAAAATACAAAATGATGTTTCCACATTTAGCTTGTAATGTTACCCTTTTACGTTCAAAGAGTCGGCATAATAGCCGGGACAATTCTAAGTGTGGGGGGGGGGGGGGGGTATTTCGCTATTCTAGCGAATTTTATCACATTTTACTATCTAATACCCCCGTTTTTGGCAAAAATTTTAAAATTTTTTCACTTAAGTTCAAAATTTTTTGTGGTTATCAGTCCGCCATGTCTAAACGACTAAAGGATTGGCTAATCCAGGAGCAAACGGCTCTTGGTAAAGATAACTCAAACCCGTTGATGGCTTGCAATTTGCCAAAAATTGTATGGTTCCTCAACTCCCCATGTCCTCAATAGTAAATGAGTTGGCTAGCCCGCAAGATTATGGCTTGTGGTAAAGGCAGTGGAAAAACCATAATTGGTAATCAGCTCACCAAGATGTTGACTATTCCATCAAGAGCTGGCTAGTCCAGAAGCAAACGGCTTTTGGTAAAGACTAATCAAATCCGTTGACAGCTGGTGGTTTGCTCAAAATCACACGGTTATCAGGTGTGCCACAGTTCTTACACCTGGCTACTCCAGAAGTGATGGCTTTTGGTAAAAAGATTTTCAAATCCATCAAGTTTTTCACAAAAGATTGCTAGGGACTAGCAATACTCAAGTGTGGGGGATTGATGAGTGTGTAAATACTCATCATTTTTACCGAATTTTAACTGCCAAAACGCGAGAAAACACTCAAGAATGCATCAAAATAATGAAAATATCCCAAAGATCGTGTTTTATATGTTTGAGATGCAAAATGATTGAAAACAAACGAAAAACGAATAAAGTTTGCATAATTGGCAGTTTCAGCCCCCCAACTTTTAAAATTTGTCAAAACTAGTCCCTGAGCGTTTATTTTGAAAGAAAATTCAAACCAAGTTCTTAAAAACCAAAAAATACCAAATAATGATCTTTGGGTGAAAAATCTTTCAAAAATGAACAAGTTTACATGTTTGGTCCCTGCAGTTTGAAAAATGACAAAAGTGGTCAACGGGAATTACATTTTGGAGAAAAATGATTTTATAAGTCTTGTGGAATTATAACTTGTCAAGTTTGACCCTTGGAAGCAGTTTCAAAATGTGGCAGAAAAGGTCCCTTAAAATTTAGTGAATTACAACATTGGTCCTTGTGTTACTAAATTTACAATACCAAACGGACCCTCTTTGTTATTAATAAACCAACTCAAAACCAAACACAAGCCCACCTTATTACTCCATCATGCCTCACCCCAAACACTAACCCAATCCACATCCTTATACTACCCTTGGCCCAATTTAACCCCAAGCCCAACTGCCAAACCCTATTTCATGTTTTATATAAAACGCATACCCACTTTGACCTGGTCAAAATTCCAATACCCTTTCTTCCCCAAACCTCTCTTTACCCGGTATCACATATATATATTGTATTCACGAGTTTTCGCAAGTCTTCCTTTTCCTAAAGGTTATTTCGTGAATTCCACTCACGTCTACTTTGTATATTAATTTGATACGCGCAAAAACGCAATATCAAACTCATATAACTGAAATACACCCAATAATGGATAAATCATATTCACCTTGAACATCAATTAATAACTCAATTAATTAGACAAAAGTGAAAATGTTCAAACAAAATCTCAAACACGTGGTATAACTGCCTGCACTAAAAATTTAAATTAGAGATACACAGGAAAGTCAAAAGTATGATTAGATTAGCTACAAATATCAAGTTGGTTACATTTTTTTTGTTTTCAAGCGTATGACTTGAAAAAACGCAATAAGCAGACAAACACTAAAGTGAGCAATCCAAAACTGTCGTGAGTAAAAAATTGAACAAAGTATGTTATTTACTTACTTTCGATGCATCAAATGGAACACATAAATAGCTGAATGAAATTCAAAGTTACCGGAATCATTGTGTCCAAAAGATTGTGTCAGCTTATACCTAGTTTGATTGGCAGTTTGTGTCAGCTTCTGAAAAAGATTAAACACACATAGACTTCTGCATACAATTTTAAGCATGCCACATTGATAGAATGCCGACAAGTCTGAGCCAACTCGAAGTGCCACGGCTTGGTGATTCGCTGCACCTGATGTGTTTTGGAATGTTATGCCCCTCGCCAAGAACCTATCACCTACAATGGCTGCATTTACACCACACGAATAATGCGCTTGTTCATGTATGTATGTGCTTTTTTTATTGTTAACATAGATGAAAATTCTCAAAAGTGGTGGAAGGCAACACCACTGACCAGATATATGTAAAACTGGACCAAGAAATACATATCTGGTCTTATATGTCAGCAACTAACAAAAACACAATGACCGTGGGCGGCTTTCATCTCTAACGAAGATCGTGATGGACCTAAAACATAGTGTAGAAGTAACATATTACTATAAGGCAATATAAACATGAACAAAAATTTATCTCAAATGGCATAAATGTCATACCTGAATTAAACTTACATAATTGAATTGATTTAGGTAAAACTTGTTGAATGCAATTTTCCGCTCCATCCCTTTAACTGAAGATTCAGCATACAAAAAAGAAAGAAAAGAAAACCATAGAAAAATTTACATAAACCTGTTAAAATATAAAAATAAGAAAAGTACCAGATATCAGAATCATGAACACAAATCATCTCGACTTTGAAGATTGGATACATAAAGCATGAAACCTTCAAAAATCAATAATACTATCACAAAGATTTGAGGACTGTATTATAGCATGGGAGGCACAATAAAAATATCACATTAGGGTTTAGCATGGGAGGGAGAATAAAAATAAAATGCCGTATATTACATAATGATATTAGAGTTATATTAATTTAAAATATTTTCAAGCTATAATTAAGGATAGATATTGTAATTTAATTTCATAACTTTATCAATATTAAGCTACAAAATAAATCCCAAGAATTGTGTTGGTGTAGTGGTAAAGATGTATGGCAGTCTTAGTCACAACCCATGTTCGAATCCAGAACCATGTTTTTTTAGAAAAATAAATCCAAAATTAAAAAAAAAAATACACATGATGACATGGCATTCAAAACATGATGACTGGGCATTGACCATGAATATGTGGCAAAAAATAGTCAAACGCCTCCGGTTATATATATATATATATATTGTATCTTTATTTTCAGAACCCTGTTAAGTGCGGGAACTGCGAGAACCCCAATTTTGCATTAGAAAACATGCATGTTCATATAAAACATGTATGTTTTCTTACATACATATTACACTAGTACAAATATGGGATTTCGTCACACATGCTATTTTTTGAACGGCCACACAGTCAGATTTTTATGTGACTAAATGTACCAGAATAAAATAAACAGTCACACTTGATCCGACTTGAGTGACCATTTCCGAATTTCATTGTCACACATTTTGAATATTTATGTGACTAAAGGGAGCTGGTAAAATTTTTTTTTTTTTTGATTATTTAGTCACTTATAATTTGGGACGTGTGACAAATACAAAAAGTTTGAAACATTAGTCACACTATATATATACATATATGACAAATTTTGGTCACACAACTGAATAGTGTGACCAAAATCCATATATTGTCACATGAAGTAATTTTGTATGTGGCTAAATCATATAGTCAAGTTTGTCACACATTATCTAAAAGTGACTAATAATCTTTCGCTGAGTATCTAAAAGTTTGTCACACATTATCTTAAAGTGACTAATAATTTTATGCGTTAAATTTATATGTAATACATGTGCACTTAGTTTTTCCAAAATAAAATTTCCCCCTCTCAGCTTTTCACAAGCCCGCTTAAAATTTTCCGCAAAATCAAATTTTCACAAAAATCAAATTGCCCCTCCCCAAAATCAAACATCAAATAAAAAGGGTGCATAAAACTCTAATCCTAAATAAACAAACAAATCTTGCTTGTTGATAATAGCAGAGAAACCCACCCCCAAAATCATTTCGATTTAAAAACCCTAATCCTAAATAATAATTGATTGAATCAAAATCTTTCTTTAGCTTTAAATCCCGGATAGAGACCTTGATTGTCGCAACACTTAATGTTGGTGACATTCCATCAACCACCGATGTCGTTGGTAAGTATTGTTGAGTTATTTGCTGGTTCTATTATAAATGGTGAGGTCAAACTCTAGCAGAAAGGGGGTGGAGGTGGTTGGGTTATAAATGGTGAGGTAGCTTTGGTTTAATAAGTTTGCGTATTGTTGAGTTATTTGCTGGTTCTTGTTATTGTTTTTTTTTTTCTACTCAATGAATTGCGATTGTGTTGTGGTTTTGAAAGATATCTGTTGTAGCAGTAGTTTTATCAAGTTTGATAATAAAAATTGCTAATTAAGTAATTTGTTTTATCTTTGAATGGTAATTAGGAATTCAATTTCCCAAGACTAATTGTTTGACCTTAGTAGAATTAGGTAATTAGGAACTAGTTATTTCTATTTTAAGTCACAATAATCAGTATCAAAACTCAAAACCCAACCATCCCCTAATTGCATATGAACAAGCTTCAGTCTTTACCATTTTGTAATGATCTTTTTCGTATCTACTTTGCAGACGAAGCTTAAAGTACATGGTGGTGGCGGTCATTGGGACACCCTCTAGGTTGCAGTGGTGCTCGCATCTTGGTCTTTGGGGGTAAGTTATACATATGTGAAAGAGAGTTAAAGAGTACTCATGTAAATGAAACAAAGTAAAGTACAAATGTAGATTTGTGGTTAACTATAGCTGTTGTGATTATGAAAGTTGAATACCAATGCATCGTGAGTACCGTTTCTGTTCTTCCTCTCAATTTCTTTTTTGTTTCTACTACTATAGGTACTGATATAGTCATTCCTGTTGTCATTTCAGTTATGCTCAACAAGGATGGCACACATTCTTTGGTGCCACATGCCAACAACAGCCGCAGGCACATGATTGCCCAAGGTCATTCAATCTCCTATCTATAACATATCTACAACAACCGTCTCTTAATCTGTTTAGGCTGCTGGATCGTCAGGTATCTGTTGAAGAATTTGTTAGCCGTAACCTTGGTGACGAAAATTTTGAACACTTAATTGAACCATTTTGCTCAGGTATGATTTGTTGGCACATATCTTAGACTAGTCAAAATAATATTGGCTAATGGAACTAAGTATGTGATAAAATGATTTAACTAGAATTCTTTGTCATGAAACATGCTAGATATTTTGTAGCAAATGACTGATAAACTCATACTTTAAAGAGAAACTGAATATATTATAAGCATGCAACGGGTCATTTATATCCGTCAGTGTATGAAAGTATGTACGTAGTAATATGTACTGAAAACGTTTTTAACCTAATTATTTTTGTTTTATGATAGGATGACCCTTCTATTAGGCCCACCATCATCTGGAAAGACAACATTATTGATGGCTTTGGCTAGACGGTTAGACCCTGGCTTAATGGTTAGTTCTTGAGGACTATCCTTTTTAAAAAAAAATTACCCAAAACAGATACAATGTGTAATGTTTAAATAATAAAGTATCATATTTGGTATGAATAGGCTGAAGGAAAAGTAACGTACAACGGGCTTACGCTAGATGAATTTGTTCCCCAGAGGACATCTTCATACATCAGGTACTTTTTAAGAACCCTCAACTAGTCTCTTCTGATATTCATTGTGAGTGTAAAGCTATAGAATTTGCTCTTGCATTATATATAATGAGATGTTCGTACTTCATATGGTATACTCTTGGTCTATCAGATCATTTTTTACTTGCAAATAATGTAAGACTTCAGTTGTCTTTTCGCTCTGCTGGTAGTTTACCTTGAATGGACTTGGAACATCAATGCATTGACGCATCTATCATTTCTCATTGACTTAATAGATCGGTTCATAGGTTTAATGTTGAGCTCATATGATTGTTGCTATTGCATTGCTATGGACATCGTTTCTTGTTCTTTCATTTCTTTACTGGTTTAATGTCTCTTTCCAGTTCTGTAAAATGATAACTGCAAAGAAAGTTGGACTTGCTGAAAATCTTAATTAAATCCTATCCGTATGCATGTGAACGGGTACATAAGTTTTGTTTGGTTTTGTGCTACAGGATGCTCCTGTACCACCATGTATTTCACAATTGGAAGGAGAACTTGTCCAAGTTGTGATAGAAGTGGAAGATCAAGCACAGAGTTCAGCGATTACAAGTAAATCTTTTTCATCTGCTACCTTTTCTCGTCTTTCGTGATGTCTCCGAACTTACATGTATGTTCTAAACTTTTGCAGGATTAAATGCTGATGATGTTAGAGTCACTGTGGCTGCACCTGCAGCACATGGGGAAGCTAACAATGAACTTTTAGAATTTATGGGCAAGGTATGTGCTTTCATTTTGTCTCCCATCTTTTCCCTAATATTCCAAACTGTTGACTGGTGTAGCTGACATCATTATTTATGACTCCAGGTTTTAGGTCTGAGACTAAGCCAGATGACCCTTCAAAGAGGGTGGAATAGCAAGTCTAAGCTCCTCGTGGTGAGTTGAACAATTTCTATCACCAACCATAATCCACAATCTGTTTTATCATTTTTTCTTATTATTCTGTTTTCTCTGTTAGTCTTTTGATGGATTTGAAGTTATGAACTAGGCTTGTGGTAACAAAATGTCTTTCTGTGAGCACTTCTTAGGTTTCTAGCTCACTATTTGTGACAATTGAACTGGGGGCCTATAACTCGCTGCAATCATTAACTACCAATTAGTTTAAGATCCAACACAAAATGCAATTATCAGTACATATCTTATTACTATATCTTTGTTGTTAACTAGGCCTGCAACTTATAGCCTAACCGTGAATGAAAAATGAGAGAGATAGCCAATTGAAATTCCTTTATGGATTTGAAGCTATGAACTTTATCTTATTACTATATCTTTGATGGATTTGAAGTTATGAACTAGGCTTGTGGTAACAAAATGTCTTTCTGTGAGCACTTCTTAGGTTTCTAGCTCACTATTTGTGACAATTGAACTGGGGGCCTATAACTCGCTGCAATCATTAACTACCAATTACTTTAAGATCCAACACAAAATGCAATTATCAGTACATATCTTATTACTATATCTTTGTTGTTAACTAGGCATGCAACTTATAGCCTAACCGTGAATGAAAAATGAGAGAGATAGCCAATTGAAATGCCCATAGAAGAGTATGTTATGACAATGACTTTCTTTAGTTTATTCCTACATTAATCCTTGGTGGGAATGACTTTTGATCCTGCAAAACTGTTTAGTCAAAGTTATGGAAATTATATATATAGTAATTGGTTGTGGATCAAACCATATAGATGGCCTAATTAAGTTAGATCTAACATCTTATGCGTATTTCAGTCCTTCTTAATAAACTATTTCAGTCTTAATAAACTAATGTAAACTCTGATATTGTCATGCGTGAGTTTACTTTCAACATCTGAACTGACACTATTTTATCTCAATTCTAGTTTAGTTTAAATAAGATTTAGTGTTTGAATTAGGTTTTACAGGCAGATAGTAGTTTAGTCTCAGTATGATTCAGCTTAATTTGTGCTTTTGACTTATTTGGGTAACTAAAATTGGTATGCAAATCATCTCCCCAACCGTCCCTCTGGCCTGTGCATCACTACTGTCCCAACAGCTACTTTAGTAGCTTATTTTCTAGGATTTAACTAGTTTCTCTTTGCCTCATTTTCATCTTTTTAGTAGTTTATAGTGTGAGCTTCTTAGGTTTTCATTTTGGTGATCTATCTTATAGGTTTATTAGCTTGTGCATCAGCTTATTTTTGGACCCATACGTTCCCCTGCATCAGCTCACTTTTCTATCAACCAGACTAGAAAATCACAACTATAATAATTTTCTATTGATGTTTTTGTTGTTGTTGAATTCTTTGTTGCAGCATGTGTTTAAAATGGAAGGAAGGAACAACAGTCTGCTACAAGAAAAGCATAATCAAGTGCAAATAAGCAGCAAAATGATGAGTTCTTGAATTTAATATTGCTAGTGTATTAGTTACAACTATTAGTATAAGTTAGTACTGTTGGTTCATATAGTGTATTAGTTACAACTGTTATTGTATTTTAATTTGTTTTGATATATATTGATTTCTTAAATGTGACTAAAAGATGTATATAGTCACATTTATCAACTATTTTGGTCATTGTTTGCTTAATTTGTTGTGTGACTAAATATTACAAAAGGCCACACAAAAAAAAAAATTCATGTGGCAATTAGATGATCAATAGTCATACAAAATATACATTTCTTCACTTTAAAAAACATATGGTCACACTTGTTAACATTTTTTGCCATTTTTTGCTTAATTGTGTGTGACTAAATACCAAAAACAAACATGATTTGTGTGACTAAATATTACAAAAGGTCACACAAACTAAAAATTCATGTGGCCATTGGATGAACAATAGTCACACAAAATACACATTTTTTTATTTTAAATAGCATATGGTCACACTTATTAACACTTTTAGCCACTTTTTGCTTAATTATATGTGACTAACTCCAAAAAACAACACCCGTTGTGTGACTATATCATCACAAACGTCACATTTATTCTATATTCATGAGGCCATAGGACGGAAATAGTCACACAAAATACACATTTACTTGAATAAATCATCTCAAATGTCACATATATTATATATTTATGTGGCCAAAGGACAAACAATTGTTACTCTCAAAAAACATTCGTGTGACTATAAGGTGTTTACGGTCACTGATAATGACTAATCCAACAAAACTTGTGCCTAATTTGTCACACATATTCGGGGTTTTGGTCACTCTTTTTCGATGGAAAAGGCCACGAACTCAACAATGTGACCATATGCCACCTACGGTGGCGGGACCTATGGTGACACACAATGAAAAAAACATGTGTGACTATATGCATATCGTCACACATTTTTGGCGTGACCAATAGAACTTTTTGTACCAGTGTTAATATACATACCTGCGTAACATACATGTTCATATAAAACCCTCATGTATGTTACGCAGGTATTTGTATTAAGGTGTATGTAAGAAAACATACATGTTTTATATGAACATGCATATTTTCTAATGCAAAATTGGAGTTCCCGCAGTTCCCGCATTTAACAGGGTTCTGAAAATAAAGCTCCCCTATATATATATATATATATATATATATATATATATATATATATATATATATATATATATATATATATATATATATATATATATATATACTCACTCAAGTAATAACTTATCGCCCAAGCATATGGCCCAATTATTGAACCAATTATTCAAAACCCTAGCATATACTCACTCAATACACATATTCAATCAAAGCTGCCGTTATCTCATTCATTTTGTGAGTATTGTGGAATAGTTTGGTCAAAGAAGACACTCATCAAATCTCACATTATAAACAATAACATTTGGCAGGATGAACAGTGCCCCTTGGGCTTTTTTTTTAAACCCCACTTGGGTCAGGCCCATTAGCCACTTTGATATATCAAACCCGACCGACCCTGTTCATCGCCACTCACAGCTTTAGCTCACCTTTTAGATCCACCCGGGTATGCCTCCGACTGCCCAACCGGCGATACGACCGATCCGAAAAAATGGGTTATGAGATAAGGCTGGTGCAAATGTGTACTAAAACCATTAATTTTTCCAATTGTGGATGTGCGATCGCCATGTGTTCGTATCTACAGTCGCAGCTTCTTTTATATCCACATGATTTTATTACTTTGCTATATCATATTATGCTTCGGTTAGGTAGGCAGATTTTTTTTGATCAAGGTTAGGTCTAACATTGTCATTAGCTTTCCGGTTTCTTTCCAAGGATTCGCCTAAGGTGTGATGTCTGTTTCTGTCGCTTTCTATCATTGGTGTTTGGTTGATTTCCCATTTGCCTTATCTTTTTTTTACAGCTGTGTTATGGCTGAGAAGTTTGCTGCATAGTTCCTTTCATTTAATATTAGGTTTTCATAGGCTTATTTAATGTTGTGGGTGAATAGATATACCAGGTTTTCATTTATTGTGCTTAGGGTTTAGACCTCTCATTAATGTTTATAGTATCATTCCTTTTAAATGTTGCCCTCATTAAATCATGTCCCAGGTTTGTAGGTGCCCTAACATTGTCCACTCCCTCTTGGAAAATTATTGTTGTATTTAACTGCCCTTTTTTTCCTTTTTTTTGGGGGGGGGGGGGGGGGGAGGGGGGGGGTTACCCACATGCTTGAGGCTAGGCTGGAGGTATTCTTTGTGGATGATGATTGTGGTTAGAGAGGATGATATGTGTTTTATATAATTTGTGTTTTTATGTGAAGCCTTTTCATGTGCTTGC
Source organism: Artemisia argyi (assembly GCA_030686995.1). Lineage (NCBI taxonomy): Eukaryota > Viridiplantae > Streptophyta > Magnoliopsida > Asterales > Asteraceae > Artemisia > Artemisia argyi. The sequence goes on along the minus strand of CM060702.1, from coordinate 212,087,559 downwards.
ATTTGTTATTCATGTTCTGCTGCCTTTTTTTCTTTTTTTTTTTTTTCTTTTTGTGTTGTTGATACTAACTTTTGCCGTTTTTTTGTTGGGTCTCTTTTTCCCAAATCTTCAATTACAAACTATTGTTCAATAATACATTTATTGCTTATATTAATTGATACAAATATGTTGATAGTTCTACATTGCTTCGTTTTTAATTTCGTTGTACTTGGTATTCGCACAATTGTATATGAATGGAGCAAAAATTGTCTGCGCATTTTAAAAATATTCATAACCACTCAGCTCAAAAACTATTACAAAACAATGACAAAAGTATAGATGGATATCCTGTGTATGAGATGTGTAGCATTGCTACACCAACCCTGTCCACACCTGAAACATCTGCACTGGAATGTTTCGCTGCATCACCAAATCGTTCTGGCAAAGGTTACTGGATTTTCTGTTATTCATTTTTTATATGGTTCTCCTTATTTTGCAATTTAACATGAGCAAGCTCTAATCCTTATGTTGCTTGGCTTTTTACAGGTGGTTTTGAACAGCCAAAGTCTGCTATTGTAGAACCGCCGACCGGTTTTTGGCCCTCATAGTTATGTCAGGGAATTCCCTGCATCAAGTGCAGACTTACCGCCTAATCAGATGCATGGTAATGTGCCTTACCATGGCCTTACATGTTTCGTTCGAAGCTATTTCACAAATACCAACTTTCACTACTTTAAGTTGTTTCAGCAAACCGGTTAATGAAATTTCCTGCATTATTTTTTTTTTGGTGTGTGCGGGTTGTAGGGCCGACTTCTGATAGAATTAGTTGTTCACGTCAGATGCGTGATGACAATTGTTCACGCCAGAGCCGTAAAAGAGGCAGGCCACGGAAAGAGGTTGTCCAAACGCAGTCTCAGCCATCTGATTTGACGAATAGTATGCAGCCTGTTGGTCAACCATCAACTACTTGTGCACCACTCTCATAGCAGCCTCGCAAGAGAGGCAGGCCGCGGAAAGAGGTTAGTAGCCCACGCACCCAGGCAACTGATTTAACGAACGATTTGCAGCCGATTCGTGAGCCATCAACTCCTTGCACAACAGCCTCGAATCAGACTCGCAGAAGAGGCAGACTGCCCAAAGAGGTTGCTAGGGGGCCAGTCCAGTCATGTGATGCAACAAATAATATGCAACCCCATTGATCAACCTTCACCTGATACCGCAAGTAAAGGTTACTCCTTTTCTATTTTGACATGCGATATCTGATTTTTCGTTTTCTTCATGTCCAATAACAATTTATCCTATTCATGATTGTCTTTGCTATTGATAGAGGCATCTATATGCCATACTCACCCACCGCAACAAAGTATGCAATAGAGGGAGTCAACCAGTGACTTGGCCAACAGCCATATGCAAACGCCTGATTCGCAAACTCATGCGCACATTGTTATCCAGCCACAAGTTGTTCATACACCTCAAGGTACATATCTGTCTTTCCTTTTACATTATCATTTTTTTGATACAGGTTGTTTTGAGACGGTGTTGGCTTTTCGTTTCATGGTTTCTTAAACATGTGCAGGTATTCATGTCCAACCTAATGTTACACCTCAGGCTACCCGTTAAACAGACAGTCACAAACGAAAAGCAAATGCAGGCCATGTCTCAGCAAAACGTATGTCCACTACTAGAAAAAGGTCTATCCTTGACTCGCATTTTATGACGCACACAATATAATGACACGCAAAATTGTAAGTCATAAAAAAACTGTCATAAATTGTAAAATCTAAAGGCTAGACGACAGGCATTTTTGTGTGTCATAAAATTGTGTCATATCTCAAATTTTTTACTCAAGCGGGCTTTTCCATTTCAACTTTTTATTAACCCGCCCTTTACCAAAAACTTTTCATCACACACCGCTACTTTACAAAAAAAAATTCATTTCATCTTTTCTCACCACACCTCTTTTACCAATCCTCTAACCCTAACCATCTTCTCACTTCCACTTCCACTTCCACTTCCCCTTCATCACAACCTTTCTCCACACCACACTACTAGCCGCCGCCATTCATCATCAGTCTCACCGAACCAAATCGGTTAATTTCTCAGGTTATTTCCCATCTTTTTATGAATGTGATTAGATATTTAGATCATTGCTTATTTGTTTTGATTTTGTGGGTATGTGGGATTGCTTATTTTCTGCTTCTAAATAAGTACATATACAGCAGCACTTCAGGAAATACTATTTGGATTTGCTTATTTTGTAAAAGATGCAATATTACTCGGGGAAAATAACAATTTGTAAGAAAACTTTGGTCAAATCCATTTATAATAGGCCTAAGGTCGAATATGAAAGTAAAACAAGCAGCTTCAATCTCTAAAATAATGCAGCATGTAACCTTTCGAGAACCAGCGGTGCAGATCCTTTCAGTGCATTTAGAAAACATGCAGCATGTAACCTTTCGAGACGGTGATAATTTAGAGTCAATTGTAAATCGACGCGATCACAAAGTAACAACACTTACAGAATGGTTTACATACAATCTTGAAAATGAAGATGGCCGCCATTTGACATACTTACAATTTCCATCCGAGTATGTTTGGTATGACAATCAGAAAACTTGGTCACGCAGAAAAACTAAAAACTCTTCAATAGGAAGGCTAGCATACGTACATCCAACTTCAGGCAAGCTTTTTTACTTAAGGATGTTGTTGTGCCATCAAAAAGGGTGCAAAGGATTTACAGAAGTACAAACAATAAACAGTGTTTTCTATCCCACATATCGCGTTGCATGCCAGGCACTTGGTCTACTTGGGGACGATAGAGAATGGGATACAACCCTTCAAGAAGCATGCATTTTAGCATCATCTCCAGAATTGAGGTTCCTTTTTGCACAGATACTCACTCACTGTGAAGTTGGAAGCCCTTTGGAACTATGGAATAAATATTGGCGAGAAATGGGCCATGATATTCCAGCTATTATCTCTCAGAAGGTTCGCATTCCCAACTACTATGTCAATGATTCTGAATTACAAGGATACATATTATATGAGTTAGAGATAATATTGAGTGGTAGTGGCAGATCAGTTCAAAATTATGCTTTGCAATTGCCTCCGGAAGAGTTGATGGAACTGTTGAACAACCGCCTTCTAATGGAAGAGATAAATTACAACAGAACGACATTGGCAGAAGAAAGAGACGAATCCGTGCCAAGACTAAACAACGATCAACGAAACATTTACAAACTCATCATAAATGCTTTTAGAGCAGGTAGGCAAGAGTTGATTTTTGTTTACGGGCATGGAGGAACAGGTAAAACTTTTTTGTGGAAAACGATCATTAGTGCCTTGCGTTGTGAAGGTAAGATCGTTTTAGCAGTCGCTTCGTCTAGCATTGCTTCTCTACTTCTTCCATCAGGACGGACTGCACATTCACGATTTAAAATTCCGCTCGAATTAACAGATGAGTCACTCTGTAGGGTTAAAAAAACACTCAGGTGGGAAATTTGTTAAAAGATACCGACCTCATTATTTGGGATGAAGCACCCATGAATGATCGTCGATGCTTTGAAACATTGGACCGGACTCTAAGAGACATACTAGATATGCCAGATGTTTTTTTTTTAGGGAAAACAATCATTTTAGGCGGAGATTTCCGCCAAACGCTTCCAGTCAAAAATGGCGTACCAAAATGGAAGTTATCGCATCATCCATTGCAGAATCCCACCTATGGCCACGCTTCCGGCTGATGACACTTAAAGAAAACATGAGATTATTCTGGTCAGATCTTAATGTAAAAGAGCGAAGTTCGGCGCGTACCTTTGCAGCATGGCTTCTAGATGTTGGAGTTGGTAATATTGGTCAGCCTGATGAGGAAGACAGCACAGATTCAGCTTGGGTTGAAATACCTTCTAGGTATTGCATAGAGGATGATGAAGAAGGTCTGTCAAACCTGATATATTTCATCTATGATCAACCAACACTTCAGACACCTTCTGCAGTAACTCTACAACAAAAAGCAATCGTCTGTCCAAAAAATGAAACAGCCGATATCATTAACTCAAAAGTTTTGTCAATGGTTGAAGGTCAAGTTAAGACTTATGCAAGCTATGATATAGCCATACCAATTGAGAACAACGGAGCAGAAACTGAAATGTTATATCCTCCTGAATATATTAACACATTTAAGCTACCAGGCTTCCCGCCACATGAGCTAGAGCTTAAAGTTGGATCACCGGTGATGCTTTTGAGAAATGTTAACTTGGCGGGCGGTTTATGCAGCGGGACACATATAATAGTAACACATCTAATGTCAAGGCTTATTGAAGTGCAGATCATCACGGGAACAAGAGTTGGTGAAAAAGTTTTCATACACAGGATATGCTTAGTTCATCAAGATCCAAATTTTCCTTTTGTTTTCAAACGAACTCAATTCCCTATTAAACTCTGTTATGCTATGAAAATTAACAAAAGTCAGGGTCAATCTCTAAACAAAATCGGTGTGTACCTTCCTGAACCTGTCTTCGGTCATGGGTAGTTATATGTGGCTCTGTCTACAGCTACGTCTCCTAATGGGTTAAAAATTCTTATCAAAAAAACAAGAAAATAAACCAGCAAATGTCACGAAAAACATTGTTTACAAAGATTTCTTAAAAAAAAAATAAAATTGCAGCCGGCCTTTTGTCACCAGATATATAACTCTTGATATTGCCTTTCTTGATACAAAAAAACTGTCTCTTTTGTTATTGATTTATCTTTTTTTTCCCTTTTCCAGTCTTTTTTGCATTTATGGATATCTCTTTTAATAAGTGAAAATGTTTTGCCTTTTAAGTTTGCATCTTTTTTTTTTTTTTTTTTTTTTTTTTTGCATTCCACATCTGTTTAACATATACAATATCCTGCATATTCTTATGCTTTAAAAAAATATATATATGCATTACCTTTTTGTCATGAATATTGTATATGATACCATCATAACTGCATGTCACTACCTTTTCCTTTAATATAAGTGTTGTATCGTTGATTCATCACAGGTATATCTGCTAACCACTAATTTTCTTTGCTATCTGTCATTATCTTCCTCTTGCTATACTTATTCTCTGTACAATTATAAATTTTTATGATTTCCTTAAAGCTAACTTTGTTTTCATATGATATCAACACAATGGAGAAAGATGCACTTGCTGTTGTACCACATCCTCATGAAGGCGAAATTATTCAGACCACCACTGCACCACAGGTCACAATGATCCGTGAGTTAAGGCCAAAATCTCACGACAAAATACTCGAAGCTAGAGTATATATAAAATGGACTGCAGTCACTTATGGCAAAAAAACAGAAACTGGAATCTCTGGCAAAAAAAAAAAAGATTGCCTTTTGCTGTATCTTGATAGATAAAGAGGTGTGTATAGTTTCAGCTAACATATACAAAATATACTGTATCTCAAATTTTCCTAACAATGGATACTCATGAACAGGGAAATGTTGTACAGGGAAACATGAATGTCAGGGAAATTGATTATTTCAGCCCGAAAATAAAGCTTGGATCAGTGTACAGAATTTCAGACTTCTTATGTAAGCGAACCAACGGTTACCAACAAACCATCAACAACAAAACAAGCCTCAGATTTGGAAGAGCAACAAAATTTGAGGCTATTGACAACGGAAGCATTCCACACCACTACTTTGACTTTGTTTCATACAACCACCTTTAGTATAAAGTTCCTAAAGAAGATGCAATGGGCAGAATGCAATACCCAATTCTCACAGGTGACCTTTTTCTTATCAGATTTTAGAGATCCAACAAATTCTAATAATTGTCCTATTTAACTGCTTACAGATTATATGGGGTGTTTGCGCACCACAGGAGAACTGAAGCGTACACCAAACGACAATCAAGATGTAACTATCTATCGAAAAATCGACATCAAGAATTTAAGGTACATCACCTTATATTTAAAACATTTCTTGGTAAAAAGTAGCCTAACAGCATTTTTCGTTCATCTAATGCGTCATTATCTCGCCAGTGGTAATGTTGTCGAGTTTACAATGTGGGACAAGATGGCTGAAAATTTTGAAGATGCTGAACTTGAAACACTCGAGCAGCCAGTTAAAATTGTTGTCAACTCCTGTCGAGTGACAAAATTCAGAGGTATTCTATTACTCATTATAAAAGCTTTCACTGCAGATTCTTACCACGTTCTCAAACACTATCATTGCAGACTACCAGTTGCCTTCCACTTCTGCAACACAGTATTACTTAAACCCGCGAATACCAGAGGCTGAGGAAACAAGGGCAAGGTAAAGTCATTAAACTCAAAACCTGATTGTCATATCACCTTCACATAAAGATTGGATGCGACATATCGACCATAATCTTTTAATACCAAATAGGTTCAGAGAGAAGTACTAGAAAAATCCACCGCTTCGGATTTGTAAAACCCCATATGAAGATATCGAAAAAGAAAAATTCCGTAACAGGTTTTCGTTAAAGACACTTTTAAAACAAGATCCAGGAAGCTATGTAGTAAGTTTCCTAACTAGCGATGACCTACTTAACCATACATTTTACCGTATAAAAGTATCACACTTAATGTTTTGCAAAAAAAACTATAGGCGGTCAAATTCACAACTGAAGCAACAATAACTAGCATCAACATAAAAAGAGGTTGGTATTATATGTCTTGCAATCAATGTGCTTCCAAGGTAAATGAAGAAGATGGAGCATATCGTTGTCTAGATCATGGGATGCAACCGAAACCATCTTATAGGCACATACTTTTTAACCAAAGTTTTACACAATATAAAAAAATAACACCTTAAATCAAGGTAAGGCCTTAATCATTTCGCTATATCAAACATGCAGGTATAATTTCAAAGCTTACATTGCAGACCCATCCGCAACGGTTCCAGTCACTTTCTTCAGCCCTGCAGCAGATGATATCGTAGGATATTCATGCTCATACTTGCTGGCAAAACATAACACGCAGGACTTGCAAGAAATACCTGAAGAGATTTTTGCAATTGAAGGTGAGCAGAACATTTTCCAGATCCATTATAGCACAACAGCTCAAACAACAGATTTCGTTCTGGATCAAGTTTTTAACAAAAAGGCCAGAAAAGACGAAACAACCAAACTAACAGAAGCAATGCCAGGTGGCATCATTTAACCCAACCATTTTTCTTATTTAAAGGTATCATTTGCACCAGCCAATTTTCAATATTTGTTTGTAAATATCTAGCTACACCGCCAACACCTATGGCAATAACAAGTAAAGAAGATGTGGCTGAAAAAAAAAGATATAGACGTTGGATCAAGCAAAGCAAAGAGAGCGTTGTTTCAAGATAAGCCAACAGATGCAAAAACTCAAACAGGTGACCCTTACAAATTTAATAAACCATTTGATTCTACAAAATTTACATGCACAGTATCTATTATTTAAAACTATCAATTGCTATCTAGGCATACTCCCACCATCTCTGCCAATACTGGATCAACAGGATGTAAGCGAAAAAAAGAGTAAAGAGAGTGCTTCAAAAACACCAAAAAGGCTGCTATCTGAAGATGACCAAGCAGATGCAGAGAAGGAAATAGGTACACAGTAGAAATTTAAAACGCCATTTTATTAAATCGAATATCTTACAATAGTCTGCCACGGCCTTAGTGCACATACTACTACAACACTCATAATAAACTTACACACATGCATAATTGCATATATAAATACCAACATAGATAAAACTTAATAGACACATACTTAAAAATCCATCAACCCTTTAAGTTTCTGAATAAAGATATCATTGTTGCGAGCATTCAGCTCGAGCTCAGCCGCCATTATACGCATTTGCATAATCTTTTGGTCATCCTTCGTTTGAACCTCTCTTAAATACTCAGCTGTTTTCTGAGCATATGTGTTCCCGATCGTTTCTAACTCTAGGATAAAGCTGCCCCTTTCACGACTGATACCAAGCAATCTTCCAGCAAGCGCACTCATCTCCTGTGCCATCTGAATATCTTGACCAGAAGATTGGCGGCAATACATGACTAGCAGCTCAGACCGATTGCTAGAATTAGACTCGGCTCTAAGCAGGTCACAGATAAGGCGTCTTGACATTCTCTTTTCTTACTTCTTTATCAAAACTTAAAAGATTGAGTAATTGAAATGAAGGGCTGTCTAGAATGTCTTAAATAGATACATAAAAGATAAAAACAAACCACCACATGCACACATAGTAATTTAATATTCGATAAACCAAAGAACCATTTGCATACAAACAAACGACATGGATTCACTGCTATTTGCTAGATTTTTTTAAAGTACAATCTACATCTGTAAAATGACATCATTCATATGCCATTACAATCTTTATTATTCATTTTATTCATCACAGTATATTACACATCCATATTACATAAACATAGGTTGCATATCAACGCTTAGAAATCGATAAGTCCCTTAAGCTTGATGACAAATACATCCTTATCACGAGCACTTAAATCCAGTTCGGTTGTCATTGTCACCATATGCTCAACCTTTTGATCATCTTTTGTTTGAAGCGCTTTTAAATGTTCCACCATTTTCTCAGCAAATAAATTGTCCACCGTCTCCAACTCTTGACTCAAACGACCCCTCTCAGTAATTATAGCAACCAATCTTACACACAGTGAGTTTATTTGTCGGGCCATTTGAATTTCTTCCATTGACGCTTGATGACAATAAAAGGCTAACATCTCTAACCAATTGCTGGAATTGGAATCATTCCTGAGCTTCGCACATTTAGGCCGCCTTGGCATTCTCTTTTCTTAATGATTTTGCACACCTCAACAGCTGCTCTTAAAAACATTAAGCTCCAAATGGCATCTTCTAAATAGTCGGAGTAAAGTTGAGCCTTCATTTTCACATGTGTATGCTATCAGTATAAAAAAACAAAAGACCTGCACATGTTGTTATTATTGCCTGCATTCAAATTATACACCCTGCTCCACTGTTGGTCACCAGCAGCCAAAAAAAAGACAAGTACTTAACTATTTGTCCAGTGACTTTAGATTACATCCACACATTTTCAGTCGGTTTGCTTTTCTTGCTTACACACCCTCACAAGAATTACTATTTCTGAAGATGCTCTGATCTTCATTCATTCATCCATAGAAAATTGCAAAAAACAATGTTGCTTTGTATATTATTTTTTTGCTTTTCCCACTTGCAAGCGCTATGTGCCTGACCATCACACGAAAACACTATTTTTTAAAACTCAGTTTTCACGTGTTATAGTAACGTTTTATTTAGGTTGCTCAATCTTTTCCCACATAAAGTAAATAACAAAAGTCACAATCAAAACGAAAAAAATAATAGTCAACAAAAACTGCATTCTTCAATTATCTAAAACTAACTGCCACCTTTTTTTTATTATGTTTATGCAGCACCACTAAAAGGTTCAACTGCAATCAGAGGAAGACTAAAATCTGCAAAAAAGAACAAAGAAGACTAGGCATTAACTCACCAGTGTAAATATTAAGACGACTTCTTGCCATTAAAATATGCCATGTTTTGTAGCATATTTGTGCTTTCCCTGCACAAATATATGCCGAAACATATGCATGTACCACTCTGCTAATCTTTTGTGTACGCTTAAACTATACCTGCAATACGTTTAGCTTGCAGTAACTCGACTAATCTTTTGTGTGACACTTAAGCTATACCTGCAATGCATATAATTTGCAGGCTGAATCTTTTGTATAACACATGCACTTCACTGTAGAAGTATGCTATGTGCAACAGCTCTGTACCTATTTCTTTTTGTATAACATTACTGCAGATTATATATGCACTCTATTCCACTCTTTACATTTTTCTTTAACCCTTTCTACTTTCCAACACTTGCTAAAAACTTCTTTAACAAAACATCCTGCAGCAACGCGCGGGTTATACACCTAGTTCAATCCAATCATTAGGTATAATATTAATAATCATTTTTAAATATTGCTTATTTTGCTTCCACTCTTCCATGCCTCAACGGCAAAGTATGCCGAGGTCCTTCATGCCGCAGCCATGCCACAAGGGTGGCGGCGGTGTTGCCGAGCGGCATGGCTCCATGCCGTGTGATACCGAGCTCCATTGCCACCCCCCCCCCCCCCCCCTAACAAAATACATGCATAAGCATAAGAGCATCTCCAATGCATTGACTTTAACATGATTTAATACATACCACATTACCTTTATGAGAAACACTTTACAGTCTACATTGCATTAGACCTTAAAAATACACATGCCTAGGTAAATGAAAGTAGAAAACAATTTGGAAAGTGAAACACCGTTGATAAAAAAGTATAAAGATGATCAACCATTAGCGTATATACATGACGTGTTCAAACAATAATTCATATTAAACTTTGAAGTCCCACAATAATATTTAATGGTGAGCTGTAATTTAATGTTTTCTATTGCACCATGCCATATTAGTACATTGTTGATGGCCTAAAAAACAAGTCGTCTGCAAGTTAATATTTGACGTGTGCAAATTAACTCATATATATGTTCATTTGGTAATATTTGTATATTTGGTAAGAGTTTTGGTAAGATTTTGATGATTATAAACCCTTTAAAGAGTTACAATGAACTCACTTAACTTGACGCATATGTATTTTTTCAACGCTAAAATTTAATCTTAAAGTGATAGACTTTCTTATTAAAGTAGAGTGATTGTCTAACAACTTTTTACCATTGTTATCACATTAGTGTTGTTACATCACTTTTCTTTTCTAACCAATATCTTATTGCTTTTAACATGATATGATTTTTGGTTCACCCCGTTAATCACAATCACCAGTTCACCACTACTGCACTACAATATATTAATTTCACTCACAAAACCGTCTAAAAAGATAATCAAAAGATCAGGAAGCTAAGGCAACGGGGAATTGACCCCCTACGCCAGACCCCCAACGTCGAGTGAGCTGCAACGGTTACACCAAGCTAGTGCCAATGCCAACTTTCTTTTACAAAGTTAACCCTGCATCACTACCGATGCTCTTAGCATCCACTTTTTTGGATAATTATGAGTTGTAGCCTGAAATTAGTAAGGCAAAATCAACTACTGTATAACTTTTGGTTAGCGAAATCTTATACAGTACTAGTATTTAGTTACGCGTGAGAAAAATATCAAAAATCAATTGAAACTTTGGTTGAATGCATTTTTACTTTTTTTTTTTTTTTTTTTTTTCCCCTTTAACAAATTAATAAGACGTTTTCCACTCATGGAGGCTACTTCGAGACATTAAGAGCACGCCTGCCCCTTCAAGAATACCAAAACTTGCACCATTTGTTGATGAAGTTTATACTAGAAAAAGGGACTGACATTCTGACTTGCATGTGCCTATATAATGCAAAAGAATAATGTCTAAACCACCCATGCATGGTAAAATTGTAAGTAACATTGTATATTTTGTATGTATAAGTATTCCGTATTTGCACCACAACAATTTTTTTTTTTTTTTTTTTTTTTTTTTTTTTTTTTTTTGTTGTTGTTGTTGTTGTTGTTGTTGTTGTGTTGCTAGCAGTCATAACACAATTTTATATTTTAAAATAATAGAGCCATTTTATTTTATGGATTTTTTTTAATGTTCGTAAAACCCATAAAACCCAATTTGGGTACAAATATTCAAAAATAAGCCCAACTACAAAGTTGCTATTTTCAGCAAAACAATTTGGGCCTAGTTTGACCGGGCCTGGATGAAAAAGCCTGGCAGCATAAATCTTTTATACACTACAAAATTTGTGACATTTACTCACTAAAACTTTTGCCTACTAAAATCTATAAAAGTAATTAAATAAAAACTTTACCCACTAAATAAGAAATACCAAAATAAGCAAACCGCTTTCCAAATCAAATTTGTCAAAATTAGATTTGCCTACTAAAACTTACTCAGTATAAAAGTAAGTAAATAAAAAAAATGCATAAAAAAAGCGGAGTAAATAAAAAGCTGAGTAAATAAAAAAGCGGAGTCAAAATTAGATTTGCCAAATCCCCAATTATTTACCACGATTTCAAATCTCACCAAATGTATAAACCCTAACTCTGGTCTTCGATTGTCACCACCTCTGATCGTCACCACCAACTCCGGCACCGTCATCACCAGCTCCACCGTCGTCACCACCTCTGATCGTCACCGTCATCACCAGCTCCACCGTCGTCACCACCGTCTTCGTCACCAGCTCCACCGTACTCACTGTCGTTATACATCAAGTTAGGTATAATACTTATTCTTTTGAGTTTTAGTGTTAGTTACAATTTTATCATATTATTGTTACAGCTGATTATGTGTTGATATGTGCTTATTAGGTTTTAGGACTTTATTTTGTGTATAAACGATGAATGATGTGAATTCAGGTTGATGCTTAAAGTAAATGTAGTGAAACATATTAACCAGAATTTGAGCATAGATAATGAGCTAATGTAGCGAAACAGATTAAGCGAGAATTAAGTTAGTTTTTATTTACCGGACTAAACTCGATTGCTGATTTGTCGAAAAATGGAAAATCGATGAGTTGAAGTGAATTTTGGTTATAATATTTGATTAGGTTGATGTTTAATTTTAGGATTAACCGTTGGTTACAAGAGGTGTTTGGATGTTGCGTAGAGATATTTGCCCTCAATTAGCGAAACAGATTAAGCATTGGTTACAAGAGGTGTTTATGAGCCCTCGTCATGACGTATTAATAGTGTTGGGATTAGTGGAAAGCATCATAAGTTCACCATGTCATCATATGTGGAAACACTACTTCTGCTTGATGAGTCAAATTCTATCATTCATTGATAGCGAAGATGGATTACAAGGTGTTAGGATCAAGCTGGAACTATCAGTCTTTATTATTCAGTTTAGTTTATGCTACAAGAAACGTGTTATCTATACAACCATGTTTGTGTTATTTGTTGTAATTTCAATGGCCCTGTTATGCCAAGCAAACACTGCTTTGTGTTGCCAGTCTACATGTTAATACAATGCTGCTCTGCTCACTGGATTTCCGTATAAGTATAGCCCGAAACTCCATAGTTTGAGGTATTATGGTAGTTAAAAGAAAAAGGCGCAACATGTTAATACAATGTCAATCCTTCAAGCTTGTTTCTGTTTTGCCTACATGTTTAGTAGATTTTATTTCCACATTTTATATGTTGGCTTTCTAGTAATAGCATTGTAGTTTGGAAATCTCATAGTAAAAACATGAATTGGATCTCTCTGCTGTTTGTTGTGCATATTGGAGTACTTATTCAAGATAAAGAACTTGTTGGCTCTTATATGGGAGTACTTATTCAAGCTAAAGAACTTGTTGGCTCTTATATGGGAGGCAAGGCAACCCATGGAAGGCTGGAAAGTTTGCCTTGAGTCTGCGTCTTTCACTATGGTCTGAGCACCTGGGGCTTCATAGTAGTGAGGTTGCTTATAAGTTTTTGTTTATATATGATATTAGTTCATAGTGTAGTAAATTATCTTATGCACATACCCTTTTTTTTCTAGATTAACAAAATAGCAGACCCGGTGATTGATTCTACCTACAAAGACATGGATGGAAACTGCAAAGGTAACAATCAAAATTATCAATTGACGTTCTTGCCAATTTTTTTAATACATCTCTGACTCTAATATTATGCATACACTTTACAATTGACAGACAAATACCATGGTCTACCAAGATGTTTTCTCCTGCATCCCTAATGATCTTATACATTCCCGGTACAGTTTTTCATCCCCCCTCCGAGTAGGTCACAATGTCAACCCATTTACTTATAAATGGATCAATTTGTGCCATGTCTGATATTTAACGGTTAAAGGTGACAATGTCAAACCATTTACTAATAATAGCATGTTTATGACTTGAAGGACTTGGTTGATTGACGGTTGTGTGGTATCTTGGATTTGGTACAATGGCAGAGAGCCAGTTCAACAATGTATCTCTTGTAGGACGCGGGGGCAGTGTGAGTTATCTCATTACATCAATAATGATACGACAAACTGAATTATGTTATTTTGGTTTTTCCTTTTTGCAGATGAATTTAGAGTTTTCTAATACAAACATGAATGTTGTTGATGTGCAATGCAGAACCCGGGCCAACTTAAAGTTCATTCAGGTAGTGTATTATGGAAGAAACAATGAGGAAGGAAGGCTGCCGAAGAAGATAAGTCTGATATTTTGGGTCTTACGTGGATGAAAGTTCCTCAGACTAATCAGCTTTCCGTTAGAACTAAGGATGGTTTGAAGTACAAGTTTCAGTGACCAGGTAGATATTCATGCATGTGTTTTTATTACATATGAGATACAGTATGTGTTTTAGCTAACTGATATTGGTTAATTAAGTACTCTTAACTTATCTTGCCTCAATTTGTTAATTTCGTGCCAAAATTTATGCATCAGTAGCTGCTATTGGTTGCTAGTCTTCACTAACTGTTAACCACTTCATATTGTTAAAATGTGTAAATTGAGTTCTTTCTCATGTGCATTACGTTGCTAGCATGCTCTTCCTAATTCAAGATTTATATAAGGCACTAATACACCATTTTTTTTTGTAAATGCAGGTTACAAAGTTTCGTGCAGCGTTGCGCTACTGTAGTATAAGTAGATTCCTTTTCCAATTTTCCTTTGTATTCTAAAACGGCAACAATATATTTTGTACATTTGAGATTGGGATTATTTTAGAGATTGAGAAATGCAATTTGTAACATTTGAGATTGCAGCTTGTATTTCTGCCAGATTATTGCCTTTTCTGTTTTAATTATTTGAGAAATGCAGGTTTATTTGTACATTTGAGATTGCAGCTTGTATTTCTGCCAATTCTTTGCACCCTTTGCTGACTAAAATTGGCTAAACATTTATGTCATTTTAGGGAATGTATAGTAAACTGGTATACCCTTTAGTGACTAAAAGGTTTAGTCATTAAAACTTCTAAACTTTTGCTCACTAAAATTTTAGTAACAAAATACTTTTAGTGATCCCTTTATTACTCACTTTTATTTTTTTAGTGGGAGTTGATAAATTAGCTTTTAGTGACTCTTTCTTTATCTTTTGCTCACTTTTGTTTTAGTGAGCAAATGTCATTAATTTTGTAGTGATATAATAAAACAAACCCTAGTGGGAATTTTCCATTTCAAAAAAATGCATTCATACTTTATTTAGTAATAATTTTATTTAAAAAAAATATTATTTTCTTATTAGGTAACATTTGATATTTATCCATAACACAAGTAAAAGATAAATACAAAAAATATAGATAAGATGCAATTAATAATAGGATTAAAATTTTTAAATAATTATTTTTAATAATAAAAAATTATAATTAAACATTATAAATTAAACAAAACAAAGATTAAATTATTTATTTTTAATAAATAAAAATATATGATTCAAAAAATTTTAAAAAACTCGCGCGTGCGCGGACATTATAACTAGTCTCTTAAAAACAATAACATGTAAATTTTCAATCTTTTTTATTAAATTCTTTATTGCATCAAATATTTTCTGTTTGCATGTTAAGATAAAAGCTACATTGGATGAGCTTAACATTAATAACTCAATGAGTCTAATTGATGCAAACTCGAACTCTACTTGAGGAGAATTTAAACGAAAACTCAAAAAGCGACGCTTCACATAGCTCGAAAACGTACATTACAGGAGCAAACAATTAAACCAAACTACATTCGACAATATAAGATCATTAAAGCACAAATGTGTGCTTAAAAATTAAAAAAAATAAAAAATAAAAAAAAAAATAAAAAAAAAAAAATCTTCTTGTTGATAAGTCGGATAACAATTCAAGTCGTAAGTTTTAGGGAAATTGGCAAAAAAAGGATCATACTTGCCACCTTTTGTCATTGTATGTAGCGTCTTTTTTTTTTTTATTGTAGCACTAACATTTTTAAATCGTGTCATTGTGTGTACTTTGTGACCATTTTACCCCTACTTTTTTCAAATTTTGAAGGGTAAAATGGTCATTTTACATGGCTAAAAAGTCGCAAAGTACACACAATGACACGATTTAGAAAGGTTAGTGCTACAATCAAAAAAAAAAAGACACTACATAAAATGACAAAAAGTGGCAAGTATGATGCCTTTTTTTGCCAATTTCCCTAAGTTTTAGAAGATTACTTTCTTTAGTTATACTGAACATGAAAAAAGTCCGACTCGATCAAATTTTTATCTAAACTAAAGCTCGAATTATTCAACAAAATCTACAGAAGTTCATATCAACAAGTCAAAAAAATATCAAGGTTTACTTATTTTTGCCACAGGAGATATTTGGTAATAGCAACCAAACCAAACACTTGATCAAATGGTCAACCAGCAGTTCACCTAGTTAAACCATACATACATTCACAGTTTCATACTCACAATTTATGTGTACCTTCCTTATTAGTATTAAACCAAATTTCCACCCTACCCTCACCAAATTTTATTTATTCCAAGGGCAATATAGTCAACTCATACTTTGCATGGAAACACACACAACATAAGTTGGTTGTGTTAGCTCATCTCCTATTTTCCTTCTCTTAATATCTCACCCAAATAACCCATTCTTGGATTCTTTCCATCATTCTTTCATCCAAATATACACAAATGGAGCTGCCGGTAAGATCGCCGGTGGTGGCAAGTCGTAGGAAAACGTCATATAAGATCGAAACAAAGAATCTAGCATACAAAAGTTCTAGTATTTATGATGACTTGAAGTGGGAGTTTCTTCAAAATTATTTGAAGAAACCTACAAAGTATATTTTGAATGATGTGAGTTGTGAAGCTCATCCCGGCGAGCTAACAGCTATTGCTGGCCCTAGTGGGGCCGGCAAGACAACTTTGTTAGATATTCTCGCCGGGAATATCTCATCGAGCCATGTTTGTGGACATGTTTTGATCAATAACCATCCTATTGATACAAAACAGTTCAGGAGACTGGCTGGATATGTTACTCAAGATGATGCTTTATTCCCTTCATTAACCGTTGAAGAAATGCTTATGTATAGTGCTTTTTTGAGGTTAAGATGTGGTCGAAAAGAAGCTATTGATCGTGTCAAAATTCTTATAAATGAGCTCGGTTTGGACCATGTGTTGGGTTCAACAATCGGTGAAGGGTCAAACCGTGGTATCTCAGGTGGGGAACGAAGACGTGTTTCAATTGGAGTCGAGTTAGTTCATGATCCTTCGGTTATTTTGATTGATGAACCAACATCCGGGCTTGACTCTGGCTCGGCTTTTGGTGTCATATCCCATCTTAAATCGATGGCTATTAATCGAGGTAAAACAATTGTTTTAACAATCCACCAGCCCGGGTTCCGAATATTGGAACTTCTTGATCGAGTCATTTTACTATTAAATGGATTCGTTCTCCATAATGGATCTTTGAAATCGCTTGAACATAGACTTAAAGTCTCGGGCCATTGTATACCACCTCGTGTCAATGTTCTTGAATTCGCTATTGATGTTTCCACCACTTTGATCATACAAACCCCAAAACCATCAACTGAGCAAGTCATGATTCGCCAAAAATCCGAAAAAGATATCAAGTTTCCATACGCAAACTCCCATTTTGAGGAAATAATGATTCTTAGTGAAAGATTTTTCAAAAACATTTTTCGTACCAAACAATTATTCCTCACAAGAGTCATTCAATCCATACTTTCGGGCTTAATCCTCGGGACCATCTTCGTAAACATGTCAAATAACAAAGGTAAGCTCGCGTTACAAGCTCGACTAGGATTTTTTGCATTTAGTCTCACTTTTTTACTCTCATCATCAACCGAAGGACTACCTATTTTCTTACAAGAACGTCGAATCTTAATGAGGGAAACATCAAGAGGAGCATATCGAGTTTCATCATACGTAATATCAAACACTCTAATCTTCCTACCATTTTTGCTAATGATTAGAATCCTTTACACGATCCCGGTCTATTGGCTAGTTGGTTTACGTCCCGAAATCACTAGTTTCTTCTATTTTGGATTGGTGGTATGGATGGTGATCTTGATGTCAAATTCATTCACATCATGTTTTAGTGCATTGGTGCCAAATTTCATTATGGGGACATCAGTGATATCAGGGTTGATGGGGTGCTTCTTTCTATTTTCAGGCTACTTTATATCAAAAGACAACATACCAAAATATTGGATTTTCATGCATTTTATGAGTTTATTTAAGTACCCTTTTGAGTGTTTCATGATCAATGAATATGGTGGTCAAGATGGAAGAAGTATGTGTGTAGAAGTTGAAGGTGAAAATTGCAAAATGTATGGTGATGGGTTCTTGGTGCAACAACAAATAAAAGAGGCACAAAAATGGAGTAATTTGGGGGTGATGTTGGGGTTTATTGTTGGGTATAGAGTGTTGTGTTTCTTAATTTTGTGGTTTAGATGTCATAAAACTAGGAATTAATCATTTCATTTGTATTATTAACATAAGTTGAAGTATGCACATGATGAGAGATTATTTGTTTTTCTTATTCCATCATATTTTTTTTCATACATGTATTGATGTTACTGATTTTATTAACGATTTATTTATTTCCAAGTTTTTCAGTCTTGTTAAGAAGTTGGAAAGATGCAAACAATGTATGGTATCTTCATTTTATTGCTTGATATTGTCATCTTGAGTCATAATTAGTTTAAGTCAAATGTGTTTGATGAGTTTAGGTTGACTAATGGCTACTTCCCTACTTTGGCAAGTAATAATTCTTTTTTCTGGTTGACCAAAAGCAAGTAGCAACATCTTACCTATTACGGAGTGTTATATAACTTCAAAAAATATAAAAACATACAAGTAATTAAGCCGCGTAATTTTTTTATTTTTTATTTATTTTTTTATTTTTTTATTTTTATTATTTTTTTTTTAATTTATTGAACAACAAGGAAGCCGTAATGGTTCATGAATATTATATGCTTGTAGCAATCAACTCGTATTCCATTATTCAAACCATTCAAAGTATGCAAAACTATTCGATTCCGGCATTGTCTAGACTCCAATCACAATGAGGTCATCAAAGATAAGAGTAGTTGTATCACTCAAAGGAGCTACGGATTGTCATCCATGAATCTCGTGTGGTGCTTTACTAGTGTCGCAGCGATGGCTTGTTGAGCAACTTGAAGGCTTACAGTTGCATTGAATAACAGATTGATAAACTTTCTTATATTAGTCTATATAATCCGGTTAATTGAATCGAAACATAAGCTTTGATATTTGTTATCGGAAAACTGTTATATAAAATATTTTAAACTATTCGGAGTGTTAGTAGGATGCGGATGATTGACGAAAATCCATTATTTCTCTGTTTCCTTTGTAATCAGAGTTTCTGCCTTCTGCACATATGCATGTTAACGAGTACGTGTATATGTATACATAATCTAGAAAGAATCACAAACAGCGCAAAACTACAGATTCAAGGACCTTGATCTCTTATTCATTCATCACCCGACATACTACACCATTCATCACCACATCCAATTACAAGGGACATTTATTAGTGAGATTTGTGTTACCATATAGGCATATAGCATGCAACTAGACTATACTCGCGACTGAACGAAACGTAAACATTGGGGCCAAGACTACAAAGACTTACACGACAAGCATCGCCTTAGCAATCTCTAGTGCTTTCTCATGACCCAAAAACTTTTCTACAATGGCCAATGCAAATTCTATAGAAGTTCCAGGGCCTCTGCTGGTGATAAGTTTACCATCTACCACAACTCTGCTTTCAGCTTCACTTGGGTCTGATAGCTTGTTACACATTGCTGGGAAAGCTGTTGCCTTCTTTCCCTAATAACACACATTAAACATGCGTAAATCCAAATGAACAAAATTCCAGTATAAAAGAATTGGTAAAGTCATGTAAATGACAGAAAATGTATCAGCAAGACAACCTGAATAAAATAAACTACGGTGGCAAGATGTGCAGGTCAAATTGGGTGGTTGTATGCATTCAGAATAGATTTTGGGCTACTTCCAACTCATTTGGCCATTTGACACATCCCCTTTTTAGCTTCGTTTTTTTTGTTCAGCCCATTTAAATGTTTGAATCACTTACTTTTCCATGGACATCATTTTTTGTTTCTCGATATTGTATGAATTTTAGGTATTTCACTGATAGCATAACAATATTGTAGAACCAAATGGATGTCAATCATTTCAATCCATGAAACCGAAGGGAACATTTGTTTTAGTTTTTAACTTCATTCTTCTGCTTTCCCATTTATTGAATCTTTTATATGATTTCGCTATGCTGATAAATTCAAATCGGAAAAAGTGCAATGGCATAAACGTATTGCAGGAGTCATAGGGATGGGGATGGATACCTTGAGTAATCCATGGGGCTCCAGCACAAGAGCAGGGGATGCACATATTGCTCCATAGTATCTGTCAGACTCACTCTGCTTCTTCAGCAAATTTACAAGTGTTTCCGAGTCTGCAAATGCTTGCGCACCACCAAGTCCACCCTAAGAAGGTTGACAACATTAGTCAGACCGTAAACGTTGGTAACAACTTATACAATATACACTGATGGTATATCAACTTACTGGCAATACGATCAGGTCATAAGAAAGTTTAGCAGCCTCATCAAGGAGCATGTCTGCAACTAGCTTTACTTTACGTGAAGCCACAATTTCGAGTTTATTCCCAACTGATGCCACCACAACTTCAGCTTTTGCACGTCGAAGAACATCAATGATCATAACAGCTTCCATCTCCTCCGAGCCATCAGCAATAGGTACTAGAATCTGAAATCACATGAAAGCATCTATATACATTATACCTGGATTAAAACATACTAAACTAACAGGCCCTAATGGTACAATCTCACCTTAGGCACAGAGCTAGATGTCCATTGCAGCTTATTTAGTTCGGTAACAATGAATCGACCGTCATGCTTCGAGAGCATCAACTGAAGGCAAAACAACAGGGCTATTTACTTTATCTCATAAGAAAATTATACATTTATGACCTAGTAAAATAGGCAAATAGCATGCATAAAAATATCTAATGATGCACTGCAAGCTAACTGATGTATGAAAACCAAGCACAAACCAGTGGTCCGGCAACTTCATCAGCTTTCTCTTTCCCGAAGAGCTGCTCAACCAGTGCAACAGAGTACTCCATGGTAGTTCCTGGGCCTCGGCTAGTTATAGCTGTTCCATCCTGCTGGACTCGTGACTCCACTGTGGTTGCAGATGATGATAGCTGCTCCATGAAGGCAGGATAACAAGTTGCCTACAAAAAAGAATTATATGACTGCTTGTCAACAACAGGAACACTTCACAATAAAAATTTTGAAGAAACCATGGTGAGCTTATTACTTTTAAGCCCTTCAGTAGCCCCCACGACCCTAGTGCAACAGCAGGAGATGCACAGACTGCGGCGTACAGTCGACCTTCTGACGCTTGCTTTTTCACTATATTCTCCAGCGTGTTATTGTCTTTAAGATTAGTTGCACCTGGCATCCCTCCCTATGAATAAAATTTAAAAAAAGGCTGAAATGTTGCCATGAAGTAATGAAAACGATAAAAAGTATATAATTGAAAAAAAGGCTGAAATGTTGCCATGAAGTAATCAAAACGATAAAAAGTATATAATGTTCCCAGAAAACAAGACAGGGGCCGTTATTACAAACACATTATACATCAACAACAATACGGCCGTACTAGCATAAGACTATAGTGTACTTGAAGCAGCAATGGCTAAGAAAGCATAAACCACAACTTTACATAATTTGGTCTATCTAATACTTCGAATGAACTTAAATACTGGGAAACAATCAATCAACCGTACAAGATATGAAAGCCCACATATTATTCGTCCATCTAGTGTTTTACATCAATTTTCAATAAAATCATATTCTAAGATTCGACTACAGTTATCAGATGCAAAAGCAGTGGAAGCCCCTTAGTTTATCAAGTGCAGTTTCTTACACCCAATATGAAAATATTAC
This sequence comes from Artemisia argyi, assembly GCA_030686995.1. NCBI lineage: Eukaryota > Viridiplantae > Streptophyta > Magnoliopsida > Asterales > Asteraceae > Artemisia > Artemisia argyi. The sequence continues at coordinate 212,065,628 of CM060702.1, read as the reverse complement.
AGTTTTATAACACATTCACACCGTTTAAGAATAAGATCAGATGACATTGTTTGTGGTGAATTAGTCATCTTCAGAGTGAAAGGTAAAGCCAGCCAAGTCTGATAACAAAAAGTAGCAGGTAGCAAACAATTTGCATAAAATTGGCCATAGGCACGGGAACTCATGTTATTCATTTCACAGAACCCCCGGGTTCACACTTTTATGAGTGTTTTCGAGTTCACTACTTATAACTCCTGGTTTTATTTTCAACCTCCCTGGACTGCCTTTAGTAAGATTTGCTGTTGGCAATCCAAAAGACTTGTCCTACAATGAAACAAACCAAAAGCAGCAGGCCACAACCAGCATAACAGCAAGTGGTTGTTTGTCAAGGCAGATCATATACACGCTATACTGTATTCATAAGCATCCTAAAAGAGCATTTTGTAGCTAATTCTGGTAAGGTAACAAGTACCATCAAGCCCATAACATGGAATCACATATTATACAAATGATGCAGATGGAAAATCAAGCCCATAAAATGGAACTACGTATTATACAGATGATTTAGATGGAAAACGTCATAGTTCCACTACCTAAAAGCACGCTCATTCAAAACCAAGCTAAAATCAATGTGAAATTGCTTAAATATATGATCACATCCGTAACATGCCACTAGGAAACCATTCACTAATTAAACATTCATCAATCCATTTTCTTTCTTTCTTTCCACTTAACGACAGCTACTGCTACGCAATCCACCCTATTCTTCCATTTCGACTCACCCACGTCTTTACACCAGCGTCATTTTGATTCCATTACAACTTACCATCATTCCTCCAATATGCCAAAAATAAACATCACAATTCACAACAAACTATCGACTCTCAACATACCTTGTCACTTGAAACTCAAATTTACCTTACTACCTACTCTAGCAAGTTATAGCATTACTTACTTATTTCCACAATCACACAATCCGTGCGCAACCAACAATATCTCAAACAAGGAGCTAACTTCCTTAACATATAAAAACCAGTAGCCGAATTAATTTACACATCTCCTGCAAAACATTTTAACTCGAGTTTCATATCGACATATTTTGACATACAAATACTAAAAGCACCACCGTACATGCTTTTTTTTTTTTTTTTTTTTTTTTTTTTTTTTTTTTTTTTTTTTTTTTTGTCTAAATTAGCTACTCTAGCACGTTTTCCTATTACATACTTATTTCCACATTCACACAATTACTTACCTAACTCCCTCAACATACTAACAATCGATCGCTAACTTAACATATACAAACGGATAGCATATATTTCGCATAACAAAACACGATCGTACTGGCAACGAAACGAGATCAAAAACAGTATCAACACAATCAGTAATCAAACTATCCGCCACTATCTTAACACCGTGACACGCATCAACATTCAAACTTTTCTCAACAGATGCAACAGTGACGTCAGCACCAGCTCTTCGCAACACGTCTATCGTTATCACCGCTTCCATCGGTTCCGTTCCGTTCGCAATCGGCACAAGCACCTGTAGTAATCAAATTCAAAAAAAAAAAAAAAAAAAAAGTTAGTTAAATATTAGTTAAATCAGTTACGAAACCCTAACACTACGTAATAGTGAAATGAAAATGATGAGTGATTAATTAACTCAAAATTATTATAAAAAAAAAAAAAAAAAAAAAAAAGTTATGAAACCCTAATCCTAAGTAGTTAGTGAAATTGATTGATTGATTTTGATACCTTGCGAGATGAGGATGCCATGATGTGAAAGGATGATCGGTTGTTACGGCGGCGCGTGGTGGTGGTTGTTATGGTGAATGATGGTGGTTGATGATTGATGAGTGAGGTATAGGGTGAGAGTGAAGTGAGGTGACGTAATGATAATGTCATTTTTTATTAATTTGATGGTTCTAGAATCGGTGCCACACGGCAGTGTGTGGAGGTTGGGGATTAGGGTCAGGTTAGTGGAACCCAGGTGTGGATAAACCATCACTGGCTTGGTGTAGTCGAGTTCGATTGAGCTCTTAGCTAATTGTTTAAATTATCATATACTAAAAGTTTTATTTTTTTTTTATTATTTTTTTTTAGAACGTCAATTTTGACAATCTTACAATATTTAAATTACAAATCTAACTCACATGTTTTAATAAAAACTTGGACTCATAACTCTTAACTATTTAACTCATGATTTTCTCACAGAACAACCAGTAACGACACAAGCCCTATGCTCTCACTTAAGGGCATGTATGGTTGGCGAATATTGGGATATACTGGTGGCATTTGCATTTTAATACACTTCAAATATCCTGTTAACTCAAATTAAGTTGTTTTTTATTCATAAATTGCTAAAATGAAGAGAATTAGAATGCCTTAAAAAAGTGAGAAATTTTAATTTACATAAAAAAATTTATAAACTTTTTTTCTTATTGTTTTTTTTTATTTAAACATTTAAATAGACTATTTAAGTTTTTTTTTTTTTTTTTTTTTTTTGTTATAAACCTTTTTTTTATAAATTTTACTTGTAAACTTTTTTTTATAAATTTTATTTAAACTTTCTTTTATAAAATTTTTATAAACTTTTTTAATAAATATTTTATAAACTTTTTTTATAAATTTTCTATAAACCTTTTTTTAAACTTTCTTTTATAAATTTATTATAAACTTTTTTAATAAAAAATTTATATAAATTTTTTATTAACTTTTTTTATAAACTTTCTATTATAAACTTTTTTAATAAATATTTTAGAAATTTTTTTTATAAATTTTATTTATAAACTTTTTATTATAAATTTTTTATAAACTTTTTTATAAATTTTATTTATAAACTTTTTATTATAAATTTTTATAAACTTTCTTTTATAAATTTTTATAAAAAATTTTAATAAATATTTTATAAACTTTTTTTATAAATTTTTTATAAACTTTTTTAATAAATATTTTATAAAATTTTTTTATAAATTTTATTTATAAACTTTTTAATATAAATTTTTTATAAACTTTTTTTTTATAAGTTTTATTTATAAACTTTTTATTTATAAAATTTTATTTATAAACTTTTTTATAAGTTTTATTTATAAACTTTTTTATAAGTTTTATTTATAAAATTTTATTTATAATTTTTTTATAAACTTTTTTTATAAGTTTTATTTATAAACTTTTTATTATAAAATTTTTATAAACTTTTTTAATAAATATTTTATAAACTTTTTTTATAAACTTTCTTTTATAAATTTTTTATAAACCTTTTTTATAAATTTTATTTATAAACCATTTATTATAAATTTTTTATAAACTTCCTTTTATAAATTTTTTATAAACTTTTTTGATAAATATTTTATAAACTTTTTTTATAAATATTTTATAAACTATTTTTATAAATTTTTTATAAACTCTTTTTATAAAGTTTTTATAAACTCTTTTTATAAATTTTTTATAAACTCTTTTTTAAAAAAAATTATAAACTTTTAAATACGATATTTATGAAATTTACATAAAAAAAATAAAAAATATATTTATAAATTTCTATCAACCAAGCATGCGAAAATATTTTAAATTCCGTAATTTTAGATTCTCTAGAATTTATTTATTTATTTATTTGAGAACGTCAATATTAACTATCTTACAATATTTAAATCGCAAATCTATCTCACATTTTTTTAATAAGGACTTGGACTAGTAACTATTTGATTGATGAGTTTATCACACAACGAGCGGTAAGGACACAACCCCTTTGCTCTCACTTAGGGTGCGTTATATTGTAGTATATATTGGGGGCATTTGCATTTTACTTCCCTTGAAATATCCTGTTTGGTAACTCAAATTAAGCAATTTATTATTCCATAAATTGCCAAAATTAAGAGAATTAAAATGCCTTAAAAAAGTGAGAAATTTTAATTTACATGAAAAAAAAATTATAAATTTTTTATAAACTCTTTTTATAAAAAATTTATAAAATTTTAAATACAACATTTATGAAATTTACATAAAAAAAAAAATAAAAAAAAAATATATATATATATATATATATATATATATATATATATATATATATATTTATAAATTTCTGTCAATCAAACATGTGAAGGTATTCTAAATTCTCAAGATTTTAAATTTTCTAAAATTTAAAATTCTGGAATTTCAAATTCCCCAACCAAACGCCCATAATTGTTTGCTTTTAACATGCACAAAGTTTGTTTTAAAAAATCTAACTAACTACATTTACTATCAACCAAATATCATTTCTTCCCATTAAAATCAATTCTCAATGGTTTATACACAAATTGGATATCAATTGGGACATCTTAAAATAGTAATTTTAGACACTTATTATGATATAAAGATAGTAGTAATGTATTTTTATAAATGATTGAGATTATCTCAAGTTGATATGAAAATAATCGGTAATATTTTTTCACAAACACAACAGTGAGGCCCATTGAGAGACCTAATTTTCTTTTTGCTTGTGAAAAAACATTATCAATCATATTAATATCAACTTGATATAATCCTAATCTTTTTATAAAATGTCTCGTTTTAATACTTGAACTAATAAAAAAATTTAAAATATATTTTATTATCATATCATGATAGATTTGTTATAGAGTAAATTTCATAGATCCTCCCTGTGGTTTAACGGGTTTAATGGATTTGGTCCCTCGCAAGATTTTTTCTCGGATCCTCTCCCCGTGGTTTTTACCTGTAACGGATTTGGTCCCTCTAACTAACTGTCGTTAGTTTTTTCCGTTAGCTAACGACTATTTGCAACAAACATTTGCACCGTTAGTCCTTTATACTAACGGTCGTTTATACTTAACACAAAATTTGTTTTTTTTCTTTTTTTTTTTTTTTGTTTTTTTTAATTAAAAAAAATAAAATAAATAAATAAAAAATTAAAAAATTGGTTTTCTTATAATTTTTTTTTTAAATATCTTTAAAATTTATACACACGTTTTTATACACTCATTTTTATACACACGTTTTTACACACATTTTTAATATACACATTTTTCTACACACTTTTTTATACGCACGTTTTTATACACACGTTTTTACACGCGTTTTTATACACATATTTTTACACATTTGAAGACACGTACACATTTATACACGTTGTTACACACGTACATATTTATACACACATTCTTATACACGTTTTAGACACGTTTTAAAAAGCGTGTGTATAAAAACGTGTGTATAAAAATGTGTGTATAAAAACATATGTATAAAAACGTGTGTAAACACGTGTGTATAAAAACGTGTGTATAAAAACATGTGTAAAAACGTGTGTATAAAAATGAGGGTATAAAAACGTGTACATAAAAATGTGTGTATAAAATCGTGTATAAAAACGTGTATAAAATTTATATAAAAATGTGTGTATGAAACGTGTATAGAAATGTGTATAAAAACGTGTATAAATTTTAAAGATAATTAGAAAGAAAAAAAATGATAAGAAAACCAATTTTTTAATTTTTTTAATTCTTTATTTTTAATTTTATTTTTTTAATTTAAAAAAAATCAAAAAAAAAAAACAAAAAAAAAACAAAAAAAAAACAAATTTTGTGTTAAGTATAAACGGCCGTTAGTATTAAGGACTAACGGTGCAAATGTTTGTTGCAAACGGTCGTTAGCTAACGGAAAAAACTAACGACAGTTAGTCAGAGGGACCAAACCCGTTACGGGTAAAAACCACAGGGAGAGGATCCGGAAAAAAATCTTGTGATAGACCAAATCCGTTAAACCCATTAAACTACAGGGACAATCTATGAAATTTACTCTTTGTTATATCTCAAAATATGACACATGTTACCATATCAGCATCATTTATTAAGACTTTTTATAATTCACATGCCCAAACGAGACTTCTAATTTTGTTATTATTTCATGGTCAACATTTATCTACACTCGAGCTTTATTACTTTATCGATACTTTTTGTTTTTAAGTCATTTTAGTATTGTTATGGCTGAAGCACACATATATCCATGTTCGGTGGCCCAGCGCTAACAATGATTTTCGAGCTTTACAAGCCTAGTAATTTAACACTCGTGCTTGACTCAAGAGGTTTTACAACACTTATGAAGCTCAAGTTTGCTTCGGCATGAATTTAAAATGTTCGTTTAACTAGACTTAATTATGATGACAAGAAAATTTCTAAATCACCCTTGCTCTAAAGCGAGCATGAACCCAAAATCTTTACATATATATGAGACAAGTTTTGAGTTGTACTTGATGCTTTGAAAGCTGTATCATGAAAATGAAATGCCACTTGGCATGAGATGCTGACTGGATAATATGAGTCATCATCCACCTAGGCAGCCTCCTCCACGCTGGCAACTCTCATGGTACCACGAAATTAGTACAAAAAATCAGACACATATGGGAATCGAACCCGGGTCTAGGCTCTCGAGACACAAGAGTGTCAACCACTAGAGCACTTTAGACATTTTGTAAGAAGCTTGGAAAACAAAATATACATTCTTAAAATAAACATCCAAAACATATGCTAATAATTAGGATCTCAATCCTTTGTATTCATTTGAAATTGTATAACGCATCCCTTGAAATTAGGCATTCTCCTCTCGAACAACAACACACATTCCATCTTTATCTTTCTCAATTGTTTTTTGATTTTCAAATTCTTAGATGCGTGAATGAAGCTCTAAATCATGGAGACATCCTAATTATCATTTAGTTATCGATCTCATTCCGTAATTTTTGAGTGAGACCGGAACAAACACACACAAGATCCGGTTATATCATCCATAAATCGTAGGTATTTTCTTAATTATATGTTCTAAGCTAATTTAATTTTTAATTGTCTTCTTCTAATTCGATTTTCAATTAAATTTAAATCTCATCGATTTTTTATTAAATTCAATTTGTTTCAGATGATCCAAGCAATATGAAGAAGCAGAAATAGGATGATAATATGATAAGTAAGTTAAAGATATTAGGTATATTATTTATCATGTTACAAGCTTTTTGTTCAATGTTATATATCACTTTATCTGTTAATGAATGCATAATTTAATCGAGCGTGTCTCACTTACCATCAATGTTGGACAATGTGTTTTAGTTTTGAAGGCGTGGCAAGTGTCTTTGAAAATGTGTCATTGAATTTACCCTTTTTTTTTACAAGAGACGCTATTGCCAATGGTTGTTCCATTTCAAATGACGTGTATGTGTGCTATTGGAGGTTTGTTTTTATCCTTCATAATATTATTGGTCAATCATGAGGTTGCACCTGATGTGGGTTTTTGTTGTGATTAATCATGTTTGTGTTATGTGTTTTGATATTTTTTTTGGTAGTTGGTTACGTGTATGTTTTATATTCGTATTTGTGTTTTAAGTTTTTGTATTTTCTGATGTTTTTTTGTGCAGCTGCTGGTAAGAGGTTGTACAGAACATGATGGCGAAAGGATAGGTACGTCTTGTATGTTACGGTATTGGGTATTGATATGAAGTACCATAGTTTTACATGTACTTGATAGTGCCTGATGAGTGTGTAAATACTCATCATTTTTACCTTTTCTAAGCTGCCAAAACATCTAAAAACACTCAATATTGAATCAAAATAGTGAAAATATCTCAGGAATATGTTTTATATGTTTCAAATGCAAAAATCTCAAAAACAGATGAAAAACGCACAAAGTTTGCATTTTTAGCAGTTTCAGTCCCCCAACTTTCAAAAGTTGTCAAATCTAGTCCCTGGTCATTCTAAAAACTTGAAAAAGTCACCAAAGGTCCTTATAAATCAAAAAGTTACATAATTAGTCCTTTGGTGCAAAGTTTCACAAAATGTCAAGTTTAGTCCCTGAAGTTTGGAAAATTATCAAAATTGGTCCCTGGGATATTAAAACTTTAAGAAAAACAAATTTTGTCCTTATACTAATCTCTTATGGCAGGTTTGGTCCCTGGGTAAAAAGTTTGGTGAAATTACAAGTCAGGTCCCTGAAGTTTGGTGATTTGGCAGATTTGATCCTTGGATTTCTAAAATTGCAAAAGTGGTCCTTGGATAATTCAACCTTGGCAAGACTCACCCCTTGGAATACTTTGGAAGATTTACATACCCAACCCTCCTTTTTCAGTATTTACACTTATGGTCCTTGTGATTTAATTACTAATACCAAATGGGCCTAAGTATTAAATACCATATCTAATACCATCACAAACCTGATCCAGAAACACCCACAGCCCACTCCCTCATAAACCAGGCCCAATCCTTAGCCCACTTTACACCCTAAACCGTTCTAAATAATCTAAGATAGTCAAACCACGTTGACCCGTCCCTTCTTCCTCACCACTTGCCCCTGCTACTCACCCTGCACACTCAACCTTTCCCCCTCCTCCACCTCAGCCAACCCACACCCTTATCCCTTCCATTACACGTTCCAATGCACCCCCCCCCCTTAGTGGTACGTTGTTAGACACAATTGGGTTAAATCCCATTTTCCCGCCAATTTGCAATTGGAGCTATAGTCCACCAAATAATCTAGAAACAAGTGGGATTTGATCCTTGGGACCCACTGAGTCCAACAAGCCTCTTATTAAAGCAGAAAGAAGCCAGGAGAAGTAGTGTGTAGTTGTAGTGTAGTTTGAATGTCGTTTTTATTGTAATTTCCCTTTTAGTTATAATTTTTAGTTAAAAAACAGTTGTAATCACTTTAGTTTATGTAATTCAATCTATCTTTGCAAGAAATTCCAAGTTGTCTTTTGTAAATTCGTATTTGGCAGTTTTTAAGTAATTTGATAAATTATTTAAATATTGTTGAATCTGTTGTTTCAAGTGTTTCTTTAAGCTTTATTGAGCTCATTTATGATTTTGCCCAAGTTTTCAAAGTTTTTACTCATTAGCATTCAAGTTCTAAGAAAGAAAAAAAATAGGAAATAATTGGCTAGAAAATCAAAAATCAGTTTGCAGAGAGTAATGAAGCAAGGAGTATGATGGATTTTGGATTTCCTTGGGTTTAGAACCTCAGGGGAGGTGTAGGAGGATTTCATTGCTCTTGGTACCTTGTTTCTCAGATTTCCACTTGTAAGCTTTATTTACCATTTTCTTGTAATTACTGTAGTGTAGCATGTTATCTGTTTTTACTTGAGTTTTTATGTTTGTTTAGAGTAATTAAGTGATAAATTAGCTTAGTATCTTATGCTTGTTAACTTAATTTCCTATTTGCTCAACTGAGTTCAAGACTGCCTCATGTAGCTTGTTAATAAGTTATGTTGTTTTGTTGTTATTGTTTTTGTTTATCTGTTCTTGTAAACTTATTATAGCATATTAAGACTATACATGTCAGTTAGGTGGTTTGGTTTAGTGAATTGATGTGAAAACTCAAAGCAGTCAAGGTCTATAGGGGTGTTTGGATTAAGGTTTTTAGGTTAGCTTTGGATTAAATTTAGAGTTTAGGGATGATGGTTAGCTGTTCTTAGGTTCCATACAGTTGAATTAAGTATTAGGTTTGGTCCATTTTTATGTAAAAGTCATAATCATACTTCCAATCCTTCAACAGTCTAACTGTTGAAGGTTTAGTGTGTCATACTCTTGAATTCATTGCATAAGTAGGTAAAATTTATAAAGTTAGGTCCACTTTTAGTTAGTATAACATAATAAACAATTTAGGATTGATAGAAATTCACAAAAGTCAATTTTTCTCAGAATTAGAAAAAGTCAAATTTTTTCTCTTTTGTTTCAAACCTGAATTTCAAGGAATTATTGTGATTTTTGTGAGTGGATTCAAGGAGTGAAATTTTCAGGATATGTTGTCTACTAGTAGAACTCTAGGAATAAGGTTCAAGCTTATTTTTAAGATTTTTGTGTCAGATTTTGTGAGAGTGTAAAGTAGGCTGCAGGCTTACTGTGTACCCTGCACAAACAGACCCACAGTCACCACCACCACTTTGGTGGTGGTTTGTGGCCACCACAGTGGTCCCTACACCTAGGTTTTAGGTTCTCCCAACCCCCCCTCCTACCTGGCTTCCCCATTTGACCATTAGTTTGACTTTAGGACCCCTGGGACCCACCTGGTTTAGCCCCTCAACTCTGTCCCTAATCTGTGTTCAATCTCAATTTGCAAAATGCTTATTTAGTGCTTATTAGCTTAATTGGGATCATTGTTGGTTATTTCTGGCTTATTGTTGTTTGTTTAACTTATTTGTATCTGTTTTCATCTAAGTGGGACCCACACAAGCTCAATTGAGCTCATTTGCCCAAACAGTCAACAAAAGTCAACTGAATAAGCAAAGAGGGTGCAAACTGCTTAATTTTTAGTTACAAAAAAGTTGTTTTCATTAAAAGTCTTTGTTTTTAGGTGTAAAATAAGTTTGTAAAAGAAAAATTCAAAAAAGGTTAATTTAATTTTAAGTGATAGTTTCTATTTAATGTAATTTAAATTTGATTTTGCATTTTTAGATTTTTATTAAGTACTTGTCAATTTTATATTTTTATTAAATACCTTATATAGTAAAGTAATTTTGATAATTTTTTCAGATTTTTATTTTGTCATTTAGTATTAATTAGATTTAATTTTAGTTTTCTTTATTATTAATTAATATTAAGTATTAAATCTCATATTTAGTTTTTATAATGTAAAACCTAGATTTTATATTTTTCCTAGATATAATATAGTATAATAGAATTTTAGAAAATATAATTAGAGTTTCTACTGTTCATTTTCTATTTTTCTTATTTTAATTGTTTAAATTAGAATTAAAGTAATTAAAAGGTAAATAATTTGTGGATTAATCTTAAAACATAATTTTTAGAGTTTTTATAATTTTTTAGGATTCCTGTGATGGTTAAGTAATTTTATAAATTTTATCTTAATTTTCTAAGTTAATTTAGTATTAATAGTAATTAAAAGTAGTTTAATTAGTTTAATTAAGTTAAATAGTTTTTACTTCATATAAAACTCATAAAAAGACAAAATATTTATTTTTATTTTTTTATACTTTCTTCAAGTTCTAATTTAAGTTTAGAAATTGTTTTTGCAACTTTTTAGTTTAATTTGTAATAGTTATAATTATTAGTTAACTTAAATTAGATTTTAATTTAGTTTTTAAATAGTTTAATTATTTAAATAATATTTTAATAGTATTTTAATCATTTTCATAATTTCATTTTCATTTTTAATTTTAAGTTTCAAGAAGTGTCAAAAGCACCCCCTGTAGTTTGTTAAATACCAAAATCCCACTTTTTCAGTCCGATTGCGTAAATCTGAATTGTGAATACGTGCATATAATTGTATATCTGATTTTCGTGAATATTATATCTGTGTACAAATACCAAAATAACAGTAGCAATATCAATTCCACATCATCTGGCTACTGTCCTCAGTGCCACTTTCTCATAAACGATTTCCAAAAGCACCATTTCAATCTCGCTGGGACTTTAACGACCCGGGGAAACACTGTACTATCCACGGAGTATTGATTCTAGGCTGTCTTTGACTTGTTGACCTTGGTCAATAATATCTGACGGTTTAGACCCAATCAGTGCCAGATTTTAATATGTACATGTTGTTATGCCTGAATTTGTGTTTTCAGGTTCATGATGATGTTGTTGCCGTTAGATTTTAGCACTTGCCACAGGCCAAAGGTTATGAAAAATTACACATCGATAGCATAGGTATGTTTATGTATCCTACTTTTGGACGTTGGTGTCAGGCAATCGATTATTCCGTATACCTCATGCAATATGTTTGCAGATATTTAATGATTAGAAAATTTGTTTACCTGTCATTTTATCAAATTCTATGCAGGCTGCGACTTAGGCGTTTCGCAAAACCTGGTGGCAAAAGCACAGGTATGTATTGTATTTTTAACATCGGTTGTTAACATTATTGGGCCTACGCCTGAGGCATGATACTTTTTCGTGCACCTCATCGTCACAGAGTTTGTTATGTATATGTTTTTATTTCTGAGTTTGTGTTTTCAGGTTTTCAGTGATGTTGTTGTAATGACTTTTGCGTGCACCTCACTTCGAACAAAACAATTCAGCTCTAATATGGTACCTTACAATCTTACATGAAAATGGTTCGCTTTACCGATGATGAAACGTAGTTGGCTGTTATATATATAGCCCGCTGCAATAGATATTGTGTTACATTAGCATGTAGAAGTGTCCATGTTTTTTTCATATTCATATGCATGTTTCGAATAGGTAAACTCACTGTATAACAGATATATGAGAAAAAAAAAAAAAAAAAAAAAAAAAAAAAAAAAAAAAAAAAAAAAAAACTCACCGGGTATAATCCCTTTACACACACACACAAAAAAAAAAAAAAAAAAAAAAAAAAAAAAAAAAAAAAAAAAAAAAAGGAAAAAAAAAAGATATATGAAAAACAAACTTGGAAACTTGATGCCTTTATTATGGTCAACCATCTTTTAGTCGAGTATTTCTACAGTATATAGAGTTCGTTGAAATATGTGTTTTTAGTTTTATTTTGAGTTTTACTTACGTGAATGGCTTTATGTATAATCATGGATGCAACCGTACTCTTAACTCTTTACTAAATTATTAAGCTAAGGCATCTAACACTTGATGTGTGCATCATTCACTATGACTTACTGTTCTGATTCAAGTTTCATGACTGGTACAGGTTGGAGATTATCATATTCAAGTTTCAGGTTAGAGATTAACAAACTAAACATACTACGCGTATGATTTTTCCCGAGCGACTTTTAAGGTAATTACGTGTTCTTATGAACAGAGTCATTTATGTAACGACTCAAAAAGGGTAAAATAATTTAATTGGTGAAAAGGGGTGGTTACTGTTAGTGCACAGGTGGTTAAATCTTTTGTTAACCAGAAGATGGCATAATGGGTAATGAATTTAATTGGGACTGCTGCAAAACAACTAAGTTTAGAGTTTTTTTGGGTGTTTGGAGGGGTTACGGGTTGTTACAAGAATATGGGTATGCTCGATAAAGGGTCTGAAGGGTCACTTTAAACGTGTAATTGTTACGAGGTGATATGCATTATGCAGACTTTAAGCAACTTTGAAATCATTACCCGTTCCCTTTTGAAAAAAACAATAATGTGTTTTGGTAATTTTTTATAAAAAAAATAAGTTATAGATGTATATGAATCATGAATTTTAGTAGCAGTGCTCTCATTGCCAAAAATGATGGAAAATCATTCAAATGAGTCTTTTTTGCATTTAATGAACAGGAAGGGTTTCGGGTTGCTCTTTTCAGCAATATCAGCATGCAGAATCTTTTTGTAGATACGGTGAGTACACAGTTTCGGAATTTTTCTTATCTCAAATGTGTTTTTGGAAAATAATGAGGTAGGGGAAGATACACAGAGCCGACTTGAAGCAGAAAGTGGTGTTGTGAATGTGTTAGATGGGAACCAGGTTTGGCAAGTTTATGTCAACACATTCTAATATTTCGTTTTTTCAGGTTCTATTACCAGTACGCTTGCTCTTCATCCAAATATTATAGCCACCACCGAAGACGTAAGCAACTGTATTTTTTTGCTTTAAAAAACTTAAAAGTGCCAAATATAAAGATTTTTGTGTTAATTGACCAGACGACGCTTTATCCTGGATTATGTGAACGTACTTCTCAAGGCGTGCTGGGATTCGCTTATTATGTAACAAATTGATAGTATAAAACAGGTATGAATGTCAAACCCATTTTGTATATGAATTGCAATAACAAATTCTTTGTCCCGCCACATGATGGCCTTCGAGATGTTTAGCGTGACTGTGTAAGTATTGAGATTGTAGAGCATTTGTTGTTAGGTCACCATTTATGTAAACACAAGTATGATTGATGAAGAAATAAGATGAGAATGAGAGGTGGTTGATTAAGAGATAATATGAAAGGTGAGAGTGCAAGAGTTTCACTAAGATAATCAATTAACCAACAACATAAAATGTAACATAAGGTTTCTATTTATAAGGGAGGAGCTAGGGCAACACTCCCTTCCTCCCTTATCCTTTCATACGTGGGCTTTTAAGGCCTCATGGGCTTTTACATGTTGCCCATTAACTAAACAATAAACATAAATGATACTAAAGCAACCTATTACAAAATGTCATGACCGAGACTTGACTAAATACTAAAGTATGATCCCAACAATCTCCCCCTAAGGGTCGGTCATCACGGTTGCTCGACGTCTTCATCTTTGTCGTTCACTTGTGACATGTAAAACTCTAGACGTCTTCAAAATTGGTTGAATGGTAATGAATATACTTTGCTCTTTGTCTTTGTTCTTTGGTGATGTTGTAGTGATTAGGTTATGAAGTAGTCTGCCGTTCGTCACTCCTGCGTCTGTGGTGGTTGTCCGCCATTCCAACATACTCATACATCTTTAGACTTAGACTTTCACGTACAAGAAGTTCCTTTTCATACTTTGATATCTTTGTCTTTATACTTTGTAGATTCTTCTTATAGCCGTAGAATCTTTCTTTGAACTTTGTGTTGCTAAAGATCTTTGGGGGAGCTTTCTTTGACTTCTAGATGTATGTATGAGCATGTTGGAATCTACCATCATGGAAGTGAGGTACCTGCGAGTAAACAGTTAGCAGTAAAACAACCGGTACTTACGGATAAGGAATTAGAGCTCATCAACAGCATATTGTGAAGACTCCTTCTAATCCTTATCCAGGCCGTTCCCATATCAGATACTCCCGAAGGAGCTTACGAGACCTACTAAGTAGCTCAATGACTGGGTGAGTCGCTGGGGATCACTCCACGACTGTAGACCGCTATGGAACCACCGCAAACACTAAGCGTAACCCTTGTGGGGTTACCGAAGTGACCTGCTGTCAGGGCTGTTTGATGTTGACCCTGGCAGGATTTCCGTTCAATCATTGATAAATACATAAGTAATCCTCTCATAAACGTTCTCGGCAGATTGCTAAGATCTGCGAAGGACTCGATAATTTACAGCTGGTGTCCATTGATGTAGAATACCAGTTGTAGAAATACTAAGTGTTCCTAAGAGATATTTGATGTATCTCGAGGCTCTAGACTCTATAAGTGCACACCTAGGTTTCCTATGTGGAGACTGGGGAGGTGTCTTCTGCTTCAATATCAACCGTCTCTAAGAGATAGGTCGATAGATTACGCGGGATCCCCGTGAGAATGAAACAAGTCCTTTTAAGAGAACTTGAGTGGTTAAGAAGGCTTAGTGCATTGCGTCACTGGGTCCATGACGACTTAATCTTCAATACCGGTGTTGTCTTTTGCAACAGCCAGTAGCATACGTATTGAACCCGGTGTCTGCCCTAAGGTTGAACATATGGAGGGCTATTTCTTTTCACCCTTTACTTTACTTTTCTTTTTAATTCTTTAACTCCTTCTTTCCCTTTCATTCATTTCTCCTTTTTCGTATCATACCTAAGGACTTCTAATTCTAACTATGGGAGATGTCCTTGGGTAGATCCCTCCGGCTCTGGCGGATCATAGGACGGATATTCCTATCTTAATCACCTTATAACTCCGACAGTAGCCAAGAAACCTTTGATTGAAAATCTCTCAAAGTGTTTGTGATAATCAAATATTTTGGTTAACACTTTGAGAGTTTTGCGTACACTTTTGAAGGGCTCCCCCTGCACATGTGCTCATAAGTGTTTAATAAATTTGCACATGCGGGAGGAGCAAACACTTTTGAATTGATCCACTTTCCGTGAACTAGACCGATTCGAGACACGCTTACATCACTAGTTAAACTAGCTTGAAGTTATTACCCGGCCTGGTCAAGTCCACAGAAAGTTTCTCGAGACGGTACATTTCTACTAAGACTAATCCTTTTCGAGACACGCTTACGTGGTTAGATAAAGAGATACATTGTCAGCTTTTAGGTGACAACTAGCTCTAGTATCTAACTTGATGTTATTACCCGTCGAGGATAAGTCTTTTCGATATTACTAACATTTATTGCCTCGTCAATTCCTGGGTTAAAACTGAGTCTAGCTCGCACATGATACAACTTTTAAGCATTGACTTCGTATATTTTAATCACTTTTTCATTTTCTCCCCCTCAAAAATAGCATATAAAATGATGTTTTTGATAATCTTTTAGATTAAAAATATGCCTTTTGAGTCTTACGGGGAGATTCACCAAGAACATTTGATTTTTAAGCAAAGTATTTTGTTTTGACAAGTGCTCCCCCTCAACAAGTGATTAGGTCTTATTGAGGTAAAATACTTGTCCTTTTGAGCAGAATTATGAAAAATCATAAATGTTTGATTAATTCTACTCAAAAGTAAGAAGCCTTCGCTCCTTATATCAGGATTGAGGCACTGATGCGTACCTCAGGGTCCTTTCTTTACAAGATCGGGTTGTACACTGATATGCGTGCACAAACCATTGTGAAGTAAATTATTGACAAATCAAATCAAATTCTTACAATGATTTACCAATCAGGCCTCTGAAATGTCAGCACCGGAAATTTGGATCTGCCTCCCACATAACTCTCCAACCTTCGGAACTGATCCCTGCGCTTCAATCTGTTCTCAATCCTTAAGATGAATCTGCGAGCATCCCGGGCTTCATTGGTGTTCCACCTTTTGGATTTTCCCAGTTCAATGTCATTGACTCTGCCTTTGATCCCATCTCTGACGAACTTAAGAGTTTCATCACAGAACTTATGAATTTCTTCATAACCCATAAAGCAGTTGCGACCGTTAACACTTCGGTAGGTGAACCCAAATGGTCGTCTGATCAAGGAGTATTGAGGTAGATGTTGAAGGTCGGGGATGTCAAACAGGTTTGGTTTGGTGAGATTGAGCTTCTTCTGGTAACTTTCCACTCCTAACTGAAGATCTTCGACTCTTTCTCTAACGACTATCTGCCTGATGAAGATGAGTAGAGCTTGGATAAAGGCAAGTTGCATCTTTTTGGGCAAGCCACAGAGTTTTCCTTGAACTTTGAGCAAGTACATGTCTTCAATGTCGTTGAGACGTAGTCGTGGAAAGTCAGACTCGGAAATATCGTACTCCTGTTCATCAAGTCTTTTTAGTGTGATTTTGCTGAGGAAGGGGTACCCAAAGTGAGTGACAGTTGAAATAAATTGAATTGAGACGATCTTCAAATCACTGGACACATCGCCCATCGTTTGGTTAAGTCTGCTGCTTCGATAGTATTGTGCCCGGTTGTCTGGCCAGTGATGAATACCATAAAGTGCATTCCGGTCATATTCAACAATTTTGTCGACGAATAGTGCTGAAGCTTCTTCTTCGATGGCATTGTTGAGATATCGAGCTGCAGGGAGAAAGGCGAGTGAGGTAACGTACTTCTTTTCGATCTTGCTGCCGAGTCTCAGAAATTCCAAGTCTGTGTTGTAGAAGAACTTGTACGGGATCTTTGGTTCCTTAGGCTTCCCAATCATTGGTAGTGGTTTGGACCAGTCAGTAATGTAGGGTGCGGTTTTCTTTGTGACCGGATCGACATATGATTCAGGATTGATCCAGTCAATATTGCTTGACATAGCTCGAGCAATATTTTCCAGATGGTATTCGAGCTCGATTGAGTTAGCAGACCGATCTTTCAGAAGATTGAAAGCATCATTTTTTATTCTTCGCAGCTCTTTCTTATTCATCTTTTTCATCTTAAACTTTTGCTGAATCATTTGAGCATATTCCACTGTTCGACCATCTTGAGGTTCATGATTGTCTTCCAGTGGTGGTTGCGAACTGATCATCTTCTCAAACCAGGAGTATTCGGCACTATTGTCTTGGTCTAGCCAGTTAAGGACGGTTTTGGGTTTCTTTGGTTCGGTGCCTTTAGGTGAAGTGTCCGGTTGGGGTTGATGATGCTTTCCTTTCTTTACTTTCTTCTTCTTCTTAGGGGATGGTTCTGGAACTTCATCGGGCATAGGAATGTCGTCACCACCGGTGTATTCAAAGTGGTCGTGTGCTTTGGGAGCAGAACCTGATGCCTTCGGTTGTTGTGAGGAAGTTGTTGTGGTAGGAGGGATTACCGGTGTTTTGTGCTGAGATGAGGGTCCTTCGGCTTGTTTCTGTTTCTTTGCCTGAGAGTTAGGATCCCTGTCTTCATCATCTCTTTGACGTTTCAGCTTATCAGCCTCTGTGCTGCAAGACTCTTTGTTCATTTTGTCTTTCAGTGCTTCCAGGACTTTTGCTTCTTCAGGAGTCAAGGTGAACTTGTTTGCAAGCTTTTCGAGGAGTTGAGCTTCCAAATCATCCAGAGAAAGTCCTGGTAGAGGAGTAGTAGACTTGTCGGCACGAAGAGTGAAGGTTGTTGATCGGATAACTTTCTTTACTGCTTGCTCAGCGAACTTGGTGAGTTCGTCTCTCATTGGTGCCAGTAGATCTTTCAGCTCAGCCACTAAGTGTTGTGCCATGTATTCCTGTGCTTGAGCTGCTAGTGCGGCTTCCAAGTTCTCTGTTACGTCTTTAGCTAAGAAAATGTCAACCTTATCTTGTAGCTCTTTGACGTTCGAGTTCAGCTTAGATAGTTCAGCAACCTGGGTTGCAAGTGTAGCAACCTGATCTTCCAGTTTGCTTCTCTTCTTCTCATGTACCCTCTTGAAAGCTGACTTGAGTAACTTAGATGCAGCAGAGGCTTTGGAGCTCGGTTTCTTGATTGATATGTCACGTGTTGATTCAGATGCAGGAGGTGATGACTGTGATGATTCAATAATGGTGGTTGTGTCTTTGACATCTCCTTTCTGTGGTTCGGGTTGTACAACTTCTTTGACTCTGGCTGCTTCTTCTTTCAACCGTTGTTCTTCTGCAAGTTTATCAGCTTCGGCTTTAAGCTTAAGCTCTTCAGCAAGCCTGGCTTCTTCTTCTTTCTTAGACTTTTCTTCAGCCAGTTTGGCTGCCTCCTCTGCTTTCCTGCTCTCTTCCATTCTGATTGTTTCTTCCAGTTTAGCTTGAGCAATCTCTTCAAGTCTGGCCTCTTCAGCTTCTTGTTTTCTTTTCAATTCTTCTTCCTGAGCCCGTTCTCTACGCTCCATTTCTTCCATGGACATAAGTCTTGGAGCATCGGTATCCATAGGATCTTCCTCTTCTTCCTCTTTCATAGTCATTTCAATATCGGTGGGAGTTACTGAGGGATTATCATAAGCAACTAAGTCTGAGGAGATTCCTGTGGTAGGCTCAGGAATGCTGCTTGAGCCCCCAGCTTCGGTGGTCTGAGAGAACAATGGAGGTGGAGGTAAGTCAGCATTATATGCATCAATTCGGCTGTGGAGGAGACCCAGATTGAGAGCCCTTTCATTTTCTTCTTCGATTGAAGGGTCTTCAGGCTCTTGTACAGCTGAAACTGGTTCCTTCATCTTTTCCCTTCTAAACCTTTCTTCTTCTAGCATCGTCTGAGCTTTAGTGAATGGTCTTTGAGTGAGATATGTTGGATATACGGCATTGTCAGCAAACTCATCAATGTTTTTATCCCAATCGATGTCATCAAGATTCTCATCTTCCTCAATATTAGCATAGGCTTCACTATACTGAGGACCTTCGTCGGATTCAGTACGTTCGGAGTCCGATGGCTTAGGAGAGGATTGAGGAGGGGGAAACCACCCAGGTTCGGGAATAGTAGCAGGTTGTTTGGTAGGAATTCTTCTCTTTGGAGTACCCTTCTTCTTCTTAGACTGAGTGGAACTGCCGGAGCTCCCAGTCTTACTATCTTTCTTACCCTTCTTATGCATGAACGGGGGTAGAACATCTTCGTCCAGAAATCCAACTTTATTTGCTTCGAGAGCTTGAATGTAGTACTTGTAGTTATTGCATTCTTGAACCTTCTTAGTAAGAAGACAATCAGGAAGTTTCTTTCCTTGTTTCCTTGTACTAGTATCCATTCTCTTGATGACCTTAAGTGTGTCCTCATTCTTGTATGTGTGCTGAAACTCATCATTCAGTCGTTGAGGTATGTCATCATATTCATGGATGAAGCTTGCAATGAGAAGTTTGGTGAAACGGACGAAAGGAATATTGGTCGTCTTGCGGTGTATGTGCCACACAATGTCTTCCCAGATAATGCTGGCATAATCAACCTTCTTGACATTAGCAATAGCCCAGAACAGCTTGAGATGTTGGAGCTTAGGGTGTTCATGGCCTGTGTCTCTGCCAGATAGTGACTTGGCAATTATGATGTAGAGAGTTCTCCAAGGCTGTGGAAGAAATCTGATATTGACCCTAGAGTGCCTAGTAATGACCCCTTCAGACTCATCATACCCAATATCTCTCAGCCATTCTATCAATTCTTCTTCAGTGGGAACTTGGTCATACTCTTCATTCGGTTCAAGTTCGGGAAGTCCAAGAGCACTACGGAGAAGATCCTTGTCGACCGTGACTTGTCTCATGTGAAGCATACAAGTAAAGGACTCTTCCAGGAGGTCCAGGTGGATTGTGTGCCAAAACTGATGTATGTAGAAGCATGCCACTGCAGCAGATTTGGTGAGTAGAACTTTGCACGGGTGATAGATGAGAGCATCAACTGCAACAAGGCAAGAAGACTCATTGCATGTAAGTTTGTTGAAGTTGACTCTCAGGTTGTTCCTTCCTATCTTTCTGGAGTAGTTCTCAGGAAAGGTGTCTTCCCATGCACGTAAGGGTTCAGGCACTGGTACGTGTGGAATGTCGTTGTGTTCTACCATCTGAATAGATCATAAACACACAAACATGGCAATTGTTGATGATGTTAGCATAGACATTCATTGAACATGTTTACATTTGCATGTTTGACATTGATCAGTGGGGGTTTGTGTGTGTGAAAACTTTTGATATGTGACAAACTTGAGTTATATTACTTGTTAGAAACATAAAACAATTCAGTTACAACATAAGTTTATTATTTACAACAAGTTACTCATTGGAAAATTTCCAACACTTAGAAAATTTTGGAATTTGACAAGTTTACGCGTAAGTAGTTGTCTTTACGCGTAACCTGACTTAAGCGTAAGTATAGAACTAATGCGTAAGTGCAAAAACTACGCGTAAGATGGAATATTACGCGTAAAGTGAAACTTACGCGTAAGATCAATTTTACGCGTAAGACTAAGTCTTAAGCGTAGAAATTGAAGATACGCATAGGATTACCCTTAGGCGTAAATTGCAACTTATGCGTAGGTAATGACTTACGCGTAAGTTCTAGACTTATGCGTAAGGTCAGAACTTATGCGTAAGAACAATTTTATGCGTAAACTATGTCTTATCCAAGACACAATTTGTCCACGTGTCGAATCTTACGCGTAAGATTCAATCTTACGCGTAGGATGAACATTTAACGCGTAAAGACGTCTTTTTCCAGAAATTCACCTTAGAAATACGAGTTGTATGTTTCCTGAAAGTGCACAAACATTACCACTGATCAATAACACATCCAATACACTTAATTCACATATTTTAGCGCGTAAACATGCAAAATGCAACTTAACGCGTAAACACGCATGAACTACAAATCACAACCTTAATCAACCATGAATCTGGGTTGAAATTAACATGGGACAATTGATTCTAGCAACATAATGATCATATGGTTCAAACATAAACACAAATCATCCACAAAATCACAAAATAGGATCTGATAGTGACCTACGAACCCTAAACCTTAGATTCAAGAACAAAAATATGTTTAAAATTCAATTAACCCATATTCAAATGATCCTAGGCATACACAAACACTATCCCCATCACAAATTACAATCCAATTGCACAAACTCAAGAACCCCCAATTCATACGCATGAACCCTAATCTCAAACAAGATCAATTAGTGTTTCTGGGAGTGATTGGAGTTAAGAAACATGCTTATAATCATCTAATGACCATTTCCCATCTATCAATTTGATTAATAACAACACTTAATACTGGGTTTGAATTCTACGCATAACTCAAAAACAATTTGAACGATTGTGTAAAATTGAGCCGTTAGATTAGAATAAAATTAAAAACCCTTGTTAGTAATCATGATCAAAACAAGTTACCTTTATCAGATTAGATGAAAACTACTTGGATTAGTACAATGATTTGTTGCCGTTTGATCAAGTAGGTGTAGTAATAAATGTGTTTGGTGGAAAAATGAGTTACTGTTGGCCAAAAGTAGTTTTGACTAGGGTTAATGAAAGTATAGTAAGTTGACATTATTAGTCCCTTAACCTAACAAAACATTCAAACCAAAGCCTAACCACATTATCACACATAGTATTTGCATATTAACTCCAAGAAATGATAAGAACAACTTGTCGTACTCCCCCTCGACCTTAGATTATGGTAAAATTAAATTGGTATTGATCAAGGAGAGTAACCCGAAAACCTTTTGAATCAACTTAGTAGATAAAACGTAAATGTTTTTGGTAAAATGCAAGTATAAAAGGTAAAAATAATTTTTGGTAATTAAGAAAAAAATGTACTTTTCCTCCCCCTCAACACTAATTTTAAATGATTGAAGACATTTTAGAAAAAAAATAGTGTTGAAAGAGTTTTATACTTGCATTTTTTTTTTTTTTTTTTTTTTTAAATGAGAAGACCAAAAATCTTTTTGAGTTTTTGATTGGTTTTATATTTTTGTATTTTGTTTTTGAGAAAAAATATTTATAAAGATAGTTTTGATGTTTGACGATCAGTTGTGTTTTAAAAACTTTTCCAGATCCTTTGGAGTCAAACATCGCATACCAATTTGGTGAACTAAACTAGCAAACCTGGATGGTGCCAAGGATTTGGTAAGTAAGTCCGCCAATTGGTATTCAGTTCCAACAAAATAAAGTTCAACTGTACCCCTTTCCACATGCTCTTTGATGAAATGATATCGGAGATCGATGTGTTTGGATTTGCAATGATGCACAGTGTTGCAGGAGATAGCAATTGCACTCTTTGAATCACAGTAGATAGGAATCCTGTTGAATAGGTAGCCATAATCCTTAATTTGTGATCGCATCCAAATGACTTGAGCACAACAAGCGGACATGGCTACGTATTCAGATTCTGTAGACGACAGTGAAGTGCAGTCCTGCTTCTTAGATTGCCATGACACAAGTTTATCTCCGAGAAATTGTAATCCACCAGATGTACTTTTGCGTGTGTCTAAACATCCTGCATGGTCAGCATCTGAAAAAGCAATTAGTTCAAAGCCAGAATCCTTCGGATACCAGATCCCCAAGTTAATGGTTCCCTTTATGTATCGAAGGATTCTCTTGACCTCACTGAGGTGTTTTTCAGTTGGTCTGGACTGATAGCGGGAGCACATGTAGACAGCAAATACTATATCAGGTCTACTAGCTGTGAGATACATGAGGGACCCAATCATACTTCGGTATTTGGTAGGGTCAACTGGAGTCCCATGTAAATCAGCATCTAGTTTTGTGGTATAGCCCATTGGTGTATTATAAGTATCACAAGACATCATTCCATGTTTCTTCAAAATTTCAAGAGCATATTTAGACTGATTTATAAAAATTCCACGGGGTGATTGATGAACTTGAAGTCCTAGAAAGAACGAAAGTTCACCCATCATGGACATTTCAAAATTATCTTTCATTAATTTTGCAAAATCATTAGAGTAACTTCGTTTTGTTGAGGCAAAAATGATGTCATCGACATATATTTGAACAACAAGTAAGTCCTCCCCGTAGGTTTTTGTAAATAGTGTGGGATCCACCGATCCTTTAGAAAATTTATTGGCCAATAAGAAAGTAGACAGTTTGTCATACCACGCCCGTGGGGCTTTATAGATAGGAATGTCGTATTGTATTGTATTTTTGATTTGTTTTGAAAACTGTTTTGTCACATCATCATTCTTTTTCCTCAGATTATCATTCTCATGTTTCAGTGTCTCAATTTCCACATTCAACAAGTTATTATCAACACAATGATCATACTTAAGCATAGAAGTACCAGAATTATAGAGATCATTCATGATAACAGACAAAATATCAGCATTGAGAACTTGTTCTAAGAGTCGATCAGCATCATTTTTGAAAACTCTAGTTCGTTGCTTTTGAACCAAAATTTCATTTTTATTATCATTGAAAACGTTTATCATATATTTGACCTCCTTTTGAAGTTCCTGATCCCAACGTGTAGCACAGAGACGGAGGTGTTTGACAATTGGCAACATTTGTTTTTGAAAAATATCTCTCTTTTCGCGCTCGTAAGCGGATTGAAACGTTTCAATTTTTATTTCAGAATTACGTTCAATTGTCTTCTCCAAAATTTCGATGTCTTCCATAAAAGTTTTGAAATAATTTAAGACACGAACACTATTTGGTAAGGGTGAAAGTTCACCGGATGATGGTAAAGGACCATTTACTTGTGCTACAGTTTGGACAGGGGCCTCATTGTGAGATGAAACATACGACTCTTCGATAAACCATGATTTCTCAGGTAAATCCTTTTGAGTAACGAACTTGACTGGATTTTTTGAATAGTCATATGGTGTGCAATATTGAACATTACTCATTTTTGACCGACTCTCGTCTTCAAGTTCTTCTTCTTCCTCAGTATCAAAAACAACAGCACGCACAATCGTATTATCAAGCAAATAGTCCATACTGTAAATTTTTGGAACATCTTTGAATGCATTGTGAAGAAACATTGAATTGTAATCGCCAAGTGCAAATCCAGTACCGGGTCTCGGTTTTAAAGTAAATTTCTGAATTGTTGTGACAGAGTTCCCGTGTTTGTAAACAATGTTACGAAATTCTTTCAATTGTTTTTCAAGATCAACAATATCACCGAGTAAGTTATCTATATACTTCCTTTTTCGTATTTTATGTTCACAAAAATCTTTTTGACAACTTGACAATTCTGTTTCTGTTTTTGAAAGTTCTGTTTGAAGACGTTCGACTTGCATTTTCAATTCACTCTTTTCACTTTCGAGTTTTGAAATCAACTTTCCGTTTGACTCGATTAAATCTTGCATTTTGCGTTGAAGATCTTGTTCTTTGTTGTAGGAATCGTGAAAAGCTTTTTCAAAACTTTTTGCATGTTTAATCTTGTCTTCCTGATTAGAAAGCTGAATTTTATAACATTCAATATCTCTTGCAAGTGACGCATTTTGTTCTTTCAAAACTTTGTTTTTCTCGTTGCACTTTATTATTTTCAATTGTTGAGCATCCAGTTGTTTTGATAACAATATGAGATCAGGGTCTGGATCAAATGATGGTTCATGTTGTTCGAAATGATCATGTTTATCATTCTCAATAGGATCATCAAATGAAACAACTGTGTCATCATCGAATATGACAACTGTGTTTATTTGTTCATCTATATGAGATGATGAAGATGATTTAGATGGAACAACTTGCGCCATATCTGATTCATAAGCAGAAGGTGAGACTATTTCATTAATAAAGCATTCAT
Organism: Artemisia argyi; assembly: GCA_030686995.1. NCBI lineage: Eukaryota > Viridiplantae > Streptophyta > Magnoliopsida > Asterales > Asteraceae > Artemisia > Artemisia argyi. Next base: position 212,040,358 of record CM060702.1, on the reverse strand, counting down.
TGAGGTCATGTACCTGAGACAAGCCGTCAGTGTCATACACTGGACCTGAATCATTGAGCTTAAGTTCCTGCATGTTGGCCATAAGCATCACAGCAGCATTGGCTTCCAGATCTTCCATGTCATCATCGTTGTTCACATTTGCCATGAAGTTGTTGTCCTGTTCAGGGAAATGTCCATCTTTTTCATCCTGAAGAGCCATGAGTAATGCCTGCTTGTGAAACTTGCTACCCCGAGTTCTCGGTTTGGGACATGCTGTAGCAATATGACCTTGTTCATTACAATTGTAGCACCAAACTGCATTCCCTGAGGTTGAGTTCCTTGTAGCAACTGAGTCAGACCTTTGTTGAGAAGATCCTGAGTTGTTCCTGAACCCTGCATTGTTACCAAACCTCTGACCATTCCCATAACTTCCTGAACCAGATCTACCATAGTTACGATTTTGAATTCCCACTCTTCCATCATTTACAACAGCTTGATTCCTGGTATTAGAAGATGAACGTTGACGGTTGTTCGTTTTGTTGGAGAATTTGCTGAAAGCACGAGCAATAAGAGCAAGTCCCTGATTCAACGTATTAAAGTCATCATCGTCATCATCATTGCAGTTGGAGTAGTACACAGCATCATTGTTGTTTGACGGAACAAGTTGAGTAGAAGTATCTTGTGGAGATGAATCATAAGGGACCATTTGGTTCGAGGTGGAAGATTGTGGATAACTGAAGTAGTTCTGCTCTTGAACATAGGCATGATTTGACAGTGGTGGTGGAGCATAGGGAGATTGAGCTACGAGAGCCAAAGAATTTGGTGTTGTTGTGGGTGTGTAACCTCCTCGTAGAGCTCGATCTTTTTCCACTTCAGGTTCATGGTGTTTCAGAAAGTCATACAACAAGCCATATGGAGCATCATGAAGATTCTTCGTTTGACGAACAAATGTCACATATTTATGCCAATCAGGGCCAAGACTACCAACAAATTTGGAGTTCACAGCGATCCTTGGTACTGTGATTTTGTGACGTTCCAGATCATTGACCACATTTGTGAAACGATGATAGTAGGATTCAAGTGACTCTCCAGGTTCAATTGTGATGTCAGTGTATTCCATGTAAAGCTTGGATTCCATGTCATCTTTGTTCAATTGAGTTCCTTCCATTAGGAGATGAACATGTTCCCACATAGCTTTGGCTGTTTTCTGAGCATCGACACTTCGATAGATCGGATTAGGTATACCTTGAAGTATATAAGCCATTGCATACTGATCAGCTTCACGATGTAGTTTCTGTTCTTCAGTGAGTGCAGATTCTGCAAGGGGTCTATCACCAGGAGGACGTGGAGGATCAGCATGTGGATCACCAGCTTCAAATCTTGTTGGCTACTCAAATGGTCCTTCAAGTATCACTTGCTTCAAGAATTTCCCATGAGGTTTCTTTAATTCAAGAAATCGTAAGAATCGACTTGACCATTGCACATAGTTTCCAGGTGTAAGCATTGGAGGTGTTTCAAGTGATCCTGCCTCATGTCGGGATTGTTGAGTTGTAATAACTTCACACATTCTGTCAAACCAGTGAGGTTGTTTGGAGGAAAACTGAGTGTTTTGTAGTGGCACTTGATATGGTTGTTGTTGTGGAATGAGCTGTTGTTGCATCATTAGGTAATGTTGTTGTGGATTGTATTTAGGAGGTTGTTGATTCATTATGTGTGGAAGGTATTGTTGTTGTTGATACTGCTGAGGTTGTTGTTGCTGATACTGCTGAGGTTGTTGTTGCTGAGGATAAGAGTGAGGGAAGTAGTGATTAGGTGGTTGAGACATCTTAGAACACTTGTGTAGAAATGGATCTTTGTAGAAGAATGAAATGCACGTTCCTTTGAGTAAGTTGCAAAATCCTTGGGGTAAGTTTAATTCTTACGCGTAACTTAATCTTACGCGTAAACTTTAAGTTATGCGTAAAGAGTAGATTATGCGTAAACTAATAGTTTAGGCGTAAGTTTTCTCTTTACGCGTAAGTTTAGGCTTATGCGTAAGTTTAGACTTATGCGTAAGGTTTAAACAACCAAACAAATCTTTCAAACTTATCCAAGCGTGAAAGATAACCGTAGTCGAAGTATTCCACTAAATTATCCAAGCTAGGGAAGTACTGAGTCACCGTTACACGAGGAGAAGATCGTTGATGAAGCTTACGCGTAAACTCTGGCAAGTTACGCGTAACTCTGACTTACGCGTAGAATCAAACTTAAGCGTAGGTTTAAGGCGTAGAAGAGCACTTAACGCGTAGGATCAGGGTTTTAACCAATTTAACGCGTAAGAAAAGGGTTTTGGCCTATTTTACGCGTAAGAAAAGGGTTTAAACTACTTTTACGCGTAAGAAAAGGGTTTTGGCCTAGACTTATGCGTAAACCGACCAAAAAACACTGTAGACAGCTGGAAATAGTACTTTTTTTCGACCACTTTACGCGTAAACCGTACTGTTCATCCAAAATAATGACTTTTTGATGAAAAAATGCTTAGAAATAAGGTACTTTTGATCAAATAACTTCACCAATACTAAGAAAACCTTAACTTTATAAGATGTAGCTACCAAAAACTAGTTTTCCAATATCAAAGAAGCTATAAAACCTTAAAAAAACCTTAAAAAATCACAACTTTATGCAACAACTAAGCTTCAAATCACTATATCAACCTTGAAACTTGTCCAAGCTTCAAGATTTGAGTGAAAGAAACAAAGAAAAATGCAAAAAGATGAAGAACTAAGCACCAATCCCCACGTTAACCAAAGAAACTCACTTCAAACTTCTAGTAGGCGAATGATACCACTTGTTAGGTCACCATTTATGTAAACACAAGTATGATTGATGAAGAAATAAGATGAGAATGAGAGGTGGTTGATTAAGAGATAATATGAAAGGTGAGAGTGCAAGAGTTTCACTAAGATAATCAATTAACCAACAACATAAAATATAACATAAGGTTTCTATTTATAAGGGAGGAGCTAGGGCAACACTCCCTTCCTCCCTTATCCTTTCATACGTGGGCTTTTAAGGCCTCATGGGCTTTTACATGTTGCCCATTAACTAAACAATAAACATAAATGATACTAAAGCAACCTATTACAAAATGTCATGACCGAGACTTGACTAAATACTAAAGTATGATCCCAACATTTGTTCTGATCAAACTTTTTTTAGATGCCTTTTTAAGTTTTAGTTGCAATTAAATAGTTGTGTCATTGGCAATTCTAAAAACTAATAATTAAGTGTGTTCCACTGAATTTGTACAATGGTCTGAATTTGGCAACTAAAGCTATGGAAGAAGGAGACTAATATATAATGACATGAGCTGTAACAAATAAATATTACTAAGCAAGACACTGTTAAGAAAACATGATTATTAAAATCACTACTCATACAACTACACTTTTTTAAGTGAGCATCCAAACACTCTTTAAGGATCCTTTAATATATGTTTTGTTAAAATGTACTCTAGCTTGCCGCTCAAGAAGAATAAGTGCGCACCTAGAAAATTAGTTGGCTGCAAATTTGACGGAGATAATGTCTCCAACTAGGGATGGCAAAAGCACCCGAAACCGACGGGGAAAACCGAAACCCGAACCGGTTGGGTCGGGTTCGGGGGCGGGTTGGCGGGTTTGGATGCGGGTTTGGGTATTGATATAATTTTTTAGCCGGGTACGGGTTCGGGTACGGGTTCTGGTAATACCCGCCCGATTACCCGTACCCGTACCCGTATCCGTTTACCCGAATCTATACCCGCTTTATAATTAACTAGAATATATATGTATTATATATAATTTCTTCCATTATATTTTTTTATATATGTATCTCTATTACATAACATGTTTTATTTTGTATATGAATTATTCAAAAACATTAAATCGTTTGATACTATATTCATTTTCTTTAACTTAAAAACATGATTATATTAGGGTGTTTTCCTTTGTTTTTCGGTGGATTTTAGTGTCACTTAATGTTAATACCATCATTTTGTCTATATATTATTCAATTATATATTATTCAATTGGGGATAACCGAAACCCGCGGGAAAACCCGAAAAACCGATGGATAATATTAATCGGGTACCCGACAGGTTTTGGGGCGGGTTTGGGTATGGATATTATAAACGGGTACGGGTACGGGTTCACTAAAACCCGACCCAAACCCGACCCGTTGCCATCCCTATCTCCAACGCATACAATACTCGCATCTAATGTAATATTTCTGCTCTACTTCATTCTTTGAACATATAATGTAATTTACCTGATGGTCATTTTGATTGTTGAAAAACACAAGTACGTTGATATATTGGTAAATACGTAAACTTAGCAATTCAACCATTCCTTGCTGAATAACACAACACCTTCTAATTTCGGCAAGCTTTAACTTCTTTTTCTTCTTCTTCTTCTTTTTGTGTGTGTGTGTGTGTAGATTGCGAGTGGAAAGCACGAGCCGGAAACATACGTGTGAGCATCATTTGACTAGACTTGCAGTGGGATTTGGATTTTTCGGTGTGTAGACAATATTAAGGAAGTCCATTGACGATTTGGGAGGGTGAAGACGTTGTTTGGTCAGACATATTTTTAGATGGAAATAAATTACACCAACACTTTTCATTCTTTTAACATATGATAAATGAACAGTCTTTCTGTTTTCAAATTTTTTGTGTAACATATTTGCTATTATTCATTATTTATTTACATTCAGTTAGATTTTTTCAAACAATATTATGAAGCGAACCCGCCCATCGGGCGGGTCATGAAGCTAGTATATTTAAATAAAGTGACAACAACTTCACAAGTAATTGTATTTCTTTTTCCAAAATATATTTTAGAGTTCGGATTATTTAGTTACAATCAAGATTAACCGCACATGAATTAAGCTATAATAGATATGAATATGATCAAATGAGATTGATGCTATTATGCGTATTCTAAACACGTCAACGGTGACACATTTATAATCATTTCTTTTTTCAGTATGTATGATAGTATAATTAACTGCTAAATACAACTTTTAAACAAGTCTTACGGTGTGTTCTTTTTTAATGTTAGTAAGTTTTAATGGGTAGATAGTGGTGGGCCACACTAGGGGTGTAAAGTGTAAACGAGTCGAGTCGAGCCGAGTACTGCCAAGCTCGAGCTCGACTCGAATACTAAGACTCGAGCTCGAAACTTGACTCGATCTCGATCGAGCTTTATATTTTGAGCTCGATCTCGACTCGTTATATAAAACTCAAGCTTGGTTATTTCCATATTTAAAGCTTAAACTTGATGAATACTGAACACATCAAGCTCTGCTCGACTCGATATGTATGAAATAAGTAAATATATGTATATAAAAGGGTAAAAGTGTAATTTAGTTGAAGCTCGATAAGCTCAACTCGGTTATTTCCATATTCACGAGCAGAGCTTATCGAGCTTCAAAAATATACTTGAGTAGCTCGAACTCGAGCTTGACTCGTTTACATCGAGTAGTTTACGAGTCGATCCCGAGTAATTCACGAGTTGTCTCGTCTCGTTTACACCCCTAAGCCACACATATATTAATGTGTCTTTATATATTAAATGGTCTATATGGACAAAGAATGCAAAAGGTGCTAATCCCCAATATGTGGAAGCAACAGAAAGGAGCCGACCCACTTAATTCAGAAAATAAAAGAAACACACCCTTAGACTAAGACCAAGGCTTATACATTCTCACTTTACAATTGAGCTCCACCTCAGCTTTCTCTCTCTCCTTTCACTTTCCCTCACTTGTTGTCACTTTTTTATGGACATGATCACCTTACCCATCGCCTTTTATTAAAATACAAATTTTATATAAAATATTTACATACACTAACAAACAAAATAAAAGACAATAAAACAAAATAAGATGGCTCACATCACAACGAATGCAACTTGGTGAACTACTCACCTTGTCTTTGCAAAAACTCCAAATGTCATGCGTGACTTTAGTGTTAGAGTATGGAGATCACCTAGTTGATTCTCGCACCCTTAGTCTTTAGACTTGACTAAGTTATGAGATTATGGAATTATGAGAAGCTCATAGGTGCAAGTTTTTATGTTTATAAAATTATCAATTAGAGTTTCAAGACTTTTGGTCATGTTTGGCAACAACTTTTTGGAAGCGTTTAAGAGCGGTAAGCGATAAGCGACAAGCGTTCCAGTCTTAATGCTTGTTTGGCAACACTGCTGCTAGCGTTTAGCAACACCTCAAAAGCTTGCAATCTTAATGCTTCTTAAAGAGGCTTTCCAGTATACCGCTAGCGTTTACTTTTAATATTACCAATTTACCTTTAAAAAATAACATTCATTCATAAGTATATGCCATTTTTCGTAATTTTACATTTTATAATTACAACTACAGCTACATTACCAAACACATTTTTTAAACAAGTAACTAACGCTTACTGCTTATTGCTACTGCTTACTGCTATCTGTCGCCAAACATAGCCTTTAATAAACCATAAGTTTATATTGACAAATGGTAAGCCAACCAAATAAGCTTAAATAAACGAGCTACACAACATGAACAAAAGAATCATAAAGAAACATTCACAAAAATAAGTTGTCATGTTTTGATTGTTGACTTTTCAATTACTGAGTAATTTTTTTTATTTTCTTTAATTAACTCAATCAAAACATTTGTAGTTTTCTTTTGAATGTAGCATAGCTCTAAATAAACACCCTTCGCATTGGTTTACCAAATTACCACGAGTACAATTTGGCAATATCGTTTAAGAAAACGGTAAAGCAATCTAAACTTCATAGAAGAGAAATAAAAATACTCGGTCAACAACACCACCTATCGGCATTTCACCGTTCTACTTTTAAATGCTTTAGCGAATTATTGTTGCAACAAAATTATAAAAAAAAAAAAAAAAAAATGCCACGTAAGAAAATAGGTGTATTAGTAATAAAAACAGATATGGGTGGAAAGAAAAAAAAAATCATGTATGACATGAGGATGATTCGGACTGACATCTGTTAATTCACGGAGCATTGTTCGGCCTTCCCAATGAATGCCCACTTGACCACTTCTTTTGCTCACTCACTCACACTCACTGTGTGTCTGTGAGTTTTATTTACAACAATTTATTACTATTTCAATCCAATGTCTACATTTCCTCATCCACCTAACTCAAACTAAATAAATAACTTAAATCTACAAATCCCTCATTTCAGGTTTTATAATCCAAAAGCCATGATATATAGATAGAACTAATCAATGTTCACTAGGTTGATGATTATGATCAAAGGTATTTGATTGATTATATATGCTGCATTGTATTAATTAATTAATTCTTGTTTATATTTGGTAGATTATGTGTAATTAACAGACTCATTTTGTTTGGATTATTAGTATTTGGTTTAGTTGATTAGGAGGATATAGTCATTATTTACCTTTTATATATTTCATCAATCAGTAATAGTAATAGTATTACTAATAGTACTGTAGTAATTAGTAATAGTAATAGTAATTTACTAATTTTGTTACAGTACCACTATAGCAAAAGTTGTCAGTTGTTACCAATTATAGCAACAAATTTTTTGACAATTATAGCAATTTTTTTTTTTTTTTTTTTTTTTTTTTTTTTTTTTTAACTGTATGTTGTTAGATTGCGGGTTGAGGTTGCACCTTATAACTATTATAGGCGCGGCGCCACTATGTTAGCATGTTCGCTAACACTCCCATAACATAAACACTATCCCCAATAAAATTCCTTAAAAAAAAGGCATGACGGGATGTGAACACTATGGCTTTGGCACCTATAACACAAAGGGGCGGTGCAGTTATAACGGTTATAGGAAAGTTATAGGTACCATTTTGGCCATATAACAATGCCAACGGTGCACTACAACGTGCACTCTTATAATTCGTAACAAAATGAAAGTAAGTTATGTATTATTATTTGATCGTTTTGGAAGTACATTTATACTGTTAACGGATAGTAGGGGCTAATCGTACCAACACGTAACAGGGTCATTGCGACAATGTACTTTGTTTTTATCCATTGTATCTAGCATACTTGCATATATGCAGACATACTTAATGAACGTATCATCAAATTTACATTTTGGTGTAGTTATGTTACATACAATGTACGTTGCATACAAACATTGACAAAAAGGCGTGAGTATTTTGCAGTTTTGTGCTGCTATTGATGTTGTCATTATTGATCTTGTTGATCTATATGTGCGTGCATAAGATGCTACTTCTAGATGTTTATATCATAGAAATGATGCAACCAATAGACACTTGTTTCGTAATTTCCTAAATGGTAATGCACTCGTTTCTAGTTGCTATAATGTTGCATGAATGGGAGGAGGCTAATTATGATTTCCATCATTGCGAAGTTATGTACAAGCAGATGGTTTTATGTTTCTAACCTTTGTGTTTTTTCATTTTGTGCAAAATACAAGTCATCTGCTGTTAGACTTTTAACCACTTTCGAGTCTGCAAATGTGTAAGGTTTAGTTATTACCATAGTCATAGCCTCATAGGTTCAGGTTTCTTTTAGGAGAAGTGCCCATTAGTACCAATGTACCATTACCGATCTACCTCTTTGTTTGCGAATCTAGAGAGGTTATACAAGCTCGTCTGAACTAATATATATTCAGATACCAAGAGTTAACTCAATTTAATAATAGATCTTCCATTACTGCAGATGTTGTAACGGTCATTAGTACATTTCATTTATGATGAAGACAAAAAGTATGAAGGGGCGACACCGTAATCCCATAAAATATTTGTTGAGCAGAGATATAGATAAGTTCCATGATGATGATTTTGAAGGTTCACTGGACGAGGAAGCCATTTTTAAAACCGTCTTCTTTGGGCGTGAAAATGGCAGAAGTAGTAAAAAATGCATTGTAACGGGAGCAATAAATTTCGAAGTTGATGATAATACCCCTAAAAATGTGTCGTTTCTATCAAACAGTGAGCATTCAGTTATGACAAGTCAGCAAGACGTTACGTACAGTGAGGAGCATCCCAAACACGGTAGCCCTTCTGAAGAGTTCACTGAAGCCAAAAGAAGGAAAGTGTCGGTTCTAGAACATTCTAGTGCTAAATCTGACTCGGAAAATGTCATTAATTATGCGACACCATCAAAAGAAGTTGACTCTGGTTTATGCCGACCTGTTTCTATTGTAACGTGTCATCTGATTGAAACGTCTGCTGATGGTTTAAAGTCCACTTCCTATTTACATAAATGTCGTGTTGGAGACCTGGATGCTACAAAACGTAGAGTATCTTACACTAACACGAATTATCCAAAGGTGACCGATGTAGTTAAGGCTAATAGTTCACCTGCTTCACAAGAGAGTCGTGCCAGCAAACTTTTAATTAGTAGCCCTGAACCTATTCGATATTTAAAACCAAGACGGTTAGACTCTTTCTTTATGGAACTTGATGAAGGTGAGGTCAGTGAGAGTAGCACTCAACTAACATCAAATATAGATTTTGAGGATGGAAACAACAAACCGACGTCAAAAGTTAAGAAATCAGTCAAACGTGAAAAGGGTAGAAAACGGAAGAGTATGAGCCCCAGGGATTTGAAAAAACGTTCTCTTAACAAACTATCAGGTTTAAAACGAAAAACCCGCATTAGAAATGTTTTAAATAAGAACAAAAACAGAAAGGGTAGTTGTAGATTACTTCCACGTCAGCATCATGTGGAAAAGAATGCGCCTCTCCTTGGTGTTACAACTGTATTATCGTGGTTAATAGATTTTGGGGTTATTTATATCCATGAAATTATCCAGTATAGGAATCCAAGGGATAATTCAGTGGTCAAGGATGGTTTAATTACACGGGATGGTATTATGTGTCGGTGCTGTGAGAAGGTGTTCTCTGTCACTAAGTTTAAAAGACATGCTGGTTTTAGTTTAAATTGTCCATGTTTGAATCTATTTATGGAGTCCGGGAAATCCTTCACATTGTGTCAATTGGAAGCGTGGTCAACTGAATATAAAGTCAAAGAAGGTGTTACGCAAACTGTACAAATTGTAGAAATGGACCAAAATGATGATAGTTGTGGCGTGTGTGGTGATGTTGGTGAGTTGATATGCTGTGATAACTGCCCGTCCACCTTTCATCTAGCATGTTTGTCTTTGCAGGTTTGACTTGATATCCTTGCAGCTATTTATTCAGTTGACTTTCATATATTTATCAAACATTTTGCTCAAAGTTATATTTTACCAAATTGGTTGATTTGGGTTATATATATTTCGAGTGGGTCAAATGGGTAGATTTGGAATGTAGCTAAAATGGAAATGGTCAAACGGGTCAAAAGTCACCCAAAGCCTATTCACAATGCATAAAACCATCAAAAGTGCTGCGGTTCAAAATACCCCGCTCCATTTTCCGGTTGTCATTATTTCTTTGATTTTGATTATGCAGGAGATACCTGACGGTGATTGGTATTGTTCAAATTGCTCTTGTTGGAGTTGTGGGAATGTGGTCAGTAATAATGCAGCCTTGATCTCGGGTGTTCTGAAATGTTTGCAGTGCAAACACAAATGTAATTTTCTGAACCTCGAAATTTCATTTTATTTCATGCCAATGGCTAGACTTTTGAGTTTAAAAATTGGTTGCAATATTTATGATATTTTTCCTTCTATTTGGCGCAACGACATTTTATCGACAAAAATGCATTAAAATTATTAAATACTATTTAGTCACTTATACTGTGTACAGTATCATAAATGGCCATGTTCTTATGCTGTTTCCTAACAACTTTCAGAATGTAAACATCTTGTTCTTTTCATAATTTATCCATATGTATTTCTAATAAATGCTGTGCTCGTGACCAGACCATGAGGAATGTGTCGTGGTGAATGGACTTGGATGTGAATCAGTACCTTCTACCTGGTTCTGTAGCGAAAGCTGTAAGGAGGTAAGATACATTATATCTCATTGCAAATTGGATGGGATCTATTTAGAGTTGCAAAATGAGCGGGTCACGAGGGTTGTGTAATGGGTCAAACGAGGTGAGGTTGTGGCATGTAAATACCAAGTTGACCTACAAACTCTTTATTCTTGGTTTTTCAAAATAATATGTATAAATAACTAATGCTTTTGTTAAAAGTATTTTTTTGAGCATCATTTATGATTACAAAAACCAATCTTATCCTGTTAATAATCTGATCCATGAATAAAATGGCGACCGACATTCTCTTTCTCCATATCAAAATACTATATATTATTAACTAATGCACTAATTATGATTACAAAAACAATATTATGCTATTAATAATACAAATCTTTGAATAAACTGACTCAAGAGGTTGTGATGTTATGTTCATTTAAAATACACTTTAGGTGACTGTCATCCAGTTCCTCTGGTAGCTATTTTTTCTAATTGCGCCGTTTAAATAAAACACAACCCAAATCGAACTGGTCATAAGTAAGTGGCTCAAAATCGATACCACTAGGAAGGCCCTTATCTAGGAATCTGAATAGCCTTCGCTATCTACCTTTTACAGATTCACATGGGCCTTGATTCGCGGGTTGGGCTAATGAATTTGATAGCTAACGGTTACTCATGGACGCTTCTGAAATGCACTCATGGAGACCAAAAGGCTCTTTCTAATCAACATTTTGTCGCGCTGAAAGTGGAATGCAATCTAAAACTAGCTGTTGCCGTCAAGATCATGGAAGAGTGTTTTATTCCCATGGTGGACCCCAGAACAGGCATTGACATGATATCCCATGTGCTGTACAATCTAGGGTGAGTACTCTCATTGCTCTTATATTATACTTTCTGAATTCTTTCTCTACATTACTAACATAAGTACATTACATAATCATTTTGCATAAATTGTTATTATCTTGTTTTTTTCAATTCAAATATTCCTAAAATAATGGCAGATCAGAATTTGCTCGACTTGAGTATGAGGGATTCTACACATTGGTCTTGGAAAAAGACGACATGTTACTGTGTGTAGCATCCATAAGGTACCTCCTGATAAATTTTACACCATAGCAATACAACTTATCTAGAACTCTATTTAGATCAAGTTTTGATATTTTTAAAATCCCCATACGGTGTCGTGTACGTGTCAATGGGTCAGATTTGGATCGGAAAAGCTGATGACCTGATCTGACCTGTGACCCAACTAACTGAAATTGAATATTGATCTGACCCACGATCTGAATGGATGGATCATGACCCTGATCAACTTAAAAAAATTTAAATAAGTCCAGTATATGATAAATTTCAGGATGTGATCTGTTTGTATTCTCATTCAGGATTCATGGGACAGGAGTTGCAGAGATGCCCCTTATTGCGACATGCAGCAAATATCAGCGACAGGGGATGTGTAGGCGTCTTTTGAATGCTATTGAAGAGGTACCCGTTATTTTTGAGTCATTATGACTGGCGCTTACACCTGTTTTCTTACAGTTTGTGGAAAGGGTAGGCATAATGTACTGTTTGGCCCGAAATACTTTTTGTTCAATAATTTTAACTTTTTGAAAAACTGTTAAGTACAAACTATGATAACAAAAATTTAATATTCCAGTTGAATAATAACTTTAAATAAAATTAACGTAGGAGGTTTTATGCCAGAAAACAAATAATCTGTGGGCTGCTTTCAACCGGTTCTTTCTTAAGCTATATATATATATATATATATATTTTTTTTTTTACTTTAACCTGTATGATCGATTAGAGATAAAACATATCCCAAATTGACCCTTGATTAAGTAAAGGCCTAAAGGGGTCGAAAGTGCCACCTCTGCTCTCTCTTTGTTTCTTGTATGCGTTCATATCTGCCAATATCTGCTTGTATGTTTGGCTAACCTGTTGCTGTTGTTATTGGCTTTAGTTGTTGAAGTCCCTGAAGATTGAGAAGCTAGTGCTGTCCGCCATCCCCAATCTAGTTGAGATGTGGACGAAGGAATTTGGTTTCACACACTTGGATCCCGAAGATAAGAAGAATATGAGCAAAACCAACATGATGGTGTTTCCAGGAACAGTGTGGCTCACGAAGACCATGTACCAAGGGTCAATCCAAATCCAGAGTAAGCTTTTATAGACCTTTCTTTATGTTCTAAAGCTGGCCAACTAGGTCGGGTCAAAATTGATTTGGGACGAAACAAGTTGGCTCGACCCAACAAGAACTCAAATATTGGTAAGAACCGTAAGAACTAACCAAAGTTCTAAATTTGATTCATACAAGTTGACATATGTCTGCAAATTAACAATCATATATCTTCAGTGAAGTGTTTGATACAATTTGTTTTCATTATCCTAAAAAAAAAAAGTCAACAAAATCCACATATTTAAAATTGTGCATGCGCACCTAGATGCACAAAAAATACAATGTGAAACTTTCAACTTTCAATTTTACAGTTTTACCAAACACTAGGATAAAGATATAAAGATGTAAATTTTTATATTTGCTTTGTCGACTTATGTGAGTGAAGTTTGAAAATTATTTATTGAAGTTGTTATTCAGTACTGTAACTCTCTCTTTATGAGGTTCTAAGTTTGTAACCTTTTGGTATGATTTGAGTGACATGTTATTCATCAACCTGTTTCTGTTTTAGTTAATAAAAAACTTATCTTACATATTTGATGTGTCATCAGAAAAATATGATCCAAATTATTTTAAAACAAATGTGTTAATGCACCTTGTATCCATTCCCCTTAGGAAAACCAGGTGACGTTATTGATTGGCCTTTGTACATATGGAAAGCAGATAACGTTCTAATGAGTATGTAATATTTCTTTTTTGAATAGGTTGTCCGATTGAAGCCTCAGTTCTACAACCATATTTTGGTCTTATTGAAGACAAGATTATGAGCATCAGCTGCAAGGAGGTGTTGCAAGAAGATCAAAACCATGAGGTTGATTTGAAGCTCCCCAATAAAGAACATTTGGGTTTTGAAGGGGTGTCTTGTGAAATGGTTTGTAGTGTAACATGACGATTAGTATGTAGAACACCAGATGTTACTAAACATGTATGTAGTAAGGTTGTATATATATTTTATAAAATGTAGATGGCGCAGGTGAGGCCAAATTTTGCAGTTTGAGCAAGAATATGAACGCAAATTCTAACGTGGACAGACTTGTTTCCAGGGTTTTCTTAAGCTTCGTATGATTATGTCAGTAAAATAATAAAGTAAAAATAAAACAGAAGATAGATATTCTGAATGCACATGCTGATACATTCAACAATGCTGCTATGTCTGAGTAATGTATTGTTTCACTGCATATTCTTAGATGCATGCGGTGCCATTCGTTATGCTTTTGAAACGGTGGTATCTAACACCTTTGTCTGATTCCGTCTTTCAAAACACCCTTTTAATTCTAGTATTGGAAATGCCATGGGAGTTGAATCTTAGACTTGCTTTTTGTAGGGCATCACGTCTATGGTGAGTCTGCAACTAAGCGACTGCATATACCCATCGCTTTAAGAGCATAGAACATACGAACTTAACTTATCCAACGATTTATATCAACTTTCTACCAAACAACATTTGCAACACATGTTCTTCCTAAGCCTCAGCATTCCTCTGAAGCTTCTTGTAAACAAACCCTTTCGCCAAAACCACATACATAACTAAACCAAAGCCACTCAAACACGCCAAAAGCCAATAAAAATCATCTAGGTGCATCTTGTTCAAAATTTTCCCCTTCAACCACTCATCGCCACGACGTGCGGTAACCATTTTTACAACTGATATCAATGCACTGCTCATGAAGCTCCCCACACCCAAAATGCTCAAATACGCCGCAGCCCCCAAACTTCTCATTTCATCCGGGACCTGATCATAAAACAACTCCTGCAGACCAACGATCGTTAACATGTCTGCGACACCCATCAGGACATACTGTGGTACTAACCACCAGGCGCTCATTGGAAGAACTGATTCTTGATCATCCATTAGTCCTTGGTGTTTTGCAACACTGATCCTTTTGGATTCAACTAGAGCTGCTACAATCATTGTTAAGATTGAAAAGAATATCCCAAAGCCAATTCGTTGTAGCATTGTGATTCCCGAGGGGTGCTTAGTGAGGTGTTTAGCTGTTGGGATGATGACACGTTCATAAAATGGGATAACGGTTAAGATGGTTAGGCCAGGGATGACTTGAAAAGATGCTGGTGGGATTTGGAACTGGGTAGAACCGATGGTGCGGTTTAAAGTGTCAGCTTGTGCGGTGTAGAAGGTGCCTAGTTGGGCTATGACAATGGTGAATATTGTGCAAGATATCCAAATCGGAAGTAGGCGCATGAGGAGCTTCACTTGCTCTACCTCGTTCACGGTGCAGAGTCTCCACTCATCGTGTTTTGCTGATGATTTGTCTTTGTCATCTATTATTGCTGCCTTGTCCAAAAACCTGTCATATTTCGTATATCATCACTGCCCGTCTCAAAATAATTGCACGAAAGGAATAGCATATAGTTTCAAATGTGCATACTTGATGCGGGTTTTAATTAACTTTACGCGGACTTGCATGTAATAACAAAGACTCATTAAACTATATTTTTTTGAGACGAAGATTACCTGAATTGGTTGGTGCGGGCCAAGAGTCTGGTTTTAGCAGCACCACTTGCCTCCCCTTCGACATACATGTTGAACTCATTTTCTAGCAGGGATAAGTTCCTCTTTTAAACCGCTGCCACAATCACCTGCGCCACCTTTGTAATTGGGCTTCCCACCTTAAATTCCCGACGATAAGTATTTTTCCCAGCTAAGAACACAATAAATGCGGCTGCCACCACCATTGCAGGTATAGAAAACCCCCAGCCCCAACCAATGTTGTCTTGCACAAGACTC
This sequence comes from Artemisia argyi, assembly GCA_030686995.1. Taxonomy (NCBI): domain Eukaryota; kingdom Viridiplantae; phylum Streptophyta; class Magnoliopsida; order Asterales; family Asteraceae; genus Artemisia; species Artemisia argyi. The sequence continues at coordinate 212,024,560 of CM060702.1, read as the reverse complement.
ACAACTAGTGTGGCACTTATGCCTCCAAGTACAATCCCCAAATACCACCAGTTAAAAAATGAGCTTTTGACTGCTTTTTCTTCTGGAATATCGTCGTCAAATTGGTCAGCAGCAAACGTCTGAATACAAGGACGATGACCACCTTCACCAATGTTGATCACATAAAGTGCGAGAAAGAATGGCAGTACTTGATGCTTCGGATGTATTGTCACCACATATATAACCAACATCACTAGTCCCTAGTACACAAATTGCACGAAAAAAGTGTTAAGATTATTTTTCTTTCAATAAAGGGTACATCAAAATGCACCTCTACATGTAACTAGTTGCGAGATAGGGGGTACTACGTTTTTTATTCAAAATTTGGATGAACGGTTAAACGGAAAGATAACTTGTTTAGAACTGTTAGATCCGAGAAACCAAACCATCCTTAATCTAAACCATGTTTTTTAGAGCATCTGCTATATCATTACTTGTGAAGTTACATTATGGTCTTACAGTAAGCTGAGGATCGATACAACCAAAGGTTAACATATGAGGTAGTCATGCACCATGATATTAGACGTAATATATACATATAGTAACAAGTAACAATACTTGTTTTGTGGAATAGATCCAAATCCACATTATTTTGAAGTTAAACAAACGTCACAATTTCACCCTACTCGAACAGGTTCACTGAATACCAAGTTAGATAAAAATAGTGTGTACACTCTAAATTGGGTTATATTTATGGATGTGTGACACATATATAATGTAAGCAAATGACGTTAACGTTTATCCAAACGAAATATATACTTATATAGTATTCAGCAATAGTAAAAGATAAGGGATCTAGAAAAAGCATTTTATTTAGAAAAAACGTAAGAATTGTTATAAAGTCTTATCAATACACTTTATAACTTAATAATAGGTGAAAGATGATTTTACTAATATCGATAAAATTATTTACGTTTCGTTCACGTGTTATGTTTAATACTATTTTTATACCTTAATACAGTAATATTTTTATACAACTTGGACACCTAAATTATTGCATCTCATGATCCAAAATGATTCGATGATACTAGAATTGTACTTGAAATTTTCGATAATTTCAAAGAATGCTACTATGAACATTAATACACTTAAATAACACATGCTAATAATATTAAGGATGTGTTTGTTTTGCACATAAATAGGATTCTTTTTAGAATTCATTCTAAAAATTTTAAGCAATTTGCATGGAACATGTCACCTCAAGATTTTAAGCATGACACTTTACCAACCAAAGTGATCTAATTCTCCAAGAAATGTATAAAAGTAGTCACAAATTCAATCGGGGCAAGTAACCTTTATGCCATTATAGACATTCATTAATTATTGGTTTTAATTCATGCATGAATGATAAATTTAATTTTGCTGTAAAGAGTAATAGTAGGTAAGTTTCACTCTTGTAGAACTTTACTATGAAGACTCAAAATATCAATGTTATTTTGTAACAAATGTTCGTGTGAAAGGTGTAATGTCTTTAAAGACGAATAAAAAAAATTTTTGTGCAACAACGCGTAATTTCAAGAGATTAAGAACACGTTAAGTTCATTGGAATAGTAAATACTGATATCTTATGTGAAGAGTATCGGTATTTAGGCCTAAAATGATGCATGCATAATCACATGATTAATTCATTTATTATTTGACATATGTGTACAATACATTTTTTAGTAATAGACAATTAAATTGAAACATAAAAAAAGGGGAAAAAATAGACTATTAATTTGGAAAAAGCATATATATTACGTACTAATAAAAAAAAATAGACTATTAATTTGTAACATATCCTCATTTACGATAGAGAGTATATCTATAATACTATAAGATTCAGTCTCTAAATTTAATGTGGAGTTATGATGATAGAGTTGTTAGAGTTAGAAACAAGTTGGAGTCGTTTAGTAGTTGCGTAGAGTACAAGATAGCTAATGCTCGGAATTCAATGCAGCCTCATAATAACTATACAATCATGAAAGGAGATGAAGTGCAAGGGTTGCCGGAATTGATCACATGACATTTAGTATAGAATTAAAAGTCAGTTAGATGAAGTGCAAGGGTTGCCCGAATTGATCACATGACATTTAGTATAGAATTAAAAGTCGGTTAGATGAAGTGCAAGGGTTGCGAAAGGTTGCAAGAATAATTAATGAATTAACCTAATTCATGCCTATATAAACCGGCAAAAATCACATTTAGTATGTACATTTGAAGATGATTCACACATCTTTTAGATCTTTGATTGTTAGTAGCGGTATGTAAATTATCTTTTGCAACATTTTGTAGATGATTCAAACATCTTTTAGATCTTTGTAATTAACTTGGTTTTTTTTTTTTTTTTTTTTTTTTTTTTTTTTTTTTTTTTTTTTAATTTAGTTATCATATGCAGGTACCATGAAAATCACACAAGATCATGCATGCTCAGATAAATGGAACCAAAGATTGAGATACCAACTATCTTCTTTGTTTCTTACATATTTAGGTGATTGTTATAGATAAGCATATATATATATATATATATATATATATATATATATATATATATATATATATATATATATATATATATATATATATATATATATATATATATATGTATGTATTATGTTAATGCATTTTCATATACAAGTAATTTATGTGGGTTTTCTATTGATGTAGCTCACATGTGCGAATTGATTCAAGAAAATGTGCACGAGCATGTATGTAAAGAAACATTTAAATGGTTAAATGATACTTTTTAGCTTGATTAGTTTATGTAAGTAGTTCATTTCGAATGCTTTTTGAGAAATATTAGAAAGAATTTATCGTGTGCAATTGAATTATTATTGAAAAGAAGAAGGGTCGCGCATCGCAAAGTGTTTTCTTTTTCTATATGTAGAATCATTAGTGAGAAACTAATATTTACGCCAATTAAATGAGTTTGCCATAATAGCAAAATACGACATATTAAAAATATCACATTGAGTAATTAATAGAAAGGAAAAAATACATAATTTTGACTTAAATCCGTTTGTAAATTGTAATATCAAATAAAAAAGTTGAGTTTTAAACATAAGCAAAAGTTCAAACTTTTATCGAAAAACAAAACCGGTGCATTTAATGTGAAGTATATACAACATCGAGATGGAAGTGCAAGGCTTGCTGAAATTTATCACATGATATTTAGTAATTAGTATACAATTAAAATTCGGTTATGGATCGAGATGAAGTTGAAAAGGTTGCAAGAATAATTGATGATTTAACCTAATGTAATATATATATATATATATATATATATATATATATATATATATATATATATATATATATATATATATATATATTATGTTAATGCATTTTCATATACAAGTAATTTATGTGTATTTTTTATTGATGTAGCTCACATGTGCGAATTGATTAAAAAAAATGTGCACGAGCATGTATGTAAAACAACATTTAAATGGTTAAATGATACTTTTTAGCATGATTAGTTTACGTAAGCATGCAACTTGAATAATGAATATAAAAGAAAAAGTATATAATTTTTGCTCAAACCCATTTGTAAATTAAAAAAAATTATGTTTAAGATATGATAGTGGAGTCCAAAGGTTTTAGGAATTATTAATAATGTGTTTAATTAATATTCATTTAGTTAGCTATTTAGAATCGAGTTTATTGATAAGATTTATTAATATTAGTTAGACTTTATAATGTTAATTTTCAATAAAATTAGTTGTACATTAAAATGAGATGAAGCTAAAAAGGTTTGTAACGATTTTTATATAGTTTATGTGTCATTATTATATATACATTATTACACAAACTTTAACTTACAAAATTAATAAAGAAAATATTTAACGCACATTAAACTATAACAAATTAGATAAACCCCGTGTGCTTCATATTATCATGCAAAAACCATCTAATAGACAAGTATTGTAGGGCTAAGTAAATAAGTAATAGACCAAAAGAAACAAAACCATTTTTTTATCATGCAAATAAGTAATAGGCCAAAAGAAACAAAGCCATCACAACTTAATAACCAAAAGCCCATATATAGAATACAACACCACAAAACCAAAACAACATCAAACACCTTTCAATTTTTATACAAGAAAGTTAAAACATTTCATATGATATACTAAACCATAATTAAATATACACTCGCCAATATACAGAAAGAATACACGATTAACAATTAGATTATTAGCCTGTGCGTAGCACGGGTTCTGCATGTCTCGTGTAATAAAAAGTTCAGTAGTTTTTTCAAAAGACAACTAGCTAGTACAAAAGGTTAGGCATGTTTAGAGATACGTATGATATATAACATATAGAAATTAAAGAAACTAACTGTATCTGAATACGAAAAACATACCAAGAGATAGGTAATCGATGCGAAGATGATCATGTTGAATCGACCAAAATAAGAGTCTGCTAAAAAACCACCAACAAGGGGAAAGATGGCCGAGACGCCATGCCATACGTTGACATTTTGGGCAGCTGTAGCAACAGGTTCATTTAGAACTTTTCTTAGGTAATTGACGAGATTTCCTGATACCCCATAGTAAGCAAATCGCTCTCCGAATTCCACAACTGTAACATCAACACGTCCAATAGACAGGGAGTCATACGTATATACGGATAGATATATAATTAATATGTGGAAAAAAAAGGACTAGGACCAAAGAGCTTACATATGATGAAAATGGCGGATTTCCAACCACCTTTGGTATGTTTATTCGAAGAAGTGTTACCATCCATGTCGTCGCATTTGTTGGCAGCCATTGAAGTCTCCATTGCCATTTAGGAGAAGTGGTGAAAGTATAAGTGTGTAGAAGTGCTAGTATTTATAAGAGAAAGAGTTGAGGAGGAGGAAGTTATGTTTGCTTGCTCACACAATACACCCTTTTGGCAGAATGTAATATAGCCAGGGATTTCCTTTTAACATTTTAGTGCATTGATTATGCGACCCCATCAAAAGAAGTTGACTCTAGTTTATGCTGACCTGTTTCTATTGTAACGTGTCATCTGATTGAAACATCTGCTGATGGTTTACATAAATGTCGTGTTGGAGACCTGGATGCTACAAAACGTAGAGTATCTTACACTAACACGAATTATCCAAAGGTAACCGATGTAGTTAAGGCTAATAGTTCACCTGCTTCACAAGAGAGTCGTGCCAGCAAGCTTTTAATTAGTAGCCCTGAACCTATTTAAAACCAAGATGAATAGACTCTTTTGGTCTTATTGAAGACAAGATTATGAGCATCAGCTGCAAGGAGGTGTTGCAAGAAGATGGAAACCAAGATGTTAGTTTGATGCTCCCCAATAAAGAACAACATTTGGGTTTTGTAGGGGTGTCTTGTGAAATGGTTTGTAGTGTAACATGACAATCAGTGTGTAGAACACCAGATGTTGCTACTAAACATATAATCAGTCAGGTTGTATATATTTTATCAAATGTAGATGGCGCAAGTGAAGCCAAATTTTGCTGTTTGAGCAAGCATCTGAACACAAATTCTAACGTAAGTGCATACTTATCTATACTACATATAATATAATGAACAAATGAATCTCTCTCCAAAATTTCAGACTTACAAGAAATAAAGCATGGTTTACAACACTTTAATGCACCAAATGTTGAGAATTACAACAAAACAAGCATATGGTACAACAAAAATAAGCTTGGAGTAATTTTCAAACCACTTTTCTATCAAACAACATTAATGCTATTAAATAGTAGTCATTAAAATACTCCTTAAGTGAAAAATACTACCTTATAAGCATTATTTACAAGGATTCAAAACACATATAAAACTAAAAAAATAATACTCACCTAATACAATTAATACACTATTAAAAACACCTCTTCATCAAAAAAATACAATTTTTTAACTACAAAGTACAATATAATTAACACATTATTCGAGATCCAGCAGCAGCCTAAAACATAAATATGTTACTTTTGCTTTACGAGTGGCTTATGGTTTAAATTTATACAAATATCATAAAAATTACGAAACAAAAAAGCTACAATAAAAAAAATGAAAAAAAAAAACGTTGGCTAAAAATCAACCCCGTTGCAACACGCGGTATAAATGAAAAATATTTACTCGCCACAAAATTAGTCACCGAGTACCCACCGCCGCATTGCGCGGGTACCCTGCTAGTTAACAATTAAGCATAGGCAAGTGCTAACTAACATTTCTTAATACGTTCAACAAATGCTGCGAGATTGTTGTTCACCACTAATTTGTTCGTGCAATTATTTGTTTTTTCTCAAATTAACTAACACCTTCGAAGAGGCGCAGTTCTTTACCTCCCCTACTTATAATCAGAGTGATAATGGAGCCTGATATAACCAGTTAGAAGCCTTGATGCTTAAAACCTTTAAGTTCATATTAAAAAAAAAAAAAAAAAAAAAAAAAAAACTACACAAAAGATTGATGCAATTACAATGGTCATTAGTGTTTTTATAGGGTTCTTTAAACTTCATTGATGTTTTTATGTACTAGTTAAATATACCTAAATTCTCATAACCAAATATACACATTTCAAAACAAAATAACTAACCGGAACAAATATAATTACTTCTGCATTCAAACTCAGGTGAATACAACAACATTAACATATTGAGTAGTCAACTAGTCATGCACCGTGACACCGGTCGTAATATAAACATACTAACACGTAACAATACTTGTTTTGTGGAATAGATCCAAAATCCACATGCTAAAGACTTAGGAGTTAGGATTATACAACGTGCTATAGATTATCTACTCTTCATCTCCCGAGAGTAACTAAGAGAGGTAGTCAGCATCATGGCAATCAAATCCGTTAGGCGGAAGTATTCTCTTCTTCAAAAGGGTCTCAATCATAGCTGGCAATTTCCTTTTTGTACCACCCCTTGGCCTCGATTGAAACTCAGCATCGGCCTCAACAAAATCACCCTAAAAATGCAAACAAAGATTTTAGCCTACATCACTTGGTGATTGAGATAGATGAACAATCAAAATATATATCAAATTATATCCGGCAAGCAATCGTACCACTGTGTAAACATGGCGCCCAGTTTTCTCATGGTTATCTCTGACATGCTTATAAGCAAACCTCATTCCACAGTCAGAAAAGCTGCATACAAATGGCTTCTCTTGAAAATGGGCAACTTTTACGTGCTGTCGTAGATTTGAATTCTGCATTATAAGGAACAATAAACATTAGACTTGCCGTTTTGTAGAATTTAGGATACAGATGTTTCACACAATCTACTTTGAACTTCGAAGTATGCAATGTCGACCCATTTACTTATGTCTTGTTAATAAGTGAATTCAGGTGCAGTTTTACTTTCAGCTCCGAAAACACAACACGCAAGTGGCCAGAAAAACATAATTTTAATGCAGATTACCAACTTCAGCGAACTAGATTAACACTTGTAAGAAATATCTTTTGAAAGTAAAAGTGGTTGAAATTTTTGGACAAGAATTTGGCACACAGTTAAAAGCATCAAACAGAATACTCCGTAAGTTTCTTACATTTGAGAAAGTCAACTCGCATTCTTCAAAGCTACATCTGATCCTCTCCTTAGACACCCCTTTATCATGTGTGCGAAGGTGACGCTTGATGTTCTTCCTAAGTTGTTTGCTCCTACAAATCTCACAGTTGATATACTGATGGCAAGCATGGACGTGGGCCATTAAACATTGCTTATTGGTGAAAAATGTCATGCAGCCTGGTTCTCCACAAAAAGCCTCAACGGTTTCCAATTGAACTGCAATAGTCGTAAAATTAGTATATAGCCATCAGAAAGCATAACATTAATTAGCTACAACAAAATAAATCTATACTCACCATGAGAATTTTCATGTTTTTGTAACTTTGACGCGTATCTGAAAGCTTTCCCACATCCAGGTTCCAAACAAACATGTTTATTTTCATCATTCTTGTCATCGGCCTTATCATGGATCTCTTGCACATGTCTCTCCATGTCACCTTTCGTTGAAAATTTGCGAGTGCATTTTTTAATTGGGCAATTTAAGAGCTCATGATGGATGAGGTGGCGAGTCAAGTGATCTTTTCTACGGTAGCTTAAATTGCAGTCTTTTACTGGACAAGTAAAGGGTCTCTGTAGATCGAGAAAAGAGCTATGTTACTGTTGATGATCTCATTGTTGTAATCATCATATATTTTATTTATGCATTGATGAAAGAATCCTTAAACCTCATACATGATCGCGTGATTGAGGTTCACTTGACGGAGCTTCTCAGGTGGTCGCCCAACCTGATACTAATCCAATCAAGGTCTCGCATTTTGGAGTTCAATTGCGGGATCCAATGCTTCACGCACAATACTTGAACGCGTGACTGAGGCTCACTTGATGGAGCTTCTCAGGAGGTCACCCTTCCCGATACTAATCCAATCAAGGTCTCACATTTTGGAGTTCTTTGTCGGGATCCAATGCTTCACGCAACATTTCCACTGTTTTTTACATAATTTCAGTTATGTAATATATGTTCAAACCCTGCAGAAGTGCTAATGTTATAAATATTAAAGATTATGAAACAAATTAAGAAATTAATATACTGATTAGAATTAGCCAGCAACACACAAAATGTTATCAGATTTCTAAGCGATGTGCTTGAAAATTAACACTTGAAGGCCATCTCATACACTAAACCTTTAATTTAGTTCATTAACACTTTAACAGTAGTAAAGGTGACCAGATAGCTCATGAACTAAATTTAGTCTCGTGAATAAACATTAGAACATAATAACAACCACATATTTCAAAAAATACCTCAAGTGAATGGCCTTGCATATGTTGCTTCAGGTGCGCAGGTTTTTTAAAAGAAACACCACACTCCTCGCAAACCTTCTTCTTTAATCCGTTTTCCACCTCTTCTCTATCATCTTTTTTCTCCTTAATTTCATCCTAAATAAGAGCAAAAATTCAATAAAATACCACTAGTAGCCTCCATACAACAGAATACATAGCCAAAGAACTCACCAACGATAAAATACCTAACAAATCTCGCCAAAATTAAAATCGACATTCCAACAAGTATCATACGTCCCATTAGAAATCATTAAGGGGGTGTTTGTTTAAGCTCATATAACGGGCTTATGGCTTATGTGGTTTTCGACATATGTTTCATAAGCTCACTATTGGTGCCTTATTTTAAACTTTTCACCTTATATAAGCTTATTATAACATAATAAGCTTATATAAGCCAAAATTTTAAAAAATAAGCCAGAAATCATAAGCTTATGAAAAATAAGCCGAAATCTAAATAAGCCATAAGCTCACTATATAAGCTTAAACAAACACCCCCCCCCCCCCCCCCCCCCCCCCTAAAACCCTTGTTATATTCAACAAACTACTACTACTACTAGCCTCCATAATACAACATATAAGTTCAGATGAATCACTAAAAACTATAAAACCTTGTAACAATCTACAATACAAATCGTAACAACATATTCAAAAGGTGTACACATGTTAGCTTTATTTAAACTTTGAAAAGCTAAATTTTAAAAGCTTTTCAGCTAAGGGGGTGTTTGTTTCGGATTATATATCAGGCTTATGGCTTATGTTTCATAAAAGTTTCAAAATGAGCCACAAAAAGTGATCCTATGCCCACTATATAAGCCAAAACAAACACCCCCTAGTAAACATTATATAATACAAATCGTCACAAAATAATCACATGTTAGCTTATTTGTAAGAGCTTATTGAAAAGCTGAATTTTAAGACCTTATGAGCTTTTCAACTAATTTTACATCCTCCTTATAAACACAAAATCACATGCAACAAAATTTCAATCATTATTACTTTATAAATTTAAACTAACTAATTTTTCATCATAAATAATTTACTACAGTAAAATAACAAGATCTACCAAAACAAACAATATTTATTTATACAAATTCATATAATACAGAAATAAGCACTATTTAAAATGATTAATATTATACCTGATGATGAGAATGAATGTGAGATTTGATGAGTGTCTTTTTAGACCGAACTATTCCACAATACTCGCAAGCGTAACGCCGAATATCTCTATATTTTGGTACTCGTTTCTTCTTTTTTATTGTTGTTTTCATAATTTTTACTTGTTCCATTTTTTTAAGCCAGATTTGGTTTAACGCTTACACAGAAAATGAAACGGCAGCTGCTTTGATAGAAAGTATGAAAGTGAGTGAGTATATAATTGCTAGGGTTTCAATAAATTGGGCCATATGTATGGGCTCAGCCTTTTGCTTCATAAATCATACTAGTTAGTTACTAGTCAACGGGTATGTGTTTTTAAGGCACGTTTGGTTTGTAGATCGTTTTGGAATTTGGATTCAGTTTTGTATTTTGATTTGGATTTGAATTTTGATTTGGAATAACATTATGAGAGAGAAAAAATATAATTAAATAATATATTATTTATATTTTAAATAAAAAATATTATTATTTTGAAAATATAATAAAATTATTATGAAATGGATGAGATTATAGTTCAAAAAAGAAAAAAACAAAAAATTGATGAATGAGATTAGAAAAAGACTCACATGAAATGATAAAGATGGATAAAAGGAGTCACTAGATTAGAGAATTCTGCAACCTTTTATTTTCGGTATTCATCTATAATATTTGAGCTCACACACACATACCAAACATCATATTTTGGAATCATCCCTCAATCCAAATATTACTCACTCAAACCAAACGCACCCTTATAACTTTTGCCATATGGATCTTTTGAATTGTGACTAAGTGGTCGTGAGATTTGATGATGGAGGATAATAGGGATTGATTAGTGGCTGCTGATTCAGAAAGTAATATTCAAGTTGTTGTGAGACCTTACATATATCTTAGAGCACAAGTTAAAAAAAACTCTTGAAATATTTAGCATCATTTTAGTTGTACAAACATATATATAGTTAATTTTGTTTCTAAGAAGTATTAAAAGTATTATATCAACAAAAAATAAAACAATTATAAATGTTATTTTTTTTAAAAAGACAGCAATATATTAAACCAACCAACACCCTTCCTCATCTTCAAACAAGACAATTTAAGAGAAAGGAACCCGGACTACATTCTAAATGTTATTAATGGTTCGTTTGGTTTGTTAAGGGATTTGGATTGGATTTTAATTTGTTGTAAGTTTTATGAAAAAAGTAAATAAAAGAGATAAAATATATAGATGATAAAATATTATTAGAGCAGCGGGTACCCAGCGTTTTCGCTGGTGTTATCCTGGAAAACGCAGCGGGACGGCGCAACCACGGTATCGTCGCTCGTGTTTTCGCGTCCTGAGCCGTCGTGAACAGCCCACATCGTCCCGAAAAACGCAACCGGACGGCGCCACATGGGTACCATGCCTCGCGTTTTCCCCTTTTTTTTTTTATTTTTTTTCTCAAATTGTATACAAGTTTAAGAGCACTAGGTATCGTAGTGCCGTCCCGCTGGTGTTATGGGAAAAAGTGTTGCCACATCAGCACATTTTCACATAACACCAGAATTCACCATAACACCAAAAACCCCCTCCCTCCTATAACACCAGTTTCTCATGCCGTCGTGCACCTTTGGACCCCACATATATATTTTATTCTCTTTTTCATTTATTTAAATAAAATAACACGTTTAATTAAAATTAAATTTTCATTAACTAAATAAATACATTATAAAAAAAAACATAGAATAAAAATATTTGATACATTAATTTTTTTTTAATTTAGATCACAAATACTGTTTCACAACCACATTGTAAACAAGGCCCATTTAAAAAATAAAAAAAGGCCCAAAGACATACTATAATATGTACTTGTTTTACCTTAAAATCTGCCAATCAACTCTATCATCTCCTTCTCATATGTTTCAGCCACCATTTCTCATTTAACTTTGATTAAAAAGTCACAGCCATTAATAAACAGAATAAAGCATCCATCAAATATCAAGACAACCTTTCTTTGATTCTTGCTCAAACAAAGTCACAGCAATGAGAAAAAAAGTGGAAACAAAAAAAAAAGCCTTGAAAACGCCACAAATAAACGGGATAACACAACTCCTGGTGACCTTCTCGCGCCGTGGCGTTGCGTTTTCTGGGATAATCTCGGCTGTTCATGATGGCTCAGCACTCGAAAACGCGAGGGACGGTACCCACATGACGCCGTCGCGTTGCGTTTTGGCGGAAAACGCCTCTCATAACGCAGGGTACCCTCCCCTCTAAGGGTGTTTCAGATTCATGTGTGTTATACTCCGACAAAAGCGGCTGACAAATAATTATATACCCTAATTATATATTCGGAAGTTTCTTAATGCATGTCAAAGCCCAAATGCTTATTGATGGCTCATGGAACAAAAATAAGGAAATAACGTAAGCGAGTGTGTTTTATGCATTTATATTTGGACCATTGAACATCACAAACTACCAGTTTAGTTTATGTATTTATATTTTTATGCGTAGTTTTAATTAAATGTGCCGGTTTATTTAAATCAATGAAAAAAATAAAAGATGTGGGGTTAGGGGTGCACGACGACATCAAAACTGGTGTTATAGGAGGGAGGGGTCTTTTTGGTGTTGTGGTGAATTCTGGTATTATGAGATAATGTGCTGATGTGGCTGTACTTTTCTCCATGGCACCAACGGGACGGCTTCGGGGTACCTAGTGCTCTTATTATTATTATATATATATATATATATATATATATATATATATATATATATATATATATATAATAAGAGATAGTTTGGCTACAATTTTTGTAACCAATTGGCTATAATCATTAACAAAAAATACACAATAAATGAATCAAAGACTCAAAAAAAAAGTCAGTGACACACAATTTATAACACAAAATTATAGCCAATTAGATAAAAAAAAATTGTAGCTGATATAAAAAACAATAATAAAAAAAACAAAAAAGAACTAAGTTTATTGTTATAAAATAAGCATTAGAGCACAAGGTGCAACAACAAGGGTTTGGCTCCCCATTTGGGCCCCACCATGCCACATCACCAAAACACCTCAACTTCAACTAACAACAACAAACCCCCCCTCACCAAACAACAAACCTCCACTTCCCCATTCGGGCCCCACCTCTTACACACTTATTTTTTTATTCATTTCTTTAAATAAATTAAATTATTTCACAAATACTAAAAAATAAAAAAAACATACTAATTTTATTTCATCACATTAAAAAGTTACAATACGGAAAAAAAATGCGATACGGGAAAAAAAAATACGATACGGGAATGTGAGAATATTTAGTACTGCTTTCCATGCGGCGTGTTTTGGATTGTTTGCATAGTTAATTATTGTGGTGATATCACATCCCATACATTAATGTGAGAATATTTAGTACTGCTTTACTATCACTAATTTGGGCTACACAAATTGTAGTCATATTCGGCCCAATTTAAGCAAATATAGAACAAAATAATTGATCCACTTTTGTTTACATAGTTCAGCCCATGAGTTTGTTATAAGACTTGGTTTCAGAAACAATATATAACACACTAACCCTAACCCTATTTTCAATTTAACATATGCCAATCTTTTCACTTCTCTCTACCTAACCTCAACACAACACAAAAAAATTCACAAACACAAACACAGTTTAACACTGACCAGCCATGTAGCTTATACCCTTCATTTTCGTTTTCCCATGTTCTTACAAATATTTTACCCTTTTGATATTATAGGTTACTTATTAGTGTTGATGAAAGTTGGGGTTAGGAAAAAAAAAAAAAAAAAAAGGGACGAACGTTGCAATTCAAAAGCTGCACATTTGTCAGATTATTTCCTTCGCCGTGGCCACGACGAGCTCACCATCGGCGAAGAACGGCGAGCCCTCTCCGGTGTGGCGGCGAGCAACAGTTCGCCGTTGGAAGTGCCACATTGGACGGCGAGGGGCAACTTTTCATCCGCACCTTGTGCTCTTATATTATAATAAGAGGTTGAAATTAAGTGAGGGCCGCTATTTAAAAAGAAAAGAAAAAAAACAACGACAAAATATGACCTATTTTATTTTTTTCACCCTGACTTTGTGATAAGGATTAATCTACGACAAATATTTATCATTCAAACCAAACTTAAGGGCCCTCTTTTTAATACCAAACTTCATATTTTTCATTTCAAGAGTTAAATTTAAAATAAGAAATAACTATAATTGCACATTTCAGATGCACCTACAGAAAAAAAAATTTAGAAACATAGATAAAAACGCATATAAAAACGTATATAAAAGCGTTGAAAAAAAAAAAACGTAGATATACATAAAAAATCGTATATAAAAACGTATAATAAAACATAGATAAAAACATAGATTAAAGCGTAGATAAAAACGTATATACAAATGTGTATAAAAAACTATGTATAAAAATGTATGTATAAAAACATGTATAAAAATGTGAAAAAAAAACCTATATAAAAACGTATATAACAAATAAGATACATTTTCAAGCAATTAGCCTTTTTCAAATATATGGATGTATTCATTTTCAAACTATTTGACTAAAAGTAAAACACGCGACAAACCACAAGGACAAAAAATAATGTAGTTAACTCTTTTACTTAACAGTATAGATTTAATGGTCAAATTTAGTCAAACTAACGGTCAACGAAAAATTGGACCAAATCTGTTACATGTCGTTGGATTTTGGACAAAATTTATTACTTTTTGATCAAAACCGTGATATCCGATAAACCACAAGGACCACAAATGTAATTAACTCTATTATTTTTTCTTTGAGAACACATAGCTAAAAGTCAAAACTTTTCCCTCTCTTTTACGTTCTCTCCATTTCCTCTTCTTTTCCTTTTACATTCGTCATCTTATTTATTTTCCTTATAATTAGAGTTAACTACATTTTTGGTCCTCGTGGTTTACCGGGTATAACACTTTTGGTCCAAAATGAAATTTTGTAACGGATCTTGTCCAATATCCGCTGACCCGTAACACTTTTGGTCCAAATTTACTAACACCGTTAAGTTGACTTATATTGACCGTTAAATGTGAGGGCTTGTTTGTCTTTTCATCCCCATTATTAAACACAAACTACACTTCTTCATCCCCATTATATTGACCATTATTAAACACAAACTCATTTATTAAACACAAACTACACTTCTCAAAAAAACCACTCTTATAACTTTCAATCCATCACCACTAACACCCATACCGAACCATCAATACAAACACCCCCTGCCACGACGTCACCACCACCCCACCAAACCACCAACCCATCACCACTAACACCCCCCGTCGATCTAAACGAAAACCCACTTATAACTTTCAATCTAAAGAAAACCCACATATCATAGATCTCGATCTAAACGTGATATCCGATAAACCACAAGGACCACAAATGTAATTAACTCTATTATTTTTTCTTTGAGAACACATAGCTAAAAGTCAAAACTTTTCCCTCTCTTTTACGTTCTCTCCATTTCCTCTTCTTTTCCTTTTACATTCGTCATCTTATTTATTTTCCTTATAATTAAATATTTTCTCTATTTAAATTTGTCAAACATTTACGTGTTAACAACCATCATCAATAAAATAGAAGAGGTCCCAAATTAATTTTTGCTAAACCTTTCAAAAGAGCAAGAAGACTTTACCTAACCTGCATTTTTTGTTGATCTAAGCTCGAAACTCATAGATTGATCGGTCAATAATAACTTAGAAGACATTCACCAGTCACCCTTACGTTGTAAGTTACTTACCTTTCTATCCTTATTTAAATACCTGTTTCATATTTACTGCAGTACGTTTTATTTTAGTGTTATTCGGATAAATGGTTGTATTTACTAGTGTATGTTTGTAAAAGGATGTATTGTAACCGTATTTGAAATTTTGGTTATTTTGGTGTGCATGCATCAAGGGACGGAGCTAGAGGGGTTCCCGCGGGTGCCTGGCAACCCATACATTTTTTCGATGTAGTGTTAATTTTTGAAAAAGAAAACCGATTTTTCCTAAATGCATTTTAAATGCATCCGGTCCTTCGAAATGTGTTTCCAGTATTACGATTCAAAAGATTTTGTGCACCCGGTCATATTTGGTCCTGGCTCCGTCCCTGCATGCATCCATATATTTGCGCATCATATATTTAATAAAAAAAAAAAAAAAAAAAAAAAAAAAAAAAAAAAATTATGATCATCTAGAGCACCTATACTTTGGTGCCAAAGGGGAGAATTTTACGCACCATATATTAAAAAAGGAAAAAAGGTTGACAGATCATTTAGAGCACCATAATTAGTTTATAGACATTAAGAAGGTGCACTTATACTTTGGTGCCCAAGGGGAGCATTTTGCACACCGGATTGGACAAAAATGCTAGGGGTAATATTTTGGGTAACAATTGGTAAACTACTCATGTATTTGGTTCGAATTGGTAATTAACATGATAAAAAATTGGTGGTTCTATATGTGTTAGACTGTTTGTGGTTTTTGTTTGATCTTATTTGCAGGCTTTTTGAGTTTATTTGTTTTCGGCTTAATACCATAAGCCTAAATTTTCCGGGTTATTTTGAGAATTATGGGCTTATATAAGTTTTATGATACAGTAATAAACCGAAATTTTTTAGCTTATGTCTCAAAATAAGCAGAACACTTTGAGCTTATGAACCGAAATCAATTAAACTCGCAAGCCCGCAAATAAGCTTAAACAAACAACCACTTTGAATGTTCCCTATTTTGGTGCTCCTTTTCCTGATACTTGATGATAGTGGTGATACTAGGATTAAAAGTGTCCGGGACCATAAGTTTTTCTTTAAACTGTTGTATAAGAGAGAAAATGAACAAAAAGTGCGACTTCAGTTAAAACGATTGATTTTAGTAGAAATTGAGTCTAAGCAAGTACTAGAAACACAAATCCTATGTACCGAGTGTAGTTACGAAAATTATCACTACGAATCAACTTTTAGTTAGTTTTCAAATAAGTGTATTATAACCTGAGTGTGTGGTGTACTTATGTCGCAAAGTGAATGCACACCCTTTAGGCTATCTCGTTCCTTCAGTGTGTAGCTTACGTGTCGCTTGAGTGTGTTTATCTGTAGAAGAAGGGGGCAAGTATGCACTTTTTAATGAAATGGAAATTAACAATGAGAATACTGTCATGAACATTTTAGATGGAACAGAAGCAAAGCTCGTATGGTGGTTCAGTATGTGACCAGTTGCTTTCCTTATCTGCCAAATTTCCATGGTTTGTTGCTCAGAACCTAGGAGCCGAAGAAGATAGTTCTGGAGACAAGTACTTCTACGCCCTACATGACCCGCTGACTAAATATCAATGCCAAATCCCTGAGTTGCTGGGGAGACGTATTCGAGGATATTATCATGGTTGGGTTATTCTTTCGGACCATCTAGAAAATGTAATGTGGTCTATATGGAACCCAGTCACTTCTAAGATGATTCATTTCCCCCCTTTGATTTTGAAAGATGGAGATTCAGAATCTATCCGAGAATGTTGTTTGTCAGCCCATCCTGATGATCCAAGTTCAATTCTCCTGTTAACTCGCACCATCAAACCTACCTTTGTTTTTATTCGTCTAAAGAGTAAAAGAAAAAAGTTAAGATGGATCGAGATGTCATACGCTAGCCAACTCAAGAGAATAACCGGTGAAGATGGTTTTTTCATACATAACCTAACTTGCTGCAATGGTAAAGTATATGCATTGAATGGCGAAGGTTGTTTTAATAGTTTTATCATACAACTTGACATCTTGGTTAAGGACAAAGAAGTTTTGATAAAATTACTGCTGTTAGGGGCAAATCCTTATCCTTGGAGACATGTGAATTGTACTGACAGGGCTCATTTTCTGAAGGGACATGGTACCGAATTATTCTGGATTTTGGTAAGTTTTGACGAGGTTTCACTTGAGGCAGTTTACCTCTATAAATTGGACTTGACTATTCTAAAGTCGGAAGATATGGTGAGGTTTAAAGGCTTGGACATGAGTTGTAAGAGTTGGGAAGACACAGACTTCACCGACATAGAAATGAGTATGAAATTGTGGGAAGAATTGTTAGACCTCAAAGAAGCTATATTTTTTGTGAATCTTGGACGTGATAACTTGGCATATTACAGGCCTGGGATTGCGCCAGAGCTGGGGGGTTATATACACATTCATGACAGAATGGACAATATCTTGCATTCGTACCACTTCAAAGAAAATACCGTCTCCCTATCTTCTACGCCTTCACTAGTGCATTTGTCCATATGGGAATGCAGGTATTCTTTTGTTTCCTTTTTAATTGTTTTGTGTGCATCTATTGCATTGAGTATGAATTCTTAAAAGCATATGTTGTGTAGGTTAGAAGATGATCATGGAGGAGATATGTGTACTGTTGATTCTAAACAAGAAGAGAACAAGATAGAGGAAAGATCAGTTACAGACAATGAGTTTGGACTTGATGAATGGAACCTTCTCAATCTTCCGTTTGATATTTTGGAGATGATTATTGAGCGTTGTGTATGTGTGGAATACCTGAACTTCCGTGCTACATGCAAACATTTTCATTTAGCAGCACCTTTGATACAATGGAGCAACAAAACTTCATCAAGGAGATTGCAGACTTATTCATCAGTTTCACCATGGTTAATGGTGGTAGATATAATTCAAGGCGTTATCACTTTTACTGATCCGCTGTTAGGCGACAAATACTTTATGAAAAAGCATGTTTTGCTCGCTGATTATAGACTTGGTTGTTCCAGGTTTGGTTGGCTGTTGTTTTTCAGCTCTAACTTTCAATGTTTCGTATTCTTTAACCCCTTCACCAGTGATCTCCGCAAGCTCCCAGAAGAACCAGATAATATTTTCACGAGTATGTGTTTCTCGGCACCACCTACTTCCCCTGATTGTATGGTTGTTGTATTTTCAGCAAGTGGTGAACGTGTTTCGATCCATTATGTAGCTCGGGAACCATCCTGGCGTACAATTCGTGTTGGTGTTGAGCTATCTTCTATTTATTTTCCAACATTTTTCGGACAAGATCTTTATGCCTTGGATGGCGATGGTAAACTTATTGGATTAAAAGAATTGGGTGAAGAAGATTACCCCTCGACGTTTGTTGAAGCTAGAGCCCCAATAAATTGCGCATCTCCAGCACGATATTATTTAATGAAATGCGATCAAGATCTACTAAAAGTCATTGTGGGTAAGTTTGGAGCATGCGTGGAAGTATTTAAGTGGGATATTTCTAAACAAGAATGGGAGAAAATAGATAGTTTAGGAAATCGCATGATTTATATTTGTGATACAACATGTCTATGCATTGAAGCCAAAACACGAGAAATGGAGAACAAGATCTACTTTCCAATACTACATTCCAAGAACAGGAAGATAGTTTACTATTCGCTTGAAACATGCACCTATGAGACATTCAATGGCGAAAACAACCCACAAAACTTCAAGGATTTTTCTGGAACTACACATCATTGGTCCGCTCGTACGTGGATCGAACCAAGTTGGTCTTAGCTGTTGGTATCATTGTCATGTTTTAGAACATAGCGGGGCATGTTGGACAGTTGGAGGTATACCTCTTTAGGTTTTTTTTTTTTTTTTTTTTTTTTTTTTTTTTTTTTCATTCCAGTTGACTTGTGTTCAGAGATTCTGCACTGCACTCATGTAACCATGTTCATCTCATACACATATTGATTTAGTTATTAATGGTAGTGGTTATTGAGTTATAGTTGATAATTCATTTTTGTGGAACGTGTTTTATTATAGTGGTAATGGGTTAGTTTAGTATCAAGTAAAGCAGATTCTGGGAAAAACGTGCAGATGGGTATAAAAGAGAAAGTAACGTGCTTTTGGAAATATTAGTAATGGTTTCAAATGTTTGGCTGATGGTTAAAGACTAATAGTGACTGATAATCTTTTCCAAAACTCAATCTCGAGGATCGTCTAACTTTGATATCAAGCACCTTGAGAGGTGGTGATCTAAGAAGCTTATTTGTAGTTTTTCATGGCTTTGGGACTGGGTTTAACAGATGCAGGATATCAAAATTGATTCATTATGTGAACATGTGGTCAGAACATGGCTTTTAATTACAGATTTTACAAGTATCCAGGATTGTACTTTAAGCTGTTAAAGTCTATCAAGAACTACTAATAGCAACATTCAAAAGCATACAACCCAGACTACAGCTCAAACACAGAATAGTTGCTGCATTAACAACCCTAAACAAAAGAGGGAATGAAAGTATCTGTACTTGCTCAAAATTTGCAACATCAGACCCTGTATCAATAGGATAACGACAAGGTTCAGCTCAAACGCAAGCTATGTGTGTGACCTGTGCATATTAACAATACCCTCTACTCAGTCCTGCCACAAAGATGTATCTAACACGATTCACATTATAACAAAACAAAAAACACTCATTACAAACCTTCCACACAACACCACATCCAAAACAAGATCATAACTCAAAAAGGAGATAGTGCCCATTTGTACCCTATTGACTAGAAGAATCCTCGGAGACTACTTTCTCAGATGCATCCATCTCACCCACATGAGATACTTTCTCACTTGTATCCACAGTATCTGCCACAGGACTACTGGTAGGGGATACGTTCTCACTCATATTCACGGGATCTGCTAGAGGACTGCTTGCAGCGGATCCGCTATTTTGTTTTATCAAATTAATATCTGCAGCTTGCAGTGTTGGTGATGTAAGGGTGCTGGTACTTGGAGTATTGGGGCCTGAATTCCTTGGTCTGTTAAGAGCATTGCATCGTGGACAGTAGTATGTAATGAACGGAAAATCTTCTTTCCTTGCTAGACCTGTACATAAGATATCAATCTTAGCAGTTAGCAACTTAGCACCATTAAATGTGAGGTCTAGGTTGGGCAATAACCAAAACACTTTAATCGTCCAAAAGGAATTATAAAAAATAGTGTGTCGAATATAATAAAATAAACTTGTTAGTAGCTATGGCTTATGCGATTATTACTTTAATATCTACTATTTCTATTGTTATTTGCTGACCAAATATAGAGCTGAAATCTACTTACCGTTATGCATATGACAATTGCCACATATAAGTGCATAAGATTGTGAAGGATCTTCTCCTACAAGCAATTGAGCAAGTCGAGCAAGCCAACCGCCATCTTGAGACCCATAAGTAGCAGGGTTATGATGCTCAACAACAAGCTCATTATTTGTCAAAATCTCATTTTCAATATGCTGAGTCATTTCCATGTCATTTCCTCCCTTAGAAGCAGTTTCTGATGTATTTCGTTTCCTCAGACCAGTAGATGTCACTGGGTCAACATCATGACTCTTCCCTGTAGGACTATGCTGCTGAAACTCATCTCCTAGATGGACTTTAAGCCCTGAATCTGCACCCAACTTTGATGCAAGTACAGATGCTGCTGCTGCTTTAGCTGCTGGATCAGGGTCATATTTCTGAAAGAAAGAAAAAAAAGGTTAATTTTGAGCCCGTTCAATTACTCATAGGTTATTATGGTTCATTTTTTCTTCCTACAGGTAAACAAAGTTAAATAAACAGATGGACAACCTTTAAGAACAGGTTAAACTAAATAAATAGCTGGACAACCTTTAAGAACAGGTTAAACGGGTTAAAGGTTGCCAAAGTGTGCTTTAAATTTAAATAAAATACACACACCTCCTAAATAACAATTTATTTAACAAATTATTTAACTATTGTACGATTTTTTGTTATCATAAGTAAGTTTATAAAAATATTGCAACTGTCAGGAATGATGCATGGTACAATTTGGTAACAAGAGTGATGAGACAATAAGCAGTTCTAAGTTTTACCTGAATGAGTTGCTGAGTAATATAATAATTGGTTCGCTCTTTAAGTTCATCAATTTTTGCTTGCCTTTCAGCCCGAAGCCTGTCTACAGTTTTCTGATCCCTGCTATCGCCTAGAGAGAAAAGTAAAACAAATCCATAAAAACTGAGTATTTACCACCAAGACGATACTTTAAGAAGCATCCTAAAAAGTGATGTAGAAAAAGTCTTTATCATTTGCATATGCTATAAATAGCATAACAACAGTTTTTCTTCATTAATGTCTGCCACAATTTTGGGAACTTACGCATTTTTGTGAAGCTAAAAAGTGCCCAGTACAAAGCCGATGATAAAGCAGGCAAAAGAAATATAGGTAGAACTCGCAAGGCTCTCATTTGCCAGTCCAAGCCGGCCGTTCTGGTTGTAACTATAGCATAACCCAATGCTCCGACCTGTATCCAGAAAAAAATCAACATTTAAACAAAAAAGATTCTAAACAAATACATGGTTATTTATGTGATATCCGCACCAACCAGCTGATTCTAAAAAATAGTTGTCACTATTCCCCCTTATCCAAATTAAAATTAACAAGAAAGATGTAGTTAGCATCATTTGACCAATTTTCACTAACTTTGAAATACTTTCTAAAGTATTATCACACTTTTCACTAGTGGATTCTGGTATGTTTAATATGAATTCCACAAGCAAAGTTTGTTAAAGGCACATTGATAACCAGTTAACTTTATGTGTGCACCACTCACATGGATATGTTATGAAAAACTTAATCATGGTTTAGCTAGTACGGAGTATTTACACAATAGAATATAACCATCCATTATTCAAATATGCTAATACACACTCATAGTCTCTGTCCCGCGAGTAAACTTTGCGTATAAGCAAATACCAAAAGCAAGTCAAATATTTATTTCTGTTTTTATTAGGCACATTTAGCACTAACTTGTCGAACATGTACCAGCCCAGTATTAATTTTCGACATGCCATTAATGGGTTTATAAGACCGAGCATTACACCAACCCGTGTGACTAAGGGGTGTTTCGCATTATTGCATTTCTAAAATGATTATGTGATACAGTACAGGAGATGGCGCTTCAATGTGTTTCTGCAGCTCAAAGTTCAAATAATCAGAGTGTTTGGCAAATTCTGCTTATCTAAGAATTTACATGTAAAACCCAAATAATAAGATAACTACAATACTTCATTGCGGGCTACTACTAAACTGCTGATATGGAAGTAAATATTTGGCCCCTGGGTAATCATAAACAGTTTCAAATCGCATGTGGGACTGCTTGTGCTTATAGACAGAAGTGCTACAGAGGAAACTTGTGATTTTATTTGAAATACGCAATCTCAAACTGCTTACCAAATGCAGCTTGTTTCACTAAGCAATTTTCCTCTTCCAAACAAACCAGTTTTAAAAACGAAATGAGCAGATGATTTGTTTAAATAAGCAATCCCAAACATCCCCCTTAAATTGCTTAGGTTTTCTGAAATGATCAAATTAGCTAGATATGCAATCCCAAACAACACCATACGATAAACAGGTCTAACAAGCAATCTGAAACACCTACTAATTAGATATACATCAAATAATAAAACCATACCTCAAGCAAAACAGAAATAACGATTATATTCCTAGCAGTCGACCTCCAACTCGACGATCTCCTCTTCATTCTAGCAAGGAGAGTAGCCTCTTCTTTCGATATATGTTGCAACCTTTTCTCGAAATCATCACCATATGACCTAAACAACCCATTCCATATTCTAGACCAAAATCCCCTCTTCGCCTTCGTCGTCTTCTTCTCCCCATCTACTTCCTTCTCTACTTTATCATCCGCCATTAATCCTGCTCATATCAATCACCGCAAACACACAATTAACACCACACACAAACCGAAAATTGCACCAAAATATATAAAAAACTTTCACCAAATTCTAATTTCACCACTTATTGTCGTTCTACGTACCGAGCTAAACCCAAAAAATGTTTTATCGACTCATCGTGTTACTCTAACATATGCAAGTGTACGTTATAGCATAAGGAGCGATGGCCTGTCACTTTTCCAAAACCGTGATACCTATGTATTTAATGAAGTATCTCGTTTAACATTTAATATCGAAAACTTTCATATGTGCAGGGGCGGAACTACATGTTAACTTGGGGGGGGGGGGGGGGGGGGGGGGGGGGGGGGGTTCCCCCCATGCTTTGCCAAAAAATATCAATTTTTAGTGTAAAAATTTTAATTTTAGGACCATTTTATTAAAGTGCACCCCACTTCAAAATCAAATTGCCACCCACCTTAATCTCAAAGAATGTAAAAACCTTAAATCTCTATCTTAATCTTAAAAAGATATCAGTTTTTAGCGTAAAAAAAATAAAATTTGTGACCTTTTTATTAAAGTGTATCACGAATTTTATCAAAAAAATAAAAATAAAAATTTTGCCCCGTGCTCTAAGATCCTGGGTCCGCCATTGCATAAATGTAACAAACCTTCAACATGTTATCTTGTAATTAACTAAAACTTTTATTCCGCTATCAACACATTCTATGTAGGGGCGGAGCCAGAAAGTTATAGTCAAAGGGGCAAACTTTGATAAATTTTATAAACGATACTACAAATTGATTCGTTAGGGGGCAAATTAAAAAAAATTGCACGATATATTTTTTTTTTTTAAATCACACCACAATTTTTTTCACTAGGGGGCACGTGCCCCTCCTGCCTCCGCCTAAAAGCAATCCCAAACCCCTTGTAAAAGGTGACGTGTAAAAGCTAGTTACTGCAATCGTTTATGTAAAGTAACTTGTACAGCAAGTAAAACAGTAAATTATTGAATTACAGTAATATAATTAAGCGTAGCACTAAATCACAAATTCAGAATAAAATAAGATCCAGATCACATGATTAATTTTTGAAGTAATACGTTATAAAAATACCTGAAAGTGAATTACAATGATCGTCAAGGATGAGCAGACGTTTATTAATTAATTAATTAATTAGGGGTTGATGGATTATTTGTTGTTGGATGGGTTTATTTTAAAGGAGGGAGGGAGGTGTGAATTATGGAGGTTAGTGGTAGGGAAGTGGTGATGATGGTCGGGAGGGAAAACGCATAGCAAACGCGTATCTCTTCGTTGCCAAGTAATCTTAATTCTTAATAATACAATACTACTAGTAATAAAATACTCCATATAAATTTGTAAATGTTGTTGTTATACTTTTTTTAATTACAAAACGCATAATCTAATTACAAAGTTTCGGTTTAGAATAATTAATGTTTTTAAACTTATTAGGTTATTTAATAGACCCGGTTTCCGATTTAACTAGTTTAACGGTTCAGCTGGTTTTTTTCTTGTAATAAAACGGGTTTCTAACTCAACCAACTGAGTCAACTCGGGTTTTAATACATTTTTGCTAAGTCGTGCATTAATTAGTTATATTTTGAATAAACTTTAGTAGATTATGTTATGAGATCTATTGGAGTTTGTCGTTTTTGTTTTGGTTTTATATGAACAACCGAACAAATGAACACCCCTCCAACTAGTTAGATGCGAGTTGTCAACAACAAGATAAATGATGTAGTGCGTGTAATGTTTCTTGCCTAATTCAAAAAACTGAACAAACTAACACCCTTAGTTTATATGACCGACTAGTTAGATGCGTGTTGTCAACGACTAGATAGATGAAATAGTGCGTGTAAGGCACCTCGCTTAATTCAATGTGTATCCAACAGTTTTCAAATGTCAATCTTAGGAGTTAGATTATCCAGAACAACGATTTTATTGACAAGTTCATGTATCTTCATTGCAAATGATAGGTGGATACAAAATTCATGAAAAATATGTCATGCTTATCTTCATAGGCGGAGCTATGTAGAGACTAAAGATCCCCCACCCCTCCTACCTTCTCACTCTTCATAATTTGAAACACAATGCATAGAAGTGGACTTTTTCTTGTTCATTAAGTGTCATTTAGTATAGAAACCTACCATTTTGGCTCTTTAAAATATATAGAAAATGATTTGGAGACCTAAGTGGTGTGCCTAAATTCATGCTTAAACATATGTGGCATAATCTTGATGGTTTGTAGAAAAGTGGGTCCTTTGGCTGCAACCATCAGGATGATACCATGTAGGCTTAGGCATGAATTTGGGCATATGTTTTAGGCCTACCAATCACTACTCTTATGTACATATGTGATAATTAGGAAGTTGTTTGTGTTAGCTTATTAATCAAGCTCACGAGTTCATGTAGATGTTAAAAACTAAAAACACAAGTCTATCTTTCGGTTTATGAGCTTACAACTTTAATAATGATTCTTTATATTGTTCTTCAAACATTCTTAGTGCTTGTTTATGTTCTTTTACGGATGTATCATAACATTTTTGTGGTAAACAATATTTTAACTTGGTAAAACCTAGCCATGTAATATTATGATTTTTCACAAAAAATTAAAGGCCCAAACCTCACTAGATACCGAAAGTGGTCAGAGAAAAAGTCAAAAACATTCACGTGAATATCTTGATAATGTGTACATCTAAATCAAATTCACGTAATCCCAGTTAACTTGAAAAAGGTAAAAGAGTCAAATACTACTAAGGGGTGTTTGTTTCGGCTTATATAGTCGGCTTATTTTGTTTTGTGCTTATGCTTTATAAGCTTATATTTTGTGGCTTATTTTAAAATTTTTTATAAGCCGAAAAATTTCAAAGATAAGCGACAAAAAGCGAGTTTATGAAACATAAGTCCTAAACCAAATAAGCCAGGCTATATAAGCATCCTTACTCCTTCCCCATTTATAACCATCTTCATTCACCCTATTTCACCATTTCACCAATGGCTTCCATGACCACCACAACCGCCATAAACCACAAGATGAACCTATGTCTCCAATCAGACACCATCCTCAACTCCAGCCCACTCCTTTTCTTCACACTCTCCCTCTTATTCCTCCCTCTCATCCTCACCACCACCTCCACCCAGTGGCGAAGCTAGAAAATTTTGAGTGGGGGGTCGGGATCTAATTTTTTTTTCCTAAAGCTATTTTTCTGGTACTATGTTCGGGTCGGTGATTAGATTCGGGTCGGGTCAAAAATTAAATACTATTATTATAAAAAAAAAGTTTCAATCACTAAAAAACTAAACATTTGTCCAAGACAACTAAATATTAAAAGGAGACAAACGGTTGATACCTGGTTCGATTCATTGAAGAAATTAGAGTTCAGCATTTCGACCTTTAACATAAAAAACAATAAGCCTTGTGTGTTGTTAGAGAATACTCTAACCAATTAGGGAACATACCAAACTAAACAAATTTAAATCGACGAAGATTATTCTTTGGACCTCTAGGCTTATACTCTTCAAGCTTAGTTTGATACACTCCTAATGATATATATGCTAGCCTTACTTGCTCATGTACCGCAACCGGATATTTCCACATTTCAAGTTGTTTAGCAGGTCCTCTTTCTAGGCTACTAGCATCCACTTCATTGATGTTAGTGTTAGAGTTTGACAATCAAATAACACAATATTCGGAAGCTAGGATCAAGTATAACACATATAAAGATTAACTAAAACATAAATAGTAGCGTACCCGATGCACTTCAATAAATCTTGAATCTTGTGTAAAATAGATCAATGATAAACCCCTTACCGTTTTGTTTATCGATCTCTTGATAATTACTATAGTGAGTAATTACCTCGTTTTTGTACACACAAACTACCAACGAATAAAAGAGATTGCAAGATCTAAACACTATATTTTTCTTATGAAAAAAATTGATCCAAGAACCCTAATGGGTGATGGGTCGATCGGCAAGGAACAAGAAAAAGAGAAGAGAAAACTTTAGGGTTTGTGTGTGTGCACAAAAGATGAAAAACAATTAACCCTTGTGTTTGTATTTATACTAAAGAAACTTAGAGTCCAAGTTTGATGTGGGTTGGGTTTCCCCTCCCCTTGTTCGACCGGCCTACACATCCCAAGGGATGTTCCGGATCCTTCTTGACATCTAATTTCATATTTAGTCCATCTCTTTTATATTTAACGCTAGTTAGTACTTACGGTTAATCACTAACGATCATTAGGTCCCTCAAGTGTTTATTTAAATATATATTCGATACATATATCATATATATTTAATATACTTTTATTCTTGTTTGTAATGTGTGCAATCCCGAGGTCTCGGGTTCGATACTAGTCATTTACATATTAATATTTATACGTAACTTTTAACAGTTAGCTTGTGGAATTTCAGAAGGTTGTTCATTGCAAGTATCCAGACCAATAACCGGTTTGCTTGTTGAACCTTTTTTACGTTTACTCTCTTGAATTTCATCATCAATTCCTTCTACTTGTTGTTCTTCATTCTTTCTTTAAAAAAATGAAGTTATGGTTTTATTCTTCACCATAGTCACAATCTACATAAATTGCAAAGAACTTATATTAGTGGTACACAATCTATAAATTTGTCCTAATTTCTACTAAATCTCTAATTTCTACTAAATCCCTAATTTCTACAATTCTACTAAATCCCTAATTTCTACTAAATCCCTAAATAAAAGACAAGTAGATAATAGATTTAAAGACAACAAACCTGACCAGAAGGGCCGTTGAGGTGGTGGTCGGCCGTCGGCGGTGGTCAGTGGTGGCCGGCGAGACTGCAGGAGTGAGGAGCCAGGAGGCAGGAAGTAGGGACTGTGAGAGGAGATAAGGGTCGATTGGAGGAGGGTTTGTAAGTTTTTTTTTTTTTTTTTTTTTTTTTTTTTTTTTTTTTTTTTAATGGGCTAAGTAAATAAGTAATGGATTTTAGTTTGGAATTTGGTTTATTAATGGATTTTAGTTTGGGTAGATGGGCTTATGTAAAATGTAATGGATCAAAATTTTATTGCTTAATGTATACAAAAAAATTCACAATTAAAATGGGGGGTCGAAACCGAATATACCAAAATTTTTCTACACGAAAACTATATACCCCCTACATCGCAAAAAAAATTTCGGGGGGTCGGGCGCCCCTCCCCGCCCCTACATAGCTGCGCCTCTGCCTCCACCTTCCTCCATGATGACGTCATCACCCCCAAAACCCTACTCACTGCTGACGTCATCATCAAAACCCTAACCATCGTCCTCCCCACCTTCACCGCCGCCACGTCACTCATCATCCTCCGCACAACACATCCCCGTCTCACTCTCATCTCCGCCGTTAAATCATTCCCGCCACTTTTCACCACAGTCATTACCGAAACGGCACTGCTCGTTCTGTCAGCACTAGCTATCGCCGTTTCGCCTTTCGCCGTAACCGAATTGTTAGGGTTAGGATTAGGGTTAGGGTTTGATGTGGAATTAGTGAAGCTAGGGGTTGTGTTTGTTTTGGTGGTAAGTTTGGTCTATATGAGGGTTGTTTGGGGATTTAGTGCCCCGGTTGCGGTTTTGGAAGGGCGGTACGGGTTTGGGGCTTTGCGCGAGAGTGAGAGGCGAATGGTTGAGTTTCGGGGGCGTTCGTTTTCGATGGTGTTGTTTGGGGTTTTTTGCTTTGGTCCGTTGTTGTTGTGGATGAGTGTGGTTGCTAAGGGTTTGACATTTGTGGCTCGTTTTGATGATTGGGTGTTGGTTGTGAATCGGTGTGCCGTTTATTTGCTGTTTTCGTTGGTGATTACGCAGTATGTGGTTATGTATACGATTCTGTATGTGCAGTGTAGGGTGGCGAGTCGTGATTATGAAGTATCTGGTTATGTGCATGGCGATTACAAAGATGATGATAAGGTTGGAGGTCAAGGTTTTACTTTGTTGTTTCATTTTGTGCTTTTCGTTTGGGTGGGTACGATGTATGCTCGTGTGTTTAGTAGTAAGGTGTTTTTCATATGATGGTAGCTTATTATCTGACTTGCTATGGTGGTTAGTTTCTTTAGTTGTTAATCGGGAGTTGAATATGCTATGGTAGATTAGTGTAGTTAATTGGGATGTAATGACATGATTGTCTTAGAAGGTAGAATGACGAGTTTATCTTACATGGTAGAATATCAGATTGTGAGTCGATCTTATTTAGGTAACTGGAATTTGATGATGTAGTTACTGAATATTACTATGAATATGTCCACTTTTATATTACATTTGAGATATTAATCCTCAAAGACACGTTATCTTGTTTTCATCTTTTTGTGTCTGGATTACGTTGTATAGCCTTTTGGTCACCCCCGCTTCTCGCAACTGGATGAACCTGGCACAGTTTGGTTGTTGGGCTATATTTGGGCTGAATATTTCTATTTGATCTATTCTCTCGGTTTTGTGTTCCGTTCTTCATTTACTGAGAGAGTGATGTTTTATCAATAATCATAGTTATACATGGAGATGATTTAGAGTAATTAAGCAAATAAGGAGTTCCTGTCAAATACGCTAATAAGCGCTTACATATGTAACATAATATGCTACTGTAGCATTTTGAGATCAGTAATTTTTTTTACAAAGAGCTATTGACAAATTCTATAGCATGTACTCTAGCACGACTAACTGTATGACCTGCCTCTAAAGCATCCAAAGACAACAGGAGTATAAGATAGAAGTATGACCTGCCTCTAAAGCATCCAAAGACAACAGGAGTATAAGATAGAAATGACCTACGATTATATCAACTGTCCCTGAATGCTGTTGAAGTGTATGACAATCCAAAACATCTTTACATATGTTACAGGGTTTGCAGCAATGGTCAAACCGGTTAAGGAAGAATAGGAATCCTGTCAAAATTACAAGTGACTTCGATTTGGCTTTTCTGGGCACATATAATGCAAACAAAGATAATGTCAAAACAATGACCTTTTTTGTGAAAGAAAAATGAGTTTGATCTGGGAATAATATGTGGCTTCTACTGATGTTACCAACCTGATATGCATTCGTAACGCTGATAATGTTAGACATGCTCTTAGTTGTGGCCTTACTTTTAAGCAAAAGTGCGTTATTTGCAAAATCCAAATGGCCGGAAAAAAGTGTTGGCGGTCCACTCAACTGACCCAACGCGATACCAAATTAAGAGCCACCGGAGACAATTAATTGCTTTCTTCATTGTAATTGCCAAAGTAAAATACTAAAATGCGTGTGCATAGAATAATCTTTCATGAAATCTCAACAATGACGCAGTGAAGAACTATATTGAGTAGCTTTTAATTTGGACCTCGAAGATCACAGATTATCTGAATGGGTTAAAGAATTCTTGCAAAATGTAAATGTAAGTCAACTGAAGTTGTCCTAAAGCATGACTTAACCCACAACTATTTAGTTGTCCGTTTGGTATGTACATAACATATGATTGCTTTTGACATCAACAGGTAACTTCCAAATACCATAAACCTCCCTTCTCTCAAAATTTACTACTGTATTTCTTTTTCTTTCAAAATTCACATCTACTGTTCATGGGATTGAACCATATGATACTACACCCACATTAATTAGTTTAGAGGTCATGATCAAATTCATGTATTTTTCTAAGTGACTAGCAAATCATAATATCTAATATAGTGTTTTTATGAATATTGAGGGAGATAACTCAATATTGCAAAAGTTGGTATAATATTGATATAACTATGGGCTTATTAATGGGTAACTCCGGTCCGCCAACAAGCGAGTCAACCATTTATCTATTCTATATGCGTTGCATGATAGGTATAGATTCTCACACACTGACTCAATGCACTTTCTCCTACGCTTGAACCGACACACAAACCCTCTTCCAGAAAGGTTAGTTGGTTTTGCGCTATTACCAGTTGTTTTGTATGTGTTAGTTGTTTCGTACTTTGTTGCTATGTTTCTTTCGCAACGTATTGTTTTTTGTTATTATCAACACAACAGTTAAATAATAAAGTCGCCATATATCACATCTTAAAAAAAATAATAATAAAAATCATAAAAGGAACCTCATAGAAAAAATAAATTCTTAAATTCTCATATTCAACCCTCACCGTCAAAAAAGATATACATATATATTTACAAAAAGCCTGGCCGCAACGACAACGAATCCCTTGTTTCTAAACAATTTTTTTTCCCTTTCCTTAAATAAATGACATAAGTCACCTATAGTGTAATTGTATATGTAATAACTTCAATCATGGGATGATGAAACAAATCCATTCCAAATGCATGGACAACATTTTATTAGAACATCACTTTAAAATTGGTAAAAACGCGATTGTACTTTCATACTTTTTCGTTACATTTTGAATGAAATAAATAAATTAAATCAGTTAATTTTGCTTTCAGTTCAATCAAGGAATGAAATAAAACACACCTCTATGTTGAGAAGCAAAGCGTGACTTATAAATGAATGACCTTTTGTATCGAATGACAATTATTGCACGCGACGGATGGAGTATGATTTTTTCAATGAATACCTAAGTTTAAACCTCCAAATTAGGATAGAGTATTGTACCGAAAAACCGAACCAGAACCAAAACCAAAACCGAGAACTGAAGTGGACACATCAAAACCGAACCGAAACTCAAACCCGTGGCTCGGTTCTCGGTTCATTGCCTAGGCAACAACTTTTTCGAGACAGTTTTGAGTCGTCTATTTCAATCTTCTTTTTTTTTAATCCGGAAAAAAGAACATGGGCCTAATAAAAAGAAGTGAAAAGAATTAACCGGTTTAGTTGTTGATTAACCGGTTTAATAACAAGTAGGGTTGGATCAGTTGGAAAACCCCTTGCCTCTTAACCTAGAGGTCAAGGGTTCGATCCTCACTCCCTACAAAAGGCCGGAGGTCCTCTTCTACTTTAAGTAGAACCGGAAGCAACCTCTCTACCTTAGGTAGGGGTATGGTTGTCTACGTCTCAACCTCCCCCATACACCGTGAAAGACGGTATTGGGACCCATAACCCGTGGAAGACGGTATTGGGAGTTACTTTACTTTTTAGTTGTTGATAAACCGGCCGGTTTTAATCATCCATAAATAAAGATAAATTTCTCTTTACAGAGATCAGAAAAGTTAGGGTAACTTTGAAGTGCTGCTGATTTGATAAAAATGGCGACTAACAGCAATCTACCCCGAAGAATTATCAAGGTTTTTCATCTTATTATTATTTATCAGTTATCGTCAATTCTAAACCCTTTTTTTTTTTTTTTTTTTTTTTTTTTTTTTTTTTTTTTTTTTTAAATTTGTTTCAGGAAACACAGCGATTGCTCAGCGAACCAGGTAACCTGTTACTTTACTTGTTAATAATTTATGTTGATTGGATAATTACGTGTCAATTATGATTAATAGTGTTATATGTTGTGGATCAGTAAATGTTAGGTAAGCAACGAGTCGAATTCTGTTAGTTTAGTTGTTAATTGATGTGTTTGTTATTCATTTCTGTTAGTTTAGTTGAATGAGGTTGTTAGAGGTACGTTTCAATGTGTTTGGATGATGATTATTAATAATAACAATAGAATAATAGTTGTTGAATCGTTATTAATCATAAGAAATGAATTTTCTGTTTCATAAGAGGAATATGATCTTGTAGGGTAACGAGATCATTAGGTTTGTAAAAAAAAAAAAAAGATGCAGTTCATGTGTTTAGATGACTATTAATAGAATTACAGATGTAGGATAACTCAATGAGAGATGCATTTCTCTGTGATTGGATGATGAATATACTTGATTATTGTTGTTGGAACATTATCAAGGGATTGCTTATAGTTTATTACTTAAAATAAGCACTCGTCTTTGGATTTACTTGTTTTATAACAATTGCAATACATAATTATTTGCTGGAACATTCATTTGTAAGAGGACTTTTACTAATTATGTTCGTAAAAACTAATATTACTTGCAACTTGATTAAACATTTTGAAATAACCAGCTGCTTGTTTAATTTACCTCAAAATGATAAGCAGAAAATGCAGAAAAAATAAGCAATCTTAAACACCCCCCAGTTGTCTGTGATAAATTTGTTCTAGGACGAGATCGTGAGGTTAGTAGAGATACTGTTCGTATGAGCATGACAACAGGAAGTACTGAAGAGTAATTGGGAATATACCTTAAGAGTTGCCTTAGCAGCAGAATGATGATAGTTTTATTTTATACATACTAATTGCTTGCTGATTTTAGTTGCATTAGGGCAGGGGTCATTAATGTACAATTAGAATCTCGAAAGTCGAGAAGAGACTTGAGCTTAATGGTTGTTATTTTCTGTGTAGCTCCGGGGATAAGTGCATCACCATCCGAGGAGAACATGCGGTATTTCAATGTCATGATTCTTGGTCCATCACAGTCTCCTTATGAAGGTACATTCATCTTATAGGAGTACTAGGGATCTGAGTTTAATGTTATTGTTGATGCATAATCTGGCGCGGACTGATTCAACGACTCTCCTTGGGCCGTTAGTCGTCTTCTCAAGCCCTAAGTAGACCTGTACAACAAAGAGAACCCGTTAGGAGTGGACCCGAGGCCGTAGCCCCGGGATCCACCTCCGACGGTCAAGTTAGTATGTGATGCGCGGAGCATATAATGATTATTAGGTTTAGGATAACCTGTTTGGTCGTAGTGAATAAGGAGATCCCATCCATGTATTTATAGGGCATGGATTAGGGTTTAGGAGTAGAGTGGGCCGCTGGCTACCCGGGCCTGACCCATTCCTGGCCCAGTCCGGACCATACGTCCATAAAGTGCGTAAAGTGGGCCGCTGGCTACCCGGGCCTGACCCATTCCTGGCCCAGTCCGGACCATACGTCCACAAGCCCCCGAGTTTAGTATGACATAGCGCACGGCTATGTTATGCTAAACTTAAGTTCTGTTTATGGCTGCGTAGGCTCAATCAACCAAATGCGACGGTGCGCACTGGGTTTATATGCGCGTAAGGGACGAATCATACTGCGCAGTCCATATGCGACAGTGCGCACTGGGATTGCGATTGTGATTGTCTCACAATGGTAAAGGTGTCCGTGGCGAAGGTGGATTCCTATGCTGTATCCTGGGTAAGGACGTACCTTTTATACCAATAGTGATGCAACATTGTGCGACAGAAGACGTGCTTCTGTGGCAGAAGTGCGCGTTGTCCGCCACAACGCGACAAAAGTGTGCGCTGTGCGCAGTAAGAATGTGCGCACTATGTGCGCAGAGGTGCGCGCTGTTTGCGCGTCTACAACCGACAGAGAACGTCTCCCCTGCGGCAAGATGGTGCGAATATTTAAATCCGTCTTTGTACCGGGTCTGCAGTACCTCTTACGTACGATTTGCTTCCAAATATACCTGACGCG
Source organism: Artemisia argyi (assembly GCA_030686995.1). NCBI lineage: Eukaryota > Viridiplantae > Streptophyta > Magnoliopsida > Asterales > Asteraceae > Artemisia > Artemisia argyi. Next base: position 211,989,558 of record CM060702.1, on the reverse strand, counting down.
TGCGCCAACAGTGGTATTATATACCCTGGTAGCCCCCCAAGTTTGATGGTGCTACTCGTGTAGGAGCATTAAACTTATATATTCAAATCCTGAAAAACACTTAATGCAAATATTAGAAGTATATGCCGCGGATCGCAACATATAAAACCTAATGAGATAAAAGATTAGCGCGTAGCAAAAATATAGCACATAGCATGTATAAGTAATATATAAAAGAAGTAATAGTGCGAATTACACCTATCGTGAGGTTTTACAAATTATAAAAGAAGTAGCACGTAGCTAATAATAAAATAGTGCGCGCATGTCGATTAATTGATCTTTTTATTTTTTATTTATTTTTTAAAGAATGGCGCGGATGGATGTACCATGACCGCGACTAATAATTTCTATTGCACGCACAGACGCAGATAGATTTATCGTGACCGCATAGACTCTAACGTTTTTGGATGATCGCAGTTGACCACGGCTTTCGTCCAGTGCCTGTACGTGACAGTGACAGTGCGCTCATGGCGATTGACTAGCATCGTGGTGCCTGTACATGACAGTGCGCGCATGGCGCCAATCTGCGAAGATTTCCGAACGCATGGACTAACGCGGGTAGATTTATCGCCACTGTGCTGTTTCGCGGCTAAAAGATAAAATAGGTCCGATCGTGCGGACGCAGTACGCTCGTGGCGATAGATAAAATCGTGTTTACCAAGTTTAAAAGATGTGCGCGAATTAATTCGCGATTAAAAGATAAAGTAGGTCCGATCGTGCGAACGTAGTACGCTCATAGCGATAGATAAAATCGTGTTTATCAAGGTAAAAGATTTATGTAAAACCTTCTAAATATATAAAAGATAGCATATCTTAAAAGATATGTACCAAAAAATATTAAGAGATAACATCTTTTTAAATTTATGAAATATTGGTACGTATGGCTACGTAATATTTAGATTCGTGGAACACAGGGACCAATTTAATGAAAAAGAAAACATAACTTATGTTTTATCTTTACGTGCTGTGGATCGAATCTTTTTTGTTTATTCGGTTTAGCTTCTAGATCAGCCGTATATTTTTGACCAAATCAAACCCAAACTAACAGTATGTGTACCGTATGTGTATATATCGATGCAACGCGTAGTTGTATATCGATGGTTGCTTTCTAGCGATGTGAGAGCACGACACTTGTCGTAGCCATGTCCCACGGATGGCGCCAACTTGTTGATGCATAATCTGGCGCGGACTGATTCAACGACTCTCCTTGGGCCGTTAGTCGTCTTCTCAAGCCCTAAGTAGACCTGTACAACAAAGAGAACCCGTTAGGAGTGGACCCGAGGCCGTAGCCCCGGGATCCACCTCCGACGGTCAAGTTAGTATGTGATGCGCGGAGCATATAATGATTATTAGGTTTAGGATAACCTGTTTGGTCGTAGTGAATAAGGAGATCCCATCCATGTATTTATAGGGCATGGATTAGGGTTTAGGAGTAGAGTGGGCCGCTGGCTACCCGGGCCTGACCCATTCCTGGCCAGTCCGGACCATACGTCCACAGTTATAGTACTGTTTTTGTTGCTACTTGTTCAAATTGTAAAATCTAGTCTTTGTGTTAAATTATCATCAACAGTGAAGCTTTATAGTTTTATAATCATAAACCACCGCAGATGCATATAACTTGCCAAAACCTTCTATTGTATACTCAGCATAGTTCCCGATGTGCAAACATAAAATTGATGGCTGTTTGTGTGGCTGTTTATCCGTGTTTTGTTTATTGAGTATTTAAATGCCATCCACTTTTTTCATTAGTGTTCCACATCATCTCAACCACCGGTAAATACTCACTATTTTACTTTTGACTTGATCTTGTTGCTCTATAGGAGGAGTCTTCAAACTGGAGCTATTTTTGCCAGAAGAATACCCAATGGCTCCCCCCAAGGTATGTGACTATGCGCGTTAGCAAGGATATACTCATATATTTCCGATTTTCCGTGACCCTATAAAACTATTGCTATTACAAGGTTGGGTGTTCTTATTGAGAGGGTTACGGCTGTTGCAACTAATATTAACCCTTGATTGGTGTTATTTGCCATTGGCCTTTATTATGTTGTGAACTGCATTCGACTTGTATGCAAAACTTTAGAGATACTGTTTTAAATCTGGTGAACCGTTAATTATACGTTATATTTCTTTCTGCTGGTGTCTTCATTACAAGCCAGTAATGTATGTGGTAGCCTGATGTGCAATAACTGATGTTTTGCATGGTTGCCTATATTTGCTTCTGATCGCCTAGCTTTGGCTTTACAGGTTCGGTTTCTTACAAAAATCTACCATCCCAACATTGATAAGGTTCGTCATACCCAAATCGGTGTTTCAGTTTATGGCTGTTTGACGTTTCTCTTTTTTCATACTATTACCCTTATCCATGCAGCTTGGCAGGATATGTCTTGATATACTTAAAGACAAATGGAGCCCAGCTCTTCAGATTCGCACAGTACTCTTGAGGTAATATGATTTCTGATTACGCAGCTGGTTGAGTCACAGATTAGTTACAAATACCTTAAATTGGATCGCGTAGAAAATAAATTATGCGCCATAAACACCTTTTGGACTTTATTTATCTTTGAACTACATGTAGCATTCAAGCACTTTTGAGTGCTCCAAATCCCGATGATCCGCTATCTGAGAACGTAGCAAAGCACTTGAAAGCAAATGAAGCTGAAGCTGTCGAAACAGGTATGTTTAGTACAGTAATACTTGGTTAATTTGATTGCCCTACTTTACTAATACTATGTAAATTTTTGTTTATAAAACCTGCAGCAAAGGAATGGACCAACTTGTATGCCAGTGGCACCTAAAGCAGACGTACACTAGTTGCCCCTATATTGCTGCATGAAATTACTTGTATAATTGGATATTGATGCTGAAATTACTGTTAGGATGTCTTAGCAAGTGGGAAAAAAGTTTCGTGCTTGCTGATAGTCCTGGATGATAAATGTTGGTTAAGATTGTTTTCGAGAATAGTTGTTCATTGCCTCATTGTTTAGGTTTAATGAAACGTTTTATCTATGCACATACAGTATAGTTTGGCTGTTGAGTGAACTAGCCTGCCAACATTTTTTCTCTGGTTTTTTGGATTGTTTTGGATTTTGTATATGACGACCTTTTGCATAAAAGGCAAAGCCACAGCTAAGAGCATGTCTAACATTATCAGCGTTAGGGATGTCTCTTAGGTTATCAACCCACTTTTTATCTTTCCGAACGAACTCAGTTTTTTCGACGAAAGGCCTTATTTGCAGTGTTGATAACTCGGTTGATATAAGTTCATGAATGTGACAGAGTATCACATTGATAAACTCACTAAAATGCGTAGCAACTACTACCTGCTACGTAACAATTACTGCCTGCTACGACATGCCGTATACGTGAAAACTAAAAAACATCGACATTAAAATAGATAACGAATTCAGCATCAATGCCTATGACTCGACTCGAGCACGATTACTCTGTGTTTTCTTCAGTGACGTAACTTAACTCTTTAATCTTCGCTCCAAAAAAATCTTGGCCACACTTTTGCTTCTTTTTAAAATGAAATGAAGACAGACTCGACCAAATAATAATACAAAATAAATACTATTACAGCACATCACATATTCAAATTTTAATTACAAAATTATTACAAATATCATTTTATATTTTACAACATAAATATAAAATAACTTTGTAAAGAATTTAACTAATTATACTCGTACAGTCGTACAGGTAAAAATATTTCTATGGTCATAACATGTACATCAACTGTTAGTTTTTTTACCTTCCAAAGCTAATTATCGCTCGAGGTAGGCAACGAGTCTCTCGAGCGATAATGTCGGGTCTCTTGTACATTTCATAAGTTCGCCAGCAACTTCAGCAGGCGTCACATTTACATATTCCAGCAACTCGTCAATACGTTCAAATAGTCTATGATCTTCGACGTCCAAATAATTAAAAGCTAATTGCTTAAACGCCGGAAATGTACAATAGGGCATATGAATATGCATGTCCATACGACCGGGTCGAAGTAACGTGTAGTCCACGTTATCGATACATTTGGTCGTGAAAACAAATATTCGTTCTTCTCCACAACACGACCACATCCCGTCCATGAACTTCAACAATCGCGAAAAAGTATCTTTCCGGTTTTGAGCATCTTGACACTCGTCAAAATCTTCGAAAACAAGTATTGATTTACTAGGAATTTCTAGTAAAATGTTTTTAAGTTGCGAGTCGGAATCAACGTTGGAAAGGTCTATATCGTATACATCGTAACTTAAGTAATTCGCGATGGATGAGATCAAACTCGATTTTCCCGTACCTGAAGGACCGTGAATCAAATACCCGCGTTTCCACGCTTTACCAATTCGTCGATAGTATTCTTTTCCATTTTTGAAGTTGTTCAAGTCCTCAATAATCGACTTCTTTAGCTCCGGCTCGATCGCTAGGGTTTTGAACGTCATCGGGTTATCAAGAATGACGGTTTTAGGTTCGTGATACTTATCGTCGATCATATGATATTTTAACCCACTTTCTTCGGATTTAATAGCATTGGATTGCTCCAAAACGTACGGTAAGTACGACTCGAGTATCATGAACCGATGTCGATTGTGGAAAGTTAGTTCATAGCATGCCCCGATTTTCGACCATTTTACTTGAACCCCATCATATTCATCAAATATTTCTTCGTTCTCGTTTAGTTTAACCGATAAAATTTCCTTGTTTTTGCACACGTTAATCTTCCGAACGCTTGACTCGTTCACTTTCGTTGTCAAATAGGTCTCGACGGCTTTGAACATTTCGTCTTGAACGTTCGATTGAGGTTGGTATTCGTCTATAACAACTGTAAACTGGCTGTCGTTGTTAAGGATTATTTTTTTCATTTCGTGGATGTAATATTCTTGGTACTCTCTTGGAATAAATTAATCGGCAAGGGCACGAAACTCTTTACCGACGGTTAGGACATCATTTGCGACACTTCGTGTGACCATTGCGAAAGCGGCAAATGAAGCAACTGTCACAATACTACTTAACATTTTAGTATCCAAATATTTGTGACTAGATTTAAAATAAAATTAAGACAGTTAGAGTTAATAAGGTTTCAAAAAACACGTACCGTAGGATGAGGGGTGACGATAACTGGCGTTTGGGATCTGCACCCGGTTTGGTTTGTCGATCTGGTTCTGGTTCCGGTTTGGATTTGAGTCGAGTGAATTTAGGGGCACTGGTCCCCTTAGAAACAAGCGTGATGGGTTCGAACCATGGGTGCATCCACTGCAATAACAATATAATGAAAAAATAATTTCGGTAAGAAACTGTGACAATATGTCGAGAGTGGTATAAAGGAACCAAATGGTTTTCTATTGACGTGTTATTTCAATATTAATGCCCAAAGCGTAAACCAAATACTAACTTTAAAAAGAGGGCCCAAACCAAACTTAACGTTAAATGATACATAAACCAAACTTGTGGCAACTATATATCACGTAAAAATCAATCATGTCATATATTCCAAATTACTGAAAGTAATGACAACATGTATGCATGGATAACTTTTGATCCTATTCTTGGTACTATAGCTAGAACTCGATCTTCATACAACCATCAACGGCTTCAGTTCTGCTAGTTATTTGCGAACATTAGAATCAAGATCACTAAATATGCAACTATGACCATCGATTCTTCATTTACGTGTTCCGGAATTCTAGCTACAATCGATGTAGGGATCAACTTGTCATGGAAACAAGATCAATAGATGAAAGTAACACGTACTACTACATGCAACATATATAATATGACCAACGATTAAATTTTCGCTTTAATCAAAGTCTAGCCAAGGTATTGGAACTTGTCATGGAAACTTCAAACAATTTGGAATTTATACTCATGATTTTTGGTTAACCTAAATAACCTTCTAACTAAGCCGGATAAAAGGGTTATCCAGGATAATCTAACATGTTAGTTAAGAAAACTATTCATGTGTTTTCAAGAGTCTAGCTGGCCTTGTTAACATGTAATATAACTATAGTTATAGCAAAATATCAAACCTGTTAATCATCTTCATGCAAGGGAAAGCCATATATGATGTATACCACCTCCTTCTTCTTCTACTTCTTCTTCTTACTATTTCTTAATGTTCTTTGTTTGGTGTTTTTGATTTCAGAATAACAAGTTGTGGATTGAGATGTGTTTGTTTATATAAAGGGTATAGTATTGGTTAAGGTTTGGCCCAAGAAAGGAAAGATAAAAAGCAAAAGCAAGAAAAAAAACAGAATTAGAAACAGAAAGCATTTAAGGGTTGGTAACTTGCCTTTAAGAGAAAACAAACCTTATACAAATCAATTTCTTATAAGTCACTAGTGTTTTGTCAAGTTTGGTTTCAATTTCCTTTGCTTGTTATTGTTGACAACTTCCAATATAGGCAATTATTTTCGTGTATTTCTAATATTAGTATCATTCCATCAATGAAGTCTGAAAAATAGAACCTATAGGCTTATAGCTTTTTAATGTTTTCATTGGTTTGTAGAACTTTTTATATTTTTTAGGCCTCAATAGTGGACATTATATTGTAGAGTTTCATACATTGCACATTCTCAAATAAGGCTATGATTGTTATATGAAAAGATGACAAAAATAATCAATTTTATAAATATATTTCACTAAATACTCAATTTTATCCAAAAAGCCAAATTACTCATGAAACTAGCAAACTTTTTTAGTTTTTTTATAATATCGCAAGACCTTGCTTTTATTTTTATTTTTAAAATATCGCAACACCTTGCTAGTTTTTAGAGAACTAGCAAGGTTCATCATTTATTTATTTATTTATTATTATTATTGTTATTTTTTTAATGCAACCTTGCTAATATTTAAGAAGAAAAATCGTAAAGTTTTGCTAATTTTTTATTTAGTATTTTATTAATTAAAAAAAAAAAAAAAAAACACACAAAATTGACCTTACTAATTTTCAACGTTGCTATTTCTAAAATTAGATTTTTTTTCTCGTCATTTTCTTTATTATATTGTTGTTAATTGAATCTTAATTATGTAGTATTAAGTTACATGCATGGTGCTGCTTACATACCAATAAACAAGACTCATTAAGGTTACTAAGTTGATAAGTTTGTTGCAAATATAAATACTTAGCGTGCACAACCCTTGCATACTTGCATGTGTATGTGTTTTCAAGATAAGTCATGTTATAGTCAGAATAAGTTATAAATTAATTGGGTGGATTACATTCCATCACGTCAAGAATAAAACGATTATATACATAAATATGCTAAGCAAGTCTTATTTTATAATTATTCCCTTTACTACATGGTCCATTGGGTCATGCACCGTTGATCATAACTTCATAAGTGTATGCACGCATGTGTATATGTTAAGCAACCATGGAAAAAACAGGAAGTCAAAAATTATATAAAGATAGTATTATTTTTAAACTCATAACTAAGTATAAAATATAAGTTCATCCTTTCTTAAACTAAATCCTCACGCAAAAATAATGACACCTATGCACTTTTAATGTCGACATGTTTTATGACATTTAGGCTAGTTATAAATAATAATTAAAAAAAAAAAATCTACCTACAATATATAAGTTCATCTTTACTAAACCATCACACAAAAATGACACTTATACACTTAATGTTGACATGTGGATTTATGACCATTTAATCTAATCTTAAATATAATAATTAAATTTTTTGCATCACTATAAAAATAAAACACAATATTAATATATTATGGCATAAATTGACAATCTTGTTTAAAAATATATTTTTTTTTCTTACCTTTTAAGTCAATCAAATCATTAAAACATTTTACTAAAGTATCCATTATATTTTCCATTCCAATAGCAATTATAAACATGAAATTTAGGTGGTGTTTGTTTTCTTTAAAAAATTCTTAATAGACCAAAGCTATTAGTCACTTAGAGCATTGAGTATAATAACTCGGGTTAAAGTTTAACGCAGTGTCACATCAACGCCACTAGCTTTAACCTTTTCATCTTAACTCAAAAAATCATAACTCAACATTTTGGGCCTCACTTTTATCATTTTTTTCAATTATTAAAACAAAATACAAATTAAAACAAATTACATTTTTGTTTAAACAAATAACTAAAAATAAAAATGTTATTTACTAAAGAAAAAAAAAAAAGGCCAACCAATATAAACCACAAGGACTAAACTGCATATACAAAAAACCATAAGGACTAAAAGAAGAAAAATAAATAAGCACACACCAACCCCTTTCTTCTACCTCTCGACACACACTGAAAACACATACACACACACCTGTACACGCACTGAAAACACACACACACCCCAAAACACTCACTGAAAACACACGAGCACACACCAAAACCCACTAATAATAATAATAATAATAATAATAATAATAATAATAATAATAATAATAATAATAATAAAAACCCCCTTAACGCAGCGTTAACTACTTGACACAGGGTTAAGGTTTAACGTTAACGCGAGGCAGCGGTGTGGTAACGTGGGTTTAATGCACGTTAAATACACTCCATGTCACCATTAACGCAGCTCTTTCGTTACTACACCCATTGCTCTTAGAGTTTTTAGATGTTAAGTGTGTTGTTTTTTATTTTTCGTTCAGAGGTAAATATAGGTAAAAACATCTAAATGAACCAGATATGGATGAGGCATCTTAATGTCTCTAGTTGAACTAATAAATATTCATAAATTTTCTTAAAAAAATAAAATAAAAAATAAGAATAAAAAAAATAGTTGATTCAGATTCAGACATTTACGCATCTGATTTAGATATGCGAGTTATATTCAGATTTAGAACCTAGGGTTGTGTTTGATTTCTTAATAAAATCACTTAATACATCTTAATGGTATTTAAATCTGAACCGTTAAGAGTTTTTAACAATTGAAGATGTTTGTTTTCTTTCCCTCGTTTAGATGCGTTAAGAGGTTGAAACCTTTTATTAAACCTATTGACCAACAAGACTTGCAAAAGAATCTTACTACCTCTTTATGATATATAAATTAATTTTTCATATTGTTAATCTTTTAGAAGTTTATAAAGTTAAACAAAATTATTTGATTAAGATTCAGAGTTTTCCGCCACAGATTGAAATTCAGATGTGTGAATCAGATTCAGACTCAGAGTTTCTTAACAAATAAACAACACCTCACATTGGGTGTGTTTGATGAAAGTAGCAGTGAGCAGTAACAGTGAGTTGTGAGCAGCGAGCTGTGAGTAGTAGCCAGAGCTCACAGCTTCTAAAAAAAAGCATTGGAAAAATGATCTTTCCTAAAAAAAATAGCAAAACTCACCGCTCATTTACCAAACGAACAATAAAAACCAAAAAGCTCATTGTTCACCGCTCATCGCTCCAAAAATCTTCGTACCAAACATAGCCATTGTCTACTCACACTAATTATATTTGTTTTAATGAAATTTATGGTAATTATAGATGACAAAGATGTATTTAAAAAAAATGTCATTTATTAGGTAACACGGTTAATGAAGATTTTGAGCCGATAAAAGGACTCGTAAAAGGCTTAGAGCCACTCGTATGATTGGAAAACGTACAAGGTTTTAATTCCTAGACGCATACATAATGTTACGAAAATAGCATAGGGGACCCTATTTCGTGCAAGTAATAGTAAACCATCAACCAATTATTGGTTTATGCCCCAAACCAAAATATACATGATGCCCATCATTCACTTTCTGTTTTATTTAACGTGCACCCAATGAAAACATTGGACATGTTGTACCAGATACTAACAACAACAACAAACCTAATTCCGATAAAGCAGGATAAGAAGAGGTAAAATGTATAAAGATCCTACCCCTACCGAGATAAACCTTGCCAGTTGTACTAGCTTGTGAGTAGTAACAAAAATGATCAAGTGTTTTAAAATTAACATTTAAGTTTATCAATTTTATGGATTATGGTAACATATTATGAAAATCGTTAAACTAGCTACATATTTCACATTTTTTCTTACCAATGCATATGTGTAACGCCTCTCAAAAATCTATACCACATAACTAATAATCAATTAATCATACAAGGTTTTCAACTCATGGAATGCACGAATTTATACCGCATGACTAATCATTACAAGATTTTAACCCATGGAATACTAGAATTTATACTGCCGCATGACTAATCACCGGTTAAACATTAGAGGATCTTAATTCACGAAATATATGTGCCACACGTCAGCATAAGAAACCAACAAATTACGTCCTCACACGTGGCTTCTCACCGCCCTCAAACAAGCAAAACCAACAAACCAAGTAATCGATAATTTAGGCAATTAACCCTACAAAATCCATGTCTACATCTTTAACTAGGTGTGACAGATTCAGATATAAGTGGTGAAGACGTTATCTTTTTACCAAACAAAGTCAAAACATTAATTAGCGCCATTGCAAATGAAACAAGGCAAAGCAATTCTCCAGTATTACCTTACCTTTCAAGCCCATCACCATCATCGGTTATCTAGAAAGAGCTCCATTATAATGAAACTATCAATCTGCAATCGTTACAACCAACATTCTGCCTCACATGTGTTGGAACAAGATCAGCACGCGAATTTACATATTCGATAAAACGATGTTTAATGGTTAGATAATATATCCGAAAGCTCATTGACACCCAATAGAAGGTCATGCTCATTGTTTAACAAGCCTTTTACCCACAAAAGATTTATAAAATCAATATAATACTGTGAATCATTAAGAAGCAAACCAAGAAGACTAATTTAAATGAAAAGACAAACAGTCAGGATGAATAAGTGACTTGAACCATTTAATGAAAAGCTAAACAAACAAAGACAAACCGTCTGAATGAATTAAGTGACTAAAACCATTTAATAAAAACCAAACAAACAAAGGCTAAAACCATTCTTAAATCACTGCAATAGAATTCATGCTTACAAATAACATACATGGTCCTTTCGTGGTCCACTTGTTGAAGGTTGCAAGGACGCCTTACAAATTTACTGCACGGAAACATAAATTCAATAGAAGAAAATAGGATGTGAATTTGAAATATTGCAACTGATAATTCTATATCGTTTAGACCATTTTCTGTTTTTGATTTGTAGGTTACATCTTTATTCCTCTTTAAACTAAGTAAAGAATCCACAACCACATTCATTTTTGTAAGTTGTAACTTCGTGTATATGGGACTAACAAGCTGAAATTTCTAGTTCATAATTTCACTTATTATCTCAAACAGGTAAAATGGAAGTTTCAATCAAAGGTAATGTTTTTAGAAAGTGTATCAAGAGTCGCATGCTTCTCCCCAAGTTAAAAAAAGAGAAATCTAATTTTGTACGCTTCCTTTTGGAAAAATAAGTGTCGATTATAAATTAAAAAAAGGCATAAGGTGTATGAGTAACTTTTAGATACTCACTTGATAAACTTAACAAAAGTAGCAATGATTTTGAAAAAAACTCTAGAATGGGTCAGACGATAAATTACTAAAAAAGATACAGGTGGAATGAAGCGTCAAAAGTGCAGTTTTAATGCGTGCAACTTTGTAACGTTTTGTTTATGTTCAACTGTATAATATAGTTTTTGCAATCACATTGCACTATATATTCAACCCAGTTTGATGTGTTACCCCCCACCCGCCTATCCTGTTTATTTTTCCACTTCAAATGAAAATGTCAACAAGTTCAAACAAACGGAGATGGAGCCTTATGATTATGTATTGCTTACCTCGGCATCTTCTGCACCAGATTTGGCAATCTCCATCTTTTGGTCTTCTGCAAATGCCAGATGTAGTAGTAAATAAGAGCATACGAAAATATAGATATAAGAGAACTTTTTTCTTTTTACATAATAAAACAACGTTCTTGTGCCGTAAAACAACGTACTTGTGCCTTTGTCCTTTTTTTTTTTTTTTTTTTTTTTTTTTTTTTTTTTTTTTTGGTATATTTAAGTCGTTAAAAGATGGCTTTCGCACCATGTTTGGGTCATTTTGTAACCCTCTTAACATTATATAAATTGACATTTTTAGACATAACAAATATAATGTTTTAGAGCCAGTTGTAGAGGTGTTTGTGTACATAATTTTAATTGTAGTATGCAAAATACCTCCATCCTCTGGAATATCAGAAGTCCACAAAGTGAGGTTGTCCCTCAGAAGCTGCATAATCAAAGTGCTATCTTTGTAGGATTCCTCACTCAAGGAATCAAGCTCTGAGATAGCTTCATCAAAAGCTTGTTTTGCCAAGTGGCAGGCCCTAAAACAAGTCAAAGTAAAAACAAAAGATACACAGGTTAGCAAATTGTTGAATATATAACTGTGTAAGAATAGAGGCATAAAGAGTTTAAAACATACCTTTCAGGAGAGTTCATAATCTCATAATAGAACACGGAGAAGTTCAAAGCCAAACCCAAACGAATGGGGTGGGTAGGAGATAAATCAGCTTCTGCTGTGGTGGAAGCCAACTGTAAATAGAGCAATCATGGTTAGAAAACTGAGAATGTAAGATCAACAACCAAGCTTGCAGAACTGCTACGTGTGGGCTTAATATTCTTTTTGTGTGGTAGGCAACAAAAGAAGAGTTCATACAACTCCTCAAGAACCTCATGCTATCAAACACTTGCCGTTTTAAATAAATGAGTTTGTAAGCATATCAAGGCAGCACCATCTAAAAGTCTATCTTTTGTTTTGCATTTCACAGGTGCAAGTCACGTGTGTCACAGGCTACACCCAGCTCTAACACAAACTCACCCATAAATAGAAAGCGCAAATTTACAAAAAAACTTATCACAATGGTCCATTTCTCTAATGCACTACCACGATTTAGCAGCACACAATGGGAACAGCGAAGTAAACTAATTGCTACCATAATGGCTACTTACTTGATAAGCCTTAAGTGACTGGTCAGCTGCCTCCTTCTTCTCACTGCCAGACTTGAACTCCGCAAGATACCTAAAATAATCTCCCTTCCTGCACTCATTAAAACCCACCAACAAATCATTAAAACCAGACTAACCTAAGCTCATTATCAATTTCCCTAATAGGCCATAGCAATAATCATGGAGCGGATAACACCATCTTAAAGCCTACCAATTGGGCAATAATAAGCTTGAACCTTTCTTCTAAGACTTTTTAAAAAGTGAGCATACTCACATTTTGTAGTAGAAAACGGTAGATTCTCCGGCAGATGAAGATGGAATCAGATGCTCATCGATCACAACCATGATATCACCACAAATGTCAGTCAATTCGGTTTCAACCTTTTGCCTATATTCCTTAATCCGCTTTACATTAACTTCATTGCCTCTGGATTCTTCCTTCTGCTCAATTGAAGACAATATTCTCCACGAGGCCCTACGTGAACCCACCACGTTCTTGTATCCAACTGAGAGGAGGTTCCTTTCTTCAACAGTCAACTCAACATCCAACACTGCTACCTTCTTCATGGCATCCACCATTTCTGCGAAAACCCAACCATAAAAGTAAATGCAAGATCACACAGTATAACTTAAACCATAAATCACCTTCTATTACTTCAAAATCTAGTTTCACAAACAATAATTCCATATAAATAATCATCCATAAATTGAAATTCTGTAACAAGTTCGGTGTGTGAAAATAAAATATTTTTTGTTGTTTAATGATTTAATCCTTTGAAAACTACCCACTAATCCACTACAGTCTGATATATTGTACTGGACAATTCCCGAATGCGTAAATCAGCATATGCCATTACAACTTACAACACTTGGTTTAATCTCCATTTCAAGCTAAAAATAGATATCAATAACCGTCAATAGTTACTACTCATCAATGATTTGTGATAATTAAAGATAGTAATTCAATAACTTTCCAAACCTCCTACCCATCACCGATTTAAAATTTAAGATAGTAATTTAATAACTTTCAATAGCTCCTACCTGTCGCCGATTTAAGATAGAAATTCACTAACTTTCATGGTCCCTACCCAAGTACCCATCATCGATTTAGATAGACACCTTGGCTACTTTTCATAGATTTTAAGATTGTAATTCAAATTAAGAAAATCACTCATTTATTGTTTAACCAAATTAAAATCAATCATTAACAATTTCAATAATGTCCACAACTTACACAAAGATTTTATAAATGTACTATATCATCTACACAATTCAACTTATAACCTAACTAAAAGTCTAAAACATCAACAAAATTCAATAACACACACAACTTACACAAACAGAACTCTATATATAAAATAATTAGCTTGGATATTTTAACGACCTAATTAAAATTTCAAATCATGAACAACATTCAATATAATATATTCACGCTATTCAATTTCATTACTTAACCTAGTTAAACCACAAATCATCAACAACATCCACAAAGTAATTATTAATGTAGACCATATAACAATACATAATTTACTTGATTCATTTTTTAACCTAAGAAAAGCCTGAACTAAATTTAATAACATTCACAGATTTCAATAATTACACGATATAGCAGAGAATCTACTCAATTCGATTTTAAACCTAAATGATTCGCAAATCGTCAACAATTTTGGATAAAACTCCTCACAGATTTCACTAATTATAAATGTACACAATATGGCGGCGCATAATTGATTTGAAACTTAACTAGATCCGCAAAGCGTAGGCTAACATTCACAGATTTAACAAACAAATTGCTTATTACTTATACGAGCAATATAACACAGATTTTACTCAGTTCATTATTTCACCTAATTAATACTTAAAATCATCAACACACTCAACAACATTCACATTTATTACAAACAGATCATATATCTATTATTAAACCTAATTAGAACCTAAAATCATCAACAAGCATCACAGATTCAACAAATCGATCATAGATCCCTACTTTCACAACACAATAACACCATATTCGAATCCAAACGCTAAACGTTCCAAACCACTCCGCGCCAAACACACCTAAACTTAATTAAATTCGCAAATCGTCAACTAAAAACAACACATTCGTGGTTCGCCTCATCAACAGACTTCACAGATTCAACAAATCAATCACATATATCTCCAATTACACAACACAATAACACCAGATTCGAATCTAAACACTAACCGTATCACTTCGAAACGGTCCGCGCCAAACACACCTAAACCTAACTAAATTAGCAAATCGTCAACTAAAAACGACACGTTCACGATTCGCCTCATCAACAGACTTCACCGACTCAACAAATCGATCATACATCTCTACTTTCACAATAACACCAGATTCGAATCTAAACGCTAACCGTATCCTAAACGTACCTATAAAACTCGCAAATCGTCAACTAAAAACAACACGTTCGCGATTCGCCTCATCAACAGAATTCACAGATTCAACAAATCGATCATACATCTCCACTTACAAAACACAATAACACCAGATTCAAATCTAAACGCTAACCGTATCACTTCGAAACGCTCCGAGCCAAACACACCTAAACCTAACTAAATTCGCAAACGGTCAACTAAAAACGCTAACATCCACAATTATTACAAACAGACTACAAATCTACACAACATAATACAGATCTTACTCAATTCACTATTTAACCTAATTAAAACCTAAAATCAATCACACATCTCTACTTACACAACACAATAGCACCAGATTCAAATCTAATCGCTAAGCGTTCCAAATCGCTCCGCGCCAAACACACCTAAACCTAACTAAATTTATAAATTATTACAAACAGATTACTACATATATGTAGATATAATAATAATAAATGCATAATTTAGTCAATTGATTAATTAATTAAGCTAATGAAAACCTAAACATGACAGATTGAAGAAATTGATGACTAATAGCACCAGATTCGAATCTGAAATTACACTAACTGACTAACAGAATGAATAATTAACAGTTATAAACAACAGATCTGAATTGAATACCGTCATATCGTTCAGCTTGTTCAGCAAGCTTAGCGACGTAGATGAAGGTGTCACGATCAGTTGAAGAAGCAGCCATCGATTATTTGTGTGTGTGTGTGTGTGAAGGAAAAACGAGTGGGGGAAAGAAAGAGGAGTGAATGAGAGCGACTTTTGTTTCTTTCTTTGTGGCCCTGTGGGGTTTTTCTTTGGGGATGTTTGTTTTTTGGTACCTAACTTTATCTTTTTTATTTTTTGTGGTTTGGATACGAACTTGTAAAATTTAGGCTAGGCACACTCCATCGGTTGTGTTGATCGGTCACGCATGGTCAGGTCACATTCGGTTGAGCCCACTGGGGGTGTAAGGTCATGGTCGGTCGAGCAAGGACCAAATCATCAATTCGGTCGAATTTTTGACCCATTTTTTTACACGCATTTTTTTTTTTTTTTTTTCATTTGCATAAAATAAAATACAAAGAGCATAAAATATTACTCAAACTCTGCTTCAAATTCAAATTAAATGTTTCAGCACGAAAGCAGCAAAATCGCATCAAAATGCGTCAAATTAAATTTGGATTTATTTTCAGTTTTTATATGATAATTTACTATATTTTGAAAAGTACTTAAGTAAGAGTAAATTGCAAAATTGGTCCATATAGTTTGCTCAGATTGCATGTTTAGTCCCTATTCTTGTGAAATTGCAAGCGGCCTCCCTATGATAAGTTTTTGGTTCTGTTTTGGTCCTTGACCAAGGACTAAACGTGCAATTCTGAGCAAATCACAGGGAACATTTTTGCAATGGCCAAGGACCAAAACGGAACCAAAAACTCCCCACAAGGAGTCTGCTTGCAATTTCGAAAGATCAGGGACTAAACATGCAATCTGAGCAAATCACAGGGACTAAACATGCCTCTATAAGTTTGTTTCAACTGGCTTGGGCTTATGGAGATTTGTGGCTTATAAAAACTTTCATAAGTTTGTGTGACAAACAAAGCTAATTTTATAAGCTAGCTTATTTTGAAAGCTTGATCCCTTATAAGCCTTGCGCCAAACACAACCGAGATGTAGGCTACAAATTACAGTACATAGTTTGTAACTCTTGTACACCTCTAGGTGTCACATGATAATATGATATCATCTGTTTAAGAGAATTTGACTATTTTTTATGCAAATATTTTTTAAAACCAACTGAGTTACTCGTTTGAAAGGTGGCACAAATATTGTTGCGTGTGCGATTTGAACTTGAAAATGAATTGTAGGAAAACATATGTAAGTATGTAACTAGTATAAGCAATTGACAATTTTAATAGATTTGCTAACCTTTAAAATTGCTAAATGGATAAATCGACAAACGATCGAGGTTTTCTTTGTACATATTTACGTGGTTTAATTGAAGTAACCCCGTTACTGTTTTATCCCTTTCCTTAGACCATCCTTAATAAGGAGAATTTGCACTCGTGCGAGTCTTGTTTACTATGGTCACCCCATAAGCAGGCGTATTTGGCCAAAATTTGGAGAACTCGAGTCTTGTTTACTATGAACGACTGAGTCTTAGCTGTGTTTGTGTGGGTGATTTTGGTTTTTATGGGATATATTTGTGTTTAAATAGGGGTATATTTGGTTAGTAAAGTTTATTGTCTTGTTACATTAAGCTGGTAGTGAAATTTGTTGTAGATAGAGAAAGCTAATATGACGCTGATATAGCGTTGTTGAATGCAATCTTGGGCTCTCCTTATTACACGCGGTCTTAGTTACCTAAAAGTGTACATATCCGGTGAGGTTTAGCATTAAACAAACCTCTTGTTACGAGGTTGAGGTTGAGTGTCTTACCATTGAGTTATCTGATAAGAGTTGCGGAAATTGCTAATAAATAAATTCTTTTGTATATGATACATTAAAGGTTTGAGATATGTAAATTACCCCTTTTTTTATATATGATACATTAAAGGTTTGAGATATGTAAATTACCTTTTTTTATGAAGTTCTATCAGCATTAAAGTTAATCATGTTGAAATAATGATCTCTACTAATTTTATCAAAAAATAAAAAGAACAAAAAACCAGTAGTCTATACTGTGGGAAGCTTATTATCAATTTATCATCACGAGTTCACGACTAAATTCGTTCAATAATTGATGAAGGAATCAAAGACAACCCATACCTCTACACCAAATTGGAAACTTTCCTTGTTCAATTTTAAAACAATTTTTTTTTTCCCCAATTAAAGTGGAACCCTGAGCAACTATATTCAACAAAAAATCGAAATGGAATCATATTAGATATTTAGATATAGGCTCGTTTACTTTCCACTTAATGGGAAACAAATGTGAGCCAAAACCTTACTTTTTTTTTGAACAGAAAAAAAAAAAAAAAGTTTTTTCATTTAAGAGACTAATTAAGACATTCTCTTCAAAGCACTTAATTTAGTAAACATACCATAACATTCATTACATAAAAAAGTGCATCTAGTGTGTTATAAATAGATAAAATGTTTTTTCACGTATAATTTAGGACGTACAAAGCGCACCTTAATATGTGATAGTTAAAAACACTTTTAACAAAACCCGTTCTGAGTTCCTTCCCCAAAAGTTAAAAATCAATAAATTTAACTGTCTATATATAAACCGAAAAGGTAAATTTATCACATGCGAGTAGTTCAGTAAATATACCTTAACCTCTATTCGACATGGAAAATAATCAGATAATCACCAAACATACCAGACGTTTCGACAAATATTATACATTTACTCACATGTGTTTCTAACATACAAATTTATACCAAGTTCTAAAGTTTAATCGGTAGTTGTAAAAACAAAAATACATAAGTCAATGACACGAAATCAAGCCGGAAAAATACACATCAGCATAACTCAACTAAAACCAGACGAAAGGAAACAAACTGCAGGAAGGTCTGGTATTTAGTCCTAAAATTAGTAAATCTAACAGGCCTCAAGACCAATGTTGTGTGCTAACCTATTGTTGCTCTTTGTGTCTCTTCAATAACTTGTACATCCCAAATACGTTTTTCTCCTCCCACATAAACGGTATGAAGAATGATCTGTGTAAAGGGGGTGAAAATTCCCGATCTAGGTATGGCAATGCTGCAACCACCTACAGAACAAACACTCGTCATTAGAGGTCACAAAATAAGCATGACAGTTGGATTAAGTAACATGTAAGGAGACGTTTGGAATTGCATAGCTTTAGCTTATTCATATGGCAATCACTTTAAAGTAAGAACCTATATATGTGTTTAGTATGGGTCGCAGCTAGTCATGTCAGATAATCCTACAAACACTTTTTTTTTGTCCATTTTTAGAATCGTTTTATAAATAAATAAGGGCTTAAATATGATATAAGCTATATTATTACAATAAAAGTATAATTATGTGAATAATAGCAATTTAAGAGGTTGTACATGATGAAAACACACTTTCAAATGAAGAGCTAATAAGCTACGAGTAATATTTTTAGCCATTTGACCCTCGAGAGATAAAACATAATTAAAGTGAAGAAGATAGTACCTCCCATTTCGACAAGTCACTTCCTCGAGAAAGAAAAGGTCTTTGAAGCTGCAGCTCGACAAGAAAATCACACTTTTCAACATCCTGGAGCTGTTAACAGATTGAAAATATTTATAAAAAATTCTGAAATACCCATTAACATTAGTGAAAGAAGAAAGATTCAGAAAATTGGAGAAACGTGCTTACAAATTGGTCAGGTGACGCCTTGTTTTTACTGTTAAAATATGGTGGTGCTGCTGAAGTTCCGCCTACGGTTGAATTAAATGGGAAAGGTAGTAGGCCCCTGAAGCCATCATCAATCCACCTAACTTCACCCACATAGTCTGGTATGAAAAAGGAAGATGGAAAACGGTGCCACTCACTTCCTACGCAGACCACTGCGCCTGCATTGATAAAAGACCAAAAACAAGTCATCATGGATTACCTGAATGTGTGATAAGGACCAATTCCATTATAGGTCAGATCTTAGTTTTGGAAAATTATAAAGTCAAAATAACTTATTTGCCCATTGTTACTACGAATAGCTGATAATTTATTTCGAAAGATTGTTCTTTAGTACAATTTGACATAGACTGGGCCGGAATGTTATGACCCCCAACACTTTTGTATCCATTTTCGTAAGTTGCAAAACATTACTTATGATTACAAAACTATATTATTATAATACTTAAAAATCCATGATCAAAAACAATTTAGGAGGTTGTAGGCACTATTTTATTATTTTACCCATTTGAGATAAAACAGAGCCTCGATCAACTCATTCATGAGTGGGGATTGCCCTCTTTATAGGGCATTCAACGCATTCTATAAATAGTCAGCTGTCAGCCATGTATACAAAGCTATGGTTCCTTCCAAACACTATAAATTCATGGTATGTGTATCATGAGTTTATTTCTTGGAACTTCAGGATTGCAGGCTTGTAGCACCAATAATTCTATTGAGATTAAAGAAATACTATTCTTACCAGTTCCAGCATCGTCATGATGTTCAAAGTGCTTGTAAATCGCTAAAGGGGCACCATAACCATTTACGATGGAGAATGTCCTAGAGTGAGAAACGCACAGAATGAGGCCAATAAACAAAGGTCTCGTGAATTTAGCAATCTGCAGAAGCAAGATGTTAGTTACTACCATAACCGACAATGAAATTGTTAAACATTCATACAACTACACACAACCTTATGCCTACCTTGTAGAGAAAAGATTGTTCACTACTATAGCGGTCATAAAAGAAATCAGGAAAGCTTTCAATGACAGCTGCAGCAGCAACACATATAAGAGGGTAAATAGGATAAAGAAACCTGCAATTCAAAGAACCATTCATCTAAAGTCAGACACTTCTTGTTAGAGCCTATACCAACACTAAAGATAAGATCTTCAAAAAATATTGATTCACTAATTTAAAAATATGATAGATGTATCCACAAACTGTTTGACGACGTCAATGAAGTGCCTGTTTTTATTTAATTTAAGAGCAAAAACATTTACTTTCTTATCAGACAACAAGGTCACCCGCAATACTGAGTTTAACGTGCGAAAGTTAACATTTGGAGTGAAAATATTTACTTCTTGTTAACCAATGACATCAACAATACTCATGGAGAGGTGAATTATTACACGAAATTTGAGAACAAAGATGCAGCAGACTCATTGAAAGTGTATTTTAAGCTCATCAAGCTTAAATAGTAATATGTTTTTTAGCATGTGTTTCAAAATCATTTGGAGAAGGCAACACATACTTATGCCCCTTGCATAAAAACAAGAGACGTAAACTTAAAGGAGAGACTGTAGCCACCTTAAGCCATATCATAGACTAAAACCAATATACAAACCAATTATCTCCGGGGATTCCCTGTTATTAGATAAATGACAAAGAATTAGACAAACTGGCTGACCTTTCTTCTTTGTGTGGCTGCAAAGACATGAACGCCAACCAGATATAAACAGGAGACACCACAATTAACAAGTCAGGAGCATACTTCTTCTTTGTAACAGGGAGAGTAGCCACGAAGAGCAGTGCAAGAACAAGAGCAAAATTGAAGTTATTAAATCCGTTCTTCAAGTAGTATAATGGTCCTTCTGTTCCATACAGATGACTCTCACCACCTCCCAACACATTATACACCAACAGATTCATAACAGAAGACGTCCATTTTCCATAGTAATGGTAGTCAACAAGTAATGAGAGTGCCTGAACAGAATTTAACTCCGTTAGAATGATCAAAATTTTAGATACATGTGACTCCCAATTCTAAATTGACGTGGCAAAATGAGAGGGCAGACAGACTGGGTAAAGGATATCTTTTGTATGGGCTCAGTTGGAGTTAAACTACAATACTTTTTGTCCTAAAGATTTTATATATAATTAGTGTTAAGATTTAATTGAACAATGGAATTATTTCAGAAAAAGGTCTAAGATTTTATAAAAGTGTGGGCCACCTTCTAACAGTTTCACCGATTTTTGCTATTTTGTTATTCTATCCATTTTAAATAAAACAAAACCTGATCAAGTCAACCGTAAGTAAATGAGTTGATGTTGCCATCAGTAGCTCACTAGACAAATCAGAAGTAACAAAACCAGATAGAGGGTACACAAATCAAGACATGCATGCACACAAATATAAAAGAAAAGAAAAAAAGCTAGCGTACCAAAATAGTGAGAGAAATGATTGTCCCTGAGAAAAATGCTTGTTTGAATCTTCTAAGTAGTGAGTACACTGTTACCGGAAGAAAAGCAAGGATTGAGAACGGCCAACCAAGAATAACGCCAGTTGCAGCAACAGCAACAGCCGTGGCATGCCTGCCGAAAAGAAACAGTGCTGATGAAAGAGAGATAGCATACATCGAAAATGAGCTTGGCAAAAAACCTGCATAGCAAGAATAATTGGTGATGAGAACATTTATTAGTAAAAAGAAGAAAGATATGTCAATGTCAGCATGAATGAGCTTGCTCCAAAAATCATTAAGCAGAGCTAAACATCATAGAGACCATCTAGCAGTTCATTATTTAAGAATACAAGACCGTGCTGATGCAGTGAGTGATACAATTCTACTGCATATCTTTTTAACATCGACAAATAAAATTACAATGTTTCACCAAATATGTGAACATATGAAGCAACCAAACATATGCAACTTTATAAACAGAAAAGATTAACTAGCATATGTAAATTGTCCACTAGTATTGCCACTTGATAACAAACTAAAATTTGCAAGTGTTTTTAGCATCGTTACTGATTAACAAACTAACATTCGCCAGTGTATTCACAGATTAGAAAAACCTAACACGTGATAACGTCTGATACAATTGTTTCAACTTAACATGTGTCAACGTCTGATACAATTATTTCATTAGCTTTTTTGTAGGTTATTTTGTTTGATCAAGTCTTCTGGATAGCAAGACACATAACCAAAATGGGGTACAGATAATGTATAGGTATAAGCTAACAAAAAGAAATATTAACACGTTCACTTGTTTGATTTGTAGGATGCAAGATTGCCACTTACTTGTGCTAGCGAAAAAGCAACCACTTGTTAAGCACAAAAAGGCAAGTGTATAAAGAGCAAGACGTTTTCCATATTTCCTGGAAATTGCTACTACCAAAGCAGCTTCAGTTATGACAGAGAGAAGGCCAAGAAAGATCCTCACAGCATAGAATACCCTTACCTGAAATGAGTTCAAGAATTATTTACTCAATGTTCATAAAAATAACAGTCAACAAGCTTATACATATAACAAATTGAGCGAATATTGAAATTTGTACTTTTTCCTCCTCGAGCCAACTGAAACACACTGAAGCTGGCCAGCCCACCAAATAATGGAAAAGAATGTACAAATATGAACGCAATGCAAACTGGGAACTGCAAAAACACACAGATTTAATTCTTTAAAAAAATAAGTACTCCAAAATAAGACCATTAGTAACATGCAAGCACTTCATATAGACTACAAGCAGTATAGAGCTTGCAATTGTATTATTGTCTATTAATATAGGCAAGGAAATTACTCAATTGATCAACAACAACAATACCCAATCCGTCTGAACGAGGTAAATTACTCATTGATCAATTTCACTTAGATTTATGTCCACCTTACACATGATGTTGCTAGAAGGGTGTAACACGCACACCATTACCCCATCTGCAATACAAAGCTATCACCACAGTTCGAATTCCCTAAGCTAATTGTTCCAAATGTACATAAGGTTCAGGAGGTGATGCAGAGAGGATTCCCACCAATATCTTATAACCTATGTTTGTCTTATCATATGTCACGTCTGATTTATCAACTGCACACAACTCTCCCAAAGCATGTTAATATCTAACTAATGCAACTGCTGAGCGATCTGACTAGTAATATCTCATCATCTAATTTAGAAGTTATATATTTCCTATCTGTTCAGGTACTCATTTCCTTTGTTTCTAAATCAACTTAAGTGCCACATATAGTCGATAAACAACATAAACATATACATTACTCTACACAAAAGGTACAAGAAACCTTGCCATATAAGACAGAAGAACTATAAAGCTCCTAAACTTAGATCAAAGTGTTCTACGACTACACTTCTACTCCATTACTAAATTCTATGCATTCACTGAAACTCATTGCTTATACAGCTTCAACGCATCCGAGACCTAGACAGCACTAAACACCGCAATCTAATGAACACAAATTTAAATATGATGACTACTTCGCGTAACTCTGTCATTATGTGGAGTGTGAGAGTTGAGACAGTGACGGTCTTCAAATTTTGGAGAATCTACAGTTCCTGCTTTTAAGCTCTAAACCTCAACAAATTACAACCACTCGGGAGTGGCCTAGTGGCAAAAGTTTTATGACTATCATCACTAAAATGTGAGAGGTCTCAAGTTCAATTAGGGAGGGCCCCAGTTTGAGCCTGTGTAGTAGTGGATTCAAACCCGTGGCCGTGGATTAGTTGGCAAAAAGGTCAGAAACCATCGTTACCAATATAAAACTAGAACATTCATTTATTCTATATTAATCCAAATTATAGCATCGCATAATTCAATAAACAACAAAAACATAACATATTTTAAAGCTCTCGATAAAAACTCGACATCTAGGGTGTGTTTGGCAAAAATAGCAGTATCAGTGAGTGAGCAGATGCAGTAAGCTGTAGCAGTGGGCATTAACTGTTGTATTTTTCTATAAAAACGTTTGGTAACGTAGCTGCAATTGTAATTATAATGTGTAAAACAGCTCCCAAATGCTCAACGCTCCTAAATGCTACTTCATGAAGCGTTCGAAAATGAGCATTTCGAAAAAATAGATAAAGCTACTTGTTGCTTGCCAAACGAGCATTAAAAATCACACCGCCAGGGACGGAACCAGGGGGTTCCCGCGGGTGCCCGGGACCCTATGGATTTTTTCGATGTAGTGTTAATTTTTGAAAAAAGCATCATTTTTTCCTAAATGTACCTAAAATGCACCTGGTCCATCGAAATGTGTTTCTATATTACGGGTTCCAAAAAATTTGTCCACCTATTCGGTTCCGTCCCTGCACAGCGCTCAACACTCACCTGTAACACCCTAGGCAAATCCCACATCGACAAAGGCCCGGAGAGATGCTGGGTATATAAGAATAACATTCGCCTAATCAGACACGACGCGTTTTGTGGTCTACTGCGAGTGGGTTCTTAGGAACTTCGCAGTTAAGCGTGCTCGTGTGAGAGTAGCACTAGCCTGGGTGACCTACCGGCAAGTCTCACACGAGGGCTACAAAAACAAAGCCGTGAGCCATCAGGGCAAAGCGGACAATATTGTGTATCATTAGGCGGGATGTTACATCACCGCTCTTAAAAGCTCCGTGCGAAACACACCCCAAATATTCAATAACAAATAACACATTAAAGAAAACAAATAAGTCATATACCTATATTCCCAAGTTTGAAACCCGGATTTATAAATCAAGTAATGCAAAGGTTCCCAATAATTAAACACCTCATCACAATCATGAACTATATTAGTCGTTGCACTCAAGTATCTCAACAAACCCAGCGCTAAAACCGGTAACATCCATGACACGCCTTTTTCAACCGGTTCACTTTCAACCGGTTTTTCAGCAGCTGGTTTATCGGTTTTTTTGTAACCGTCTGATGACGTGGATGGTAAGAGTCGATCGAGTTCTGATTGTTTTCTTCGTGTGATTGATGATGATGACATTACTTTGTTGTTAAGTTAAGTTTATTCAGACTCAGTTTTTGTGTGTGTGTGTATGTGATTTGCTTTGAAAAAAGTGAAAGTATGTTGGCTGGTTGGTTGAAATGATGAGTAAAGTGACTGGAAGCCCAATAAACTGGTTACCATCAAAAGCCCACTAATATATTTTGGGCTTAGCAGCTCTTATTTTTTCACCTTCTTTGATTTTAAGGTTTGGTGATGATTCATAGTGTTAATCATTCTAAGGCTATGTTTCTTTTTTTTCTCTTAGTGGAAGGAATATGAGACCCATCTATTTAATATTATTATTTTTCTTATTTGGGCTCACTAATTCCGCTATCTCATCTATATGTGAAGAGTGTGAAATATAAGCCTCTCCCCATTAAGATGATGCAATGGAATGTGGGACCCATTTTCCACTTAGCTAACAAAAAAAATAAACAACCCCTAAAAGCAATATGTGTCATAGCATTCCAAAACTACTCATTTGGATCTCAAGAGATGCCAAGTCACTATGAGTTTATGACATACTTCTCTTTACAAACCTAACAAACCACAACTTACTCATTTAGTTATTTGGGTCTCATATACACACTTATTCACAAATAATAATAATAATAATAATAATAATAATAATAATAATAATAATAATAATAATAATAAATAAATAAATAAATAAAATCATGCACAATTTGCAATGAGTTGGATTCGCCGTACAGACGAGTAACCTATGGATGACGAGCCACGAAGAGCTTGGGATGGTGTCATGGCATGTCATGGCGAGCCACGAAGAGCTCCACACCCATTGCTCTAAGTGTTTAGATAAGATGAGGGGCTCACATTATATCGTCCATACTCCATAGGAGTTCAAGAGGGGAGGTATGAATCTATCATAGGTGAGGGACCCATCTTATACCGAAAACCGATACCAATTGTGATTCATAGTAGCATACCAAACACACCATAAACTTATAAAATTATAGACGATTATTTCCGTATAACGGCAGTGACGTAACGTTAATATCTTTATGTGCATTTTTTTTATGTATATATATAGATGAGGTAAGAGCAGTGTTCTAAAAGGCGCGCCAAGGCGCCGGCAAGGCGTCGCCAAGGCGCGAGGCGTGGCCTCGCCGCCACGAAATAGACCATGGCGGCTGCTCTAGGCGTGGCGTGGGAAAAGGCGTGACAAGGCGTGAAAAGGCGCGCCTTTTGGTAAGGCGTGGCGCGCCTTTTTGAAACAGTATTGGTTTTTTTTGTTTTTTTTTAATTATTATTATTATTTTAATAACTATTTGAACGATCATTTGAAATTTGGGCTATTTGTTATTTGGGTCTGATAATTATATAATAAGTAGTTGTTAAATGTCTAATATAGTAGTCAAAATGTATATGAAATATGATATTATAACATAAATGATAAATATATAAATATTTTTTCGCCGCCTTAGTCACGCCGCAAAAAAAGCCATGGCTTCGCCATGGCGCGTAAGGCTTGAGGCGTGGCCTTGCCGCCACGCCACGCCTCACGCCATTTATAACATTGGGTAAGAGAGAGTGAAAAAAGTTAAGTATTTAAATTGTAACTAAGTATGTAAACACTTAATAAATTGCATTGTTTTTTATTATTAGAGGTATTTGGTCTAGAGTTGTCATGCTTTAAAAAGCTACTAAAATTTACAAAGTCTTAAAAGCCACTTATAATGTGACACGTGTATCCACCCATTTTGCAACCCTAGGTCATGAACATTACGTATATTAACAGATATATGAAATGCTGCATCTTTGCTAGACTTTCAAGTGAATATTGTTGACCATATAGTCAGGGGCGGCTCAAGCCTTATGGAGGCCTAAAGCGAGATTCAAATATGAGGCTTTTCCAAGATTTTTATTTTTTTTCTATCCGCTTAATATTAGCTTTCGAATCATTTGATTAATAAAACATCCAATTGTCAATCAAAAACACGATAAGAATCTAAGAGTTAATTGAAGATCGAGAAAAGGAATATAAGAAAGAGAAAAAATCAAACTTCGTTCTATGATAATATATAGGTATGGCTAAATAACCGAACCAACACGAAGGAGGCTTGTCCGGGTTCATTAGTTTTGGTTTAACCAAACAAACAAACTAATATGAACACTAAAACTTACATAGGTGTTCATGTTTGTTCTTTGAAAAATAGGTTATTTTTGTTCATTTATTAAGACACTATGCATGAGTGATTTTTAAACGTGTAACTTGTTTACAATATGAGCTAAAATTCAATTAGAATTTGTAGTATTAAATGAGCTTAATTCATCATTTTGTAATAATAAGAAGATTGATCTAGTCGTATTTCTTAAACTGAAATAAGGACTTTGTAGTATGGATTTAAAAAAATATACAAAAAAAAAAAAAAGCAAATATATCATTAATAATTTTAGTAATACGGGTCTTCTATCTATCGAAACCTCAAGATGATGCCCAAAAACACAAGTGACCGACAAGGCGACTACTATATGTTCATAAAGGGCGCTAGAAAATCGGGGGCCTTAAATATTCGGGGGCCTAAAGCGATTGCTTTAGTAGCTTTACCCTTGAGCCACCACTGCATATAGTTCATTAAAAAAAAATAACAAACATCTTAAAAATGTAAGACAAATTGATCTACTTTTTATACAGGAGTAAGATAAGCTCGAGCTAATTTGAATAGCCATCATATCTAACTCGGCTTGAATTGCTTCGTGTTCATATTATTTTCCATAGTAAACATAATTTAGTTTTATGTATATAAAAAGGCTGAAGGTATACTTTTTGAAGCTTGGACCACAGTCTATTCAAGTACCTTAAGCTCGAATTGTTTGAATCAAGTCAATTTTGATTGTTTGCAATTTGATGTCGAATAGATTGAGTTGTTTTGTCTAAATTAAACCTTTGTCGCGGCTTACATGTCACACCTCAAAAACAATAAGCAACATTTGATGTTGGCATTGGTTTGCTTTTAGTCTCATTTTTATTTATTGTGTTTCAAAAAGTTTTTACATTACAAACTACATTTGCAAAGATAATATATTGCTGCATTTGTTAGTGCCCAAATGCAAGAAGGTATAGGATTATAGAAAACATTGGCTTTGGATTAAAGAAAGAAGAGATGACAAATAGATAGTTTATTTATTGATGGATTAGGAATACAAAAAAGGAACAAAACTCATGGATAAACTCCATACCCACAACTCTGTAGTTCTGTACTGTGATTATATTACACATTACAGAAAGTTTATTGAATAAACATATGCCTTGTAAAAAGAAAGGACCATCTCAATTGAACCATTTATTTGAAACAAGCAATTATTTATCCGTTTCGTGGTCAAGGTACCATCAGCAATGCACGTACTACACAATAACCAGGGGTTCAATCCAAATTTCCCTCGTCAGACACAATAACTTGAAAAATACACGTTAGATAAACATTATAAGTATAAGCATAACATCGATAGGTTAACCGGTATTTTGCATTCCAGCAGCAATACCCTTCATGGTCAAAATGAGCGTATCTTCCAAACCTGGTGCGTACTCACTTTTTGGGTTTAGCTTTGTGAGGTCATCACCCGGTTTGCTACTTGGTTCAGCATACTCTTTGGAGATATGAGGCCTCAATGTGACATGAAAGCTTGGATCACGAATCCGTTTCAAAGTGTAAGCTTGGCACACATTAAGAGTTGTGATGTATGAGTCACGTAGACGGAGCCTTTGTCTCAAGTAGGGATCACCCTCAAGAAGATTCTTATGACCAGCAATCTATGACAAGAAAGAAATTATGTTACAATATGTTGAACTTTGACTCTTATATTCTGCAAACTTGCTTAAAAAAATTGGAATTTGACAGTTAGTTAAGAAAACACTTTAAACGGGGATATTTTGATACATTTCTGTTAGTAATTCGTACCTTAAGAACAAGATTCTTGGTTTCCTCATAGTTTGCTCTCAAAGATTCACCAAACGACCATAAGCCTTCAGAGACAAGAAGCTTATCGTTCAAAGCAGCAATACCAGGATCACCCTTAGCAAACACCATTTCGATTAAATCAATGGTGACTCTAAAGAAAGGCCACGTTTTGTACATTTCTTGTAGCATGTGAAGATTCTTGATGTCCTTTTCTATGGCGTACTTAAATGCTGCACCAAACCCAAGCCAAACCGGAAGATGGAACCTGGTTTGAGTCCATGCGAAGATCCATGGAATGGCTCTTAGTGATTCTATTCCGCCACTTGGTTTTCGTTTTGATGGACGACTACCTATGTTCATCCGTCCATATTCAAGTTCTGGTGTGGCCTGTAAGCATATCGAGAGATAAAAATCAGAATAAAGAAGACATTTGTGTGATATGACAAAGTGAAAAGAAAATACAGTGCATCACAGAACTGATGCTAACGATACTAACCAGTCGGAAATACTCGACAAAACGTGGTTCCTTGAAGACAATCTCACGGTACTGTTCAGTTGCAAGAACTGCTATCTCATCCATAAGTGCCCGCCACTTGGGTTGTGGTGAGATGGGAGGGTTCATCCCATGCTCAAGTGTAGCTGCACAAAACCTCTGAAGTGTTTTAAAACACAAATGTTCTTCACCAAAAGATTGCTCAATAACCTCACCTTGAACGGTAACTCTAAGAGACCCGTGAATGGTCTCGGGTGGTTGAGACAGTATAGCAAGATGAGTGGGCCCACCTCCTCGACCAACGGTCCCACCACGTCCATGAAACATTGTAAGCTTAACGCCAAATTCCTTAGCAACCTTAATAAGATCTTCTTGAGCTTTGTAAAGTTGCCATGCTGCAGTAAGCCTTCCCGCGTCTTTTCCTGAATCTGAGTACCCTATCATAACTTCCTGTTTACCATCAATTCGGTTTCGGTACCATTCGATGGAGAAAAGACGGGCCATTGCTGCAGGAGCCGATTCGAGATCCGCAAGTTTTTCAAAAAGTGGGACCACCCGTAACGGTTTTGTCACATGGCATTCCCGTTGAAGCAACTCAACCGCTAACACATCAGAAGGTGATGTAGCCATGGAGATGATGTAAGCACCGAAACAATCTGATGGAAGTTCTGCTAGAACTTGAAATGTATCCAAAACATCTGCAACTTCTTCGGTTCTTGGGAGATCGGGACCAAATAAAGGGCGTTTTCCCCTTAGTTCAGATAAAAGCCATTCTTGTCGTTTCTCTTCAGACCATTCACGGTAAGACCCAATTTGCACATGTTGAGTGATAGCATCGAGGACATCCGTGTGGCGATCAGATTCTTGACGGATATCGAGTCTTACAAGTGAAAGTCCAAAAGTAGAGACTTGTCTTAAGAAATCCAAAAGACTGCCATCTGCAATTACATGATCGCCACAAGCACATAGCGATCTGTAGCACAACTCAAGAGGTTCCAAGAACTGCAAAGTTTTAAAGCAAGAAACGAAATTATGTAAGAAGAGTTGATGACAATTTGAGTAAACTTTAGGACAAAAGGGCGAGGTATACCTGTTCAATATTTGTATAAACCAATTCCTCTGGAATTTCGGACACATCATGGGCTAACAGATGACGAGCTCTTTCACGTGTATTGTACAATTTGTCCCTCACATCACCAAGAATAACACGGTATGGTTCAGTAGGAGGAACCGGTTTCCAGAACTCTGGAGATGAACATTAAGCAACTTCATTAGGAACAAAACCATATATACATATGCAAATCAGAGGTCGCAAAAGGGGAAATTTGGCTGTGTTTGGTGATGGGTAAAAACGGGTGGCTTTTTGGTATGGGCGGGTTAGGTTGGTTGACCCGTCAAGAAAAATGTCCAAAATTTTAAAAACTTTGATTAGTCTGTCAAACAGGGTTACATGTATTATGATATTTCTATAGTAATCTACCATTTTGAATAGAAACGGATCAAGGCTTGAACTTACCACGGACTATAAAAGGCTTGAACATTCTAAGAGTTACAGCATAGTAGTAATAATCAAAGGAAAGTTCACATCAATTACCAATGTAGTGTTTGACATCACTCTTTGATGATGACCTATGGAGTTCCTCAGCTCTAACACGAAGTTCATCGCTACAACGCCACATGGACATCTACAAGAACGATACCATTATTAAAAAATGATAACGGAGTGCACAAAGCACGAGTAAGACACTACCGAACACACATACCTCAAACATGAGATCCTCTATCTGGGAAAAGTACATATTTGCAGCCATCATTCTAGCAAGTAAGCAAACATCTCTTGTAACCTCAGGAGTTACCCGTGGATTACCTGCATATTTTTTAGCTTTTAGTTAACACATCTTATAGATGAGATTAAAAGATATGTGGCAGGACATATACCATCACGATCACCACCCATCCATGAAGAAAATTGGATAAGAGGGGCATTGTATGGGACACGTTCATTGATTCCAATGTTCTTAAGAGCAGTGTCAACACGGCGTAAGAATTTAGGAACACCCTTCCAGATTGTTTCATGGAAGTAACTCATTCCAGCTCTCATTTCATCTTGTGGGGTTGGAGGTGTCCTCCTAATCTCGTCAGTGCGGAAAGCAGCTTGGATCTACATAATTACATAAGAAAAAAAAAAAAAAGAAAAAAAAAAAGAAAAAAAAAAAGAGCAATGATTTTGCTGTTCCATGTAAAGTCATAAACCCAATGAACTAAGTCGCGTAAATGTCAAAATAAAATGGCTTATTTAACAAAGCATGCAAAGAATGTAATGATCGGGTCAGGTAGTACCTGCTTTTTATACTCTTTTTTTGACCTTTACATACAGATAATACTTTAAATAATATAATAAAAATTTATGGATTATATTACTACACCAATAATCTATTTCTGCAAATAAATTTGTTCTGAATTTATTTTAGGCGACTTTGACCTGCTGGGCCAGTCTCCATTACTTTTAACTTTTAATTAAGTTATCTGACCAATTAGTGCTAAGAATCTTAAGTTTTGAGAATATATAAAGTCTTGATACGTACTTCTCTATGTAACGCCTCATCCAGTTCCTGCTTATCATCAGGGCTGATATCTTTGGCATATAACTGAGCAAGGCAGTTCCGAATCCTGAAAAGAACACATCCGAAGCCGTTCCTTAGTTTATTTGATCAAATAGTAAAATAAGAAACAAATATCAAACTTCAACTATTTGCTTTAAACTAAACAACATACTTTCCATGCTTCTGAAGCAAAGATCTACGAACAGATTGAGTTGGATGAGCTGTGAACACTAAGTCAACAGTTTGATTCTTGAGCGCATCAAACACTTCTTCAGGGGACTTTTTAAGCTTATGCACAAGTCTCTTTAAAGTTTCTTCAATATCAGATTCGGTCATTGCATTAGCCTCGTCAACAAAACCACCCTTCTTCTGTTTAATCCTCCGACGATTAGCAATCTGAACCTCTTCGGCCAAATTAGCCAAGTTAAGCATATGAGAGAAAGCTTTTGCAATGACAATAGAATCCCCGGGATCTAAACTTGTCAACACACTTCCAAGCTCCTCAAGCTTCTTAGGATCATGTTTTAGTTCGTACTCAGCAGATAGCTCATAGCACTCTTGAACCTACATAAATAAACATTCCAGTCAATAACCATCTGTCCAGCATCTTCCTTGCTAACATCTGAGTCATGTTTTTAGTCAACGTAACTTTTTGTTCATCTGAATCACTAAAAGAGGTTCTATGTCCCACTTGGATCATTTTGTAACCCGTAATCTAAAATTTATTATGTAAATTTTAACAATTTTTTTATATAAGATTATATTCTTTGAATGCTTGTCTTTTACACAAATATTGAACTTCACATAAAAAAAACATATGCCGGGTTACAAAACAAAATACTACTGTAAAATACTAAAAAAACAAAAGACAGACTTACAGTATCCTTAAGACCTTCACCATGTAAATCTTGAAGAATATCAATAAACTTATCTAAAAGCAAAGCATCATATTCAATCAGCTTATCATCTTCAGACACTTTTCCAGGTACTAAAAGCCTCAACTGTGCATCAATAGAAGCCAGTTTCTCAAAATTCCTAACATAAGACATTTTTTTAACACACCAACCTTAATACCTTATGTTTGTGTTTGTGTTTTTGTTGTGCTTGTGTTGGTGTATATATAGAGTATTTGGTGGCAAGAAAAGAAACATGAGACTTCAGGTGAGACATGGGACGGACAATGTCAGTGTCAAAAGCCCCTCCTGTTTGGCTTTTCCCACGCCTCCCTTTAATTATGTTTTAAATACTATTTAATTTTTTTTTTGAATAATTTGGAGTAGGATACTAGGATATACTTTAGGATGGTGTTAACCAGTACAACCAACTTCACAACTGGCGGCTTTCTTTTTCCACCAATTTGGGGAAGTTTTGTGGAGAAATATAAGCCAAAACTTTTAAGTTGCTTTTAGTTGGAAAAAATTTTATTTCATTTCCTATTTTTTGTTTTGTAGAAAAAGGGAGGGGAGTTTGATTTCCAAAAAATAATAGAAAATTAGAAAACGCGTTTAGTCTGAAAAACATAGGTCTCGTTTAGTTGTAACAAAATTTTCCTCTTTTTCAGTTTCTAAATTCATTGAGAAGGGAATGAGTTTTCTTCTCTAGAATTTTGAAAACCCGTTTATTTGGAGTTATATTTTTCTTTTTTAAAAATGATAAGAAGATTATCTCAAATTGAGACGGTGGGCGGTGGCGGCGACGGTCGGCGGTGGAGGATGACACGAGAGATTAGGGGTAAAATGATGTATGTGTTTTTTTTAGAGTTAGATTAAAAAATGAGAAAGAAAAAAGTGAGAATAATAGAATGGACTTTTCAATTTCTTAGTTAAAATTTAGAAAATAAGAATTTCATTCTTTTTGAAAATTGTTGAAAAAAAATGCAACTAAACACGTTTTCAGTTTTTTCATTTTCTTATGAAAAATTTCTTGAAAAAATGGAGAATTTCTCTCCAACTAAACGCACCCATATGTTTGTGTTTTTCATTTTGCAAAACTAGAAAACATGTTTAAGTGTTGTTATTTTATATCTCAATTCAGTATTCACCTTAATAATATTATAAAAATATCTTCAAAACACAAAAACAAATATTATAAACTAACCAACTAAATTATAAAATAACTAAAAAAAATCTAATACGAGAAAATAAAAAATTAAAAAAGTAAAATATAACATCAAATAACGTTTTCGTCTGTATTTTTACGTTTTCATCGGATTTTATATCCGTTTTTTTTTACGTTTTTATCCGTTTTTGTTTGTTTTTATTACGTTTTCGTCTGTTTTTTTTTACGTTTTCGTATGTTTTTTTTTTTTTACGTTTTCATCCGTTTTTTTTACATTTTCGTTATATTTTTTTACGTTTTCGTCCATTTTTTTACGTTTTCGTCTGATTTTTTACGTTTTCGTCTATTTTTTTACGTTTTCGTCTTTTTTTTTACATTTTCCTCAAATTTTTTACAGTTTCGTCAGCTTTTTTACGTTTTCTTCAGTCTTTTTACGTTCTCGTCCGTTTTTTACGTTTTCGTCCGATTTTTTATGTTTTCATCCGTTTCTTTACGTTTTCGTCAGTTTTTTTACGTTTTCATCCGATTTTTTATGTTTTCGTCCGTTTCTTTACGTTTTCGTCTATTTTCTTACGTTTTCGTCCGTTTTTTACCGTTTCGTCAGATTTTTTACGTTTTGTCCCATTTTTTGTGTTTTCGTCCGTTTTTATACGTTTTCGTCAGATTTTTTTATGTTTTCGTCCATGTTCTTATGTTTTCGTCCGATTTTTTTACGTTTTTGTCTGATTTTTTATGTTTCCATATGTTTTTTTTCGTTTTCGTTAGATTTTTTTTATGTATTTGTCGATTTTTTAATATTTTTGTTTTTTCTTTTCTTCCGATTTTTACGTTTTCTTCCGATTTTTTAGGTTTTCTTCCGATTTTTTACGTTAATATCCGTCTTCGTCTGATTTTTACGTTTTCATCTTTCATTTACGTTTTCATCTTTGATTTATGTTTTTTAGGTTTCGTCTAATGAAAACGTAAAAAAAATAGACGTAAATGTAAATAAAAGTAAAAAATGGACAAAAACGTAAAAAATCATAAAAGAACGGACGAAAACGTGAAAAAACATAATAAAACGAGCGAAAACGGGTGAATATGTAAAAACCCCACAAAAACGTAAAAAAATAGACGACAACGTAAGGAAACGTACGAAAGGTTAAAAAAGGGACAAAAACGTAAAAAAATCAGGCGAAAAGGTAAAAAAATAAAAAATGTAAAAACCGAAAGAAAACTTAATAAACAGACGAAAACGTAAAAAATTAGACGAAAACGTAAAAAAAGGGACAAAAACGTAAAAAATCTAACGAAAATGTAAATAATCTAACCAAAACGTAAAAAATCTGAAGAAAAAGTAAAAAACTGACGAAAACGTAAAGAATCAGACAAAAACGTAAAAAATCTGAGGAAAATGTAAAAAATCTGACGAAAACGTAAAAAATCTAACCAAAACGTAAAAAATCAAACGAAAACGTAAAAAATGGGACAAAAAAGTAAAAATCTGACCAAAACGTAAAAAACGTACGAAAACGTAAAAAATCGGACCAAAACGTAAAAAAACAGACGAAAACGTAAAAAAAATTGGACGAAAACTTAAAAAATCTTACGAAAACGTAAAAAAAAACGGACGAAAACGTAAAAAATCAGACAACAACATAAAAATTCAGATGAAAACGTAAAAAATCGAAAGAAAATGTAAAAAATCTTACGAAAACATAAAAAAAAACAGATGTAAACGTAAAAAATCTGATGAAAACATAAAAATTCGGAAGAAAACGTAAAAATCTGGCGAAAACATAAAAAAATGGTCGAAAACGTAAAAAATCAGACGAAATGTATAAAATTTGATGAAAACGTAAAAAAATGTACAAAAACGTAAAAAATTGGAAGAACACGTAAGATATCTGACAAAAATGTAAAAATCTGACGAAAACGTAAAGGACGGACGATAACGTAAAAAATCTGACGAAAACGTAAAAAATCTAACGAAAACGTAAAAAAACTGACGAAAACGTAAAATATCATACGAAAATGTAAAAAATCAGACGAAAATGTAAAAAATCTGCCAAAAACATAAAACATCTGACCAAAACGTAAAAAAAATGGACGAAAACGTTAAAAATTGGACGAAAACGTAAAAAATCTGACAAAAACGTAAAAAAATGACAAAAACGTAAAAAATCGGACGAAAACATAAAAAATCTAACGAAAACGTAAAAAAACTTACGAAAACGTAAAACTCAGACGAAAACGTAAAAAATCGGACGAAAACGTAAAAAATCTGACGAAAACATAAAAAACGGACGGAAACGTAAAAAATCAGACGAAAACGTAAAAATTCGAACGAAAACTTAAAAAAACTGACAAAAACGTAAAAAAATGGACGAAAACGTAAAAAATCAGTCGAAAACGTTAAGCAACTGACGAAAACTGAATTGGGGTATTTTAATGGAAAATATGTGAAAAAAAAAAGTGTTTTGTAGTTTTGTGTATTAAAGTTGAAAATAGGACTTTTGTGTTTTGTAGAGAATTTTATTGGAAAACACTAATTTGAACGCGTTATCTATTTTCCTTGTTTTTCACAAAACATTTTGTGGAAAAAAAAGGGTTTTTTCCCTCAACTAAACGCACCCTTACTCTTTGTTAATTGGGAGACTTAGGGCTTGTTTTGTAGAGAAATATAAGCCAAAACTTTTAAGTTGCTTTTAGTTGGAAAAAAATTTATTTCATTTCCTATTTTTTGTTTTGTAGAAAAAGGGAGGGGAGTTTGATTTCCAAAAAATAATAGAAAATTAGAAAACGCGTTTAGTCTAAAAATCATAGGTCTCGTTTAGTTGTAACAAAATTTTCCTCTTTTTCAGTTTCTAAATTCATTGAGAAGGGAATGAGTTTTCTTCTCTAGAATTTTGAAAACCCGTTTAGTTGGAGTTATATTTCCTTTTTTAAAAATGATAAGAAGATTATCTCAAATTGAGACGGTGGGCGGTGGCGGCGACGGTCGGCGGTGGAGGATGACACGAGAGATTATGGGTAAAATGATGTATGTGTTTTTTTTGGAGTTAGATTAAAAAATGAGAAAGAAAAAAGTGAGAATAATAGAATGGACTTTTCAATTTCTTAGTTAAAATTTAGAAAATAAGAATTTCATTCTTTTTGAAAATTGTTGAAAAAAAATGCAACTAAACGCGTTTTCAGTTTTTTCATTTTCTTATGAAAAATTTCTTGAAAAAATGGAGAATTTCTCTCCAACTAAACGCACCCATATGTTTGTGTTTTTCATTTTGCAAAACTAGAAAACATGTTTAAGTGATGTTATTTTATGTCTAAATTTAGTATTCACCTTAATAATATTATAAAAACATCTTCAAAACACAAAAACAAATATTAATAACTAACCAACTAAATTATAAAATAACTAAAAAAAATCTAATACGAGAAAATAAAAAATTAAAAAAGTAGAATATAACATCAAATAACGTTTTCGTCTGTATTTTTACGTTTTTATCCGATTTTATATCCGTTTTTTTTACGTTTTTGTCCGTCTTTGTTTGTTTTTTTTACGTTTTTGTCTGTTTTTTTTTTACGTTTTTGTATGTTTTTTTTTTTTACGTTTTCATCCGTTTTTTTTACATTTTCGTTATATTTTTTTACGTTTTCGTCCATTTTTTTACGTTTTCGTCTGGTTTTTTACGTTTTCGTCTATTTTTTTACGTTTTCGTCTTTTTTTTACATTTTCCTCAAATTTTTTACAGTTTCGTCAGCTTTTTTACGTTTTCTTCAGTCTTTTTACGTTCTCGTCCGTTTTTTACGTTTTCATCCGATTTTTTATGTTTTCATCCGTTTCTTTACGTTTTCGTCAGTTTTTTTACGTTTTCATCCGATTTTTTATGTTTTCGTCCGTAAAAAAACAGACGAAAACGTAAAAAATCAGACAACAACATAAAAATTCAGACAAAAACGTAAAAAATCGAAAGAAAATGTAAAAAATCTTACGAAAACATAAAAAAAACAGATGTAAACGTAAAAAATCTGATGAAAACATAAAAATTCGGAAGAAAACGTAAAAATCTGGCGAAAACATAAAAAAATGGTCGAAAACGTAAAAAATCAGACGAAATGTATAAAATTTGATGAAAACGTAAAAAAATGTACGAAAACGTAAAAAATTGAAAGAACACGTAAGATATCTAACAAAAATGTAAAAATCTGACGAAAACGTAAAGAACGGACGATAACGTAAAAAATCTGACGAAAACGTAAAAAATCTAACGAAAACGTAAAAAAACTGACGAAAACGTAAAATATCATACGAAAATGTAAAAAATCAGACGAAAATGTAAAAAATCTGCCAAAAACGTAAAACATCTGACCAAAACGTAAAAAAATGGACGAAAATGTTAAAAAATCGAACGAAAACGTTAAAAATTGGACGAAAACGTAAAAAATCTGACAAAAACGTAAAAAAATGACAAAAACGTAAAAAATCGGACGAAAACATAAAAAATCTAACGAAAACGTAAAAAAACTTACGAAAACGTAAAACTCAGACGAAAACGTAAAAAATCTGACGAAAACATAAAAAACGGACGAAAACGTAAAAAATCAGACGAAAACGTAAAAATTCGAACGAAAACTTAAAAAAACTGACAAAAACGTAAAAAAATGGACGAAAACGTAAAAAATCAGTCGAAAACCTTAAGCAACTGACGAAAACTGAATTGGGGTATTTTAATGGAAAATATGTGGAAAAAAAAAAGTGTTTTGTAGTTTTGTGTATTAAAGTTGAAAATAGGACTTTTGTGTTTTGTAGAGAATTTTATTGGAAAATACTAATTTGAACGCGTTATCTATTTTCCTTGTTTTTCACAAAACATTTGGTGGAAAAAAAAGGGTTTTTTTCCCTCAACTAAACGCACCCTTACTCTTTGTTAATTGGGAGAC
This sequence comes from Artemisia argyi, assembly GCA_030686995.1. NCBI lineage: Eukaryota > Viridiplantae > Streptophyta > Magnoliopsida > Asterales > Asteraceae > Artemisia > Artemisia argyi. The sequence continues at coordinate 211,949,952 of CM060702.1, read as the reverse complement.
TTAGGGCTTGTTTGTTTAGTTTTTTTTATTAAGTCCTGTCAAATTAAAGTATTTGTCTAGATATATGTTGTTTGTTTGTAGATGAATAAATGATTGCTTGTTTTGTGTGCTGAATAAAGTGTCTGAATTAGAAAAATTTAGTGTTTTACCCTTTCATTTGAAATGAGGTTAATAAGTGAGAGGATAAATATGTAAAATTAGGATAAATGAATGGACTTAATTTGCAGACCCTCATCTCCCTGGCTTTTTCTAGGATTATATGTTAGTTTTAAGCACTAAACAAACATTCTTTTGGTGATTTAATTAACTTATCTATTTTTCAATTAAGACACTTTAAGTTGTTACTAAACACTACCTTATTAAAGCTTTTCTTTTCTTTTATAAAAGGTTAATTAAGGGCTTGTTTGTTAATTTTTTTATTAAGTTATGTTTAATTAATAGATGACTTAATGCAGACGACATCAGTTTTATTATTTAATATTTTCAGTCATCTTTCTCTATTAAATCACAAGCAAACAATTTTTATATGATTTAATTCAGTTTTTTTATATAAGTGAATTAAGTCGAAATCAAACACTAAATTATGTAATAAAGTAAACAACCATAATATAATAAGACAACAAATTTCATCACTAACTTTTTTTCTCATTTATTTTAAAGACTAAAACTAAAATTTTATCAATAAATAAAGAATTTACATTAATAAAATAAAAATATTTACAATAAAAATTAAAAATAGTAAGATAGATAAACGGCTTAAATTTTTTTTAGCTTAGTAGGCTTTAGAGGAATAAGAAGATTATTTTAAATTTTTATTATTTTTTAATTATTATTATCTTTTTACTAACATATCGTTTTTTAATCGCTCACTATCTTCTTCCTTAACATATGTTTCTCTTAGAATTTTCTTTTTTAAATGCCCAACGATAATATTTTTTTATTGTTGGCCCTTTTCGACGCTCCACGGCTTGGTCTTAAACACGACAGAGTTCTCCATTTTGTGGCTTCAAGACGCGTGTTGTGGGGTGACGTTAATAAGCTTGATGCATTGTTTATGGCTCGAAGACGCGTACAGGTGGGATTATTACCACCACTCTTATTGTTAAGCTTATCGTAATAAACTTATATAAGCCCATAAGTCTCAAAGTGAGCTGGAAAATTAGGGTTTATGAAATATAAGCCGATGACCTTACATATTAGTGAGTATAAAATAATCTGAAAAACAGTAATTAAAAAATTAGGTTTATAAGCCGAAACTAAATAAGCTCATAAGCCCACAACATATATAAGTCAGAAAATTAAGGTTTATAAAATTTAAGTTTTATGTATAAACTTACGTATTAGTGATTATAAAACAATGATTATAATATATATTTTATAAATATGCTTTATATATCTATATATTAATAAATCTATATCTATTCTATATATCTATCAAATTTGAGTTTCATGCAATAAATGTAAGTATTTATGATTAAAAAATAATCTTTTATATAATAAAAGAATTACATCATTTCGGAGTATTTTTGCAAATCCCTTCTCAATGAAAAAAAATTGAACCAATAGCAGAGCTCGATTTTGCCACGTAAGCGAAATCGAGCAACGTGATTGGTCAATAAAAAGTCAAAATTAAATTGATTTTGGTCAAATTTAATAAATTTGGTGGAGAAATTTGGTTAAGAAAAAAAATACATAAAAATATAGGTGTCAAATTTATGAAAACAAAAATTTTAAAAAAGAGAAAGTAATTAATAAAACTTTAGTGGTTGAATTTTAAATAATTTATATAGAGTAAAGTGTAAAATTACAAGTTTCTATGTTTTTAATAACTTTATAAAAAACACAAATAACCCCTTACACTTTATACACCCTATACTTTATAATATTAACTTTGTTTAAAATTACATGAATATTAGTATTAGTTCCAGACTTTCATCTATTTAAATTACAAAATTTTGTAAATATTCGAATTAGTTTTAATATTGTTAGTTGTAGACTTTCATCTATTAGAATATTTTTTTTAAATAAGGACTCATGTTATTCTATTTAAAAGTTTAATTCATACGTACACGGGTTTAAAATACGGTTAAATTATTAGTAACGGGAATGTAAATATCAAATGGTAAGCACGAGTTACTGTGATATGACAATAAATATACGCGATTCTACTTATAACAACGATTTTAACTTCATTAACGTTCATTTATGTGCTACTAAACTCACACATTTTGTACAACATGATATTAACAGTTAAAGTTAAACAATAACATCAACATCAACCTTAGCATGTCTGCCAGTTAAAAGCATTGTACAAAGCTAATTATTATAAAAATAAAAAATAAATAAAAAAACATGAGTTAGATAATCATTGTTTAAGTTAGAAGGTGTTTTCCTTAAATTATATAAAATAAAATAAAAATGCACGTATCACAATCTTTATTTGATAACAATCACCTTCTAAATCAAAAAAGGAAAAACTATGTAGGTGATAACCTAACTTTATTCATTGACGTGATGTTTCATAAAAGAAAAAAAAAAGTTGGCCATTGTAAAGGAATTAAAGTATGTACATGAGAATTATTAAGTAAGCATATATAGTTTTTAATCAGGTTATTACGTTACTATACCGCGATAATGTTATTGAGTTGGTAATCACGGATGTGAGATACCATTCTCCTATACTTATGATTTATGTGTTAACCTCTTTTTGCTTCTCGATAGAATCTGAAAAAGACCTTAACAGAACTTTGGCTTATGTCTTATCTAGCTGATAGTTTTTAGTAAGCTTTTTTATGGTTTAACTTTTTTGTTATACACACCAACTTTTAGTAACTTTTTTTTTTTTTTTTTTTTTTTTTTTTTTTTTTTTTTTTTATGTTTAATCGAAAACTTCTACACTTAATATTTGTGTTTTTACTATAAACACACTAAGCTATGATAGAATTAGTTGTGAGTTCAGAGGTTTGTTACTAAGCTTCTCAAAAAAGCTTATAGCTTTATCATAAACTTATTGTGTTATGGTAATTGAATAAGCCAATAAGCACATTTAATAAGCATAACCAAACACCCCTTTAGTTATAATCTGAAGTTTTCTTATTTGATGTTATAACTAACTATTTTGTTATCCTCACTATAATGCAACATGTATATGGTTTTTGCAGTTTTATGATCTTATCACACACTCTAAAGTGCGATGCAATTTGTTGTGTTCGTTTTTAGAAGAGGATTAAGTATCAACACATGATTGTCATGGAAGGATTTTCTACGCCTGCTCAAGGTATGAATGTATAATTAAGTTGAGTTGCTGATTTAGATAATACATGAATGTATTTTAATGTACCAAAGATGTATTTTAGTGCATATATGAGAAATTTTATAGTAGGAATTCTTAGCAGGTGGCTTTGAATGAGTTAATAAAACTTAGCAGGTGTTTGTTGTCATTATTAACACTATTGGTATCAGTCAACGGTCTAAAATATGGGTTTCTCTTACCTTGATGATCTAGGCCAATTGTAAAGAAAGTTGCACTAAAGTGAAAGGTCGGCAAAGATTCAAGCAAAAGACTTGCGAATGTACTCTTTGTCACTTTTTCATGCATTTTTAATTTACTTATACGAGTAATTTTAATTTCCTTATATAGTTCGGTCTCAGAAAAAAATTATTTTTATACATTAAAACATAAACGTAAGATTAAATTTGAGTTCTACCGATCACATCTTTTTTTTTTTTTTTTTTTTTTTATATAATAAAGAAGATATAGTGTAAGCATCCATGTTAATTTGGTAATTTTAAGATCAAACATGAGAAGTAAATAGCACAAACTTATGAAAATGCTATTTTTCAAACAAAAATGTACATTAGTAAACATGATATGATGGTTGTTCATAATAAAAAAAAAATGAATCAATCTTCAAAGCTATCTAAATATGCTACATATTTTAACGAAAATATAAGTAAAAGAAATAGCACGATTACAAAACATATCGTAAATTGATTGCATGTGTTTGCAAAACTAAAAGCATATATCACTAAAATGTCATGTAAGTCAAGTATTATAATGTGATTTTGATTGAATAATAAAATATAATTTTTTAACCCAAAAGCATTCTCCTAAAATAATAGGTAGATTATATATATATATATATATATATATATAGGGAATGGATCTACTAAGAAGAGAATTAAATAAGAAGAATGAGAAATGTTTGTAGCCACATATTTCAAATGAAGAAGGAGAATTTCATAGGAGATGCATCTTATTTTGTAGGTGCATCTGAAATGTGCGGCTGTAGTTAATTCTCATTCTTCTCATTTTACTTTTATTTCTCATTTGATCCTTTATATATATATATATATATATATATATATATATATATATATATATATATATATATATATATATATATATATATATATATATATATATATATATATGATTTTTTTATTTTTAGTTCACCAAGTAAAACAATTGAAGCATGTTAAGAGATTCATTTCTTAATCGATAATAATACATAATCAAAACGAAATTTTAAAAACCCTGTGCGTGCACAGGTATTATAACTAGTAATTACAATGTATATTTATATAAATATGTATGTTTAATATAACTATATAATATTTAAATGTAGTGCAAGTATTAATAATTATAAATTAATGACTATAATATATATTTTGTAAATATATATTATATAAACTCTATATTCTTCTTTAATAATATCAAATTTAAGTTTCATGCAATAGAATTAAAGGTATTTATAAAAGCTGGTTTTAAAATTAATTTTTTATATAAAAGATTATTTAAAAAAATCCGTTTTGTTTTCAAGTATTTTAAAAAAAATCGTGTATAATAATTTTTTAAGTAGGCTAAGTTTTAGCTGTTGTTTAAAGTATCTGAAGAACGCAAGTCATTGACTCATATGTATGCGGCTTAATTGGGATATCTTTATGCTTTTTACCACTAAGAGCAGTGGGTACCGTCAAGCCAACTTGTGTCGCTGGCAAAAAGTGCCGCCACGTCACCAAAAACACTTATGGCACGAGATCTTTAACGGCACAAAAAAAACACATCCCTCATACAAATGTGGTGCCCTAGCAAAAATGGTGTCATTGGGTCCACCCACACCCCATTAAATACACAATTAAAAAAAAAAAAAAATGTTAGCGTCGGCTGTTATTTAACAGCCAAGAGGCTTTGGCATGACTTCTGGTATGGTAAGCCGTTCTCCTCTTTGGGCTGGCAGCTTGGCACAAGGGCTTGGCACCACGGTACCTCCCCCTCTAAGCCACTTGGTAGTCTTAGACTCTTAGTGCATAGAGATATAACATATAGGTTGTCCATGAAGTCAAGTCGAGACAGGTACTATCAAGCAAGCTAGAGAATGAATCAACTACTAAAACTCGGATTCGAAACTCAATCCAAGCTTGATCGAGTTATATATTATATGGTCGAGCTGACTTAAATAATATATTAGACATTGTTTTAGAAATCACTTGAGAAAATGAGTCTATATTTTGATCTATTTCGAAAATCACTTAAGAGATGAAGAATTGTTGACAACCTTGGTACGAACCGGCCCATGAATGATAGATAGAGTTCGTCTTGACACCTTTGCCTCACGGTTTCGTTCTTTACAATACCATACATTGTATTACAAACGGTTCACCAATTCAAAGACTGTTTCATGTACATTGAGTACCTAACATCTCCTCTATTGGAATGTATAATAATCGTCATATCAAACTCAGGTCGAATCATTTTGTGTGTCATGTTATTTAACATAGTAATGATTTTTAAGTAATTAAATGTACATGAAAGATTAGAAGTGTATCTTTTGAACCTCGAACGCGACACGACACTATTTTATTTGAAGTTTATCCAGCTGCATTTGTTAGTGCCCAAACGGGCGAAAGGTATGAGATTATAGATAACATTGGCTTTGGATTACAGAAAGAAAAATTGAAAATAGATGGTTTATTTATTGATGGATTAGGAATACAAAAGAGGAACAAAACTCATGGATAAACTCCAAACCCACAAATCTGTACTGTGATTCCTTTACACAGTACAGAAAGTTTATTGAATAAACATATGCCTTGTAAAAAGAAAGGACCATCTCAATTGAACCATTTATTCGAAACATACAATGATTCATCCGTTTCGTGGACAAGGTACCATCAGCAACGTACGTACTACACTTACATACATCAACAACCATCGTCCTCGACAACCAGGGGTTCAATCCAAATTTCCCTCATCAAACACAGTAACTCGAAAAATACACGTTAGATGAACATTAAAAGTATAAGCATAACATAGAGGTTAACCGGTGTTTTGCATTCCAGCAGCAATACCCTTCATGGTCAAAATGAGTGTATCTTCCAAACCTGGTGGGTACTCACTTTTTGGGTTTAGCTTTGTGAGGTCATCACCCGGTTTGCTACTTGGTTCAGCATACTCTTTGGAGATATGAGGCCTATATGTGACATGAAAGTTTGGATCACGGATACGTTTCAAAGTGTAAGCTTGGCACACGTTAAGAGTTGTGATGTATGAGTCACGTAGACGGAGCCTTTGTCTCAAGTAGGGATCGCCCTCAAGAAGATTCTTATGCCCAGCAATCTGTGGCAAAATAGAATATGCTACTGAATAATTTTGTAAAAAGTTAAGAAAAAAAAACTTATTTCGCATAAAAAAATAGTAGTTCACCAAATCAATATGAGAAATTGGTGATCAGCACGGTACAAACACAAAATCTTGGACATTTTTAATGTGAATATTTTGATGGATTTGGGTGTTTGTGAGACGTACCTTAAGGACAAGATTCTTGGTTTCCTCATAGTTTGCTCTCAAAGATTCGCCAAACGACCATAAGTCTTCAGAGACAAGAAGCTTATCATTCAAAGCAGCGATACCAGGGTCACCCTTAGCAAACACCATTTCGATTAAATCAATGGTGACTCTAAAGAAAGGCCACGTTTTGTACATTTCTTGTAGCATGTGAAGATTCTTGATGTCCTTTTCTATGGCGTACTTAAATGCTGCACCAAACCCAAGCCAAACCGGAAGATGGAACCTGGTTTGAGTCCATGCGAAGATCCATGGAATGGCTCTTAGTGATTCTATTCCGCCACTTGGTTTTCGTTTTGATGGACGACTCCCTATGTTCATCCGTCCATATTCAAGTTCTGGTGTGGCCTGTAAGCATACCGAGAGATAAAATCAGAATAAAGAAGACATTTGTGTGATATGACGAAGTGAAAAGAAAATACAGTGCATCACAGAACTGATGCTAACGATACTAACCAGTCGGAAATATTCGACAAAACGTGGTTCCTTGAAGACAATCTCACGGTACTGTTCAGTTGCATGAACTGCTATCTCATCCATAAGTGCCCGCCACTCGGGTTGTGGTGAGATTGGAGGGTTCATCCCATGCTCAAGTGTAGCTGCGGAAAACCTCTGAAGTGTTCTAAAACACAAATGTTCTTCACCAAAAGATTGCTCAATAACCTCACCTTGAACCGTAACTCTAAGTGACCCGTGAATGGTCTCGGGTGGTTGAGACAGTATAGCAAGATGAGTGGGCCCACCTCCTCGACCAACAGTCCCACCACGTCCATGAAACATTGTAAGCTTAACGCCAAATTCCTTAGCAACCTTAATAAGCTCTTCTTGAGCTTTGTAAAGCTGCCATGCCGCAGTAAGCCTTCCCGCATCTTTTCCTGAATCTGAGTACCCAATCATAACTTCCTGTTTACCATCAATTCGGTTACGGTACCATTCGATGGAGAAAAGACGGGCCATGGCTGCAGGAGCAGATTCGAGATCCGCAAGTTTCTCAAAAAGTGGAACCACACGTAATGGTTTTTTCACATGGCATTCCCGTTGAAGCAGCTCAACCGCTAACACATCAGAAGGTGATGTAGCCATGGAGATGATGTAAGCACCAAAACAATCCGATGGAAGTTCTGCTAGAACTTGAAATGTATCCAAAACATCTGCAACTTCTTCGGTTCTTGGGAGATCGGGACCAAATAAAGGGCGTTTTCCTCTTAGTTCAGACAAAAGCCATTCTTGTCGTTTCTCTTCAGACCATTCACGGTAAGACCCGATTTGCAAATGTTGAGTGATAGCTTCGAGGACATCCGTGTGGCGATCAGATTCTTGACGGATATCAAGTCTTACAAGTGAAAGTCCAAAAGTAGAGACTTGTCTTAAGAAATCCAAAAGACTGCCGTCAGCAATTACTCGATCGCCACAAGCACATAGCGATCTGTAGCACAACTCAAGAGGTTCCAAGAACTGCAAATTTTTAAAGCAAAAAATGAAATTATGTAAGAGTTCATGACAATTTGAGCAAACTTTAAGACAAAAGGGTGAGGTATACCTGTTCAATATTGGTATAAACCAATTCCTCTGGAATGTCGGATACATCATGGGCTAACAGATGACGAGCTCTTTCACGTGTATTGTATAATTTGTCCCTCACATCACCAAGAATAACACGGTAAGGTTCAGTGGGAGGAACCGGTTTCCAGAACTCTGGAGAAAGAATGAACATTAAGCAACTTTAATAAGGACAGAATCATATTATACATAAGCATATCAGAGGTCGCAAAATGAGAAATTTGGGTGTGTTTGGTGACGGGTCAAAACAGGTTTCCTTTCGGTATGGACGGGTTAGGTTGGTTGAGCTGACAAGAAAATTGTACAAAATTTTAACACCTTTGATTAGACTGTCAAATAGGGTTACACGTATTATGTTATTTCAGTAGTAATCTACCATCTTGAATAAAAAGGATCAAGAGGTTTTATGAATTATAAAATCTAAAACCAGTTAGACTATTTTCGACCCAATTAACCCACTAGATATAAATAAACATATAAGGCTTGACTTTTGGCCCATTTGACCGACTATAACGGGTCATCATATTTAATCGCAACCATAGATTATTAAACGATTGAACTAATCGAGAGTTAAATGGACATTTATTACCGATGTAGTGTTTGACATCACTCTTTGATGATGATCTATGGAGTTCCTCAGCTCTAACACGAAGTTCATCACTACAACGCCACATGGACATCTACAAGAACGATACCATGATTAAAAAGATAATAACCGAGTACACAAAGCATGAGTAAGACTCTACTGAATTTGCATACCTCAAACATGAGATCCTCTATCTGGGAAAAGTACATGTTTGCAGCCATCATTCTAGCAAGTAAGCAAACATCTCTTGTAACCTCAGGAGTTACCCGTGGATTACCTGCATATTTTTAGCTTTTAGTTAATACATCTTATAGACAAGATTAAAAAATAGCTTAAAAGATACGTGGCAGGACACATACCATCGCGATCACCACCCATCCATGAAGAAAATTGGATAAGAGGGGCATTGTATGGGACGCGTTCATTGATTCCAATGTTCTTAAGAGCAGTGTCAACACGGCGTAAGAATTTAGGAACACCCTTCCAGATTGTTTCATGGAAGTAACTCATTCCAGCTCTCATTTCATCTTGTGGGGTTGGAGGTGTCCTCCTAATCTCGTCAGTGCGGAAAGCAGCTTGAATCTACATAATTTCATAATAAGAAAAAACAAAAGCAATGATTTTGCTGTTCCATGTAAAGTCATAAATGTCAAAATGGCTTATTTAACAAAGCATGCAAAGAATGTTATGATCGGGTCAGGTAGGACCTGTTTTTTCCTCTCTTTTATTGACCTTTACAGACAAACAATATTTTAAGTAAGGTAATTATGAAGTATATTATTACAAATATAATCTATTTCTGCAAATAATCTATTTTCGAAATTATAAGTGTTTCGAATTTAGTTTAGGTGACTCTTTGACCTGCTGGACCAATCTCCATTACTTTTAATTAACCTCTTTGACCAACTAGCGGCAAAGACGCAAAGTATAGACCAAATCGGGCTATTTACCAATAAGTCATAAGTGGGTCACCACTGCCACTTTATTTGATATGCTACGAATCTTAAGTTTTGAGAAATAAAGTCTTGATACGTACTTCTCTATGTAACGCCTCATCCAGTTCCTGCTTATCATCAGGGGTAATATCTTTGGCATATAACTGAGCAAGGCAGTCCCGGATCCTGAAAAGAGCACACCGTAAGCCATTCCTTAGTTTATTTGATCAAATTGTAAACTAAGAAACTTAGAAACACATGCCAAACTTCAACTATTTGCTGTAAACTAAACCGTATACCTTCCATGCTTCTGAAGCAAAGATCTACGAACAGATTGAGTTGGATGAGCCGTGAACACTAAGTCAACAGTTTGATTCTTGAGCGCATCAAACACTTCTTCAGGGGACTTTTTAAGCTTATGCACAAGTCTCTTTAAAGTTTCTTCAATATCAGATTCGGTCGTTGCATTAGCCTCGTCAACAAAATCACCTTTTTTCAGCTTAATCCTCCGACGATAAGCAATCTGAACTTCTTCGGCCAAATTGGCCAAGTTAAGCATATGAGAAAAAGCTTTTGCAATGACAATAGAATCCCCGGGATCTAAACTTGTCAGCACACTTCCAAGCTCCTCAAGCTTCTTAGGATCACGTTTTCCTTCATACTCAGCGGAAAGCTCATAGCACTCTTGAACCTACACAATGAAAACATTACTCCCTGTTAACCAATGCTGTAAGCTCTCCCCTTAAAAGGGGTGTTTGGATGTGCATTTTGATCATGATTATTGTGAACTTGCGACTTCAATAATCATAATCCAATAGCGTAACACTTTGATTAAAACTATAGATAAACTAATAAATTTACATTTATTCAATAACCAACTGTCCAGCATCTTCCTTGCTTACATCTAAGTCATGTTTTTAGTCATTGTAAACAATTGCTGATCAAATAAACACTAAAAGAATTTCTTATTTCTTGAGAGAGGGGCGTATGCACATGCATACCCTTTTCATTTCGGAGCTGATTTGCACACATTGAGCTTGTTTGTTTAATTTTTTCATTAAGTCATCTTAATTAAAAGATGACTTAATGCAGACAAGCTCAGTTTTATTACTTAATATTTTCAGTCATCTTTTTCTATTAAGTCACAAACAAACAGTTTTCATGTGACTTAATTAATTCAGTTTTTTTACATATTAAGTCAATTAAGTCGAAATCAAACACCCCCTAGTCTCTAATGTGAGGCTCGGTCATGCCGCCACGCCACGCCTAATGCTATTCATAACCTTGACTCTACTACATTAGATATATGTACAATATTGACTTTCTGCCTTAACTGCTTGTACAATAGAGCGCGGAAATCATCTCCTTTTCATTTTAGCACTATGATAGTACAAAATTTCTTATTTCTTCTAGTAATTCTAGATCAACCATCTAACCTCCCAAATTTAAGAACCAATGACCAAAAAAAAATAATAATTAAAAAATAATAATAATAATAATAATAATAATAATAATAATAATAATAATTAAGGTTACAAAACAAAATACTAGAAAAAAAAAACTTACAGTTTCTTTAAGACCTTCACCATGTAAATCTTGAAGAATATCAAGAAACTTATCTAAAAGCAAAGCATCATATTCAATCAGCTTATCATCCTCAGACACTTTACCAGGTACCAACAACCTTAATTGTGCATCAATAGAAGCCAGTTTTTCGAAATTCTTATTATAAGCCATTATTATTATTGTTTTTATTTAAAAACAAACACACCCACCAACAACCAAAGAAAAAAAAGATTGTGTGTTGTTGTGTTGTGTTTGTGACAGTTGGGAGTGGTGTGTATAAATAGAGAGAAAAGTGATCAGGTGGCAAGATACACGAGAGGGCGGAAATACCAGTATCACAAGCCCCTCCTCTTTGGCTTTTTCCACGCCTCCCCTTTAATTTTAAGTTTCGAAATATTACTACTCTTGCATATTCTGCGCGTTGTGCCGTCAGATACCTTATAATTAAATTTTTTGACTAATATCTCACTTTTTTCATGGTAATAACTTTATAAAAAATGAGAATTTTAAGTTTCAATAACTTCAAACAATGACAAACTATATTATATTAAAAAGTATATACGTGTTAAGAAATATATACATGCCTTCTAATTTATTTTTATATAGATTGTATTAATTTTTATTTGAAGAATGTTTTAGTGTGTTTGATATGAGTATTTAAAATTTTATTTTAATAGATTGCTTGATTTGTATAATGTGGTTTATTGATTGTATTTTTTTCTTTTAAGAGTGTTTTAACTTTTAATAATTATATTAATTGAAGATGTTAAATATATATGTTGATGCATAAGTTAACTATACAACATGCATGTATAACTGTATTTTTTAATATTTAAGTTTGCGATGTCTTAGTTATTTAATAAAGAGAATAATGATCTTCTTTCATTTGATATAGTTTATATTATAAACTTTACATCATTTGGATTAGGATATACTTAGTTTAATGTTGAATTATATTTCTTTTTTTATGTTATCTAATTACTACTAGTAGCTTTACCTTATCTAAGCATGTCTTTGATTTTGTTTTCTCTTGTAAAAAAAACGTGTTAAATATTAATTGTGTTCTTTTTAATGCTAAATTAAACGGATATAAATATGTGGTTGTCATGTAAATAGTACGTAGTATTTTTTATACTATGACTATGTTTGGTACAAAGCTTTTTGGAGCTTTTTTGGGCAATGAGCGGTGAATAATGAGCTTTTTGATTTATAGTGTTTTTTTGACATGAGAGTTGTGGGCTTTGCTATTTTTTAGGAAAGCTCATTTTCCCAATGTTTTTTATGAAGCTGTGAGCTTTTTTGGCTACTGCTGACAGCTCACTGCTACTGGTCAGTGCTACTGCTCACAGCTACTTTTGCCAAACATAGCCTATGTGTCATTTTCTATAAACTTTGGTAATTTTCTATAGGGTAAAAGCTAAGCTTTGTTTGAAACCGATACTATACTATTAAGAAGAGTTGTCAACAAGTTTAATTTACTTAACAAAAAACATGTGTTTTATATGTTTTAATCAATATGATGTATTTTGAATATATTCAAAATGGTATATCTAAGTTTAAGTTTCTCAAATATTAATTATCTTTTAGATGAATAACATATAACGTAGTTTCAACATATTGGTGAGGAGGTTAAGGGTTCGAATCCAACAGGGAGAAAATTAATCCCTTTGTGGCCACGGAGGTTCACCTGCGCCGACTCCGGACTATCTAAAATGATATTCGTCGTGAGATTAGTCGACTCGCAATGTCGAGTCGGAAACCCATGATTAAAAAAAAAAAAAAAAAAAAAAAAAAAAAAAAAAAAAATGGTGAGTTTGCAAACAAACTACGGGCTAATAGTTGCTCTTGTTCACTATAAGTAAAAGAATTCAGCTTTTTTAACGTGTTCAGTATAGTGGTCATATAGTTTATTAGAGTTTCTTATAGTTTGAACTTGAAAAAACTATAATCATATTTTTGTTTGGATTGCAAAGTTTTTGAATTGATGGAATTAATTCTAGCTAGCTTTGTCAAACACGTTATTATATGTGTTGTATATGTTGCTAGACAATTTGATGATAGGCCTAAAATATAAGTACTCAAAATGGCCAAAATCAATGCACAAAAAGTTTTAGGCAACACTTTTTTTCCTGTCATTTTCACTTGATAAGTTGATACTCGGTATGAGATAAAAAGAGAAAGCAAAATGAGATTGATGGAAAAGGATGTTTTATAGTGGAAACAAATACAGTATGAAATAATTGTAAAAAGATCAAGGTTTTGAAACCCGGGTCGACCCGGCCGGGTTAACCGGTTCGACCGGTTCCGGCTGAAAAAACGGGTCAAAACAACCCAAGTTTCTAAAACTGGGTTAACCGGTGTGACCCGCCAGGTTTTGAGTGACCCGGGTCAACCCGGTTCTCGAAACCCGGCCGGGTTTCATTTTTTCAAAAAAATTTAATAAAAACCCGGGTTGACCCAGTGGTCGAACCGGTTGACCCGGCGGTCGAACCGGTTGACCCGGTCAAAAAAATAAAATAATAATAAATTGAAAACCGGGTTGACCCGGCGGTCCAACCGGTCGAACTGGTTGACCCGGTGTCCGGTGACTCGACCGGGTCGATTTCGAACCCGGTTTTTAAAACATTGAAAAAGATATTAAAACTCAAATATAATTGGAAGGTCAAAATATAACATGAAGAATCCGAACCAAAATAAATTCTCAAGAGAATATGCTTAGCAAGATCCAATTCTGTTTCCTTTTGATTCCATGCAACAGTTTAATGGATGTTATATGTCTAACCTTTTTTTTTCTTATTTATTCTCACGCCTAAATTTAAAATCCGCATTTAATGGGTATACATTTATGCTTGATAATTAATTTCGAATAATTTGAGCACTAAATTTGGAAAAAGATTCCATAAGAGCATCTTGGGAGGCATTGGCTCGTAGAACCCGGATCCCTTGCAAAGACACAAAATTTTAAAAAGTCTAAAAAGTAATATCAACCGTTGGATCTTTTGAAGATCTGGGCTCCATTCAAGACCTGATTTAAAAGCGTCAGGGGTATTCTCGTCACTTATTACCTTCTTTCTATTTATCATCATTTTCTCCTCACAACCACCCAAAAAACACAGACACTCACCAATTCACCATCAGATCTACTAATATCGATACACCATACCACCATCAGATTTAATACCACCGTCAATGACGCCATCACCTTCGAATATGCCGAAAACTGCCGTTACAAACAACCACCATCATCGTCATCTCATTTTGCTGTTGATCGGAGTTCTCACATTCTCGATCCATTTGTTTTCGGCATAACCACCATCGCCGTCATCGTCATCGGATCATTCAATCAATTAACGGATCATTCAATCAATTAAGTAAATCGATTGGGAGTGTTTGGGATAACGGATCGAGTTAGGGTTTGGGTATTGATGAATGAATGAATAAATAGTGTTTGGATTTGTGTTTTGGTTTGCTGCTAGGGTTTTTTTTAGGATTTTATAAAAAAAATAGTGTGTGTTTGTGTGTGTGAAGAATTGGAGGAAATTGTTGTGAGGGATTTATAAGAGGTTTTTTGTTTATTGGAGAAGAAGAGGAGATACTAAAAACGGCTGGAACCCAACAGGTATTTGATGGAGAAATGATACATAATCGTTGCAGAAGAAGCAAAAAGAAGATGAAATGGTGAAGAGAGAGAAATGAGTTTTGATGAAGATGAAAGAAGAGATAAAAACGTTATTGGCAAAAGTGATGATGTACTTTTTGGGTTTTGTTCCAGTTTCCCATGTTTGACTATTCTTTTCTATTTCCTTATTTATTTATAAAGTTAATCAAGTGAATATATGTTTTATAGCTGTAAATAGATAAAAGTGATCTTAAAAAAAAAACAGATAAAAATGATCTATAGCTATCAAATCTTTAACATTCATAATTACTTTTTATATTGTTCATCAGTTATTTTTTATATTGTTCATCAGTTATTTTTGATAACGTTTATCAATTATTTTGTTCATCAGTTAATAAGGTTTATTAGTTAATAAGGTTAATAAGGTTCATCAGTTAATAAGATTAATAAGGTTCATCAGTTAGTTAATAAGGTTAATAAGGTTCATCAGTTAATATGGTTCATCAGTTAATAAAGTTCATTAGTTAATAAGGTTAATAAGGTTCATCAGTTAATATGGTTCATCAGTTAATAAGGTTCATCAGTTATTTTTTATATTGTTCATCAGTTATTTTTGATAACGTTTATCAATTATTTTGTTCATCAGTTAATAAGGTTCATTAGTTAATAAGGTTAATAAGGTTCATCAGTTATTAAGATTAATAAGGTTCATCAGTTAGTTAATAAGGTTAATAAGGTTCATCAGTTAATATGGTTCATCTGTTAATAAGGTTAATAAGGTTCATCAGTTAATATGGTTCATCAGTTAATAAGGTTAATAAGGTTCATCAGTTAATATGGTTCATCAGTTAATAAGGTTCATCAGTTATTTTTTATATTGTTCATCAGTTATTTTTTATAACGTTTATCAATTATTTTGTTCATCAGTTAATAAGGTTCATTAGTTAATAAGGTTAATAAGGTTCATCAGTTAATAAGATTAATAAGGTTCATCAGTTAGTTAATAAGGTTAATAAGGTTCATCAGTTAATAAGGTTCATCAGTTAATAAGGTTAATAAGGTTCATCAGTTAATATGGTTATCAGTTAATAAGGTTCATCAGTTAATATGGTTCAACCAAAGTAACTGATGAACAAAATGTCTTTTTTAAAAATCAGTTAATAAGGTTCATCAGTTAATAATATAGTTCATCAGTTAAAAAAAAATAACAAAAAAAAAAAAAAAAAAAAAAAAAAAAAACAAAACAAAACTTTTTGAACCTTACATTAATAAAATGACTAAAGGTGCATTGTTGTACAAAAATTAGTGCATTTAACTCGATTCTAAGACTAAAAATCTAAGATAAACATTTCATCAAACACGTTGTGTGCAACAAATATGTGTAAAACGTCATCTTTAACATACGATATCTCACTCATATCATATTGGATTTGAGTGATTCAAATTTCTGGGTAAAGAATGGCCAAGAAGCTACAACTTTCGTGTTTTAAGTTTTGCAAAATTCGGCCTTTAAACTAGACAAAATTAGAGCCGAAAATGCTAAAATTTTCAAGAAAATCATGACCCAATCAATATGTCAAAAAAAAAGTTTCGAAAAAATTAAAAAAATTTATACCAAATTCAAGAGGATTAAATTTTAAAAAATATGGTGAAATCGGTTTTTTGTAAAAGTTTGTCATTTGAAAGTTATTTGCATTTGAAATTTAAGGTGGAATTAAAAAAATAGATCAAATGACTAAAATACTCTCTAACTAAAAATATTAAAGAAAAAAGGGAGGGAGTGGGTGGGGACACATGGCATTAGCTTAATGGCTAGAAATCTTTTTAGCCTTTTTAATTTTGATCCCCTTTTTAGGGGATCGCAACTCTTGGCTCGTATTATAGGAAAAATTGTTGTCTTAGTCTTTCTTTTATAAATCAGAACCTATAATTTAACTAAAAAACATCATCTTTTTACACCCTCAATAAAACACAAATATAACACACAAAAAGAAAAAGACAAAAAAGATGTGTGTGTGTGTGTGTGTGTGTGGGGGGGGGGGGGGGGGGGGGGGGACTTTTGCATTTGTATCGTTATGTACTTTTAGCGTCCAACTATACGAAAAGTAACGGTTGTAACTTGTAACGATAGAATTATAGCCGAAGAAAAAATGGTAAGAAGATAATGAATTGGATCAATATAATGCGGTTCGAAGATGATACCATTCTAAAATTCTACATTTTTATTTGGAAATATTTTTTAGTATTAAGTTGAAGCGTTGATCATGCTAATTGTTGATTTTATTACGATTTAAGTACTATTTGACAATAAACCCCCTTTGGATTGACATAGTGATTAGTGTTTGAAAACTTAGCTCAAGAAATCTCATATTTCTTTGATCACATATTGACATATGTTATCAAATTCGTAAAGGCGTTCAGCTTATTGAAAAAGCTAACGATGCATAAGCTTCGTGATTAAAATAGCTAGTCCTTGGACCATGATCCATAAACACCATTGACTAAAATATCAATACACGTTACTAAACAACATTAAAAGAGTTTTAGGAAGTCCAAGTGTCCAACTACATGAGGTTCTTTTTTAAAGTTTATGGATGGCCATAACATTTTTGCGTAGTTATTCTTTATTTCTTTACCCTTTCGACATAATTGAGGTTACCTAATCTTATTTTATTTCTTCTTTTGGACTTCTAATAGCTTTTCTTTTTAATAAACAAATTATCCTGTTATCTACAATATACGTTTAAGAGTGATTATTTATAGCATGCAATAATCAGAAAAGGGTATTGTGCTTAAAGAAGATTGATATAAAGCATACAGTGAGAGACAACCTTTAAACGTTTGGAAGAAATGACTTTTGCAAAAAAAAAAAATAATAATAATAAAAAAAAAAAAAAAAAAAAAAAAAAATGTTTACATTTGTTAACGAGGGGCGAACACTTTTTCATTTGGTCGTTAAGTTGATACGAATATTGCTTTCCTCCGTCCAAAAATTGTCCACGGACAAAAACATACAGTTTAAGAAAAATGCATTTATTACCGCTTTTTCTTTCTTAATTTTTAACATAATGACAGTTTTTTGGTGCAAAGGTGAATATTATATATAACTTTTCCAAAACTGTACATCATAGCATAAACTGGTTTTTGGCACATGCCAAAAACCAGATACACAACAATATTACACTTACATCCGATATCAGACTAAGAAGCAAACTATAGAAATCCCAACCAGAGCATTTCCATCTCTTGTTTTAAGCAAAACACAATCACTGCCTTCTGAATTCACCTTTATTATTTAGCACCTACCATCTAACTACATTTCCACAACATCCCCCTCCAAAACCATTCAGCCAACACCCACAATAGCAAAAGAGGGACAGATGTGTGGCTTCGTTAGGAACCCAACCATTCCAATCAAGGGCTCTTCTAGGACCTCTATATTTCACTCTTTACAAAAGGTTTCAAGGTCATAGAAACACTCACCTTGAGGGAGAATCTACATGCCCCCTTGATGGCACACTGAAAGGACCAAGTAGGGTCATCTTTCATCCACTCACTACTCTAATCATCCCATGTGCCATCCTACAAGTTCATACTACCCTTCACACTAAGGAAACCACTTTATGAATTACTTTTATACTAAGAGTTTATTTAAAGCATACTAAACTGGATTTACCTCCACCAAGGCCTAATACAGACTTAATATGCTCTCATAAATCCAAGTAACCAGTAATTCAAGATATAGGGCCATCTTATGTGATGAACTTAAGTGTATAGATCTTCAACAGCCTTTATTGAAACATCCATAGAGGTAAAAACCTATCTTGCAGCATTCACATGAAAATCAACTACTATACCAAACACCCCTTTATGCAGACACACATTTTATGACTTTTGCATATCTACATTCCACTGTGAGGATACTTGTTTAACTGCTTGAGTATCTTTGATAGTTAATCCCATTAATCTTAGTCTAACTGTATCAATTATATCACTCAACACATTATGCCAACATCTTTTCTCTTCTCTAAAGATTCTATAGTTTCTTTCTCTCCAAATATTATACACAACTACTCCCAAACATAGTCTTCTTACATTGCTTCCAATAGTATTTCCATTAGGTTTCTCAGCTAATTCATCAATTATCAAGTTCCATTTACTAGCTATCAGTTGCAAACCAATTTTTACTTGAAGATCATTCCATATTGCAGCAGAAAAAGGGCACTCAAAAAACAAGTGATCATGAGACTCAACATTACCATTACATAGGCTGCACACATGCATATCATAAGAACCCCATTTAGCTAATCTGTCACTAGTCATCAGTTTCCCTTGAATTGCCATCCAAAGGATGAAAGACTGTTTTGGAATGCATTGTGAAAACCACACCAGTTTTGACCATTTTACCTCATTTACAGTTGTATCCAAATCTTTATAAAATTCTTTAATGCTAAATTTACAAACTCTTCCCTCTTTATTCTTCCAAAGAATACAGTCATTTTCATCATTATTAAGAGTTGGAACCTGAATATGCCTCATGATTGCTCCGAAACGGTCAGATGATTATTTGTCAACCACTTGTGAATGGTCAACTATAATAGTCAAACAGCTTAGGCCAATGCTTCCGTGAAATACAGTGTTTTCCCGGGTCGTTATGTCCCGACGAGGTGTGGATGGTATTAAAAACGAATTTGTAATCGGGTGAATTTGAACAGGAAGTAACCAGATAAAGACTTGGGTTTGTTTACACTACTGGAATGATTAGGAATAACGGTATTAACAATCACGGGAAACAGAAACGTATAAACGTAAACCAAATTAAAAATTAGACACGACTGCGTGCTGAAAAAAATGTGAGTTTTAAGGAAAATAAACTACAGGGGGTGAAAATGAAACTTTTACAAACTTAAAATTAAAAGAAAAGTTAAAATGAAAATGAAATTATTAAAATGATTATTTTAATATTTAAATTCTAATTAATTAACTAAAACTATTTAAAAAGTAAATTAAACCTAATTTAAATAAAACTAAAAATGATAAACACTACAAATTAAACTAAAAACTTACAAAAATAATTTCAAAAACTTAAAATGAACTTGAAGAAAGTATAAAAAATAAAAATAAATATTTTTGTCTTTTTATGAGTTTTTTATTAATTAAAAACTATTTATATTAAATAAACTAATTAAAATATTTTAAATTACTAATAATACTAAATTAACTTAGAAAATTATGAGAAAATTTATAAAACTACTTAACCATCACAGGAATCCTAAAAAATTATAAAAACTTACTAAAAATTATTTTTAGACTATTTCTCTAATTATTTACCTTTTAATTAATTTAAATCTAATTAAACTAAATTAAATAGGAAAATTGGAAAATGAACAGTAGAAATTACAAGAAAATTCCTAAAATTATTTTATATTATTTAAGAGCTAGGAAAAATATAAAAACTAGGTGTTGCTTTGTAAAAACTAATTATGCTATTTAACACTTAATTATTAATTAATTATTAATAAAACTAATATTAATTCTAATAAATACTAAATTATAATATAAAAATATAATAAAATTACTAAAAATACTTTAATATAAAAGGAAGTTAATAAAAATATAAAAATATAGGTTACTTAATAAAAATCTAAAAATGAAAATTAAAATTATAATTAATATTAAATAGAAACTATCACTTATTATTATATTGGTTTTTCTTGATTTTTCTTTTACAAAACTAATTTACTACTAATATTAAGCAACTTTTATGAAGGAACTTATTGTGTAGCTTATTAATAAGCTGTGTGAGATCAAAAATCCTTAACAGGTTTATATTTTAGCTTATTAGGATTTTACTTTTGATTAAGTTGCTAATAAAGGCTATGCTAGTGTACCACAGAACAAAATAAGCTAATAACTAATTGAGTTACACTAGAAAGAAACACAAGGAAGCTAATAAGCACTTTATATAAGCCACAAATGGCAAATAAGCACTTAGGCAAAAACCTGAAATCCAAACAGTCTAAATAGGCACCTTTGGACCTCTGTGGGGTCCACAGAGGTGAAGGGGGGTTCAAATTTAAACTTGAACCTTGAAGGTGGATTGGTCAACTCTTAAATAAGCCAATAAGCAAGGCTTATGGCTTACTATAGAGCACTTGGTGGTTCTTGGAAGTTGGGCTGACACACTGAGTGCTCAGAGCATACTCAGGAAATGGTCAAGGTTTAAGCTTGATGCTGCCCTATCTAATAAGTTAGAAAGTGAAGTTTAAGCCTGGAACTATGAACACAGGGATATGAGCTTCTAAAAAAAACAAAGGCTTAAGTTGGGACCCACTTACTAGCTCTCAATGAGCTTATGAAATAAGCTTCATATACTGATTGCTCAGTATAGATGTTCAGTTTGAGGGAATTAGAAAGGCACAATAAACACTTAAATTAAGCATAAAAAGAAAAAATGAAAGCATGCATAGTAAAATGGCCAGAAGGGCTTCTAAGAGAAGCAAAAATCATAAGCTAATATTGACTAACAAAGATTATGCAAGCTAGTGAAATGGGCTTATGAGCCTGTGAGCAGGGCAATCTTATGACAAACAGACCAATCAACAAGCTCAAATAAGCAGTTTACTTAAGCTAAAAAAAATAAATAAAAATACTATGAATAAGATAAGCAGTGAAATATTATCTACCAAAAAGCACAAATCATGAAACTAAGTATTAAAGCATACACAAAATTATCTATTTAATTCAAAATTTTAACTACCTGAAATATTGACTTTTAAAATTACACTACAAGTTTGATTTATTCTAACTTTGATCTAATCTATTTAACTGATTATGGTATATTAAGCTAAAATAAGGTTATCTAAGGTTAAAACAACAACTTTTGAACATACAATGATGATTATAGCAACTGAAAAATCACACAGTGGAAAATAATAAGGGATTGAAAGTCAATTTGACTTTTGATCAATTGACCACTAAATTTTATGGGTTAACTGAGATATTAGGTCATGTGGTGTCATATATCAAACAAGAAAAATAACACAAACACAATCTATCACAGTCAACACAATAGATCCAAACACTACCTTAATATGACTGTTTTGAGATTAAACAAACAATTGAGTACTAAGGCTTATGAAATCAAATCACAGTAACTTATTATGACTAGGTGAACTTAATTAAGCACTAAAATAACAACAATAACAACAGAAACCTAATAATTACTAGTATGCTAGTTTTGGTAGTTAAGAGTAAATTTTAGCAACTATAGATAATGATAAACAAACTATATATTTTAAGCAATATTACAACTAATCATCACCAAATAAGCCAAGAAACACAGAGTTAAGCAAACAATCATCTATAGTACAGTGAAAAGCAAAAATTAAGAAATTAAGCTTACAAAGGAATTCCAAGCACAGTTGAATAACCCAAGGACCAATAACTAATCTATCACCTCCCTTGAGGTACTAAACCAAATTCCATCCAAGGTACACCCTGCTTCAAGCTTCTTCTTCCATTTTTCTTGATTTATAATTTTTCATCTATTTATTTGTATTTTTGTGATTTTTGCAATTTTTTACTAAGAACTAAATAGAAAGCTTAGGAAACTTTTAAAAGCTTATTAATGACTTAATTTGAGCTTATGGAATAAGAAATAACATTAACAAGTTTTAAGTGAATTTGTCAAATTCACTTGAAATCTGAAAATCTGAATTTAGTAACTGGAACATGAAATTAACTTGAAATAAAGTTTGAAATACATGAATTTAACTGGGTACAAGCTGTTTTAATTAAAAATACAACTGAATAAGTAAATTACACTACCTATGATTAAGCTATCTTAAAGCTACTCTAATAATCCTTCCACTGTGCTTCTTCTTTGATTTATATTGACTTCCAGGGTTTGTGGGACCCACTGGAACATTTCCCACTTGCTATGTTAGCCCTTGGATCACTGCAAATCATCTTGGCCGTTTATGCAATTTTGGCGGGAAAAATAGTCAAATACCAATTGGGGACTGTGAGGGTCTTTAATGGTGATTGGTTGATTTTGGAGGTGAAGGGAACATGTAGGGTGAGTTTAGGGGGTGGTGGATGCAGTTTGCAGGGTTTGCAGGTAGTAGGGGTGGTGGCAGGTTGTAGGGATGAAACGTGGTGACCCCTGGTGCAAACCTAGGAGATGGGTTTTGTTTAGGGAGTGACAGGGAGGGTAGTGAGGTGGTATAGGAGGTGGTGGATGTAGAGTGGTGAGGTGGAGGAAGCAAGTAGCAGGGGAGGTGGAGTTGGGAGGTGGAAGAAGAGTCAAACGGTCAACGACCGTTTTTATTATAAAGGGTGAGTGGGCTGTTTTGTTTGGGCCTGGGTAAGGGACTGGACCAGGTTTGGATTGGATTTGGAAATTGGACTTTAATAATACAAAAGGGTCCATAAGGTTTAAGTAATATTTCAAGGACCAATTTTGTAAAAACATGATTTTGGGGGGCTGAAATGTACTTTTTCCCAAAGTTTATCAAAAGGATGTAATTTGCCAATTATGAATAGTATAAGGGCCATAAGTGTAAGTTTTCCATTTAAAACCACCCGGGAACCAATTATGCCAAATCTTCAAAGTCTAAGGACCAAATCTGTAATTTCTGAATTTGTGAAGGGTTGAACCTGTAAATTCTCAATAAATACCACAAGGACCAATTATGCCATTAATGAATAGTACAAGGTTTGTTTTTAATATTTTTCCATTTTTTAAAACCTGAGGACTAATTTTGACATTTTTGAAACTTGGGGGACTAAAGTTGTAATTTTGCAATTTTTAACTTTAAAGGACTTATTTTGACAACTTATGAATCCCCAAGGACCTTTGATGATATTTAACATGTTTTGAATAACCAGGGACTAGTTTTGACAACTTTTGAAACTTGAGGGACTGAAACTGCCAATTATGTAAACTTTGTACGTTTTTCATCTGTTTTTGATTATTTTGCATTTGAAACATATAAAACACACTTCTAAGATATTTTTAGTATTTTGATGCATATTTGAGTGTTTTTGGATGTTTTGGCAGTTCAGATTGATATAAAATGATGAGTATTTAGACACTCATCAATCCCCCACACTAAAACATTGCTAGTCCCTAGCAATCTTTTGAGAAAAACTTAATGGATTTGAAAAACTCTTTACCAAAAGCCATCACTTCTGGAGTAGCCAGATGTAAGAACTGTGGTACACCTGATAACCGTGTGATTTTGAGCAAACCACCAGCTGTCAACGGATTTGATTAGTCTTTACCAAAAGTCGTTTGCTTCTGGACTAGCCAACTCTTGATGGACTAAGTCAACATCTTGGTGAGCTGATTACCAATTATGGTTTTTCCACTGCCTTTACCACAAGCCATAATCTTGCGGGCTAGCCAACTCATTTGCTTTTGAGGATATGGGGAGTTGATGAACCATACAATTTTGGGCAAATTGCAAGCCATCAACGGATTTGAGATATCTTTACCAAGAGCCGTTTGCTCCTGGATTAGCCAATCCTTATGTGGGTTAGACATGGCGGACTGATAACCATTTATTGCATTCTAAGTGAGAAAAAATTTTAAAATTTGGGCTAAAATGGGGGTTCTTGATGGAACATGTGTTTAAATTCGTTAGAATAACGAATCTCCCCCCACACTTAGAACTGAATATTGTCCTCAATATTCAAAGTACCGGGTGTTAAACCAACACTTAGAACGTAAGAAGGACAATACTCCATAGCCTTTATTTAAGTTTATGTACACACATTTTTTTAAGGATATATACATAGTAACAACAGCAGGGGCAACGCCCCCACACTTAGGGTGAAAACCCCGTATGCATGCTACTGTTTTTGTTTACCGAGTCGCTAGCTTGACTCGAACCCGAATTCATTTGTCCTTGGGGAAGCATGATGTGGAAGAAACAATCTCCATCGGACTTTCATTCAAGATGTTTGGATAAACATTTGAAGCATGTGAAAGTTCCACACCGATGAGATACACAGACCCTGGCTCAAAATTTATAAATGAGAATGTCGGGGTCAAAGATAGTGTCTTCATTCTCGAAGGAGTGAAGAAGAGGAGAAATCACCTGGTAGGTGAAGGAAAGAAGAGAGATCTGAATAGCAATTAAGATAAGAACTTCCTCCTCAAGAATTGCATATTTAAGTGGAGGAGGCAAGCCCTTAAGCTTGATCTCAGGAAATTTATCAGTTTCCTCAACTGATTTGATTTCCTTATTATGAAGTTGTTTGGGTGGAAGAAGGGGAGATGGATCTTCGTTTAACAAACTTTCTAGAAAAAGAATGTCCCCCTCAGGATCAAGATAGTTATCATCAACTTCATACGAAGTTGAACTATCTAGGGCAAGGAAAGCTTCAACTTCTTCTAGATCATCTTTGAAATCAAAGAGATCATTACTTCCTGATGGAAGTGAACTGGTGTGAGTGAGTTCATCGGTGAACTCCTCGAGAAGAAAGTCAACATTAGAGTGGGGAAGGGATGCATCAACATACTCAATGTCTCCATAAGATAAACAATCATCACTGGAATCAGAGACATTCCCCATTTGATCATTTGGATTATCAGGGATAGAAGGAATATCACACACTTGATCAAAAGTCCCTTGTGACTCTCTCGGGATTGGGACAAGGATTTCAACACTAGACTTTATTAATTCATCCGATTCCTTATTAGGAGCAGTGCTAAGATGCTCATCCCCCATGTTTAGAGAGTGAGTGTGAACTTTGGGTGTGATAACAACATACTGAGGGAGCTGAGAAGGACTAGCAGTTATGGATTCTACAAGTTCCATTTGTTCATTTGCTAGTAACTTCTCTGTATTCTTATCTCCCTGATTTTCCATGGAAGGAATCACAACTGATGAACTCGATGAATCTTTTTGAATGATAACAATGTTATCTTCATCATCATCCACTGTCATCATAAAATAGAGCAGCAGTGCGAAGATTGGCACGTATTTTAGCTGCACGCTGCTCAGCCAGTAATTCTTCCATGCTTTTTCCAGAATCTCATTCTTCAGCAAGTAATTCTGCGATAGATTTATCACGAGAATTTTGAATGAGTGGAAACTGTGGGGGTGTGGATGTGTCAAAACCGGAAGGTTGACATTGATCATCATTGTGAGGACCCCCACAATATACACAAGAAGAACTTGGATCATGGCAAAGAGAAATATTAGCCAACTCCTCCTTAAGATCTTTGAGTTTCTCAAGAACCTCTATATAAGGGTCTTGCTGGATATGAGGAGTTGTTTGAATCATTTGGCACTGTGGAGGTGGGTCTTGAAACGAATAATCGTAATTGTTACAAGGAAATGGATTCCTTGTTTGACAATCAGAGCTAAAGTGTGGACCTCCACAGTACTCACAACAGTTGAACTGATGTGGCTGTGAGTCATAATTGTTATTAGGAAACTGCTCATAGACAAGCGTGTTTCCTGATTGACAATCAGAACTATAGTGTGAACCACCACAGTACTCACAACAGTAAAACTGCTGAGTCTCATGGTGTGGAAGCTGATGGAATGAATCAGTTGTATCCTGGTAGGAATAGGGATTCTGGTTATAGACAGACCCGTTTCCTGACTCTACCATGCTACAACTGGGACAATTACCACCGTTATAAGGACCTCCACACCATTGACAATCAAGATGGTGAGGATAAGACATAGAAAGAATCAAAGGGTTCTGTAGGGTAAGAAATGTAGAATCAAAAAGGTAAGAGGGTAAAGATGGATATTTTTGAGATTTTTGATAAACATTTTATAAGAAAGAAAATCTTTTTGTGTTTTTGTGTTCGTTGAAAACTAATTTTAAAATGTTTTCGGGAACAGTTTTGTATATGATAATAAGATAATATGAACAAAGATGGATAAATATACAATGAGCGTGTGTTCAGATTCACTAATACGCAAAACCGTTTAAAATACGCGCACAACCTCCCCGGCAGCGGCACCAAATTTTGATTGCTCCGAAACGGTCAGATGATTATTGGTCAACCACTTGTGAATGGTCAACTATAATAGTCAAACAGCTTAGGCCAATGCTTCCGTGAAATACAGTGTTTTCCCGGGTCGTTATGTCCCGACGAGGTGTGGATGGTATTAAAAACGAATTTGTGATCGGGTGAATTTGAACAGGAAGTAACCAGATAAAGACTTGGGTTTGTTTACACTACTGGAATGATTAGGAATAACGGTATTAACAATCACGGGAAACAGAAACGTATAAACGTAAACCAAATTAAAAATTAGACACGACTGCGTGCAGAGAAAAAAGTGAGTTTTAAGGAAAATAAACTACAGGGGGGTAAAAATGAAACTTTTACGAACTTAAAATTAAAAGAAAAGTTAAAATGAAAATGAAATTATTAAAATGATTATTTTAATATTTAAATTCAAATTAATTAATTAAAACTATTTAAAAAGTAAATTAAATCTAATTTAAATTAAAAAAATGATAAACAAATTAAACTAAAAACTTACAAAAATAATTTTTAAAACTTAAAATGAACTTGAAGAAAGTATAAAAAATAAAAATAAATATTTTTGTCTTTTTATGAGTTTTTTATTAATTAAAAACTATTTATATTAATTAAACTAATTAAACTATTTTAAATTACTAATAATACTAAATTAACTTAGAAAATTATGAGAAAATTTATAAAACTACTTAACCATCACAGGAATCCTAAAAAATTATAAAAAATTACTAAAAATTGTTTTTAGACTATTTCACTAATTATTTACCTTTTAATTAATTTAAATCTAATTAAACTAAATTAAATAGGAAAATTGGAAAATGAACAGTAGAAATTACAAGAAAATTCCTAAAATTATTTTATATTATATAAGAGCTAGGAAAAATATAAAAACTAGGTGTTGCTTTGTAAAAACTAATTATGCTATTTAACACTTAATTATTAATTAATTATTAATAAAACTAATATTAATTCTAATAAATACTAAATGATAATATAAAAATCTAATAAAATTAATAAAAATACTTTAATATAAAAGGAAATTAATAAAAATATAAAAATATAGGTTACTTAATAAAAATCTAAAAATGAAAATTAAAATTATAATTAATATTAAATAGAAACTATCACTTATTATTATATTGGTTTTTCTTGATTTTTCTTTTACAAAACTAATTTACTACTAATATTAAGCAAATTTTATGAAGGAACTTATTGTGTAGGTTATTAACAAGCTGTGTGAGATCAAAAATCCTTAACAGGTTTATATTTTAGCTTATTAGGATTTTACTTTTGATTAAGTTGCTAATAAAGGCTATGCTAGTGTGCCACAGAACAAAATAAGCTAATAACTAATTGAGTTACACTAGAAAGAAACACAAGGAAGCTAATAAGCACTTTATATAAGCCACAAATGGCAAATAAGCACTTAGGCAAAAACCTGAAATCCAAACAGTCTAAATAGGCACCTTTGGACCTCTGTGGGGTCCACAGAGGTGAAGGGGGGTTCAAATTTAAACTTGAACCTTGAAGGTGGATTGGTCAACTCTTGAATAAGCCAATAAGCAAGGCTTATGGCTTATTATAGAGCACTTGGTGGTTCTTGGAAGTTGG
Organism: Artemisia argyi; assembly: GCA_030686995.1. Lineage (NCBI taxonomy): Eukaryota > Viridiplantae > Streptophyta > Magnoliopsida > Asterales > Asteraceae > Artemisia > Artemisia argyi. Next base: position 211,921,209 of record CM060702.1, on the reverse strand, counting down.
GCTGACACACTGAGTGCTCAGAGCATACTCAGGAAATGGTCAAGGTTTAAGCTTGATGCAGCCTTATCTAATAAGTTAGAAAGTGAAGTTTAAGCCTGGAACTATGAACACAGGGATATGAGCTTCTAAAAAAAACAAAGGCTTAAGCTGGGACCCACTTACTAGCTCTCAATGAGCTTATGAAATAAGCTTCATATACTGATTGCTCAGTATAGATGTTCAGTTTGAGGGAATTAGAAAGGCACAATAAACACTTAAATTAAGCATAAAAAGAAAAAATGAAAGCATGCATAGTAAAATGGCCAGAAGGGCTTCTAAAAGAAGCAAAAATCATAAGCTAATATTGACTAACAAAGATTATGCAAGCTAGTGAAATGGGCTTATGAGCCTGTGAGCAGGGCAATCTTATGACAAACAGACCAATCAACAAGCTCAAATAAGCAGTTTACTTAAGCTAAAAAAAATAAATAAAAATACTATGAATAAGATAAGCAGTGAAATATTATCTACCTAAAAGCACAAATCATGAAACTAAGTATTAAAGCATACACAAAATTATCTATTTAATTCAAAAATTTAACTACCTGAAATATTGACTTTTAAAATTACACTACAAGTTTGACTTATTCTAACTTTGATCTAATCTATTTAACTGATTATGGTATATTAAGCTAAAATAAGGTTATCTAAGGTTAAAACAACAACTTTTGAACATACAATGATGATTATAGCAACTGAAAAATCACACAGTGGAAAATAATAAGGGATTGAAAGTCAATTTGACTTTTGATCAATTGACCACTAAATTTTATGGGTTAACTGAGATATTAGGTCATGTGGTGTCATATATCAAACAAGAAAAATAACACAAACACAATCTATCACAGTCAACACAATAGATCCAAACACTACCTTAATATGACTGTTTTGAGATTAAACAAACAATTGAGTACTAAGGCTTATGAAATCAAATCACAGTAACTTATTATGACTAGGTGAACTTAATTAAGCACTAAAATAATACCAATAACAACATAAACCTAATAATTACTAGTATGCTAGTTTTGGTAGTTAAGAGTAAATTTTAGCAACTATAGATAATGATAAACAAACTATATATTTTAAGCAATATTACAACTAATCATCACCAAATAAGCCAAGAAACACAGAGTTAAGCAAACAATCATCTATAGTACAGTGAAAAGCAAAAATTAAGAAATTAAGCTTACAAAGGAATTCCAAGCACAGTTGAATAACCCAAGGACCAATAACTAATCTATCACCTCCCTTGAGGTACTAAACCAAATTCCATCCAAGGTACACCCTGCTTCAAGCTTCTTCTTCCATTTTTCTTGATTTCTAATTTTTCATCTATTTATTTGTATTTTTGTGATTTTTGCAATTTTTTACTAAGAACTAAATAGAAAGCTCAGGAAACTTTTAAAAGCTTATTAATGACTTAATTTGAGCTTATGGAATAAGAAATAACAACATTAACAAGTTTCAAGTGAATTTGTCAAATTCACTCGAAATCTGAAAATCTGAATTTAGTAACTGGATCATGAAATTAACTTGAAATAAAGTTTGAAATACATGAAATTAACTGGGTACAAGCTGTTTTAATTAAAAATACAACTGAATAAGTAAATTACACTACCTATGATTAAGCTATCTTAAAGCTACTCTAATAATCCTTCCACTGTGCTTCTTCTTTGATTTATATTGACTTCCAGGGTTTGTGGGACCCACTGGAACATTTCCCACTTGCTATGTTAGCCCTTGGATCACTGCAAATCATCTTGGCCGTTTATGCAATTTTGGCGGGAAAAACAGTCAAATACCAATTAGGGACTGTGAGGGTCTTTAATGGTGATTGGTTGATTTTTGAGGTGAAGGGAACATGTAGGGTGAGTTTAGGGGGTGGTGGATGCAGTTTGTAGGGTTTGCAGGTAGTAGGGGTGGTGGCAGGTTGTAGGGATGAAACGTGGTGACCCCTGGTGCAAACCTAGGAGATGGGTTTTCTTTAGGGAGTGACAGGGAGGGTAGTGAGGTGGTATAGGAGGTGGTGGATGTAGAGTGGTGAGGTGGAGGAAGCAAGTAGCAGGGGAGGTGGAAGAAGAGTCAAACGGTCAATGACCGTTTTTATTATAAAGGGTGAGTGGGCTGTTTTGTTTGGGCCTGGGTAAGGGACTGGACCAGGTTTGGATTGGATTTGGAAATTGGACTTTAATAATACAAAAGGGTCCATAAGGTTTAAGTAATATTTCAAGGACCAATTTTGTAAAAACCTGAATTTGAGGGGCTGAAATGTACTTTTTCCCAAAGTTTATCAAAAGGATGTAATTTGCCAATTTTGAATAGTATAAGGGCCATAAGTGTAAGTTTTCCATTTAAAACCACCCGGGGACCAATTATGCCAAATCTTCAAAGTCCAGGGACCAAATCTGTAATTTCTGAATTTGTGAAGGGTTGAACCTCTAAATTCTCAATAAATACCACAAGGACCAATTATGCCATTAATGAATAGTACAAGGTTTGTTTTTAATATTTTTCCATTTTTTAAAACCTGAGGACTAATTTTGACATTTTTGAAACTTGGGGGACTAAAGTTGTAATTTTGCAATTTTTAACTTTAAAGGACTTATTTTGACAACTTATGAATCCCCAAGGACCTTTGATGATATTTAACATGTTTTGAATAACCAGGGACTAGTTTTGACAACTTTTGAAACTTGAGGGACTGAAACTCCCAATTATGCAAACTTT